>CM055128.1:176066402-176676335 GCA_029206835.1 Rana muscosa | reverse complement strand
AGTTTCTCTCTTGCCCTCCGAACAGATTGTTATGTATTCCTTTCCCCTCCAACCGCCAGCTTCTGCCAACTCGTCGGGAAGCCCTATATGGGGCGGTTCAAGACCTGCTGATATGCGGGATGATAATTCCTGTTGCAGTACAGGAACGGTTTCAAGGGTTTTACTCAAATCTGTTGGTAGTACCAAGAAGGAGGGGATTCATCCAATCTTGGATCTCAGGGCCCTCAATTGCTTGTGAGGTACAAAGATTCAGGAGGGAGTTGGTTCGCTGTGTTGGAGGACGAATACTTGCAGGTCCCCATAGGCACCAGGCATCAGACATGTCTGCGCTTTGCGGCCGGGGAAGACCACTACCAAGTGGTGGCCCCCCCTGGCCTGGCATCAGCACTGAAGGTGTTCACCAGGGTGCTTGCCCTGATTCTGGCCCTACCAGAACAGCATGGCGAGATTCTTCTGAGGGCCACCTCAAGCTCAGAATAGAGGTGAGCGTGTCTATAACCTGTCAGACCCTCCGATACTTGGTTGGGTGCTGAACACTCAGAAGCCAGTATTGGTACCGATTCGACTCCTAGTGTATCGGGGGTTGATTCTGGACTCCTCAGAGGCAAACGTTTTTTCTCCCTAGGGGAAAGTTGCAGACCCTTCGGGCTGCGGTGCGGCAGTTGACATCCCAAAGATGGTCATCACTCCGCTTTTGCATTCGAGTCCTGGGCCTCATGGTGGCCTCCTTCGAGGAGGTGCCATATGCACAATTTCACACGTGAGTGTTACAGAAGGAAATTCTGTCCAGATGGGACAAGTGCCCATCATCCCTGGAATGTCAAATCCGGGTGAGCCACCTAGTAAGGACTTCCCTAGTTTGGTGGCTGACATCACCGGCACTTCTGTCCGGAGAAGTCGTTCCTTCCCTTTCACTGGATGGTAAACAGGGGCGTCCAGTCAGGAACCAGTCAAACATCGCCACGGCGGTGGCGTATGTTAACCATCAGGGAGGAACAAGAAGCTTGGCTACAGCATCGGAGATCGCTCACATCTTGGGGGACACAGGTCATTCACTTAAGCAGGCTATGAGTATCTTTGGAGAATTTGGTAGACTCTCAGGATTGGTTATAAATTGGGAAAAATCAGCCTTGATGCCGGTGGATCCCATTGCCAATCAAACCTTAGCAGAAATACCCCAATTAGAAATGGTGGATACAATAAAATACCTGGGAATACATATAACAACTGACCCCAATAAATATATAAATAATAACATAGTTCCCCTACTGTCTAAATTTAAAAATAAAATTCAAATATGGTGGCGGCTCCCACTGTCAGTTGCAGGGAGATGTAACCTGATCAAAATGCTGTGGATGCCACAATTATTATATGTATTGCATAATACGCCAACATGGATACATAAGAAATGGTTTAAGAAAATTGATACACTATTTAGAGAATTAATATGGAAAGGAGGCCAAGCAAGGATAGGACTACAGACCCTGCAACTGTCAACAAGGGAGGGAGGTATGGCGGTACCACACCCACGGTGTTATTTCCTGGCAGCACAGCTGCAGAATATAGGAATGAGACCAGAGATGGGAGGGGATACAAATGGGCGGCTGATGATAATGGGGTCACCCCATAAGTTGGTGATGGAGGCACTGGAGGCAAATTCATTTATATACAAATCCCCTACGGTCAAGATGGTAATAAAGGTGTGGAAAGCTGTGAAAGCAATAGGGGGATTAGAAGGAGAGACAGAATATACACCGCTTTGGGATGATCGGAATCTTCAGGAGTTGGAGCCGATGGGGAAAATTAAGGAATGGGAAGGGAAAAGGGATAACTAGGTTGGCCCAGCTGTATGAGGGAGAAATCCTAAAAACTTTTGCTGCACTTAGAGGGGAATATGATGTCCCTAAACATACATTTTACAGATATTTGCAAATTAGACATGCATTAGATATGCAGTTTGACAGACAGGGACCAACCTGGCATAAATCCCCTATCTTTCAGAGATTGGGCAACCAGAGTGAGACTGGGGGCCGTATATCCGAAATATACCCACACTTATGCAAAAGAAGGATTACAGCTCCTGAACATCTCAAAAGCAGAGGGAAATGGGAGGAAGATCTGGGGCCCATATCCGGGGGGCAATGGAAAAAGGTACTAGAGAGTGGACACCATGTATCTGTTTCACCGGCCCAGAAATTTTTATTCTTAATGTTATTACATAGGACATACTATACACCAAAAAGGCTGTTTGGTTTTGGGTGGAGAGCAGATGCAGGGTGTCCCAGATGTCAAGACACGGGGGACCTGATACACATGCTATGGAGGTGCCCGAAATTATTTAGGTATTGGACAGGGGTACTGGATAGTATAAATAGGACATATATGACAACAATAGAAATGGACCCTAGAATATGTGTCTTGGGACTAGAGGAGGGAACAAACAGAGCGATCAGCATAACAAAAGCAGTGCTTAGATGCCTTTTTCATGCTAGAAAATTGATAGCGCAAAGATGGCAGGCAGAAGACCCCCCTTCAGTGAGAGAATGGGCTAACACAGTTACCGCAACAATATGGAAGGAGAGGGTAGTATATATTAAGAGAGGGAACATAAGAGAGTTTGAAAAGGTGTGGAACCCGTGGTTGGAAAAAATAGGGATACCCCTGTAAAGCAGAGAGTGAGAGGGAAAGAGAGTAAGAAAAATGGCACAAGGAAAATAAATGAAAACAGAAATAAACTTTGAATAAGGTGTAAAAATGGAAGAAAGGAAAATAGGAAAAAACCTAATATGAGAAAATAGTAAAGGGGGAGGGGGGAAGGAGGGAGGGATGAGGGTTAACAGAGTGAAACTTACATTGATAATATTTTGCTAATTTATTGTTGTGAAAAGTAAATATAGATGAGCATGTACGATGTTGATTTGAATATGCAAGAAAATTAATAAAGAGAATATAAATAATAAAAAAAAAAGGTGGGCAGAAAGGAGCGTACCGGCCCTGTTGGCCGTATACATTCCGGGCGTAGAAAACTGGCAGGCGGAGTCACCAGATGCTGGACCAAGGAGAATGGTCTCTACACCCGGAGGGGTTTCAGCTCCTTTGCCAAGGAGGGGGCACGCCAGACGTAGATCCTGGCTTCTCGACTCAATCAGAAGGTATTGAGGTTTGTGGCCAGGTCAAGAGACCCATGGGCAGACGCGACAGATGCGTTGGTGGCACTGTGGAGTCAGTACCGGCTAATCTATGCCTTCTCTCCTCTGAAGCTCCTTCCTCATCTGCTTTGCAGACTGGAGGATTCCAATTATCCCAATTGCTCTGGATTGGCCTCGGCGCCCTTGGTACGCCGATCTAGTGCGTCTGGTAGCAGACGCCTCTTGGCACCTACAGCTAAGAAAGGACCTGCTGTCCCAAGGTCCCATACGCCATCCTGTTTTACAGTCACTGGCTTTGACGGCATGGCTATTGAGAGCCAGGTGCTAAGAGACTGGGGCCTGTCAGACTCTGTAATCTCTACCATGAGGAGTGCTCGGAAATCGTCCTCCGGAAGATTTACCATCGCACTTGGAAGACCTACATGTCCATTTGGAGGAAATTAGGTGGCATCCGCATGCTTATTTGGTTCCAGAGTCCTGCTGTTCTTACAGCGTGGGGCGGACCAAAAATGTTACTTTAAGTACAATTAAGGGGCAGATATCGGCCCTGGCTGTCTTTTTTAAATGAACCCTGGTGGCTCACTCTTTAGTGAGAACGTTTGTACAGGGGGTTCAGCATGTCTGCCCTCCACTACCTCCGTGGGGCTTGTATAGCAGACATCCCTTGGCGTCTACCACTACGAGAGGACCTGCTGTCGCAAGGTCCCATACGCCATCCTGCTTTACAGTTAAGGGCTTTAACGGCATGGCCTCTAGGTGCCTCAGAAACCACTGTTTGAGAACATTAGGGAGATTCCCTTGTTGACACAAGTGGTCCTTTTGGTGGCGGTTGTGTCAGTTAAGACGGGTTTCTGAGCTGGCAGCCTTGTCATGCAAGGCTCCCTTTCTGATCTTCGACAAGGATAAGGTGGTGCTGCGTCCACAGCCTTCTTTTCTTCCTAAGGCCGTTTCGACCTTCCATTTCATGGAAGACATTGTACTGGCATCCTTGTGTCCTCATCCGTTGAATCCTAAAGAGACGACGTTGCATTCCTTGGACGTTGTCCGAGCTCTAAGAGGTATACTTGTCTGTTACTGCTCCGTTCTGGAGTTCAGTCTCACTGTTTATTCGGTGGCTGATCCCAAGAAGGGCCCAGCGGTCTCGTCGGCCACCATCTCGAGGTGGATCCGACAGATCGTGATCAGGCTTACGCCATAAAGGGTCGGGTGCCTCCCCTTCCCGGCGCATTCAACCAGGGCAAGAGGTGCCTCTTGGATTAACGGCATGGTCTCTAGGTGCCTCAGAAACCACTGTTTGAGAACACCAGGGAGATTCCCTTATTGACACTTTCTCAGAAAGTGGTCCTTTTGGTTACGTCAGTTAAGACGGGTTTCTGAGCGGGCAGCCTTGTCATGCAAGGCTCCCTATCTGATCTTCCACAAGGATAAGGTGGTGCTGCGTCCACAGCCTTCTTTTCTTCCTAAGGTCATTTCGACCTTCCTCCTCAAGGAAGACATTGTACTGCCATCTTTGTGTCCTCATCCGTTGAATCCTAAGGAGACGACGTTGTATTTTTTGGACGCTGTCTGAGCTCTGAGAGCATCAAGCGTCTGTTTCCCAGGTGTGTAAGGTGGCGACCTGGTCGTCCGTTCACACTTTCACTAAACTTTACAAGTTGATGTGAGTGCATCTGTGAGTGCATCTTCGGATGCTTCTTTCGACCGCAAGGGATTGCAGGCGGCCGTTTAAAGTTACAACTCCTCAGTGAGGAGCTCTGTTTTGTTTTGGGGTGAAGTTGTTTTAATGCTGTTCCCACCCCTCGTTTTTGACACTGTTTTGGGACGTCCCACTTTGTCAAGATTAAGGCTGTGTCCGTCCATGAATGAAAGAGAAAATAGGATTTTTTATACTCACCGTAAGATCATTTTCTCTGAGTTCATGGACGGACACAGAACCCACCCCTCTTTTTTTTAGTTTGTACTGCTTTTGACGAACTGATCTGCTTAGTGCAGGCTGAGGGCATGGGCGTCCGCTGAAATTTTTTCAGGAGGGGGCGCTTCGGCAGCGGCGATACACAGTCGCATTTTACCCTTTCTTCGACTGCTAGCGAGGGTTAAAAGCGACCCCCCCACGTTAAAATGGAAAAACACCCCACTGTGCCCCCTGCATCTTTAAATATCTCTTTGTCACTACTGTGTACCCCCTCTCCACAACTGCAGCTCTGGACCCCTTTACATTACACAGCACCCTGCATCACTGGACCCCTTTACATTACACAGCACCCTGCACCCCTTTACATTACACAGCAGCACCCTGCACCTCTGTACACTACTCACTGACAACTACACTACTCACTGACAACTACACTACTCACTGACTACTACACTGCACACTGACTACTACACTGCACACTGACCATATGTATGACGTGTCCTATGACGTCATGTCTCTGCAGTCACACACACACACGTGTTGTAGGACATCTCCTCCACCTCCCTCCATACCGCACACACAGCCCGGCTCTCCTTCCTTCTCACCTTCAGCAGGTCCAGCGGGTGTGTGCAGCAGGCCGCCCCACAGGAGGCCAGGCCCCCGAGGTACTACCACCATTGACTCGAGACACCCTCCGCTCCGCCATCTCACCCCGGCTCTTTTTCTTCTTCTCTCCCCAGGCACGCTGCACAGTCCAAAGGCCAGGGGCGGAGCCGGCCCATGCCCGGGAGAACGAGAAGAGCCGGGGCCAATCGGGTTGCAGCGCGAGGCCTAGCCAGCGCTGCCAAACCACGAGACGCGGCCGCCTTAAAGCGGCGATGGGGAGTTGTGGTGGGCACGGGGGGAGGAGGAAAAAGTACATGTGCTGCGGTGCAGATCTGTGCGGGGCTGGAAGTGGGTGTAAGGGCGGCGGAGGGTGTAGAACACTGCCAATTTGGCCAACACCTTCTGAATTCCAGGGGGGGGCAAATGACCCCCCTTGCCCTATGGAGCGGACGCCCATGGCTGAGGGGATATAGCCAGTAGGACCGCCCCCTGGGCAAGGCTGTTCAGCTTTGAAGTATTTAACACTTTCTACCTAGTCACTCCTGAAGGAAGGCTAATACCCACTTTGTCAAGATTAAGGCTGTGTCCATCAGTGAACTCAGAGAAAAGGATTTTACGGTGAGTATAAAAATCCTATTTTTGCTGAGTGTTAATTGTTAAGGACTATTGTTATGAATTCTAATGTACTTGCTAATATGAAGATTATGATGAGATGAATAAACCTGCAGATTCAGCTCTTTAGTTTTCAGTACATGCACTGCGTATTATTTTTAGTGTTACTGCTGAAGGTAATTCATTGAGAACTGCAAATACACAAATTTTGGTGGGTTCGAGGAAATGTCAGGGAGAATGATGCAATCCTATTTGTCTCTCTCTAAATATATAATTATGTACATAGCTTTGGAGAACATTACATAACCCTGCCTTATGGATGTTGGGTAAGCTTTGCAATTAAAAGATGAACCTGCTTTAAAAAAAGTGACGTCAATTAACACCTTTTAAAAACATTTTTTAAAGCCGGGCTTCAGACAAATAGTTAATTTGTTACATATTCTAATGTAGGTTTAAAACCAAACTGGGTGACATTTAGTTTGCTAAAGCATTGTGTGCCCAAAACAATTGGCATGTTCAAAAAAAAATAAAAAAAAATTGTAGCCATTTTTTTTCTCTTTAATGCACTTCCTGTCTACATAAACATGCTCCAGTGTCATATGCACATTATTGATCAGCATCAGCTTCCTGATGGTTAAAACAGTGTACCATGCCTGACAAAAGTGTGGCAGAATGGCTTATTTTAGTCTTCACAACAAGCACATGTGAAAGGGTGACAACACAGGACCACAGCTGAAAGAGAGTTGTCGCCTGTAGCAGGAAGTGTCTGAACATGGGCCTTTGTGGCAGGTCACAAGCAGTGGCGGCTGGTGCTCAAAATGTTTGGGGGGCACAAACAAAGTGAAAAATACTGAAAAAAAACCCCCATCAAATGCAGCCACTTGTGCCCATCAATTGCAGCCATTGTGCCCATCATATGCAGCCACTTGTGCCCATCATATGCAGCTACTTGTGCCCATCATATGCCACCACTTGTGCCCCATCAAATGCCGTCACTTGTGCCCCATCAAATGCCGTCACTTGTGTCCCATCAAATGCCGTCACTTGTGTCCCATCAAATGCCGTCACTTGTGTCCCATCAAATGCCATCACTTGTGCCCATCAAATGCTGTCACTTGTGCCCCATCAAATGCTGTCACTTGTGCCCCATCAAATGCAGCCAGCCACTTGTGCCCCATCATATGCAGCCACTTGTGCCCCATCATATGCAGCCACTTGTGCCCATCATATGCAGCCACTTGTGCCCCATCATATGCCGCCACTTGTGCCCATCATATGCTGCCACTTGTGCCCCATCAAATGCCGCCACTTGTGCCCCATCAAATGCCGCCACTTGTGCCCCATCATATGCAACCACTTGTGCCCCATCAAATGCAGCCACTTGTGTCCATCATATGCAGCCACTTGTGCCCATCATAAGCCGCCACTTGTGCCCCATCATATGCCGCCACTTGTGCCCATTAAATGCAGTCATTTGTGCCCCATCATATGTAGCCACTTGTGCCCATCAAATGCCACCATTTGTGCCCATCAAATGCCACCACTTGTGCCCATCAAATGCCGCCACTTGTGCCCATCAAATGCCGCCACTTGTGCCCGCCTGGCACTTACCCCATCTTAGTGGCGGGTCAGGCAGCGGGTAATGGTGAGCTTTGGGGCGGCTCCTGTGTCCTCCATGCTTCCCCCTCCTCTGTTCTTCCATTCTACTAGGCGTTCAATAGGGGCGCCTTTGCCTTCAGCCAATCAGGTGACGGGTATTAGACCCACGCTTCCTGATTGGCGGAGAGGCGGTTCAGTGTTAGAAAAGCAAATATTCATTTGCTTTTCTAACACACCTGGGTGGACTGCGAGCGCAATGCTCTGCGCCCCAAGTCCACCTTTTTTCAAGCCTATGGCTCTAATCAGGTGCTTCAAAAAAACACCCCGCCACTGGAATTCAGGCGCTCGGCGTCCGAAAAGGGGCCGGACGCCTGAATAGGGGGTGGCAGCGGCGGCCATGGATAGATTCATGCAATGCAATGCTGAGAGAGCTTTGTTCTAAGGCACAGGTGTCAAACACAAGGCCCGCAGGGCGAATCCGGCCCTCCAGGCCATTTCATGTGGCCCTCACACCCCCTTTGTCTCCGCCCCTACCTGGTCTCAGCAGTCAGCAACAGAGAGGACAGGACTCCACTAGATACTACACTTCTCTGTCCAGCCCTCCTGGCAGCAGCATAGGGAAAGGGGGTGCACTGACGTAAGGGATAGTGGGGGTGATGCTCGACTTCTGATGGTGGGGGGGCTCTTGACATCGGATGTAAGGGGGGTGGGGTGCTGATACAATGGGCCCTTTGAGGGCAACCATAATGCTGATGTGGCCTGCAAGTAAATGGAGTTTGACACCCCTGTTCTAAGGTAAGTCTTTTACAGTGAGCTAGTATGCGATGCCTTAGTCTTGCAGGTTTTTTTTTTATAGGGTTTACAACCTCTTTAATTAGCACTACTAAAGTCTCTCTGACTTTAGAAAAGGTTCCTGTACTACTTCAAGGCGACTTCTATTCGACTTGTACCGATAAACTTTAATTGAAGTCGTCTCCAAGTCGGATCCTCATCTTAACTGATGTGATTTGGATCCAACATTACAGGAAGATTACCCGGGCATTCCCTGAAGTTGCTTCAAATCACACTCAAGTCGTCTGGCAGAGTCGCACTCTAAGCTGCATGACTTTCAGGTCCCGGCAGTGTGAACCCAGCTTTAGACAGTTGTCACTTAAAAATGTCCACAATAGGTTTCCCTTCTATTCCTTTTCTAGTGGCATCTCAAATTTTTGTATTGTCAACTACTTTCTGTCTCAGTGAGGATAAATAGAGAAAGTAAATCAACCACTGGGGATACAGATAACAAAGACCTGCCAAGGCTTCTAACCTGTCACCAATCTATCCACAGCCAAACAGGTTATGGCTTTAGATGCACTTTAAGTAATTCGGTGGTGTCCCTTGTCCACCCATAACCTGCTGAATGGACAATGAAAGAGCAGCAGCATGCTCATAAGGTAATTTCTCTGCCCACTCTGTTCTCTCATCCTGTCAGCATGTTCCTTCAAAATATTGACATGTAGCACACCATAGTGGCTTCCTGCCCCTCCCATCCCTTTCTCAGAATGATTCTGTATAAAAATTTGCCCGAGGCTGAAACCAAGTGAAAATCAGATACTTACCGGTACATTCGATGTGCTAATAAAAGTAATAATGATTGATTAATTAACGCAAGGCTTCACTGAAGCCCCTTTAACACTTTTCTAGTTTGGAGTGTAGCGTTAATGCAAGTTATTTTGCACACCACAGTATTGCATTAACGTGTATTGTGATGCACTGCAAAACAGGTACATTGCTTTAGTGCGTTGGGGTGTGGTTAACAATTAATGGCCTTGTTTATATAGACCACCATGGGGGTGGTAAAAATAAGCGTTTGAGTCAGTTTTACCACCCCAACTCCAAGTTAAAGCGATTGTATACCCTCATAGCATACTTGCACCTACAGGTAAGCCTACATTAAGGCTTACCTGTAGGTGTTTGCAATATCTCCTTAACCCACATGGTTAAGGAGATATTTGCAGAAAAGCGTGCACCGATATCTACGGCGCATGCGTGCTGTAGACAATGGCGCAGGCGCACTGAGCGTGCCGTCTCTTGAATGAGAGCCTGCGGGAAAGTGCCAGAAATGTGCGCATGCGCGGGCATCGTGCCGTTCCGCACGCATGCGCGGGAGTGACGTCATTGCCGCTCCGGCCGGTCACAGCGCCGTAGCGGCGATACCCGGAAATCACTGCAGGTATCATGGCGGCGGCAGAGGAGAGGAATGAGGGTCGGTACGGGTTCTTCGATCTAAGGTAAGTAATTGATCATGAGCTAGTATGCTAGTCATACTACCTCATTATGCCTTTGCCTTGCAGGTTTTTTTTTTTTTTTTAGGGGTATACAACCGTTTTAAGATGATGAGCAGCCGCATAGATTCACACTGCCATGACAAAATGTATACATGAAGGCGGTCGCATGTGGCAGTACCCCCACCTGCTGTATTATAACCTATAAATCTAAAAGGCAAAGTTGTGTGATACATTGCTATTATATGTTAAAGGTTCCCTTAGGCCCCTTTCACACTGGGGCGGGCAGGTGCGGTGGCGGTATAGCAGCGCGATTTTCAGCGCTGCTATACTGTCGTTCTTACCGCGGTATGCGGTCGCTAGGGGGGTTAATTTAACCCCCGCTAGCGGCCGAAAAAGGGTTAATACCGCCCGCAAACTGCGGCTATTGCCGCGGTTTGCGGGCGGTATTACCGCGCTGTCCCATTGATTTCAATGGGAGACCGCGGTAAAGGAGCAGTGAACACACCGCTCCTTTACCGCTGTAAAGAAGCGGCTAGCAGGACTTTTGGAGCGGTCCTGCTAGCGCACCGCTTCAGTGTGAAAGCCTTCAGGCTTTCACATTGAAGGCACAGGGCAGGATTTTTTCATGCGGTATAACAGCGCTATTATTAGCGCTAAACCGCATGAAAAACGCCCCAGTGTAAAAGGGGCCTTAAAGTGGTTGTAAACCCACTTTTTCAACTTGCACCTACAGGTAAGCCTAGATTAAGGCTTACCTGTAGGTGCAAGAAATATCTCCTAAACCTACACGGTTTAGGAGAAATTTACTAAAAATGACAGGCGCCGCTGTCTATGACAACGGCGCATTCATGGGGTTAATCCCATTCACAAAATCGGCTACTTCCCAGCAGTCGCTGGGCGTAGCCGTTTGTGACGGCTCTCGCGCGCATGCGCAGAGTGACGTCTCCGTCGCTCCGGCCAATCACAGAGCCGGAGCGGCGCTGTGATTGGCTGGTGCGGCGATACCCGGAAGTAACCTTCCGGCTATCGCCGCAGCGATGGATGCGGCTGAAGAGGGAGACGAGGACGGCTTCGGGGGCCCCGATCTAAGGTAAGTGATGCATAATGAGCTATTATGCTAGTCATATTAGCTCATTATGCCTTTCTCTTACAGGTTGTTATGTAAAAAAAAAAAAAATTGTGGGTTTACAACCACTTTAACGTCTGGAACTAAATACAGCCATTGACATATGGGTCACATGATTGCATTCAAAGGATGGTGTCTCTTGAAGCATGGGCAATGATTGTTTGGCTGTACCCAAACCTTGTCTTGACAGTGGCCATATGACCGAGCACTGTGGCAACTGATATGTAAAATTCACATATCTCGGGTATAAAGAATTTAGGCTTACTCTAATTCCTTTAGCACATAGAGAAATATGCCATTGGTGCCAGGTGCTTTGTGTATCTTAATTTTGTTTAGGAATTTAAGTTGGCTTCCTTCTGTCCTAAAGACTACCTGAACCATGGAAGCCATGCCTAAAATAGGCAACCAGAGGACCAGTCACAAGTATTGCTTGTAGTCTTCTTGCAGCTGATCTTTCCCACTTACTGGCCTTCCATGACTCTACTCTGTGGAGGTAGACATCTTGGTAGAGGCAAAGCTTTGCTTCTTTAGGTCATAGCTTTTTGCCGATGACAGGTGATCTGATGACTGGTGGGGGAAATATTCAAAATACAAAATAAAAGAAAGAGTTGCGCTACTGGGTGAACTAGTGAAAATATGGCTGCCAGCATCAGCAAATATACATATTGCAAAAAATAACACGTGAAAATAAAAATGCAGCGCCTAAAATGTGTGAGAAGGCCCAAACGCATGTAAGGATTTGGGCATATAATGAACAGTGAAAATGTACGGCAAAAAAGAGGCATGGATGAATGAATCCAAGTGTGTGCACACTAAATTATACCATCACATGTGCATAAAAACTCATGTATATATAAAAACATATACAATAAAGTAATCACAAAGTCCAATAAAGGTGCCCAGTGTGTGTACTGGAAACAAGGAGAGAAAATGTATAACAAAACTTCAGTGCATTGTCCCCATTATAGGAATCCAAAAAGCTTCAAGTTCATAGAAAGCATTTGTTCACAAATCTGCAACACCCAGGGACATGACTCCAACACCAGGGATGGGGGAAAGAAATGGATACTCTTACCCCTATGCGTGGACACACACACCAGCGGTGGTGGGTCAAACAGGCAGAAAGTACGGGTGTAGACTCCTCTGGATACGTCCTCACGGAAATGCAGCAGATGGGGTAAGCACAGGAAATCCAATCTCTCCAAAGTGGTGACACAGAGCTCCAAAACTTCAGTACATCAAGGATCGCGGTATCAACCATATAAAAAGATGGAACAAAGGAGGCTCCACATTGTGGAATAAATCACATTTATTCGACAAAAAAAAAAAGGTCACAAAACACACATGGTTTAAAAATAAAAAGTAAAATCATACAGGCATCTATGCAGAGGCTTGCAAAGTACTGATCACAAAAAACGTATCAAAATGCGGCGTAGCTGTAAGGCAGGTTCATGTACCTGAATACAGGAGAGCAGCAGATGGTCCTCATGTACAGATGTCTGTCAGTAGAACATTGGACAGCACCAAATGGTACGCCAAAACTCCTGAGACTAGCAGTCAGAGACAGCAATGCCCCCCACACAGCAGCTATACACCTACGAGAATGGAAGTACAGGAGGGCCTAGGCACACTCACATACCAGGAAGTGCACTGTTAATTGTCAGGAGGAACTTCAAAGACAAAAGGTACATTTAGCAGGGTACTGCTTAGGCACAATAAACAGATGTTACCCATTAGGAGAAAATCTTCACTTTCTGAGTTCATATCTACTTCAAAAGATGATATTGAACGGGGGGGGGGGGGGGGGGGGTCTGGTGGCATTGGTTAAATGTCTCTGCTATATAATTTGTGACTTGAAATCCTTTGTGAAGGCAGATCAGAAATAACTTTTGTGACGGATCTCGGATACCCCAGGTGGGCACATCCGCCAGACCTGTGTCTCCTGTCCTCCAAACGCACCCGCAGCCTTCAGATTCGCCATAACCAGCCCTTAACCCCTCAATCACGAGACAAGCCACACAAGTGTTGAGGGTTAAACATGCAGAGCATCAGCAGTTTATTAAATTCAAAACATACACTTTTACACACAGTTAGGGACACTCCCCTTAGCCTTGTCATAGAGGGGGGTAGGGGACAAGGAAGACCCAATGGGAACTGAACACTTGTACATTGAAACAGAGACTACAGTTAAACATAAAGGGATTATGGTAAGCAGGCAGCCCCTCAATACACATCCCCTGCTGGGAGATGTCTCCAGTCCAGACCATTGTCTACATACCCTAAACCAACACAATTAAACACAGCAACAAGAAGGGGGGGGGGATGGGGGAGAAGGGATGTAGCATTACATTACATTATCTCAATGCCAGCTTGTCCCCAAGTCTCTCAGTCTCTTCTGGGCCATAATCTGTGGGTAAGAGGCCAGCCCACAGTCCCTTCCAAAACACAGTGACAGTGGGTTCTGTCACAACTATGTACGAGATCAGCTTATTTTTTCTAGTGTAGCACTACCCCCGTAGGAGCTGCTGGTTTAAGTTTGGGCCTGCACTCTGCCTATCAATCCCTAGAAGTTGGCTTGGTTCCCCCTTGGCACAACTGGACAATATTGTGATTGTGGGCCCCTAAATGGCTATAGAGGGCCACAATGATACCACATAACAATAAATGTAGTTAAATATTGTTGTGGAAAGAAAAAAAAACTGCGCTAATGCATGAAAAATAAAGCTGCAACAATGTGTGTTATACAACACCAAACAAGTAATAAAAAAGAAAAAAGTTGCTCTATATTAAACGTGACACCTGAGTGACAGTTGTGTGACATAAATATGAACTTTTAAATATGAAACACCTAAACATTTATGAATGAGCACAGCGGCTCACACAGTGAATAAATAACACAAAAAATTGTGATGCAAAACACGTAATAAGGAATCACTAGTAATGAAAGATCCATATACCATCAAAAAATGACTTTGAACAAGCAAAAAAGTCCAAACACAAAAGTTCATATACACGTGTAAATGTTGATCCTCCACCGTGCTGATTATGATCCATACATCCTGCACCCAGAGCTAGTGTAGAATAGGACAGCCTCCACCAATATAAATACTGCCTCTTACCGAAGGAGATGGATCCCTTGTCACAGGGGATCAAAGAAAGCCTGTGGCTATTCCCCAGCCAAGGGTATGGGACAAGCAGCGTCTCTTAACCAGAAGGTCAGCAGCTCTCGACGGTAGAAACCTTTCCTGTAGTCTGTGAACCTCTCCTGATGACCCCCCAGCAGGCTGATTTCCAGGTTGTACGTCGGGCTATTTATTGGGTTATATAGGGTGATCTGTCAGTACCCGGGTGAAGTTTGCTCCTCTGTCTCCTCCTCTCAGGACAGACAGTTTGCATTCTCATAAGAACCAGGCAGAGGAACCCCCCACTATGCTTTGCAAAGGAGGTTGTCCTGCCTACAAGCTACTTTGACCAGAATGGCCCAGCCAGATGTGCCACGGGGTGAGCAAGGGTTGTCCTCCATGAAATGTAAAGGAAGGATCAGGCATTTTAATTATCCTTTTTAAGGTAATCACAGTTTCTTCAGAGCTTTCACCCAATTGATCATAAGTCCTTCTCTTGGGTGGGTGAATAGCCCTTCTATCTCTCTCTGCTCTTTCAGCTCTGGGACTTCAGGCATGCTGAACTCTGTTTCTTTCACAGCTTCTTCTGCTTCTTGTTCAGACACGCTGGATTCTGCTTCCCACACAGATTCCTGTTCTCCTTCCATAAGAGATGAGACCTCTTCCGGGTCCCCCATTGTCAGGGAATCCGGATCATCCTCCAGCTCCTCAGAAAGCATACTTTGAGGCACAAACTCAGGGGCCTCTGGTCTGAGAGCTCCAATGTCAGTCACTTCAGGTGGGGACAAAGGAGGGGTCGTAGCGTAGGCCCTGGTAGTTGAGATGACCACAGCCAGTCTGATTCCACCTCTTCATCCTCATTGTCTTCATCCTCCACATCTTGAGGTACTGACTGAGACCTAGTAACTGGCTGAGACCCTTGAGAGGTTGAGGGAGTCGTCTGTAGATCTGACATTGGTGGCAGGCGAACCGCCTCTGAGATGGGCAACAGGTGATTCCGATGCCAAGTCTTTAGTGGGCCTACACTCCCTTCCGACCTGATCTGGTACACTGGGAGTCCTAATAGTTGCTGGCAGATGACATAGGGCTGTGCCTTCCAGCGGTCAGCCAATTTGTGTTTGCCAGGTACACCCAGATTTCTCAACAGTACTCTATCACCTGGTTGCAGGTCCTGCACTCAGACTTTGAGATCAAAGTTCTTTTTATTTCTGACTCCCCTCCTGTCCGAGGTAGCTTGGGCCTTGCCATAGGCAGTCTTTAGACTTTTCCGCAGCCGATCGACATACCCTCTGTGGGAGGTTGCTGAGGTGTGATCTAAAGATATGCCAAAGGCCAAGTCTACTGGTAATCGAGCCTCTCGTCCATTAAGCGATAGGGAGAGTATCCTGTAGCATCATTTGCAGTATTGTTATAGGCATGTACAATGGCAGCTACATGTTTTCTCCAGTGTTGCTCCTTCTCTGAGCTTAAAGTGCCAAGCATGTCAAGAAGAGTTCGGTTAAACCTCTCAGGTAATAGGTCTAAAAGTCTAAAAGTCTTTTAATAAGGCTACTTTCAAAGTCTCTGCCTTGATCCGAGTGGATACGCTGGGGAAAGCCATAGTGAACGAAGAACTTCTCTACTAAGACCTTGGCCATTGTTGATGCTTGCTGATCCTTTGTTGGGAATGCTTGGGCATATCTAGTAAAATGATCAGTCACCACCAGAATGTTTCCCTGCCCACTCAGATCAGGCTCCAGACAAAGAAAGTCAATGCACACCAGCTCCATGGGTCCCTGACTCTGAAGATGGCCCATTGGGGCGTCTCGGGAAGGCAAGGTCTTCCTTTGGATACATCAAATACAGGAGTGGCAGTAACCCTCGACTTCAGCCCGCATGCAGGGCCAGTAGAATCGGTCCCTCACCAAATGGAAAGTTCTCTCAGGCCCTAGATGGCCATGGTTATCGTGGAGGGCCGTCAAAACTGTGTCTCTATGTTTTCTGGGTAAAAAAAGCTGCCATTTTTCTTCAAGACCATCAGAGGGGCCCCTTCGGTAGACCACCCCTTGATGCAACTGCAACCGATCCCACTCTCGGTGTAGCAGACGAGCCTCCTTTGGGGAATCAGTGAGGAGCATGTCAGAGCATTGATTCTCCAAAGCCTTCAATGCCAAGCAAGTTACCTAGAGGGTCTTCCAACTGGTCCATTCTCAGGTCCCCCTTCGACAGCTTTGGCAGGCCTTCATCCCCCACTTGGGTCACATTGCAGTAACATTTGGGTACTCCAGCAGCAGAAACTCCAATCTCTTCGGCCCTGGACCCTCCTCTAGCCTGAAGTTCAGCTCCCTGGTATAAGGCTCGCACTCCTTCTTGTGTCAGCTGAGGCCACTCTTCTGTGCAGTCACTGGGGCCATGAGGCCTTCTTGAGAGGGTGTCCGCATCCCTATTCCCAACTCCCGGTCGATATTTCAAACTAAAGGTGAAACCCGAGAGGGCAGCCAACCACCTATGTCCTGTGGCATCCAGTTTGGCTGTAGTGAGGAGGTAGATGAGCGGATTGTTGTCAGTCTTGACCACGAACTCTGCCCCTTAGAGGTAGTCTCTCAATTTATCCACCACAGCCCACTTCAAGGCCAGGAACTCGAGCTTATGCGTTGGGTAGTTCCTTTCAGCGGGGACCAAACTCTGACTCACATAGGCAACAGGTGGCAGGTGAATGTCATGTTCTTGATATAGCACCCTGCCCAGCCCATCTCGACTGGCATCGACGTGTAGTTCGTAGGGCTTGGTGGTGTTGGCATAGGCCAAGACTGGGGCAGTGGTTAGGCTCCTTTTCAGCTGGCTGAAGGCCTCCTCACACTTGGAAGTCCACTGATCCTGGATGGACTCTTTAGGTTTTCTAGGCTTTACTTTGGGCTTCACAGGTTTGACTGGTTCTGGGACATCATCCTCTCCTTCACTCCTCAGTAGTTCATTGAGTGGGCGGGCTATCTTGGCAAATCCTTCTACAAATCTTCGGTAGGAGCAGAATCTCAGAAATGACCGAAGCTCGGTCACATTAGTGGGTCTTGGCCAAGAGGCATCCAGCTTCTCAGGGTCTGTGGCTATCCCCTCGGCAGACACGATGTGGTCAAGTAGTGGACCGAGGGCTGATAGAACTGGCACTTCTCTATGGAGAGCTTCAGGCCTTCTTCATGAAGTCTCTTGAGGACCTTCTCCAACCGCTCTTCATGCTCTTCCAGAGTCCTGCCGAACACTATGATGTCGTCCAGGTACACCAGCATCTCAATCAAGTTCATGTCGCCCACTGTTTTCTCCATCAGCCTTTGGAAGGTGGCTGGGGCTCCTGACAACCCTTGAGGCATGCAATCAAACTCAAAGAACCCCACTGGGGTAATGAAGACAGTTTTCTCTTTATTCTCAGGATGCATGGGGATTTGGTAATACCCACTCTTCAGGTCCATCACACTGAACCACTTGGCCCCTGACAGGCTCTGCAGGGCGTCTTCTATCCGGGGGGTTGTGTACTGGTCAGGAATGGTCCTTCTGTTCAGTGTTCGGTAGTCAATGCACAGCCTTGGTGACCCATTTTTTTTTCGCACCACCACTATTGGAGAAGCGTAGGGGCTCCTTGATTCTCTGATGATCCCCGCTCTTTTGAGTTCTGCCAGTTGTTCACATAGGTCTTCCAAGTCCCCCAGAGGAACCCGTCGGACCCTTTCTCTGAACGGTTTGTCTTCCTGCAGACGGATCTTGTGGGTGGCACTCTTTGCACACCCTACATCGAATTCGTTCTTGGAGAATGCAGTCTGCCATCGGGCGAGCTGGGCTTTAACTCTTTCTCTCCATTCTGGTGGGAGGGTGGTGTCTTCTGGGTAGAACTTCTCTACTGGGATCTCACCCTTCTCCTCCTTCTTCAAGCCACTGGGGTGGCTGTGCTCACTTGGCCCAACAGCATTTTTGCCGGTATCTTCACAGGTGAGGTGGTCGTGTTGTGAACACTCACTGAGACCTTCCCATGATTCCTCTGCAGGGCCTTCAATGGAACCACTTCGGGGAATATTTCTATCCCTTTCCTTCCTTCCGTTGGTCCGTTTCAAGGACAATAAAGGGGCCTGGTTGCTTCCAAGTAAGCTTGACAGACGCTCTCAGACAAGTCACCTCCCCGGGCTGTAGTACTCTCTCTCCTTTATCCAAACACCAGATCTTGCCTACTCCTTCTGCTGGAGCCTTCTGTTCTAGTACTAGGCGCTGGTACGCCTGTTTCAGCATGGGGTGCACTCCTGCAGTTGAAGTACTCCGCTCCTGGGCCAGAGGTGTTAGTAGTCTCCTGACTAGGTCAGTGTTGGTCCCTATAATGAGAGAACTTTTACTAGTCCCTGGCGGGCGAGGGCAGACCACTGCCAAGGTGTCAAAAGTCTCTGTTTCTCCTGTATTCCAATGGGTAGGATGAAAGGAAAAGACAGCCAATTGAGGCGCACAAAGTAGCGGTAAAGTGTATGCTAATTTTCCCAAGTCGTTGTATCGCTAACCGGAGGCGATGTGTCCCTACTTGCGGCGCTGCAGACGCCAGCAAGTACAAGTAAGGTTTACGAAAGTCACACGCCTACGAGTCAGTTAACTTATACTGATGGGCAAGTGCCCGCTCACCAAATGAGGCCTTGCTTCACAGGCTTTCCTCAATCCGGAACTTTTTTTGTAGTCCGTCTCTCTGTATCACGAGGTCCCTGGTCCTCCGCATGGCCGTTCTCTCTGGGTACCGGTGGATAGGTGACTCCGGATGCTGCGAGCTGCAGGCCGATCCTCCTTCGGCTTGATCAGCGAAACTGTCCGCAAGGATCCCTCTCTAACTAGGCGATCCGCTCTCGGTAACTGTAGGCCCAGGTTTCTTGGGCCTAGGCGCACTTACAGCAGACCCCGGCACAGGCCTCCTGCCGGCTTGAAGATGGCATCCCGAGAGAGTGAGCTGAGTTCGCCCTTCTCTTAAATAAGCCCTCCCATCAGGCTGTGCGCGGCGCATTGCTCTATTGGTAGTACAGTGGTCTTGTGGGTAATGTAGTCTATTTCCAATCCACAGCAATAGAGAGTCTGTCTCTGTGTACTACAATGTCCATCATGCTTTGTTCTTGTCATAGCTGAGCCAAACAAATTGCAGCGATATAACACAAACGGACACCAGAGGGAGCTAGGTTACTGATAGGCACAAACTGTAGTCTATAAGCTATGTTCAAAGTGACACCTTGCTACACTAGCTTAGAGGATAAAATGGTGATCGTTGCAATTTTTTTATGTCACACGGCAATTGCTCAGTGGTTTTTCAAACACTATTCTTTTGAAAGAAATACACGTTAATGAATTTTAATGCACAATATATAACCCAATTGTTTGGTAAAATATAAAAGATGATGTTACGCCCAGTAAACATCTAACATGTCACGCTTTAAAATTGTGCACTGGGGCAGTGCACTTGCAGGACGTTAGAAAAAGGTCCTGCAAGCAGCATCTTTGGGGCAGTGCGGGAGCGGTGTATACACCACTCCTCCACCACCCACTTTGCGGGCGTTTTTAACCCTTTATTCGGCTGCTAGTGGGGGTTAAAAGTGCCCCGCTAGTGACCGAAAAGCGCTGCTTTTACGGCGGTAAAGCACCGCTAAAATTAGCTGCGCTTTCCTGCTAACGCCCCCCCCCCCCAGTGTGAAAGTAATCTAACAGTCGGCAACTGGATACAGTAATGCACATTTTAGTCTAACAATTTTGGCATGAATACACATATAAATGGTGAAGCTACAGGTGTGCTTTAAGAATACACATTTCCAATATACAAAACCTGAGACTTTTTTTTACTTTTTATTACGGATGCTGATTTGCCTTAGAAACACCACCAAATAGTATCTGGGCTATTATCTATAATTGTAATATCCCAGTGGGCTCCTGCAGAGCAAAATTATCCATAATAATTCCTTAATTTCTGCTTGTGCTTTTATCGGTTTGTGGAAACGTTTGAACTTCAACAATGTCACTTATGTGAAGTGCCGCATAATAAACTTCAGCAAGCATATTGAAATGTTTATCTTTACTTTTTATATGTAGGCATAGAGTTTACACGCTGTCACAGTCTTCCCCGACGGCTTTATTCAGAGCTGGTCTGGTTTTACAAACAGGCAAATCCCTTCCCTTTGATGCTTCTTCTGTCCACATTGTAGCCTTCATTCTGACACACATTGGGGTTGATTTACTAAAGGCAAATAGACTGCCTTTTTTGTCTTTTTGTGTGGTGCATTGTATCTGCCTTTGGATGCTATCCCAATGTAATCAGATGGTGGGGGTCTGCATAAATTGTTGTTTAGTGCTAGGGTACTTTAAAAATCTGCCCTGATTAGACAAATTGCGTCCTTTTAATGTACAAATTTCAAGGAAACGGAGAAAAGATGGCCAATATCCATGTCGTTTTTAAAATATTGTAGTTTCTGCAGATGATTTGCAGAGGGACTGGCAGGCAGGTTTGTGGATGGTGTGAAGGTGTCACCTAGGTTTCTCATGTTCACATGGTGTGGGGCTATGTCTGATGTGGGGAAAAAAAATTGTTTTCTCAGAATCCTAATATGCTTGGTTCTGGAGCCTGGAGACTTTGTAGAGCTTTTATCTGGTAGCCAGACCTCATTATTAGTCTCAGCTGTCCACCGGATTTTAAATATGCATGCTAACTGATGCTCAGTGCTCTCTCTTGCTCTCCTTGCTGTGGGAGTCAGTTGCAGCTCTGTGAAAAGGCAGAGTGCTGACAGAATACTAAAAAAGGACAAGTGCTGCCAGTTTGTTTTGGGGAACCCATTGGGGGGCACCAGGTTAGACCGGAATGACCAGATTTTATTTAATGGCTTGGGCAAGCAAATGTTTTGTTTGTTTTATGGTACGGACTTGTACAAAGCTCAACCAGAACTGTGTTTGATTGTTGCCTTGCTGCATAAAAGGGCAGAACAAATCTACTTGGACTGTTCCTGGGTTTACTTATCTTGTGCATTTATTACTACTGCCAATACCAGTTGAGTCTGTTCCCCTTCCACTTGTTTTATATTGTTTGAAAGTGGCCTGTAGTTCCCATGAAAATAAATCTTATTAGATTTGGACTTGATTTTTCTTTACAACAGTAATTCTCTAGCAAGGGGAATTTTTTTTTATTTTTTACCTCATTAAATTGTATGTAAACTCTTCTAAACTTCTCCCATTTATTCCCCTTTTGTCTAAAATACCATTGAAAGCAATTTGTTATGTGTGTCCAATAGGTGCAAAAAATACCATTAATTCTGTAAACATTCAGCGCTGTCCTGTGCATGCTCCCTATGTTTTGTAGAGTCCTTATAGTTAAAGTGATATTAAAGTCTTGTTTTTCTTTTACAAAAATAACAAACCTGTTACTTACCTGCTCTGTGCAGTGGTTTTGCACAGAGCAGCCCAGATCCTCCTTTTCTCGTGTCCCCCTGCCGTTTCTCCTGGACCCTTCCTCCTGCCAAGTGCCCCCTTGCTCGGGGGGGCACCCAAGCAGGATTGCTCCTGAGCCGTGGCTCTGTGTCCATTCACACACACACCCCTCTCTCTCCTCATTGGCTCGCTGGCTGTGATTGACAGCAACAGGAGCCAATGGTCGATGCTCTTGTACAGATCGCTGGATTGAAATGGAGCCCAGGTAGGTATTAGGGGGGCTGCTGCACCCAGAAGGTTTTTTATCTTCATGCATAGAAAGCATGGAGGTAAAAAAAACTTGAGCCTTTATAACCACTTTAATGTTGTAGGGAAGAGGACTGACACCATTTAGCCTAAAAAAATGTTTTCTGTCATTAGAAAGTAGGAACAATGTGCCTTTTTAACAAATATGCATGTACTTTTCTGTATGTGCGTGGTCTTTAAACTCTCTTGCTGCCAATAACAGCATGCATGCATGTACATCTCACAAGCTGACTGTCGGCTTTCAGGTAGAAGTAATCTGGTGGTTTCCACTTTCTCTGGCTGCTGTGGCCAGGGAAAAAGCGAATGGATCTGTGCCCAGTTTCATTGGAGGGCAGTGAAGACATCAGGGGACTATACCCCTGATGCCTTATTAAACAGAACCTGTCACTGTAAATATGCTGTCTAATAGTATATTTATGTAATTGCAGTAAATTAAAGAAAGTGTAAAAAAAAAAATTAAGGTACGCTGAAGCACTTAAACACATCATAAAATAAGAAAAAATATTGTTGACCCACCCCCATGTACATGCAAAAACATATGGAAATGTATACATCTAGGGTGTCTATGTACAATAACATTGATTACACTACATTTTGTGGAGTGAGAAATTAGAGCAATTGTTCTGGGATTCATGGTTCTCTCTGAACATCAATGATGCAGGAGCTTTTAAAGAAGAACTCCAGGATTGGGTAAGTATAACTTTTCCTTGTGCCCCTTTACAAAATGGAGCAGTTAACCCATGCAGTTCAGCACAGCCCCACTCCAAGGGGGAAATAAAAAAAATCCCGGAGTTCTTCTTTAAAGCAGTTCCTATGGACAGTTTTTGCTACAAAAGTTTGTTGCCGTTTTACAGGCACACACAATTTTAAGGCTTGACAAGTTGATTGGATACAACCTTATCTGTTATATTTTACCCAAAAATTGGGTAATATATTTTCTTTGTGTGTGCCACAGTTAACTTTAGTGTATTTTATTTATTTTTGTGAAAATTTGCATTCGATAAATGGATGCACTAATATGTGACCTAAAAAGTAGGAATTTTTTTTTTTTTTTCACCAGGGTCTCTTCTTTTAGAAAAATAAATAAAAATAATTAGTTTTTGTTTTTTTACCAATCTTCAGGTCTAAAATTATTATTTGTAAATGTTTTGGCAGCAAAAGGGTTAAATGACAAAACAGGGGGGAAATATACTGTATTGCAGAGATGTACGGCATGGGTTTTTGTTTTGTTTTTGCCTTGACATTCACTTTAACTTTTACTCCTTACACAATTTTACAGTAATTTAGTAGATGTTCTCACAATCTTTTTGGTATAACTCATTCTTAAAGTGGAGTTCCACCCAAAAATTTAACTTTTTGTAATTCCCCCCCCCCCCTCCGGTGTCAAAATTGGCACCTCTCGGGGGAAGGGGGAGCAGATACCTGTCTAATAGGTATTTGCTCCCGCTTCCTGGCATAGATTACCTCGGTGATCTACGCCACTTCCGGCGCCTACTCTGTCCCCCCGCTGTCTTCTGGGAGACACACAGCTCCCAAAACACAGCGGGGACCAGTGAAGACGCGCAGCGCGACTCGCACATGTGCAGTAGGGAACCGGGAAGTGAAGCCGCAATGCTTCACTTCCTGATTCCCTTACCGAGTATGGTGGTGACAGCTGCCGATCCTCGAGCGACAGATCGGCTTCGGCTGCCGACATCACGGGCGCCCTGGACAGGTAAGTGTCCATATGTTCAAAGTCAGCAGCTGCTGTATTTGTAGCTTCTGGCTTTTAATATTTTTTTAATGGGACCTCCGCTTTAAGCCTGGTACACACGATCAGATTTTCTGCGGACAAAGTGTAGGACTTTTGTCCAAAGGGCGTTGGCCAGGAACTTACATTACATACTAACGACAAAAAAATGTCGGCCAACAAACACGAAACTACGTGTTTTTTTCAGATCTTTAGCGCCACCCTTTGGGCAACTTCTGCTAATGTTGTGTTATGGTTAGCATTGCTTCTGAGCATGCGTATTTGTACTTTGGAGTTTTGTCCGACGGACTTGTGTACACACGATCGGATAATCCGACAACACACATTTGTTGTCGAAAATTTTAAAGCATGCTATTCAACATTTGTTGGTGGAAAATCCGACAACAATTGTCCGATAGAGCGTACAAACGGTCGGATTTTCCGACAACAGCTATCACACATTTGTTGTTGGAAAATCAGATTGTGTGTATGAGGCTTTAGATTTGGTATGCTTAGCTCTTATGAAATGACTTCTAAATACTTTGAGGGCATAGTAACTGGTGCACAGCAGCATATTATGTAACTTGGTAGGTTAGTGTTATAAGTTGGTCAGAAGGCAACAGTTTGTGACATCTACATGTAACAACGAGTGTCCATGTAACAAGGATATCTTAAAAAAAAAAAATTAAACTCCTGAAATTAAAAAGCATGTTATACATTATATTTTTCTATGTGTGACCAACGCTGTATCCTGGCCTAGGCCAACAAGGCCCAGGCCTAGGGCAGCACTTTGCATGGGGGCAGCACAGAAAGTGTCCCCGCCGGCTTGCGCTACACTGTTAGTGTAGCGCCAGTCTTATGGGGCGGACTGGGCAGAGAGGCAAATTAGTCTAGCACTCCCATAAAGCGGCCGCACTGCTTCCGGTATGTGGGAGGCCGGCATTCCGCAACTGTGGGGAGGGCGGTGCTTCTAATTTTGACTGTCCTATCATCCTGGACCACAAACCTTCCTCACTGTGCTATGTATTTTCTGCTGCGCTATTGGCATGGTTATATCTTCTTAGACCTCTCCATAAAATTATCAGAAATTTGTGTTTAAAGTAGAACTATAGGCAACACTTTTTTTTTTCATTTTGGATAGATTAAGGGAGGGTTATAGTCCCTGTCAGTTTATTTTTTACCATCCCTGTCCCCAGGGCCGTTTGGAGGAATTTGGGGGCCCCAAGCAGATTGAGAATTTGGGGCCCCCAAGCAGGGGGGGGTGCTACTGATTTTTTTTTTGAAGAAGTGGGGGGGGTGCTACACAATTTTTTTACTTTTTTTTTTAATTCAGAAGGGGGGGTGCTAACGCGGGACATCGACGCTGATCGCGAGAGGGGGGGGCCGCCAATCGCGAGAGGGGGGGCCGCCAATCGCGGGAGGAGGGGGCCGCCAATCGCGGGAGGAGGGGGCCGCCAATCGCGGGAGGGGGGCCGCCAATCGCGGGAGGGGGGCCACCAAATCGCGGGAGGAGGGGGCCGCCAATCGCGGGAGGGGGCCGCCAAATCGCGGGAGGAGGTGGCCGCCAATCGCGGGTGGGGGGGCCACCAATCGCGGGAGGGAGGCCGCCAATTGCGGAAGGGGAGGCAGCTCTGCTGGGGCCCCAGGCCAGCTGGGGGCCCCAAGCAGTTGCTTGGTTTGCCTGTCCTGTTCCGACGGCCCTGCCTGTCCCATTGCAGAGATTTCCCTTCACTTCCTGTCCCATAGCCAAACAGGAAATCTATGCAAATTAAGGGACTCCAGGCCCTCTAGTGTCCACACTCGAAATTTTCAGGGCGGGACTTAAACAGCAAGGCGTGTGGCCTTGACAGGAAGGGGTGGGTCATATTTAAATTGGGGGTGCACGAGTTTAGTCAGGCCTAGGGCAGCACAAAACCTAAATACACTACTGTGTGTGACATAAAGAAATTCATCAGATGGTTCAATGAAGGATCCTTGAATTTAAAGTTTTGTGGAAAATGGAAATAATGGGGAAAAAAAGTGATCGTAATGCCGCGTACACACGGCCGTTTTTCTCGTCGAGAAAAACGACATTTTTTCCTTTCGACGAGAAAAACGATTGTGTGTGAGCTTTATGTCGTTTTTCTCGACTAGAAAAACGGCATTAAAAACGACGAGAAAAATTAGAACATGTTCTAATTTTTCTCGTCATTTTTGTCCGACATTTTTTCCGCGGCGGTTTTCCCATAGGGAAACACTGCCGCGGAGCCCACAGACGGTCGTTTTTCTCGACAAGAGAAAAAACGACGTGAAAAACGACCGTGTGTGGGGAACAAGCCGTTCCCTAGTTTTTAATGACATTATTCACGGCGGTTTTTTAACCGCCGTGAATAATGATCGTGTGTACGCGGCATAAGTTCGAGGAGAAACGTAGGTCATGTTTGATGTGTTCATTCCTTCTGAATAAGGGATGCATATACAGTATGTGAGGGAATCATTTTTTCCTTTTGCCATCTGTGTCCAATTAGGGAGATTAACCCTCACTTCCTTTGCTGTAGGCTTAAAACATGAAATTACATTTTTTTTTTTGCTGCCTGTCACCTCTAATTTTCCCTTCCTTTTTTCCTTTTCTCCCTGCCCTATGACTGGGTTTCACTTTGTGCTGCATTCACTTATTTTTTTTTCTCATAGTCTTTAATGACTACTCTTTCCTTTTTCTCATTGGTTTCTGCCACTTATCACCCACTTTCATTTTCTTTTCTTTTATGTTTATTCTTTTATTTTCTCCTTCTGACTCTGTGACTTCTCTTTCCTTCTTTTTCTTGATCATGTTTTTTTTTTTTTTTTGCTTATGTGTGTGATTTATATGTATGGCTAAACATAAGGATTATGGGGGTTATTTACTATAGCTGGAGAGTGCAAAACCTGGTGGAACTCTGTATAGAAACCAATCAGCTTCCAGGTTCCATTGCCAAAGCTTCATTGGAGAAGCTGAAATTAGAATCTGATTGGCTACAATGCACAGCTGCACTAGATTCTGAACACACCAGCTTTAGTTAATCTCCCCCTAGGTGTGTTTACACCAGAACGCGATGCAGGAAACCCATGTTCTGCAGGCATTTCCCACACCACATTCAGAGCGCATTGGGTGAGCAATATTCTGCGCATGTCAGTGTATTCCTAACGACACCCCAAATGCATATCACAAACGCAGTGCGACTGGATCACATGGAACCGCAGAACCATGCGATCCATTTGCAGTGCATTTTTAAAAGAAGTACATGCAATACTTTTGGTGCGAACCGGTGTGATTTCAGAGTATTCAAATGAAAATTAAAAATCATACCCCAATGAATCACACAGGATTCTGGTGTGAACTATCCCTAAAACAGTCCTAGCCTAGTCCTTACATCTTTGATTACTTTTGTATCAATGCAAAGTGATTGGTATGAACTGTTGTTTTTGGATCTAATGTACACAGTATTAATACACATATTTGCGAGTATTAAGCGCGGTGGGAAAAAAAGTCCTGCAAGCAGCATCTTTGGGGCGGTGCGGGAGTGGTGTACACACCGCTCCCAAAATGCACTGCCCATTGAAATCAATGGGCAGTGCTGCTGCCGAAGCGCCTGCAAATCGTGCTTTGCGGGCGCCTTTAACCCCTTGTAAGGAAAATTAGACAAATGGCAGCACTCCCATATGATGCAAAAGGCTTTATTGTGTCCAAAACATATAAGACAATCCACACAGGCAGGGGAACAAAGGTAGACACGTTTCACATGGAATCGTACTTTGTCAAAACATACAAGACAATCCACATGGGCAAGGGAACAAAGGGAGACGCGTTTCACACGGAATCGTGCTTTGTCAAAACATATAAGACAATCCACACGGGCAGGGGAACAACGGTAGACAGACGCGTTTCACACAGAATTGTGCTTTGTCATTACCATATGGTATGATTCCGTGTGAAATTCGTCTCCCTTTGTTCCCCTGCTGTGTGGATTGTCTTATGTTTTATACACATGTAGCTCACAGACTCCACTTTCCTTTGCCAATAGCCAGGGCCGGACTGGGAATAAAAACCAGCCCTGGAAATAATTTCATACCAGCCCCATAGCATTATTATACCAGCCCAACATCATAACGTCATTATTTTCTTGTACATAAAAGGGAAAACCATGCATTTTAAAGCACATTTGAAGAGTGTATTATATATAGATAAGAGAGACATGGAATTTACAAACAGCACAAATTTTATCATTTACTGGCACAGACACATTTGCAAAAAAAAGTTGCCTAAAATGGGAGTTTTCAGTGCAAATATCAATATTTAAGTTTATTGCTAATAGCTTTAGCTACATATTTATATGTTTAAGTTAAACAAAAGTCAAAAAACATATTTCTCCATTTACATGAAGGTCAGATTAATATAACCCGGCCAGCAAAGAGTTCCCCCATATATCAGGAGTCTGCAGGATTCCCCTTTACAGTGAAAGGGAACTCTGACATAAAGGGGAACATTGCAGATCATGATCTAAGTGGGAAGGCCCCTTTCACACTGGGGCGGTGGGTGCGTCGGCGATAAAGCGGCGCTAATTTTAGCGGCGCTTTACCGTCAATTTTTGCACTGCTTTTCGGCCGCTAGCGGGGCGCTTTTAATCCCTGCTAACGGCCGAAAAAGGTTTAAAACCACCCGCAAAGCGCCGTCAAAATGCGCTTTTCCGGCGGTATAGCCAAGGTGCCCATTCATATCAAAAGGCAGGAGCGGTATATACACACCGCTCCTCCACCGCTCCAAAGATGCTGCTAGCAGGACATTTTTTAGCGTCCTGCCAGCGCAGCGCTCCAGTGTGAAGGCTCTCGGGCTTTCACACTGTAGTGTGCGGAGCGGCTCTTATAGGGCGCTTTGCAGGCGCTATTTTTGGCGTTATAGTGCCTGCAAAGCGTTTCAGTGTGAAAGGGGTTGAACTCTGATATAAAGGGGGCACTGGTGACCAGAGACCCCACTTATATCAGAGTCCACTGCATTCCCCTTTACTTCATTCCCCTTTACATCAGAGTGCCCCCTTGCAATGAAGGGTGGAAGACTATGATGTAAAGGGGAACTCTGGGAATGTGGGGAGGACTCTTGTGACCAGAGACCACCTTCCGCAGAAAGAAAACACTAAGGTAAGGGGGTTTACTGATATAAGGGGGAAACCTTTATATCGGTGCCCCCTTACAATATTGCATTGACTCCCCCCTCAGACTGGCCTGGCGGCGCTGTCACTGACCTCCTCTCAGGTGCACGATGCAGGGCTCAGTCAGTCGGCTCCAGCTTGGTGGCTCAGGTTTGATCCCATAGTTTCCTCTCCATAGTTCATACATGTCTGACTTCTCCCATGATCCCCATCCTGGCGGCACTCCCACTCTTGACTCCTCTCCAGACGTGATATAAAACAAGAGATGGTCAGAGGCTGCGGATGGTACAGGGGAGGTCATAGGCTGCGGATGGTACAGGAGAGGTCAGAGGCTGCGGATGGTACAAGAGATGGTCAGAGGCTGGGGATGGTACAAGAGATGGTCAGAGGCTGGGGATGGTACAGGAGAGGTCAGAGGCTGCGGATGGTACAGGGGAGGTCAGAGGCTGCGGATGGTACAGGGGAGGTCAGAGGCTGCGGATGGTACAGGGGAGGTCAGAGGCTGCGGATGGTACAGGGGAGGTCAGAGGCTGCGGATGGTACAGGGGAGGTCAGAGGCTGCGGATGGTACAGGGGAGGTCAGAGGCTGCGGATGGTACAGGGGTGGTCAGAGGCTGCGGACGGTACAGGGGAGGTCAGAGGCTGCGGACGATACAGGGGAGGTCAGAGGCAGCGGACGATACATGGGAGGTCAGAGGCTGCGGACGGTACAGGGGAGGTCAGAGGCTGCGGACGGTACAGGGGAGGTCAGAGGCTGTGGACGGTACAGGGGAGGTCAGAGGCTGCGGACGGTACAGGAGAGGCCAGAGGCTGCGGACGGTACAGGGGGAGGTCAGAGGCTGCGGACGGTACAGGGGAGGTCAGAGGCTGCGGATGGTACAGGGGGGATCAGAGGCTGCGGATGGTACAGGGGGGATCAGAGGCTGCGGATGGTACAGGGGGGGATCAGAGGCTGCGGATGGTACAGGGGGGGTCAGAGGCTGCGGATGGTACAGGGGGAGTCAGAGGCTGCGGATGGTACAGGGGGGGTCAGAGGCTGCGGAGGGGGGGGACAGGAGGTCAGAGGCTGCGGAGGGGGGGGCAAGAGGTCAGAGGCTGCGGAGGGGGGGACAGGAGGTCAGAGGCTGCGGAGGGGGGGAGGGACAGGAGGTCAGAGGCTGCGGAGGGGGGGAGGGACAGGAGGTCAGAGGCTGTGGAGGGGGGGGACAGGAGGTCAGAGGCTGCGGAGGGGGGGGACAGGAGGTCAGAGGATGCGGAGGGGGGACAGGAGGTCAGAGCCTGTGGAGGGGGGGACAGGAGGTCAGAGGCTGCGGGGGGACAGGAGGTCAGAGGCTGCAGAGGTGAACAGGAGGTCAGAGGCTGCAGGGGGGGCAGGTGTTCAGAGGCTGCGGGGGGACGCAGGAAGAGGCCGGCGCGCTACGGCCTAACTTTTAAAAATGGCGCTGCCTTTCCGGAAATTGCCGAGCGTGGACGGGCTTTCCCGAGCACGGCTAGTTTCGGAACTGCGCATGCGCAGTTGCATGTCGGCCGGCCCCGCAGCCATTTTATTTTCAGGCGCCGCTGCCCCAGAAGCAGCCAGGCACCCGGCCCACCGGAAGTTTTCCCGGTCTCCCGGTGGGCCAGTCCGGCCCTGCCAATAGCGGGGCACACCAGCTACTTGCCCGGTATCCCTTCCGTGTATAGAGAGGAGGGAACGGTGTTATTGTTGGGTCTTGCAGCAATTACCTCTCTAGAGTGTATCCCTTCTCTCCGTTGTCTAGGCAGGAATCTTTCAAAATAAGGCCAATGTCAAAACAGGAGTAAAACCCAATTAACAAGGTTTTATTCTTTATACTTGAGGTAAACTTGAAGAGAGAGAGTAGGAAGTTGAGAAAGTAGGGGAAGGTTCAGGCACGCAACACTTAGAACTCAGTGTCAGTCTTTCGTCGCCACTCAAGCCTGAGTGGGTATTGCTCACCCGGATAGTCCCTTTGAGAGCGGTTCTAGCAGCTGGGATGTAGCACGGATAATAGAGACGAGGAATCCCTCTTTAGGCGACTTTCCAGGCCTCTTCCCGAGACAGCAGTACCGTCGCTAGTCTCCTCCGGGACTGATCCCCTCCTGGACTCCTTTCCTGAAGGTGGGCTCCCTACCAGTGGGCAGCCTGGGATTCTTCTCTGAGGTGTAGGCCCTTGCCAGCAGAGCTGGGCCTACATTGCAGCATCGAAACCTCGGGCTTAAGGTGCCCGAGGTCCAAACACACTCGCACACCTCGTGCCATGCGGGCTACGAGGCACACTTATGGGACCGAAGGTCCCTCTGGAACGCCTTCCCCGGAATGCCCGTAATCTCCTCACGAAATGGCGTCTGCCCCTATTGTACCCTCTCCCAGCATGCACAGCGGGTTGACCATGCCCACTGCACGGCTGCCGAGAGAGGACACCCAAGGCGCTGTGATACCCCCCTGCAGTTCAACCTATGCCGGCGGTGACAGTGCCACCTACAGGCAACAGAGGACACTACAGCCAGGCAGTATCGCACCCAGAGCAGAAGCAACAATGAATCAGTGATTGGTCTGAGCCCAACTACCAGCTCAGACCACCCCTAAATTTCCACATAGCGCCACCAAATATTTGGGGGGGGGGCGCTACACACAATAAAGCCTTTTGCATCATATGGGAGTGCTGCAATTCGTCTAATTTTCCTTACTAGAAATCTGCTTGCAGTGGCAGGGTTGCAGCATGCTTTGAAGATTATGGTCAGTACACATCAGCTGGAAACAGCGGTTTGTTTTTTTGCACCTTTAACCCCGTGTTAGCCCCTTCTTTGGGGTTAAAAGCACACCGCTACCGCCCTCACAGCACTGGTAAAGTGCAGCTAAAACAAGGGACTCTAAATCGGGGCTCGGTGTTTGGTGTGAAAGTGGCCTCAATAGCCATATGGGCAAAGCCATTTGGGTGTGTTTCTTCAAAGCTAGCTTACCTGATGCCTTTTCACTGCTTCTTCTTCTGACTATACACCAGTTACCCCCAATCCTGGACTTGACCATTTTCATCAACCTCTTCACTGTCCCAGCATGTGCCTCTTTCATAATAAACCAGCTCAAATCTAGTCTGTACAGTGTAGCAAATTGTTCAGGAGCTGACCATCCCACATCTATCACAAGAGTCCATGCATTGCGCAAGATGTACAGCTGACTGCTTGGATCATATTATTATTAATTTAATGGGAAAAGGGATTACAAAAAACATGAAAACATGTGTAGCGGGTATATACTTTAAAATTCTGGTGAAGACACCAGTGATGTATAGTTCCCTGCGGCCCAGCAGGTGGCGCTGTCACTTTGGGCCGGGGTTGAACCATCGCTGGAGTGCCGTACCCTTTGTGGCCTCTCGCAGCGGTTGTACGGCGGGGCGGGGAACCCGCTGTGCATCCTGGGAGAGGGTATAAAGGGGCGGACATCTTCGCCATGAGGTTCGAGTCCCAGGCACCTTCAGCCTGAGGGCTGCTGTTCGCGGTCGGGGTCCAGGCAGCCTAGGCCTGGACACCTGGAGTTCGTGTTCCATCCCAGACACCTTCAGTCTGGGGTGAGGTACTCAGCCGGAGGCCTGGGGCCCAGTACCTTCCGCTGGGTCCCGCGAGGGAGGGATTGTCCTAGAGGGCCCCGGGAGAGGGGCACCCAAATCCAGTGGCGTAAGGGACCGGAGGAGGGACTCATCCGAAGACCTGGTGCAGCAGATTGCCAGTGCCAGATGAACCCCTGGAGACCGCCCGGAGGGATATCTTCCCAAACAGGGGCCAAGTTCAGAGAGGAAGGTGGTTCATGTTCTATGACCGGTGGCAGCGGTCCAGCTATTTAACTCAGGTCAGTGCCAGAGGCCTGCTATTAGGCCTGTGGCAGGGGCCTCAACGGTTCATCCTGTCGGTGGCAGTGACCAAAACTCACGGTCGGTGGCAGAGACCGTGCGCCAGGCCTATTCGCTAGCAAAGGAATAGGAGAGTTCAGTTGTGCCTGGGCCTACTCATATCCACACCCCTGTTTGTTCATAACTGAAAGTTCAACTGATTGTGTTCACCCTGCAAGAAAAGAAATAAAGGCGTGTTGGACTTTCGATTGGTGTGGGACTCTATGTTATTGGCGGACACATCTCCACAGAACAACTAAGGCTTTGTATGCAGTGAACAGACCCGGAGGTAATTCAAGTAACTCTGCTCAACCCTCATACACATACGAGGGAAGAGCTTGGCGTAGTGTTCCTGCACTCTCCTCTCTCAGGTACCCCTAGACACAAGCCACTCACAATAGGCGAGAGGGGGAGTGAGGCTCCGCTACACATGCTAGCAAAGTAAGTTGTGTTTTGGGAATATTGTGAATATAAAGTAAATTAAACTGCTAGCCTCAGTTGTGAACACAAACAACTTTTGTTTTTTCTTAGCCCCACTTAGTTGAAGTTTAGTTGCGACAGTAGGGAAAGCAATGGCTATATTATTTTTTGTATTTTTTTAGTTTTCGTCATTCTTTTTATTTATTTTTTAACCCTTTTCTCTGCTATTATTGCAATATTGTATTATGTGCTTGTGTAGGTGTATTTTGCACAATGTTCTTGTGTTTGTGTAGGTTACCTGTGGAGGCTTTTCCACAAGCCAAAAAAAAACTGGCAGGTTAAATGATGAATAAGTGTTTCTTTTCCTACTGTATTAAGCCTATGCTGTGATAGAGGTAGCGATAATTGCAGGCTTGTAGAAAATGACAACCCTTAAGCCGGGTACACATGGGCCGATTGTCGGGAGACAGCGGCTGGTTAACCATTTTTCAGCTTTCAGCACTGTCACATTTTGAATGACAATTGCGCAGTCATGCAACACTGTACCCAAATACATTTTTTATCATTTTTTCCCCACAAATAGAGCTTTCTTTTGGTGGTATTTGATCATCTCTGCGTTATTTTATTTTTTTGCGCTATAAACAAAAATAGAGCGACAATTTTGAAAAAAATGCAATTATTTTAACTTTTTGCTATAAAAAGTATCCCCCAAAAAATCTATCAAAAAAAATTTTTTTTCACAGTTTAGGCCGATAAGTATTCTTCTACATATTTTTGGTAAAAAAAATAGCAATAAGCGTATATTGTTTGCGCAAAAGTTATAGCAGCTACAAAAAAGGGGATAGATTTATAGCATTTTTATTATTATTATTTTTTTTACTAGTAATAGCGGCGATCAGCGATTTTTATCGTGACTGCGATATTGCGGCGGACACATCGGACACTTTTGACAAATTTTTGGGACCATTCAAATTTATACAGCGATCCCTGCTATAAAAATGCATTGATTACTGTATAAATATGACTGGCAGTGAAGGGGTTAACACTAGGGGGTGATCAAGGGGTTAACGTGTTCCCTAGTTTGTGATTCTTACTGTGGAGGGAGGGGACTGACTGGAGGAGGAGACCGATGGTTGTCCCTATGTACAAGGGACACACCATCGGTCTCCTCTCCCTGACAGGACGTGGATATGTGTGGTCGCCGGGCACGCGCATCGGGTACCCAGTGACGCGGTGGGCGCGCGTGCCCCCTAGTGGCTTGTGAAGGCGATCACGTCATATGACGTCCGCCCAGAACAAGAGAGTCTTCCTCCCGCCGTCAGTTGACAAGTGGTTAAAAAAAAAAACATCCGACATTTGGCTCGTGTGCATGTCAGTCTGTCCGAACTGGAAAACCAGCAGCCAACTGACTCCTGATCAGCGCTCTCAGCCAATGGCAGATCGGAGTGTTCTGGCGAGGGGGAAAGGCATCCCCCTGTCAGAACACAACAGCTCAGCAGGGGAGATCGCTGAACTAACATTGCATGGTTAGTACAGCGCCTCCGACCGGAACTGACCGTTTTTTTTTCCGTCAACACGCGGGGGTGAACGAAAAAAACAAATAGTTACAGAAACATCAACAGTGGTGCCTGATCATGTCAAGTCTTAAAGCCAAGTTGACGTTCGATGAAGTCGATGATCCCCGCTAGCTGTCAGATCGGGGAGGTGTGGGGGCCGGTCTAAGGTGAACTTATCCTTTAAAAGTATCTGATATTTTTCTTTGCTCCCAGTGGCTGAAGGAAAGGAAAAGTAAGGATTAGCTGCCGGTGGTGCAAGGTTCACGTTAAAGCTGAACTCCAGGGAAAGAAAGAAATATTCTTGCAGTGAGGCTCATTTATGTCTAGGGTACTGGAAAAAGCACCTTTTCCTACCTGTTCCTCAGCTTCCTTCAGGCTGTATGATCAGCACCTGCAGCCTCATCTCCCCTATGCTCCAGCAGCCACATGCTCTCTGACACCTAGTACAATGCAAGGCCTGGACTAAGACCCCTTTCACACTTGGGCGGTGCAGTCGTTAGTGGTAAAGTGCCGCTAGTTTTAGCGCTTTTAACCCCTGCTAGCGGCCGAAGAAAGGGTAAATAGCGCCCTTGTTGTGTCGCTGCCTTAGCGATTTGCAGGCGCATCGGCAGTGCTGCCCATTCATTTCAATAGGCAGGGCGTTTTGGGAGCGGTGTATACACCGCTCCTGCACCACCCCAAAGATGCTGCTTGCAGGACATTTTTTCCCATCCTGCAAGCACACCGTGGCTTGAGAGGCACTTTTCAGGTGCTATTTTTAGCACTAAAAAAACTAAAAAGTGCCCCCAGAGTGAAAAGGATCTTAACGTGATTGTAAACGATCACCTTGTAAAACAACCCATTCAATTTAAAATAGAAATGAAAGGCAAAACATTTATGTATAGATATAAAAAAACATTGCAAATCCATTTTTTCCCTTTTTTATAAGTGATCATATTCCCTCTGTTCTCAGCTGCATAAGAGCTGGAGGGAGGAGAAGCAGCAGTACACGGCGCTTCCCAGTGAATAGCTGTGCAACGGGGGCGTGTCAAGACAAGTCTGATCATTGGAGGAGAGTACACCAAGTTCCCAGCATAGCTAGAGAACTGACCACAGTGTGCTCTCCTGCTTAGTGTGCTCAGTTTTTAATAGGAAAGCAAGGGAACGAGGAGGAACTCTAGGGATTTCCCATACAGGAAACAAAAATACCAGGACACTTTTTTATACAATTAAGTGGTACAGCAGGCACATCAGGAATATGAAGTGTCAGGGTAACAAACGCTTTAATGACACCGAGGGGCAGTCCACAAGCTGGTGTGGAGGGGGGATGAGGTGAAATCTGGCTTCCGGTGTAGTAGAGGATCGGGTAAGTAAAACTACTTTTTCCAGTACCCTGGACAAGAGCCCTGCATTGTACTTTATGATGTCAGACGGTATGCATCTGTTGAGCATAGGGGGAAGGGGTTGCAGATGCTGATCTTACAACCTGGAGGGGAAGATTTTTGTTTTGAGTCTTTAAAATGGTTGTAAACCCTTCCAGATACCCAGTGAAGTGACTGGCCTCGGGTGATGCACAGAGATTAAACAAATCTCCCTACATAGAGTAAGTTGTACCGGTTTATCTGCGGTCTCTCTTCTCTACATTTCTTCAAAGTGCAGAATATATAAGCTTGTCTGAGAGTTCAGAAAAAAGGGGGTGCAGAGCTGAAGTTACACTCTGCAGAGCTCAGTTAAGAGAGTTTTGAGAGCTGATTGGAGGGAAAAGATACACCCCCCTTCACACAGCACACAGCAACAGAGCTGAGGGTGCCAATCAGCTGAAGTTCTCTTCCCTGTCACCATTTTTCTCTTGGTGTCAGGAAAACTTGCCAGAAGTGACTCATGCTGATAGCAGAGGAGCAAAGTAGCAATCAGAAATGACACTTAGTGCTCTGGATGGAGACAAGTACACACTATAGACGGATATGCTTTGTTCATATTTCATGGTTGGCTTTACAACCACTTTAAGTGCTTTGAGGAGCTGGTACAATACTGGATCATGTGAGATAACTAGTGATGAGTATAGACCACCCAGACCTGAAATATACACAATGTGCAGAGACCTAGTATTGGCAGGACACAAGTACCTACCTTCAAATCCCAGTATGTACAGTATATACAGTATATTAGTCTTAGATGTGTATATCCACAGATGCATTTCCAGACGGCTGAGTAATTGAAGCTAGTGACAAAATAGGCAGCCTTGCTATTCCCTTATAATACTAATCCTTTAATGTGTTAGAGCTCCGAAGTGGTGGCTCAAGAGTACTGTAGTTACCATAGCTGCTCAATGTGAGAGAGAGGGCGCTCTGGGATTAATTGGTACATACACAAGTGTCAGTTTAATTAACTTTTAGTCATTATGTTCTGCTGTGTTGTGGGGGTGAGAGTTACAGGGAACTGTGTTGGCTTAGGAAACATGGAATATACAGACAGCGCTGACATAAAAAATGACTTCTGATAGAAAAAACACTTACATGATGAAAAATACACAGCTTTTTCAAAGCAAACCATGTATAGTTTAAAACAGATTATGTATACACATATGCTCTGCATGTGTGTGTGTATGTGTATGTATGTATGTATGTATGTGTATGTGTGTATATATATATACATATACAGTGGGGAGAACAAGTATTTGATACACGGCCGATTTGTAGGTTTTCCTACTTGCAAAGTATGTAGAGGTCTGTAATTTTTATCATAGGTGCTCTTCAACTGTGGGAGACGGAATCTAAATGATTTTTAAAGCGGAGCTCCGCCGGAAAAAAAAATATTAAAAGCCAACAGCTACAGCTACAGCAGCTGCTGGCTTTTAATATTTGTCCTGGAGTCCAGCGACGTCCGCAGCAGAGGACGAGCGACCGCTCGTCGCTCTGCTGCTCCCTCCGCCATCCTCGCTGAGGGAACCAGGAAGTGAAGCCCTGCGGCTTCATGCCCGGATCCCTACGGCGCATGCGCGAGTCGCGCTGCGCCGTTCTGATTGGTGCTCCTGTGTTCTGGGAGCCGAGTGTCTCCCAGAACACCAAGGGAAGTCTGCGGGAAGTGACGTAACTCCCGCAGATTCCCGGAGACAGGACTCCCGGATGTGGGTGAAAATACCTGTCTTAGACAGGTATCTTCACCCCCCTCCCCCCTGAAAGGTGTCAATTGTGACACCGGAGGGGGGGAGGGTTCCAAATAGCAAAAGTTGCTATTTAGGGTGGAGCTCCACTTTAAGTACTGGTAATTAATTTGCATTTTATTGGATGACATAATTATTTGATACATCAGAAAAGCAGACCTTATTATTTGGTACAGAAACCTTTGTTTGCAATTACAGAGATCATACGTTTCCTGTAGTCCTTGACCAGGTTTGCACACACTGCAGCAGGGATTTTGGCCCACTCCTCCATACAAAGCTTCTCCAGATCCTTCAGGTTTCGGGGCTGTCGCTGGGCAATACGAACTTTCAGCTCCCTCCAAAGATTTTCTATTGGGTTCAGGTCTGGAGACTGGCTAGGCCACTCCAAGACCGTGAGATGCTTTTTAAGGAGCCACTCCTTAGTTGCCCTGGCTGTGTATTTCAGGTCATTGTCATGCTGGAAGACCCGCCACGACCCATCTTTAATGCTCTTACTGAGTGAAGGAGGTTGTTGGCCAAGATCTCGTGATACATGGCCCCATCCATTCTCCCCTCAATATGGTACAGTCGTCCTGTCCCCTTTGCAGAAAAGTAAAAAAAAAGGGGAAAATTGCGCTGCCTGTGAAAGAATAAGCTGCTAGCATAAACAATAAAACGGTAATGTGAAAAGATATAAGGATAAAACAAATGCAGCGCTAACCTAAACCAAGTGAATATCAATAACAGAAGTGACCCTAGAGGGGTAGATATATATAGGTCCTCTACCCAAATATTCAAATGGTGAAAAAGTGCCAAGCATGTGCAAAGCATGTGAACATATGACAAGAAATAATACACCAAAAACATATAAGTGTTGCAAAGAAATGTCCCATAAAAAACTCAAACAAAAGGTGAAGTCTATATCCAATCCATAACGGACATATTGAGTTCACTATGACATTTTGAAGGTGTTCACGTTGTAACTCATGTGGAAAACAACAGGGATGGGTATAGAGATGTATTGCAACGTCTCCCGTACACAGGTAGGTAATGAATACTCTTACCGTGACTCTGTTGTTAATAAGCCTGGACGGGAACTCCAAGGTAGATACTCCTCCCGATATCACAGCGGCGATGATAGGTGGTTATCCAAAAAAGATGTAACTCTTTCTGGACTCTCCGTTAGAAGTAACACTTCAAAACACGGTGTCATAAGGGGAAAAAAATGGATGGCTCCATATGGTGTAAGTAAAACCAGGGTATGGTATAGAAAAATATAGCCTTTATTGGCATATCATCATAGTAAAAAAGTGGTACATGCAATGTTAATAATATTTTTTTCCCTTTATGACACCGTGTTTTGAAGTGTTACTTCCAACGGAGAGTCCAGAAAGAGTTACATCTTTTTTGGATAACCACCTATCATCGCCGCTGTGATATCGGGAGGAGAGGTTCGTGACTTCCATATTGGAGTATCTACCTTGGAGTTCCCGTCCAGGCTTATTAACAGAGTCACGGTAAGTGTATTCATTACCTACCTGTGTACGGGAGACGTTGCAATACATCTCTATACCCATCCCTGTTATTTTCCACATGAGTTACAACGTGAACACCTTCAAAATCTCATAGTGAACTCAATATGTCTGTTATGGATTGGATATAGACTTCACCTTTTGTTTGAGTTTTTTATGGGACATTTCTTTGCAACACTTATATGTTTTTGGTGTATTATTTCTTGTCATATGTTCACATGCTTTGCACATGCTTGGCACTTTTTCACCCTTTGCAGAAAAGCATCCCCAAAGAATGTTGTTTCCACCTCCATGCTTCACGGTTGGGATGGTGTTCTTGGTGTTGTACTCATCCTTCTTCCTCCAAACATGGCGAGTGGAGTTTAGACCAAAAAGCTCTATTTTTGTCTCATCAGACCGCATAACCTTCTCCCATTCCTCCTCTGGATCATCCAGATGGTCATTGGCAAACTTCAGACGTGCCTGGACATGCACTGGCTTGAGCAGGGGGACCTTGCGTGCGCTGCAGGATTTTAATCCATGACGGCGTAGTGTGTTACTAATGGTTTTCTTTGAGACTGTGGTCCCAGCTCTCTTCATGTCATTGATCAGGTCCTACCGTGTAGTTCTGGGTGATCCCTCACATTCCTCATGATCATTGATGCCCCACGAGGTGAGATCTTGCATGGAGCCCCAGACCGAGGGAGATTGACCGACATTTTGAACTTCTTCCATTTTCTAATAATTGCACCAACAGTTGTTGTCTTCTCACCAAGCTGCTTGCCTATTGTCCTGTAGCCCATCCCAGCCTTGTGCAGGTCTACAGTTTTATCCCTGATGTCCTTACACAGCTCTCTGGTCTTGGCCATTGTGGAGGGGTTGGAGACTGTATGATTGAGTGTGTGGACAGGTGTCTTTTATACAGTTAACGAGTTCAAACAGGTGCAGTTAATACAGGTAATGAGTGGAGAAAAAATAACAAGTCTGTGAGAGCCGGAATTCTTACTGGTTGGTAGGTGATTTATTTTCTGGATTTTTGTTTTAGATTCCGTCTCTCACAGTTGAAGAGTGCCTATGATAAAAATTTCAGACCTCTACATGCTTTGTAAGTAGGAAAACCTGCAAAATTGGCAGTGTATCAAATACTTGTTCTCCCCACTGTATGTATAAGAAGGCCAGTAGGGTGGCCTGAATTTATGGGAGGAGCCCGGGGGGTATTTAAGCAGCCCACTCACCTGTATGCCTTGTCGGTTCCAATGCGTATACTACACGTCCGTAGGCTGACTCTTCCCAGCTCACTTTGTGTTCGTGAGTCTGTGCGTTCGATTACAAGTGTGTCGTGGCTTATCCGTTCGTGGTCTTCGTCGGCGGTTCTCGCTCGCTGTTGCAGGTAGAATTCAAACCTTTTTCGTATCATATGCAATGTTGCGATTCGTTTTCTATCCCACATCCCTTTCGTAGTTAGCTACCTCCAAGTCGTCGTCGGTCGTGTCCTAACATCATTTGGCACATGCGTAGGAGATTTGCAGGTACCCTCTGCCTTGTTTCTCATCCCATCCACAAACATACGATTAGTTCGTAGGTCCAAGCCTCCGAGCCACTGTTGGTCGTTGTTCGATATCACTCGACACACGTTTCGCTGGTTATAGTATTCACAGTCCGTGGGGTTGCTGTCTAATTCATTTGGAGATTAGCATGTGTTGATTGCACGGGTTCTGTGGCTGATTGAGGTGATAATTAGACCCACCTGCTGCCTTGTCTGTACTGGTTAGCCTCTGGGGCCGGGTGGTTGGTATGTATTCGGTTTTGGAGGAGGGGGTAGCACCCTAACACTCTACGACGGCCCGATTTGAATCCCGGTCGCGTTGGCGACACAAGGTTTCGTATCGTCGGCACGACCCAAGTCGATTCCAGTTGTCGCACGCATCACAAGCCTCCTGCAGCACGGTCTCTCTCGTGGGGCACCGGCCACAAGAAACCAGTCGTTACTCCGACCATTCATACGGTTGCACTTACTCACAAACACATATGATACTCCGGCTTCATAACTCCGACCCGAGTTGCCACGATTTGTCCTTGTTTTCGCCTCCCTGATGAGGCTACTTTCTTGCAATCGTTGCAAACACGTCTCCAGTGGCACATGATTCAACCACTCATTGTCTCCAGTGGCACACAATTCGGCCACTCGCGTTTACTTGTCTGTCGTTTATCCCTTTGTCGTGTTCAGGTTGTTCCTGGATGTGCTTTCTACAAAAAAACAAAAAAAATAAGAAAAAAAAAGTTATAACTATATATATATATAAAAAACGTTCTTCCAACATGCACCGTGCTTCTGCAACACGGCCTCCCCCATGAGGTTTCTGCCACAAGCTCTAAGTCGCCACTCATACCACTCATCACCAATTTACAGGCACCACAAGCTTCTGCTACACGGCCTCCCCCACGAGGTTCCTACCACAAGCTCTGTTACTGCTCATACCTCTCATTACCCATTTACAGGCACCACAAGCTTCTGCTACATGGCCTCCCCCACGAGATTTCTACCACAAGCTCTCAGTTTCTGCTCATACCACTCATTACCCATTTACAGATTTACAGACACCACAAGCTTCTGCTACACGGCCTTCTTCTCAAGGTTCTCTGCCACAAGCTCTGTCGTCACTTATACCACTCATTACACATTTACAGGCACCACGAGCTTCCACAGCACGACCTCCCTCTTGAGGTTCCTGTCACAAGCTCTTAGTCGCCACTTATACCACTCATTGACCCGTTGCAAGATATCGGGCTGGTTCAACTTAAGTGGTGCATGCGATGTTGGGAACATGTGTCAGTCCAGGCTGTAGTTTTTTAAGGGCATGGCAGCCCACTTTTATTTAAAGGAAACTAAAAAGTTCAAACAGTAATCTTCCCACCCAGGGGGTTCCACCATCACTGTATAAACACACACTTCAACCTCCTGGCTTACTCACTGTCAGCTTTGTGCTGTTCAGACGTGGGCCACATCTGCCTGCTACAGACGTGCACACACAGGCTGCCACCTGCAGTCTTAGACCCCATACACACTATTAGATTTCCTGCAGATTTTTGTCTTCAGATTCACCACACCAGCCCAATTCGAATCCTGGTCGCGCCAGCGGCACAGCGATTCGAATACATGGCTCAAGACGACACATTTTTTTCTTTTACACACATCACAAGCTTCCGTCTCCCCCTCGAGGCACCTGCCACAAGCACCCAGTCGCTTCTTGTACCACTCATTCGTACGTTCGCAAACACTCGCTGCTCATATGATTCTCCGGTTCGCAGTTCGGACAAGAGTCGGCACGTTCCGTTCTCATTTACCAACATACGATCATGATACATGAGTAGCATTGTGCATCGATTTCTCCCCACACTCGCTCCGGTTTCTCTACTTTCTTTTGTTTTCTGTCCCCTTCGCAAGGTTCGAGGCAGCACGCCATTGCAACTCGTCTACCAGTGGCACGGTTACACCCACTCATCTATCAGAGGCACACGTTCACAGCACACGTTCACTCATTCACATATCTGTCTTTTCCCTCTCAGGTCAGTTGGGTTCAGCTTGACCCATCTTGAACCCTGCAGGGTTCAGAAGGGTTCAGGAGTGGGCTGCGTACAGAGTGCAGGGTTCAGGAGTAGGCTGCGTACAGAGTGCAGGGTTCAGGAGTAGGCTGCGTACAGAGTGCAGGGTTCAGGAGTAGGCTGCGTACAGAGTGCAGGGTTCAGGAGTAGGCTGCGGACAGAGTGCAGGGTTCAGGAGTAGGCTGCGTACAGAGTGCAGGGTTCAGGAGTAGGCTGCGTGCAGGGTTCAGGAGTAGGCTGCGTACAGAGTGCAGGGTTCAGGAGTAGGCTGCGTACAGAGTGCAGGGTTCAGGAGTAGGCTGCGTACAGAGTGCAGGGTTCAGGAGTAGGCTGCGTACAGAGTGCAGGGTTCAGGAGTAGGCTGCGTACAGAGTGCAGGGTTCAGGAGTAGGCTGCGTACAGAGTGCAGGGTTCAGGAGTAGGCTGCGTACAGAGTGCAGGGTTCAGGAGTAGACTGCGTACAGAGTGCAGGGTTCAGGAGTAGGCTGCGTACAGAGGGTGCAGGGTTCAGGAGTAGGCTGCGTACAGAGTGCAGGGTTCAGGAGTAGGCTGCGTACAGAGTGCAGGGTTCAGGAGCAGGCTGCGTACAGAGTGCGGGGTTCAGGAGCACGCTATGTACAGAGTGCGGGGTTCAGGAGCACGCTATGTACAGGGTGCAGGGTTCAGGAGCACGCTATGTACAGAGTGCAGGGTTCAGGAGTACGCTACGTACAGAGTTCAAGAATGCGCTACGTACAGAGTGCAGGGTTCAGGAGTGCGCTACGTACAGAGGGCAGGGTTCAAGAGTGCGCTATGTACAGAGGGCAGGGTTCAAGAGTGCTCTACATACAGAGGGCAGGGTTCAGGAGTGCGTTACGTACAGAGGGCAGGGTTTAGGAGTGCGGTACGTACAGAGGGCAGGGTTCAGGAGTGCGTTACGTACAGAGGGCAGGGTTCCTGATTGCGTTACGGTCAGAGGGCAGGGTTCAGGAGTGCGCAGTGTACAGTGTTAAGGAAGCATAGCATATACAGAAAGCAGGGTTCAGGACTGCATATCTCACTGGCCGCTTTGACTGTTTTGGCTTTAGTAACACTTTAAAATCGCCACAACTGCAAAGCATAGCATCATAGCCGTGGCATGTGTACAGCCCTGGCCAGCTGTAATTGTAGAATTTAGGAGGCGGATTAGGAAAAGGAGGGGGCCACTTAGTGCTTGGAAATCTTATATTTTTTGTTATAACCGAAAATTAATTCCGGTAATAAATTATAACTTCAAGAGTTGTTATAATTATTCTTATACTGGAAATAGATGTAAAGAAGCAAACTTGCTACTGGACAGATTGGAGTACCATAAATGGGTCTTGTGTTCAGGCAATGACACTAATCACTTCCCAGAGAGGGAAATCACAAGAGTCTCCATTGGGACACTATGTCAACAGATTGCAGAATTATTGCAAGGTTTGTTTGGTAGTAGACATAAATTAGCAGCAGACTCATCTGCCTGTTACAGAAACAAATCTGTTTTAGTTTGGGTGTAATATATTTTTAACCTCTTTGCAGACACTCAGCGGAAAAGCTGGTCATATGATCCAGCCTCTGCAAAATCGGATACACACGTGGCATTTAATGCAGTATTATTTAGTTAAATTACCTTTTTCTTTGCATGGGGTAGGTACAGGACAGCGTCACTTTAACCAGTTGTTTCAGTGATATACATTTAGTATATAGTAATATTAAGGGATTGGAACTGCTTTTCTCCCCATACAAGTCAATAAAAAGCAAAAGCTGTTTGAAGCTGCTTAGGAGAAAGTGAGAAGCATGTCAAACTATTCTCCAATGGCAGATGAATACACCTGAAGGTATGTTACATTTGCACTTCTATACAAGCCCTAATAGTAATGTCAGGCAACAAAAAAAGTGCTGCACAAACTGTCGGCGCTATATAAATCCTGTATAATAATAATAATAGTAGAAAATTAGTACATTACTCATACCAGAACCTACAAACATAAAAATGTCTTGTCTTACAAATAAAATCACCTGAATGCAACTGTATAAATGTTAAAGTGCCTCAGTCCCAACACCTACAAAAACACCAGCTGTGCAAAAACATACATCTATTAAATCTATGACAGTAAATTTTTCCTTATTATTCCAGTGACTTTACTAAATGTGAAGAAATCTCCCTTCATTGTACCAAAAAAGCTCCAATGTAACAGATTACCATTAGAGTTGAGCGGACACCTGGATGTTCGGGTTCGGCCGAACTTCGGAAAAAAGTTTGAGTTGGGGACCGAACTTGACCCGAACTTTACCCCGAACCCAAACCCCATTGAAGTCAATGGGGACCCGAACTTCTGAGGACTAAAAAGGCTCTAAAAAAGTAATGGAAAGGGCTAGAGGGTTGCAAATGGCAGCAAAATGTTTTTAAGATCATGGGAAGTGCTCTGCAAACAAATGTGGATAGGGAAATAACTTAAAATAACATACAAAAAAAAAAAAATATGCTGGAGGCCCCCTTTTCAGCAGAAGAGGTACAGGAAGTCATTAAGAACCTCAGAAACTCAACGTCACGATGCCACACATATGGTGGGAATGCCCCAGAATACGCCCTTTCTGGAAAACATTATTCAATTTAATGGATAAGCTAGTGGGAAAATAAAATAATTTGAAATAAAAATGTAGCGGAGTGCTAAATTTAAGGGAAGTGTTTGAGTGGTAAATAGGCTCAAACACCCTAATTCTGTAGGATTCATGGACCATTTTGTCCTCGGTGGACAGTATTGGTGTGCAGTTCCCTGCAGCCTACAGGTGGCGCTGCCATGGTAGGCTAGGGTTGAACCGCCGATACAGTGTTGTGCCTTTTGTTTCCCCTCTTGGCAGTAGTACAGTGGGGCGGGGAAGCTGCTGTGCATGCCGGGAGAGGATATAAAAGGGGCAGACGCCTCCTGATCGGGGTCCGAGCCCCAGGCACCTTTTGGCCTGGGGGCTGATGTCCAGTGGGGTCCGCACCCAGGTGCCTTCGGCCTGGGTGCACGTGTTCCTGTTCCATCTTGGGCACCTTTAGCCCAGGGTGAGGTACTATCCTGGAGTTCCTGCTGCCCTGGGTATGGAGGCCTAGGGGCGGGAGTAAAGCCTGGGGTCCAGAGCCTTCGTCTGGAGTCCGCTAAGGGTCGAGGAGTCTTTGGGTGCTGCCTCGTGTAGGGGACCCTGTTCCAGGGAAGGGAGGAACCTTCCGATGGCCCGATGCTGGAGGCACGGTGAAGGAAGGGTCTGTTGACTCCCTGGAGAGATGTCTTCCCCTTGATATGGGCTAGTTCTTAGAAGGAGAAGCTCAAGGTCATCCTGACTGTATCAGAGGCCTTATTCACCCGGCCCGTGGCAGGGGCCTTATACACCCTGGTCTGTGGCAGAGACCAAAGTTCTCCAGGTCCGTGGCAGGGGCCTTGTACACCCGGTCTGTGGCATAGACCAACCTCACGGTCTGTAGCAGAGACCGTGCGTCTAAAACTGTTTGAGAAACCTAAGCAGTGAAGTGAATGTGCTACGTTTGTGCCTGGACCTCCTCCACACCTTAAGCTGTCCTGTTTCTTTGCTCTAACCTTTTCTATCCGAGTACAGTTTATTTTGCCATGAGAGAATAAACTCAGAGTTGTAGTTTCAGCTGGTGTGGACATTGACTTTACTGGGAATTCAAGGACTTGCCTCTACCTACAGTAGAGGTAAGAATCATCCTCTGGAGGAGTTTTGACTACGGCTGTGGACACGGCCCGTCAAGTACACCGCTCAACCTCTTTATACAGGAGGGTATGGGCTGGTAGTGCGGTGCGCCTTTCTCCCTCCTGCGAGGAGATAACAACATAAAAGGCAGGTAAGGGGGAAAGGATCTGTGCGCTACAAAAAAATAAAATAAAAATTATAATCTTGACCTAGGAGGACGAGGTCCATATGGAGTAGGAGGTTGAGGTGGCGGTGGATGTGGCTGTGTAGGTGGAAGCGGCGGTGGAGGAGGACGAGGTAGCCAACACTGGTTCAAAAATAAAACAATGGCTGGGTAAGGCCGGTGATGTGTCGAATTCTGTCCCCCGTCGGATAGTGTCCGCCCTGTATTGCGCTTGCTCAGTACGTAGGACAAGGGGATTTCGAAAATCTCTCAAAACGAACGGTGCCTGCGTGGTGAGTCCAGGTTCAAGCCACACCATCTGAGGTTCAAGCCGAGCCAAGCGAGGCCGTGCCCGAAGCATGGCGATCGAAGCGAGCCCGTGATGGGCCCTGTTACTATGTGCTACCGTATGTCCACTTGGATGGTGGGGCTTGAACCTGCACTCACTGCGCAGGCGCCGTTCATCTTCGGAGATTTTGTGAATCTCCTTGTCCTCCGTAATGCGCAAGCGCTGCGCCTTTGCAGTACGGGCCGGACACAATCCGATGGCTGGACAGTTTTTGTCAGAACACGGGTATACATGTCTATTCTGCACAAGGTACGGACAAGTCCTGTGGGATCCATGCCTGGTTCATTTTAATGAACGTGAGCTTGTCCACATTGGCTCTGGACAGGCGGCTGCGCTTGTCTGTGATAACGCCCCCTGCCGTGCTAAATACACGTTCAGATAATACACTGGCTGCAGGGCAGGCCAGCACCTCCAAGGCGTAAAGGGCAAGCTCAGGCCATGTGCCCAATTTGGAGACCCAGAAGTTGAAGGGGGCAGACCCGTCATCCAGTACGTGTAGGCCTGTGCACACATACTGCTCAACCATGTTGGTGAAATGCTGCCTCCTGCTAAGACGTTCCATCTCAGCTGGTGGTGCTGGTTGTTGTGGCGTGCTGACAAAGCTTTTCCACATTTCGGCCATGCTAACCCTGCCTTCTGAGGTGCTGGCGGTGCCCCGGCTGCGTTGGCGACCTCTTCCTCCTCCTCTGCCTTCGTCTTGTTCTTCCACCGTACGCCTGCTGTCAGGTGGGAATGCCACCAGCAGCGCGTCTACCAGCGTGCGCTTGTACTCACGCATCTTACGATCCCACTCCAGTGAGGGAAATAAGGATGGTACGTTGTCCTTGTAACGGGGATCCAGCAGAATGGCCACCCAGTAATCAGCACCAGTTAAAATGTGGGCAACTCGGCGGTCGTTGCGGAAACACTGCAGCATGTAATCGCTCATGTGTGCCAGGCTGCCCAGAGGCAAAGAAAAGCTGTCCTCTGTGGGAGGTGTATTGTCTGTGTCCTCTGTATTCCCCGAGCCACGCACCAGTGATGGCCATGAGCTGGTCTGGGTGCCACCCTGCTGTGAACATGGTTCCTCCTCCTCCTCCTCCATCTCCTCCTCATCCTCCACCTCATCATGCTCCAGAACTGTGCCCTTGCTGCCGGACAATTGTGTACCTGCCGTTTGTTGGTTCAGGAACCCACCCTCGTAGCCACTTGTGAAAGACTGCCCTGAAAGCCTTTGAAATGATCCCACCTCCTCCTCCTCCTCCTGTGCCACATCCTCTTCCATCATCGCCCGAAGCGTTTTTTCAAGGAGGCATAGAACTGGGATAGTAACGCTGAGAACGGCGTCATTGGCACTGGCCATGTTGGTGGAGTACTCGAAACAGCGCAACAAGGCACACAGGTCTCGCATGGAGGCCCAGTTATTGGTGGTGAAGTGGTGCTGTTCCGCAGAGCGACTCACGTGTGATTGCTGCAGCTGAAACTCCACTATCGCCTGATGCTGCTCGCACAGTCTGGCCAGCATGTGCAAGGTGGAGTTCCACCTTGTGGGCACGTCACATATGAGGCGGTGAGCGGGAAGGCCGAAGTTACGCTGCAGCGCTGACAGGCGAGCAGCAGCAGGGTGAGAACGCCGAAAGTGCGCACAGACGGCCCGCACTTTCTGCAGCAGCTCTGGCATATTGGGGTAATTTTTCAGGAACCTCTGGACCACCAAGTTCAGCACATGCGCCAGGCAAGGGATGTGCGTCAAACCGGCTAGGCCCAGAGCTGCTACGAGATTTCGCCCATTATCGCACACCACCAGGCCGGGCTTGAGGCTCACTGACAGCAACCACTCATCGGTCTGTTGTTCCATGTCCCTCCACAACTCCTGCGCGGTGTGAGGTTTTTACCCCAAACAGGAACGTTTTAAAACTGCCTGCTGTCGTTTACCCCTGGCTGTGCTGAAGTTGGTGGTGAAGGTGTTACGCTGACCGGATGAGGAGGCGGTAGAGGATGAGGAAGCGGAGTAGGAGGAGTTAGCAACAGGAGGCAAACTGAAGCGCCCTGCAATCCTCGGTGGTGGAAGGACATGCGCCAAACTGCTATCTGCCTCAGGCCCAGCCGCCACTGCATTTACCCAGTGTGCTGTTAGGGAGATATAATGTCCCTGACCGTGCTTACTGGTCCACGCATCCGTAGTTAGGTGGACCTTGCCACAGATGGCTTTGCGCAGTGCACACCTGATTTTTTCCCCCACTTGGTTGTGCAGGGAAGGGATGGCTCGTCTGGAAAATTAGTGGCGGCTGGGCACGACATACTGTGGGATAGCCAATGCCATCAGTCTTTTAAAACTCTGCGTCTCCACCAGACGGAATGACAGCATTTCAAAGGCGAGGAATTTTGAAATGCTGGAATTCAGGGCCAGGGATCGCGGGTGGCTAGGGGGGTACTTCCTCTTCCGCTCCAGTGTTTGGAAGATAGAGAGCTGAACGCTTCCATGGGACATTGTGGAGATGGTTGGTGACCCAGGTGGTAGTGTTGCTGGCAGATGCTCTGTTTGCAGGTTGGCAGGTGCTACTGTCACTACAGAGGTGGATGAAGAGGCCGAGACTGCAGCAGAAGAGGAAGCAGGAGGAGCCAGAGACCTTTCTTTGTTTTGGAGGTGTCTACTCCACTGCAGCTCGTGCTTTGCACTTGGATGCCTGGTCATGCAGGTTGTGCTCAGGTTGAGAACGTTTATGCCTCGCTTTAGGCTCTGATTGCACAGCGTGCAAACCACTTGTGTCTTGTCATCAGCACATTGTGTGAAGAACTGCCACGCTAGGGAACTCCTTGGACCTGGCTTTGGTGTGCTCGGTCCCTTGCTGCGTTGGGCAGTAGCAGACGTACTGTCTAGGGGACGGACGCTCCGCTTTTGCACCCTGCTCCCTCTTCTGCTGTGCTGGTGGCTCTGTGCGACCACCGCCTCTTCCTCCGAACTACACTAGTCACCTGCATAACGTTGATTCCATGTGGGGTCGAGGACCTCATCGTCCTCCACATCATTTTCCACCCAGTCTTCACCCCTGCCCTTCTTGTCTGTCTGCACAATTGCGAAAGCAGCAGCAGTTGGCACCTGTGTTTCGTCATCATCCGAGACGTGCTGCGATGGTCCTCCCATGTACTCATCATGAAACATAAGTGGTTGGGCATCGGTGCACTCAATCTCTTCCACTTCTAAGGCGGGGCTAGGTGGATGGCCCTGGGAAACCCTGCTAACAGAGTCATCGAAAAGCAGAAGAGACTGCTGCATGATTTGGGGCTCAGACTGCTTCGCTGATTTGCAAGGGGGTGAGGTGAAAGACTGATAGACATGGGCTTCAGGTGCCAACTCTGATCTTTCATCAGAAGAGTGGGTGGGAGACAATGTGAAGGAACCCGAGGCACTGTCAGCAACCCAATCTACTATCGCCTGTACTTGTCCTGGCCTCAACATTCGTACAGCCTCATTAGGCACGACAAAATACCGCCGCAGGCTCGGTCGCCTACTCGCACCTGAGGAAGGTGTTTCACTTGTGCGTGTAGCTGGCACAGATTGACCACGTCCTCTCCCTGCAACAGGAGCTCCACCAGCAGCACCACGACCGGGGCCACCACGTCCCTTTGACGTTCTCCTCATATTTTCCAAATTTAGGATCTTGCCCTAAATGGGTGTTTTTGGAAGAGCACAACACATCGACAGTACGTAAACACTGTATCTCACAGCTACAGAACTGCATAAAATGCTATTCAAATTTATTTTTATTTTTTTAGGATAGCACAATAGAAGAAAAATATATAGAAATAGTTTAGTTCACACAGCTCCAGATATGCAGAAAACACTGCAAAATATTTTTTTGCCCAAAATGGGTGTTTTTGGAAGAGCACAACACACCCACAGTACGTAAACGCTGTATCTCACAGCTACAGAACTGCAGAAAATGCTATTCAAAAAAAATGTTTTTGTCCTACAATTATTTTTTTAGGATAGCACAGTTGAAGAAAAATATATAAATTGTTTATTTCACACACCTCCAGATATGCAGAAAACACTGCAAAATATTTTTTGTGGCCCTAAATGGGTGTTTTTGGAAGAGCACAACACACCCACAGTACGTAAACGCTGTATCTAACAGCTACAGAACTACAGAAAATGCTATTCAAATTTTTTTTAATTTTTTTTTAGGATAGCACAGTAGAAGAAAAATATATAGAAATTGTTTAGTTCACACAGCTCCAGATATGCAGAAAACACTGCAAAATATTTTTTTTGCCCAAAATGGGTCTTTTTGCAAGAGCACAATACACCCACAGTATGGAAACGGTGTATCTCTCAACGTAACATATGCAGTGCTGGTGCACTGAGCTTGCAGATAAAAGTTAGATTTTCTCTGACACTGGGCTCATGGCAGTGTAAAAAGACTGTGCACTGCAACACAAACAGGTAAACCTATGCAGATCGCCAAGTTATTAGATCTCTGAATCTGGACTCCTATATAAAACGCTCTCCCTGAAAGCACCATCAGGAACCTTCCCCTACACTGTCTCTCTATCTTTTCTCTCAGATTGCAGAATCAGGACTAACTCATGTATTTCAATCTCTCCCTAATAAGCAACAGCAGCCAGTAACCTCTCCCTATCCTGTCTAAAGCAGAGTGACGTGCTGTGCTGTGTGCCTCTAGCTTATATAAAAGCTCGGTCACATGCTGCACTGAGCTGGGTCACATGCTGCACTGGCCAATCACAGCCATGCCATTAGTAGGCATGGCTATGATGGCTTCTAAGGGCACACAGCTAAACAAAAGGGGATTGGCTGCCCCCTGAAGCTTTTCTAAATGCGCCATTACATCGCCAAACACCGGACCCGAACCCGAACATACACGCAATTGTTCGGGTCCGGTGCCCAAAAACTCTAATGTTCGGTACGGACCCGAACTTTACAGTTCGGGTTCGCTCAACCCTAATTACCATATATAATCTTATAATTTTATCACAATGAGCCCATGCCCTCACCTGGAATAATATTCGGCTGCCCTCCTGCTGTCTATTATTGTCTAGTGATCTACCAGATAAGCTCGGCTGAACCCACCTATAACCAGGACACAATGCTTTATCCTTCTTAATCCTTCTTTTTGCTTTGTTTTTTTCTGGTAACTATTTTGGTAGATGGAATACCTACCTAATTAGAGTGAGTCAATACCACTTACAATTTTTTGTTGGAACTCTAATTCTGTCAAACTCTAAATTACAGTAATCCTATCTAAAGGTGTGCACAACGGAAAAATTTACTTTGTTTCGGGTTCATTTGTTAAGTTAATAATATACTGTAGTTTAGTCATATTTGCTATGTTAGAATGATTTGTTTTTGCAATTCATTTAGTATATTCGGATTTGTTTGAATATTCATTATTTTTTTTAATTGATTTGAAATTCGATTTTTGCATTTTGGGATGATGGCTATATTGGTTCTATTTAAGACTATTCTATTTTTTTTATCTTATTCTATTCTTTTTTATTCTATTTTATTTTTATTTTCTATTCCAGTGGCGGCTGGTGAATTTTTAGGATGGGGGAGTGCCAGACCCTGCCCCTTCTTTTTGACTCCTCCCACTTCTCATAAGCCCCATCCCTTATGGAATGCACTTACTCTGTCCCCTGTATTCCACTAGCTTCCACCCATAGTGTCAGGAGTATACAGCCCCAGCATCACAGGACAGAGTATACAGCCCCAGCATCACAGGACAGAGTATACAACCCCAGCATCACAGGACAGAGTATACAGCCCCAGCACCACAGGACATGAGTATACAGCCCCAGCACCACAGGACATGAGTATACAGCCCCAGCACCACAGGACAGAGTATACAGCCCCAGCACCACAGGACAGAGTATACAGCCCCAGCATCACAGGACAGAGTATACAGCCCCAGCATCACAGGACAGGGGTATACAGCCCCAGCATCACAGGACAGGGGTATACAGCCCCAGCCCCAGCATCACAGGACAGGAGTATACAGCCCCAGCATCACAGGACAGGGGTATACAGCTCCAGCATTACAGGACAGAGTATACAGCCCCAGAATCACAGTACAAAGTATATAGCCCCAGCATCACAAGACAGGAGTATACAGCTCCAGCATCACAGGACAGAGTATACAGCCCCAGCCCCAGCATCACAGGACAGGAGTATACAGCCCCAGCATCACAGGACAGGGGTATACAGCTCCAGCATTACAGGACAGAGTATACAGCCCCAGAATCACCGTACAAAGTATATAGCCCCAGCATCACAAGACAGGAGTATACAGCTCCAGCATCACAGGACAGAGTATACAGCTCCAGCATCACAGGACAGGAGTATACAGCCCCAGCATCACAGGACAGGAGTATACAGCTCCAGCATCACAGGACAGGAGTATACAGCCCCAGCATCACAGGACAGGAGTATACAGCCCCAGCATCACAGGACAGGAGTATACAGCTCCAGCATCACAGGACAGGAGTATACAGCTCCAGCATCACAGGACAGGAGTATACAGCCCCAGCATCACAGGACAGGAGTATACAGCCCCAGCATCACAGGACAGGAGTATACAGCCCCAGCATCACAGGACAGGAGTATACAACCCCAGCATCACAGGACAGGAGTATACAACCCCAGCATCACAGGACAGGAGTATACAGCCCCAGCATCACAGGACAGAGTATTCAGCCCCAGCATCACAGGACAGGAGTATTCAGCCCCAGCATCACAGGACAGGAGTATACAGCCCCAGCATCACAGGACAGAGTATACAGCCCCAGCATCACAGGACAGGGGTATACAGCCCCAGCATCACAGGGGTATACAGCCCCAGCATCACAGGACAGGGGTATACAGCCCCAGCATCACAGGACAGGATTATACAGCCCCAGCATCACAGGACAGGGGTATACAGCCCCAGCATCACAGGACAGGGGTATACAGCCCCAGCATCACAGGACAGGAGTATACAGCCCCAGCATCACAGGACAGGAGTATACAGCCCCAGCATCACAGGACAGAGTATACAGCCCCAGCATCATAGGACAAGAGTATACAGCCTCAGCATCACAGGACAGAGGCTGTTGAGAACAATTTAGGAAATGTATTATGCTGGAGGTGGTTTTGCTTGGAAGTCCCCTGTGCAGTTATTTCTCTTGACTTCTGCATGTAACTGTGTGTATGTGCAAGAAAATTTGTATTTTTTTCTCTTGAACCTGACGAGAGAGAGAGCGAGAGAACAGTGCAGGTACACTCTTCAGCTGTTGCAGACAGATAACCTCCGATCCCCGGACTCACCGGTACACTGCGCCTGGGCTCAGCACTGCCAGCTCTGTGCCCATCCGCCTCATCATCGATCCATTTCCCACCTCACATCCTGGTCCCAGGTCCTGGTCGCAATCAGTAATTTCCCGCAACACGGTGAGCCAGCTGGGAAACTGGAAGTGACGCAGCCATGCGGAAAAAGCACCGCCCAGTTATCCTCTGTTCCCAGCCAATAATTTTTTTTAGCTCATTGCAAGCTGGGAAGCTTCCCATAGACTGCTGTGTGTTGGCACCCCCTATGGATGGCCCGCCACTGTTCTTTTCTATCCTTTTTTATTCTATTCAATACTATACGGCAGCCTAAGTAGGAATCATCATCTTATTTCACTTTTATACCTTACTGTATTGCAATATGTTTCCATTTCAAATTTAAATTCATTTTCAAATTAGAGTATTAGTTTTGTCATAATTTATTTTGGATTCGTGGAAATTTGGATACATCCAAACCCCCAGATAACCAAATATTTTGTCCGAATTTTGATTTGGAATTAAACCAATTGCACATGTCTAATCCTATCCAGGAACCGTTGCCACTATGTTAAAGGCAGACAATCTCAGTCTGCTTTAGGTAGATTTTTATATATAAATTTCCCAGACTAAATAGGACTTTCAGAAGGTCTCCAGACAGGACTGCATCTTCTTTTTTTCACAAGTTAAAACACAGGAAGACATTAAGGTGTATGGCCCTAAGGACCCATTGAGTATTGTCCCTGCCCTCTCTGCCTGGGATGAATCCAGACTGATCTGGACAGATAAGGTTCGGAATATGGAGAAGTAGTCTGGAGGACTAATTTAATATCGTAAATATTTTAGTCTGATTTAAAGCGTTTGTTAACCCCCCAAAAAAATTATGGATCCTGCTCCTTTAAAGCATGCTGTATGACACAGTGCTTGTCCTGTGTCATTTGGCCCCCTGTAACACCTAAAAAATACTGGCTGATCCTGCCAGTTTCTCCCCATCCCTCTGTAAACTGACCAAGATGTATCATGGCTTCTAAGACCAGACACTGTGGTCAGTTAACGTGTCTCTGTCATCAGCAGCCTGCCATCTGCTCTCCTCTCTTCTCCTGTGTCCTCCTCCCCCTCCCCTCTCTGTGTGTGAGCCGCCCCTCCCCCTCCTGCTACTGTCATAACACTAACCTGTATACACCATCAGCACTGCCTCCTATTGCAGTGTCCCCCTCTGTGAATGATTTATAAATATAAATGCTGTAACTACCTCATTTAAGAACTGAGATTGCAATCACATGACCAGCCAGCTCTCTCCTACTCCCCTCCAAACTAATATCAGCAGAGGAATCTCAGCCTCACCCACTGCATCTCTCAGAGGAGGAAAGGAGAAAGCTGGCCAGTCATGTGATCGCAATCTCGGCAGTGAAATTAGGTATTTGCAGCATTTATTTTTTATAAATCACACACAGAGGGGGATACTACAATAGGAGGCAGTGCTGATTGTGTATACAGGTTAGACTGTCTTAACAACCACTTTAAAGCTGAATGTCAGTCTAGAAAAAAATAAATTAAAATTATACAGTTCACTTTCATATGATGGCTATTTAAAATTTGATAAAAACTGAACCAAAATTCCTCTATCACTTTTCGGGAGATAAAATAGTAGAAGGCTTGTCATCCTGTTTTTCCTTCAAACATTGGTGGCTAATAGTTATGTTGAAATGGGAGAGGGTACATTGGTGATGTAACAGCTGCCAGTGGTCTACTTCTCCCAGCATGCTGTGCTGCCCTGAAGTGTAAAAGTTGGGCATTTAGCGAGTTTGTCTCTGTCTCTGCTCATTACCAGCTAATTATTTTATCTGCATAGCTTGGAGTGCAGTGACATCATTAGCAAGCAATAGGGTGGGGGTCTGATCGTTGTGCTGGCCTATAATGTTGACTGATCTAGTATCAAGATGGCCAATGTCAGTGACACAGGTTCTGTCCTGTTTTCCTGTAGTTTTCCTTACATAATATTCTGTCTGATCCCCAGCAATGCTAAATTCTTCCTCCATGTTAACTTGCTATTGTGACATTGTTAGGCGTTTACGTTGTGGAAGAACTTAGTATAACCGGCCCTGTTACTGGTGTTAGATTGACTAAATGGATGGGGGCTTGGGGAAACTAGATAGAAAAGATGCTGAGATATTTCTTTGTCATGTGTCATTCTTTTCCCTTACCTGTATTTTATCTCTTTCTATAGTATATATTTTTATGAGGCTTTGAACAAATATGCCTCCATCCAGTGGTGTATTTAGGTTTTGTGCTACCCTAGGCCTGACTAAACTCGTGCAACCCCTAATTTAAATATGATCCACCCTTCTTGTCAAGGTCACACCCCTTCCTGTTTAAGACCTGCTCTGAAATTTTCCAGTGGGGACACTAACTAGTTCTGAGGGCCTTGGGGGGGGGGGGGTTCCCTTAATCTGCAGAGATTTCCTCTCACTTCCTGTTTGGCTATGGGGCAGGAAATTAGGAGAAATGAACGGATGGCAAAAAAAAAATTAACTGGGGCTATAACCATCCCTTACTTTATCCAAAATGGAAAAAAAAGTGTTGCCGATAGTTCTACTTTATGCACAAATTATTGCTAAATTTATGGAGGACTAAGAGGATATAACCATGCCAGTGGTGCAGCAGAAAACATGTAGCACAATGATGAAGGTATGTGGTCCAGGCAGTGAGCAAAGGAAGGATTGGGGGCAGGAACAAATAAATCCATTTGTTTATTTTTCTCATAAGCAATCGACTGAATTAAAATTTAGATTCCTTAATATGTACGACTGACACAAGCAAAGGATTGCAGGAGAGTCCTACTACCTACCTGCCAGGTATAGATGACCATGTCAGTATCCCTTGTGTCTGCACCATCCCTATCATACCGGCAGCAGTGCGGGCGCTTTATGGGGGCGCCAGACCGATTTTTCTTACGGCCCAGTCCACTTCATAAGACTGGCGCTACACTAAAAGTGTAGCGCAAGCCGGCGGTGACTCTTTTTATGCTGCCCCCCTGCAAAGTGCTGTCCTAGGCCTGGGCCTTGTTGGCCTAGGCCAAGATACAGTGTTTGTAAAAGAAACTACTGCGCGTGTCAAAAGTTAAATAATATGATACCAACCATAAGTAATAAACTTAATAGCCGCTGCTGCAACTGAAAATGTGGATACACACAATAAAACAATATTAAGAACATGCAGTTGCGCTGCGATGTACCAACGCATTAATTTGGACAATAAGAAGTGATGTCTTATAAAAAAACTGTGAAAAAATGCATAATGAATAGTGAAAAATATATAAAAAATATAAATAATCAAAATAGTCCAATAAATAACTGGAATGACATGTGACAGTCTCAATTCCTCAATATAATGTCCACAATGTAATAAGCAATAATAAGGGAGATCACATGAGGAGAGTTCCACGATGACCCATTGGCAGAGGCTCTCTTGTGCAAGTTGATAATGGTGAACTTCATACTCATAAGCACCCGAGAGAAAAGTGCAGTGATAATAAAGACAAAGATCCTCCACCTCCAATGTCAGATCTGCTTACCAGCTCCTATGGATCTCAAATGAAGAGATCACAACCGCCTGTGGCTATTTCCCCCGCCTAGGGTCTTTGAATTGCAAACCAGCATACAGGATACAATCTTATTCCACACTACGGCACCTCAGTATAACTCCCGGGAGTATGATCCCCATGAAAACATAAAGGCCACCATAGTGAAGTATGTAATGAAGGTTTAATAAAAGAAAAAAGAATACACTTACAAAATCGATGTGAAATAAAAGCATGTGTATAAAATCGTTTCAAGCCGGCCGGCTCTAACTATCCACCCGTCCTTCCGGGATAGCGTTGTATTCGTTGGTGACGTCAGCACGCCTCTCCTCCCTACGCCGTGCCGTCAGAGATGACGTCTTCCAGGGGCACGTCATCTCTGATGAAACAGCGTAGGGAGGAGCGGCGTGCTGACATCACCGACGAATACGAATACCCTTTCGTAATACAATTTAACCCTTTCATGACTAAGCCTATTTCTGACATTTGGTGTTTACAAGTTAAAATCTGTATTTTTTGCTAGAAAATTACTTAGACCCCCCAAACATTATATATATATTTTTAGCAGAGAATCTAGAGAATAAAATGCCGATTGTTACAATATTTTATGTCACACGGTATTAGTGCAGCGGTGTTTTAAACGCAACTTTTTGGGAAAAATGTATTTTTATGAATTAAAAAAAAATGAAAAAGTAAAGTTAGCCCAATTTTTTTGTATAATGTGAAAGATGATGTTACGCTGGGAAAATAGATACCAAACATGTCGTGCTTTATAATTGCACGCAATTGTGGAATGGCGACACACTACGGTACCTAAAAATCTCCGTAGGCAACGCTTTAATTAATTTTTTACGGTTACCAGGTTAGAGTTACAGAGGAGGTCTAGTGCTAGGATTATTGCTCTTGTGCTGATTAACGCGGCGATACCACACGTGTGATTTGAACACCGTTTACATATGCGGGTGCGACTTCCGTATTCGTTTTCTTTGCTGCGCGAGCTCGCGGGGATGGGGGCACTTTAAAAAAAAAAAAAATCTTATTTATTTTATTTATTTTTACATTATCAAATTGTGTTTAAAAAAAAATAAAAAATTCACTTTTATTGCTGTCACAAGGAATATAAACATCCCTTGTGACTAGGGATGTCCTGATACCGATACTAGTATCGGTATCGGCACCGATACCGAGCATTTGCCTGAGTACTTGTACTCGGGCAAATGCTCCCGATGCTTCACCCGATACTTGTGATCAGCAGTGATCAGTGCGGTGGGGGAAGTTACCAGCACCGATCACCGCTGTATATATTTAAAAGTAGTTTCTCCGAGTCCACTTCTCTCTCTCTCTCCCCCCCCTCGCGCGGGTATCAGCTGCTTTAAAATCAGCGGTGATCGGTGCTTGTAGCTCCCCCACACACGATCACCGCTGATTGCCCCCGTCCCAATCCGTGTCCTCCTCCGTGCCGCCGTCCCAATAGGTGTCCCCCTCCGTGCTGCCGTCCCAATCCGTGTCCTCCTCCGTGCCGCCGTCCCAATAGGTGTCCCCCTCCGTGCTGCCGTCCCAATCCGTGTCCTCCTCCGTGCCGCCGTCCCAATAGGTGTCCCCCTCCGTGCCGCCGTCCCAATCTGTGTCCCCCTCCGTGCTGCCGTCCCAATCCGTGTCCCCCTCCGTGCTGCCATCCCCCTCTGTTCTCCTCCACCCCCTCCATCTGTCAGGATGGAGAGCGGAGGTAGGAGCCGGTAAATCTGGCTCCTTACTGTTCGGAATGTACAGAGTCAGTGATCACTGACTCTGTCCATTCACATAACTGAAACATCGTAAACTGTGTTTACAATGTTTTAGTTTATGAATGAAGAGAAGCCGCGGTCTTCTCTCCATTCATTTTCAGCGCAGCAGAGGCTGCTGAGAAAGGGACTGGGGAATCTGTCCCTAGTCCCTTTCTCTGTCTCAAAGGGGAGATGTCAGAGGTCTGTTAAGACCCCTGATATCTCACCAAAGCCCCCCAACAGGGCTGATAAAAAAATAAAAAATTTAATAAAAAAATAAATAATAAAGAAATGAATTGTAAAAAATAAATAAAATAAAATAGAAGAAAAAACACACTGACACTGTCCACCCCCCACCCCTTAAAAAAAGAAAACATTATAAAAAATCAATCAATAAATAAATAAAAAAAATTGTAAAAAAATAAATAAAAAATAATTGTAAAAAAAAAAAATTTTTTTTTTTTTAAAAGAGATAAAAAAAAAAGTATCGGTATTCGGTATCGGCGAGTACTTGGAAAAAAGTATTGGTACTTGTACTCGGTCTTAAAAAAGTGGTATCGGGACAACCCTACTTGTGACAGTAATAGGTGGTGACAGGTACTCTTTATGGAGGGATCGGGGGTCAAAAAGACCCCAAATCCCTCCATTACACTTCAAAGTATTCAGATCGCCGAAAACGGCGATCCTGAATACTGTATATTTTTTTTTAAATGGCACCATTGGCAGCCGAGTAAACCGTAAGTGACGTTGTGACGTTGCGTCCATGTTTACATTCAGGAGACTGGAACAAAGCCGTTTCTCTCTCTAGGTGCCGGATGTGATGGATCGTGGATCGGGTCTCCCGGTGGGACTGGGAGGCCCGGGGAGGCGGCGGGAGGGGGAAGATGTCCCCTCTCGCTCCTCCTATATAACAACCGAGCGGCTTTTAGCCGCATCGGTTGTTATGCCTGGATACCCAATCGCCCGCTCTAAACAACGGTACCGGGATGATGCCTGCAGCTGTGGGCATCATCCCGGTATAACCCCCGAAAGCCGAGGACGCATATATGCGTACACTCTGCGGCAAGGGGTTAAGATTACTATCCTATTAATATTACATATGCTAGGCCTATTTGAGTGTACCGATTTAATCAATATTTTATCATTTTTATATTATGGAGACACACGTCAACGAGTTTGGTTTTTATTTTTGCCTACAATATGAACTTACATGTTACCATGTTATGCCGTTATCAATTTGTATGAAATATACTTTATGTACTATATCTATTAGTTATGCATTGTGCTATTATGTAACATATGTGGTTCTTATCAATTATGTACTACCCACCAGACACACCCTGTCGTGTTATCTCCTTGGCTGCATGATTCATATAAAGTCCGACATTCTCCCCCCTTGTTTCAGTGTAAATACTATATACTATATGTAGCGGGTATTTGAATTTAGGGGAAGCATCTGGGTGGTAGTGTAACCCAGATGCACTAATTGCTAGGGGATCCGGGACCTTTTTTTGGTTCTTGGAGAACTCTGGTGGTGTGAGGTTCCTTGGGGTCCACAGGTGGCGCTGTTGCCCTGGGCCGGAGCTGAACTCACACCGCAAGACTGTACCTTTTTGTCCCCCCCTGGAGCTGGTACATCGGGGCGGCGAACCCGCTGTGGCGCGAAGGGAGAGGGGATAAAGGGTGCGGACGCCCTTACCACAGGGTTCAGAGTCCGGAGAGAGAGTGGGAGGACTCGGCCGCACCCAGGCACCTTCAGCTTGGGTGCTGGCATTTCAGTGTTCCAGGCCTAGGTGCCCTTGACCTAGCTGGAGTGGAGATGGAGTCCATCTTAGGCACCTTTAGCCTGGGGTGAGGTACTTTGGCGGAGGCCTGGGGCTCAGTACATTCGACTGAGTTCCGCGAGGGTGGAGGAATCCGAGAGGGCCCTAACTCCTTGGGTGCCCGTGTCTGAGTTTGTGAGAGCTGGTGTGCGGAACTTCTCTGAAGAGTCCGGTGCAGCATTGCTGGTGACAGAGAGGCCTCCGGTTTCTCCCTTGGACGGATTTCCTTCCCCTGACAGGGGCCGTGCTAGCGAAGGTAATTCACATTCTACTCAATATAGTCAGTGGCAGTGACTACCCGCCACTGGTGATACCACAGTGGTAAGCAACAGAAGGGAAAGGATTGTGCCTCGATCATTCCCCATTATTACTCAGTAGAAGAAACTGTATGTTTGTTACGCCAAGAAGAATAAAACTGAGTTGGACCTATTCACTGTGTGGAACTCTGGTTACTAGGAGCAAAGGAGTCAGGGACGAAGTACTGGACTTGACTCTAGGACACCTACACAAAACCCAATCTTCTGGCCTTCACCTCTCAGCTATGGAGGACATGGGCCATGGTGTATCTCATCCCTCTCCCCAGCACTGAAACCCCTAGACGAAGAAAGACAAGCCGAGGGAGTGAGGGGTGACGCCGCTACACGTGGGGGCATTGTATCCGGGATGTGTATGGTGTCTGAATTTGAACTTTGCTGCCCGGAGGAGTTCCGAGTAGGTCGGCCATATTGGCCAACGCGCCACGAGGCAACCCATAGCTGCGTAGTTCGTGGGCGGGGAGAAGAGAAAGCCCGCGAACAAGTGCAGAGTGTGGGAGGAGTCTGGCCATGTGGACGTATGCACATGGAGATTCCGGCGCATGTGGGTCAGTGCGCAATGGAGCAGCGAAGAGAGAAGATAATTTCAGTTTCTTCAGGAATGGAGATGACTTCTCTGGCTGCTCCGATCATGGATACGGGGATAAGACTAAGGCCCGGGGGCGATTGGCTCTGTACACCTGCAGAGACATGGAGGCCCTCGGTGTGATCTGTCCCAGCTGTTCGGGACTGGTGGTCCAGCTGAAGCCATTCGGGCGATGTGAGGTCTGCAAGGAGTTTCTCTTTGAGGTGGAACCATTCACAGAAAAGCCTCGGGCTTTCCACCTCAACTACCTCACAGGGACTGCCACTCCGGAAGGAGAGATCGATGCTGGTGCGTTTCCCGTGCGCACTGATCCGGGCGAAGTGACTGCCCAAGCGGAGATGAAAAGAGAAAAATCAGAGGATGCTGCCTCGGTCACCAGCAGCTCCCTGCTCCGACCGCCGAAGACGAAAGTCGGCCTAGTGATGGCCTCATGTGGTCGTGGAAGAGCTTCGCCCTGCTGCTTGCCTGGCCTGGATGGATCCGGAGAGAAGAGTCCTGGACATCCCCGTTCTTCTGAAGGCCCAGGTGAGCCAGGGGTTGGAACTGTCTGTGTGGTTAAAAGTGGCAGAAGCCCACAGTCGGTAGAGGCCGTCAAGGGGGATAGTTCCGTGACTGGGAATTATCTGCCCGCTGAATGCTACGACACCTCTGACCTGGATTCATTGTCTGACAATGGCGATGATGGGGAGATAGACTAAATCTTCCATCAGAAGGGATGGGACAAGATGAAGCTACCCTCGTCCCGTGTCACAAGGGACCTGCCCATGTCTACTGGAGATAGTACACCTCGGGTGGAGGCCTCGGTGCCTAGGGAGGAATCTGGTCCCCTGTCCGAAGTTCCTCTTCTGGACTCAACATCCATTTCACCTGTTCCTGTTGCGGCAGTGCAACGCAAGTCACTGCGGGCTCCTAGGCCCAGATCTACCGAGGTGGTGAACGCACATCGCCACCCAGAAGCGATTGTTCCACCTGGAGAAGGAGACCGGGCCACCATGCCACCTTTGTCGAAGCTGCAGCGTCTCTTCGGCCAGAAGGTTGCCCAGGAGTATGGGTGGGAGTACCCGTACCTGCCTCGAGAACTGCTCTACGAGGTGGACGTTTTTTGCCAAAGATGGTATGATACCTTTGTGTGGGACAAACTTAACGTACCACAAGCACGGCGATACCTTTCTTGTTCACCGACGGTCACCAAGAAGTTCCAGGACTGTAAAGCTAAGTGGATGCTGGGAAGGCATATCCATGCGGACAGAGTGGTGATTTGCCGCAAAGAAGGAGGAAATGCTGAATATCATGTGGAGGCTTTGGACAGACATTTGAAGCCTGTGTTCATACCGCATCCAAGGTTTTACCTTTTAGGAGAGAAAGACTCCTGTGTGTTCTTTTGCTGTTCATTGTTGAACTTTCTGGAGTGCCTTCACCAGAACACAGGGACTGTGCCCTAGTTTTTTTTGCATTTGGGCAGTTCTACTCTTTGGAGAAAATGGGAGCTGTTCTTGTTTTGTTCTCCCTCCTTCTCCTTGCAGTTCAGAGAAATCAGTGACTTTGGGGTTTTAGTCAGTGTAGAGTCACAGAGAAGAAAAAAAAAAAAGAGAAAAAGTTCATCTGGAAGTGATGAGTGTCTTGACCGCAGCATTGTCACCAGGTGGCAGTGTTGCGCAACGATTGTTTTTTTTTTTTTACATTATGCAGCACTTATTGGAGCGAGTGGGTTTCTTTTCGGATAGACCCATTCATTCCAAGCAGACACATGTGTATTGTTAGGATGCATGTTTCTTTTCTTTCCCTCTGCAGGAGACTCGTCTATCAAGGCTACTGAGAATGGGTGGTCCTTAGATAGCCAGGGGGAGGGAAGAATGTAAATGTGTGAGATGTTTAAAGTGTTTTATTGAAAAGTTTTATAGTTGTACTGTTTTACGTTTTCCCTTTTCCCATTTAGGTCTTGGCACAATCCGGGGTTAGGTTGTGTAGTTTGTCTCTGGGTCAAACCTATGTTGCCACTCTTTTGGAGACATGAGTTTGCACCAGACACTGGGGACCAGTGTCAAATCACCAGGGGGAGAGTGTAGCGGGTATTTGAATTTAGGGGAAGCATCTGGGTGGTAGTGTAACCCAGATGCACTAATTGCTAGGGGATCCGGGACCTTTTTCTGGTTCTTGGAGGACTCTGGTGGTGTGAGGTTCCTTGGGGTCCACAGGTGGCGCTGTTGCCCTGGGCCAGAGCTGAACTCACACCGCAAGACTGTACCTTTTTGTCCTCCCCTGGAGCTGGTACAGCGGGGCGGCGAACCCACTGTGGCGCGAAGGGAGAGGGGATAAAGGGGGCTGACGCCCTTACCACAGGGTCCAGAGTCCGGAGAGAGAGTGGGAGGACTCGGCCTCACCCAGGCACCTTCAGCTTGGGTGCTGGCGTTCCAGTGTTCCAGGCCTAGGTGTCCTTGACCCAGCTGGAGGGGAGATGGAGTCCATCTCAGGCACCTTTAGCCTGGGGTGAGGTACTATGGCGGAGGCCTGGGGCTCAGTACCTTCGACTGAGTTCCGCGAGGGTGGAGGAATCCGAGGGGGCCCTAACTCCTTGGGTGCCCGTGTCTGAGTTCGTGAGAGCTGGTGTGCGGAACTTCTCTGAAGAGTCCGGTGCAGCATTGCTGGTGACAGAGAGGCCTCCGGTTTCTCCCTTGGACGGATTTCCTTCCCCTGACAGGGGCCGTGCTAGCGAAGGTAATTCACATTCTACTCAATATAGTCAGTGGCAGTAACTACCCGACTACCCGCCACTGGTGATACCACAGTGGTAAGCAACAGAAGGGAAAGGATTGTGCCTCGATCTATCCCCATTATTACTCAGTAGAAGAAACTGTATGTTTGTTACGCCAAGAAGAATAAAACTGAGGCCTCGTACACACGGCCGAGATTCTCGTCGAAAAAAACATGTCGTTTTTTTCGACGAGATTCTTGGACAAGAAAATTGTCCCGGCCGAGTGTACACACGCTCGATTCAAAGAACCCGCGGTTCTTTGAATGGAGCGTACGCGGTGACGTCATCGACTACGACGAGCATGCGCTCGTCACATTCGATGCCGTCGCCGCCATCTTGGTATACCCTACCTATGCCTAGGAAGCTACCGCGCATGCGTCGATTTCATTTCGAACATGCGCGGGCTTCCGGGAGGACAGGTAAGTGTACACACACTCACTTTTCTCCTCGAGAAACATGCCGACGAGAATCTCGACGAGAAAATAGAGAGCAGGATCTCTATTTTTTTTTCGTCGAGATTCTTGTCGCTTTTCTTGACGAGAAACCATACACACGAACGAATTTCTCAGCAAAAAATCTCTGCCAGCAAGTTTCTTGCTGGTTTTTGCTGAGAAACTCGTTCGTGTGTACGAGGCTTGAGTTGGACCTATTCACTGTGTGGAACTCTGGTTACTAGGAGCAAAGGAGTGAGGGACGAAGTACTGGACTTGACTCTAGGACACCTACACAAAACCCAATCTTCTGGTCTTCACCTCTCTGGAGGACATGGGCCATGGTGTATCTCATCCCTCTCCCCAGCACTGAAACCCCTAGACGAAGAAAGACAAGCCGAGCATGAGAAAGGGAGTGAGGGGTGAGGCCGCTACATATATACTGTATTTCTATGGGATATACTGGAGGTGTAAATCCCATAGAAACATATACCTGCCTGATTTTGCATATGACCATAATCTGTAATATATACCATCAATCTATAGGGCAGTCCTCTAATTTTTTGGCAGGCATCCATTCTGTATGCATAAAAAGGCCTCCCTTATTCTAATGCTGCTAGCCTGGGCACTTGCACACATACTATGCCCTACCTGAGGGCTTGAATGACCTGTACGACGATACTATGCATATGCCTCCTGCCTCTTGACAGGCTCGAGACGAGGCAAAAATATATTGTCAAAACGTTCAAATGTTTGGCCGAATGTAACCTAGCTATTTGTCCATTATTTTTTCTTATTTTTATTTTTTATTTTTTTCTCTTCCTTATTGTATTCTTCTCCTCTCCTGTTTTGTATTTACTCCAATAAAAATATTGCAATATAAAAAGGCCTCCCTCCGATTATGTTTTCCCTTTGGTTGTTTCTGGAGCATCGCATAGGCACATGAATTTATGTCAGCTATAACCTGTCATGAAAAGGGAAAAGAATTATATACGATGGTGCGCTATTCTAATCCGCTAGCATCTCCGTAAAGAGACTTTTGAAGATTGATTAGAGCGTCAACGTGATTTAACAATTCCGTATTTCTACAGTTACACATTTTGTTTCTGTGGATTTGGTTTAAGCCCTTCGTGTGTTTAGCAGCACTCTACAATTAAACTGTAACGCAGACTGAGAGCAAAGGCTTTGAAACATCCTATTTAAATGTAGTAGTGACTCATAGTCTAAAGCTACCACTAGGCTGTGGAACTTAAATCACACTCCTGCCCAAAGGGCTTATTTATACAGAGGGATAAACCCCATTTACACCATGTCCTGACAATTTAAACATTTGCTGCAATTCATTTATAGGAAGAAATGTATTATTCTATATTTCACATTCTGTAGATTCCCACCATCTGTCTACCTAAATGTAAAGCCATGTTTATTACTTATTAAACTAAAGTTATAAAAAATTATAGAAGGTCTCTACCATTCCAAAAGATTGGATACTGTAAAGGCAGCACATGGTATTTCTTCTCTTTTTTTTATGTAGAGGCATTTGAAGCATGGGAAATATTAGATTTTTTTTCTTTACGGTCAAGAGTGAACAGTAGACATCTCAGTCTATTGCATTTCTGCAAGAAATCCATAGACAACGGTAGAGGTCTGTGACTATAATTTGCCGGGGGCAAGAATACCAAATACCATTTCACATTTGATAAAATAGATACTTGAAAAGCATCTTCCTTATTTAATTTTTTTCGTTAGTATGTTATTTAGCTCCTTTTATCCTTGTTACATTCATATTGTACTTGACATTTCTTCATCCATTTCTGCACTCTCATACTGTCTTTCAGTTCTTTTATTTATTAATGTCTTAAGCCAGCCATAGATTGTTCGGATCTCAACCAGTTTAGCGGGAACCGACCCGAGATTCGAACAATGAATGGGCATGCTGAATGTACCCAAGTTGATCGATCAACTTGGATACAACCAGCCTGTTGGAATTTACTTGAAATTATTGATCGTGGCTGTTATAGCTGCTAGCAATAATCACTGTGTTACATGCTTCACCCATATTTAAAGCACCTGCCTATGCCCCCTGATCCCCTCTCTCCCCTCACAGAAGGCTTGTAGTTCTCAAAATGCTACAAGGGCGCTGGTGATTGCTCTCGTAGTTCATTGACACTTCCTGTACTTCAGTAACCATACTGAGTGTCTGCAGGGGCCTGACATTGCACCCGTGAGCTGCTGATCGCTGGTGCAATGCTTTACATGCTACAGTGTAAAAAAAAAAAAAAAAAAAAGCACATTTTTTTACCTGCAAAATGATGTGCGTTTATTCTTTTTTTATATACAAAAGGTGATCTTAGCTTTTAATCTTTTTACCCCAGAGGAAAATAAATTTTTCAGGTCTCAAAGATCTCCCGCTAAATCCAATTTGTTGGAGGTCAGTGGGGAAAAAATGTGGCCCAATTACAGTGGTGGTCATTATGCCACTTTTCCAGAAGGCTAGGCAAGATTATTGGTAGCATGCAACTGGCTTAGCCAAGTGGCGTTGGCCCCATAATTATTCATCACCATCAAATCGGAGGTTGAACAGCCACACAGCTCAAGGAAACTTTGGGGCAATTGTTAGGCTTTTTTCCAAGGTACCCCTAAAGAACCCAGAGCACACCTCAAGGTGCCATGGCACCCTGGTTGAAAAAGGCTGCGCTAAATAATACTCCTTTAATTTTAACTCCTTTGTTCAGTTTTTTTCTTTAAAATGTTGTCTTCTATCCCTCTGTACATAGCTGTGTGAAAGATGTAGATGTTTTATAGAAACCTATCAATATACATTTACCCATTAATAGATCGCCTGTCATTAGGCAATTACTCTCTCCCTGTCTTCCTTTATTTTCTTCGTCGCCGCTGACACTGCAGCAAGCACTCTTCTCACGCCAGCCAGTAATTATGCTGATTATCCTAATTACTGTGCATGTGCAGAGAATTGATGTATTAAGTGAACATAAGAATTCAGTATGTTCTTGCAGACTTGAGAGGAAAGAAATAAACTCCAGCTACTGCCAGTGAGTTAGCAATGATCTGTAAGTCTATTACTAAGTATATGATACATCCTTGAATGTAAGACCTAACGATTACCCCAGTGAGTACCATAGACAGTTGTCATTGCCAGAGGTTTACAGCCTCCGGTCAGGACTTCAGATGGGATCCATACTATCTGAATTTCCAAGCAGCACTTAGATACATCTTGGTCAGGGTTCTGAGAACACCAGTCCATTGACCTTTTGGAGGTTACACATCAACAAATATTGGTTCCTCCATATTCTTTTGGGCATTATGTTTTCAATAAATGTTCATATATCTCTTTTTGATAAATCCTGGTTGGTTGTGTAGCACCAAGTCTCTATTTCTTCCCCCAAAGAAAACAATGTCCAGAAGTACTTTAACTCCAACAGAGAGTTTATTTTCTATTTGCTGCGTAGTAGATAGACACAGGTGGCTGAAAGAAGGAATAGTGTGCAGAATAGATCCAGGCACAGATAAATGATGGTGACTGCGCTGTGATTACACTAAGGAAAAAAAGAGAATGAGGGAAGGGCTGTGGGCTGGTCTAATATACAGGGGCTAGAGATAAGTGGCGTGATAGTGACAAATAAGTGACACAGATGTGAAATATGTAAGTGTCACGACCAATGAACATGCACAAATCCCAATAACGCAGGGGGGAGAGAAAGGTTACCCTAATGGGTAAGCGTTAACATAATCACATGTGAAATCTTGGATGAAATATAAACAAATAAATGATTATAAATGAATGTGCAAGGCAAAATGTATGTGAACTCCCAAAAAATAAAAAACGCACAAGATAAAGCAAATGCAAAACTTATGATAAAATGTCCATAGTTTGGATCCAAAGTGAATGTGACAAGTGATGCAGTTCAATATTTTAAGTGAGTCCCGTCACCATCGGTTGCTAGGGTGTTTAGCACACGACTCTTCAGTGCAAATCCACCACAGTGCTCACAAGCAGCTTACCTCCCAGCTAAAATAAACCAGCATATGGTGTACTCCGGAGCAGTAGACAGTCCTCTTGAGGAAGACCTATTCTTATTTTTAATGAGCGAGCATGGACATCAATCCATGAGCACCGAACTCGTTAATACGTAGCAGGTTACAGTGATGGAAGCCCTCCAATTTGGGGGTAACTGCAGGGTGCCTCTCAGATGCAGTGCATGGAAAAAATAAAACGACAAAAAAACAAAAGGTATATAGCGTGACTCTGTGGATACACGGAGATGGGGTCGCTGTAATGGCTGTTGACACAATCCAGGCACAACCAGCAATCTTGTCGCCACTTGATCCCGAGTGGGTTTAGCTCACCTGGATAGTTCTCTCTCACAGTCCTAGCAGCCGGTGTGGAGCTCGAACAGTTCTGCCACCCTATCCCCCCAGGGACGGGTATTAGAAATCCTCTGACCTCTGTAGACTTTAAGAACAGGAAAATGCCGATGGGCACTCTACAGGTTAGCTTCCCCGAATAACGAATCCTTCCATCTGACAGGTCACCAGGCCTCTCCCGAGACAGCAATCTTCCATTACTCATCTCCTCAATGGGACCGATCCTCCCCTGGCTTCCTCTCGGTCAGAGCGGGTACCCTCCCCCGGGCACCCTGGGACTCTTATTTCAGGGGTAGGCCCGAAGCTAAAGGTGCTAGGCCCACTAGTAGAGTTGCAGGCCCCAGGCTAAAGGTGCCTGGGCCTGATCGCTCCCACACGTACCCCTGGCCATGAGGGTCACCGGAGGTGGGGTACGTGTCTCACTCCTACTCCTCCGACTCTCACGGGGACGAGGACCAATGGCGTCTGCCCCCTTAAGTACCCTCTCCCGGCATGCACAGCAGGTTGGCCACGCCCACTGTACCACTGCCGAGAGAGGACACCCCAAGGCGTAGTAATGCCACCCCTGGCTCAACCCTGACCTGATATGACAGCGCCACCTACAGGCCGCAGGGAACCATACACCAGGCAGCATCACATAGGCAGAAGCAATACCTAGCAATTAGAATGGTCTGAGATTGACTAATAGCTCAGACCAGCCCCTAAATTTAGGCATATAACACCCCTAAAAGCAAAAGGGCGCTACAGTTGCATACCCACCAACTTCTCCTATGTCCCTGCTATAATGATTGACTTAAGCCTGAGCAGTCATGTTACTCCCTCCTACTGGGTTATCCACTTATCCATGTTTGGGGCTTAACCTTGTTCACTTGTCAATTAATTTCCTCATTTTATATACATTATGTGGTCTGTTATCCTTGTAAACAATTGTCAGGGGCACCTAACAGGCTTGTGCTACAACATGCAAGGGCTGTATTGGAAAAGTGGGCATAAACTTTTAATTTGCCTACATAGGTTGTTAAAATTTTACATGTGGGTAGAGTAACTCTTCTTCTTTCTCGTTGCAAGTAAATTATGGATTCTAAGCAGAAGCATAATGCCGTTATTGAGTTCTTGACAAAGGAGGAGTACAAGCTGTCGTACATCTACAGAAGGCTACAGAATGTTTAAGGAGATGACACCATTTCAAGAGTCACCAGTAACAAGACATTGCTCTTGTCAAAGTCTCCCTAGCATGCACCCCATGCGGCGACTAGTGACCAGATGGGCTCACTCCAGTCCCTCCAGATCCTTTGGATCTACTCTGGTATCTTTCCACGATCTGGGCGACTGGAGCGATCTCATGGACCCTCTCCCCGCTTATCCCCGCGGACTCAATCAGGTGGCTCTCCCTATATAAGACACATTCTTACGATCTCTCCTCAGCGGTGCACCTCTCTATATGAGAGGGACTAAGAGGAGAGACGTTCCCTTCAGACACTAAAGGTATTATGGGAAAGGAAACTTTCTCTGTTCTCTTTGTTTTTGACTATATTGCTTTTTTGCTTGACCTTCTCATTTAAATGGATGTCTGCTATGCTTTTGTCTAGACTTCCATTGGATGTGAATTTGATTCCCCCTCTATGCTCAGAGGCATCCTTCTGGACTTCCTCTTTCTCCTGGCACCCTTATATACACTGTGTTCATTATATGCATCAGTGAGATATACCATCTCACCTTTTTCTACTTTTGGCATTTGAATTGCCTTTAAGTTTTCACCAGCATCAATCATCTGATCTAGTGTACATATTTGGTAAGTGATCAAACCTATCTTAATTTTTATATATATCACACACACACTCTCACACACACTCCCTCTTTCCTTTGGCACCCATACACAATTCCCTGGTCCTCTTTCCCCCCCCCTTTTTCTTTTCCTTCTTCCCCTCTTTTCTTTCTTCCTCCCCCCCCCTTCCCTTTTCCCTCCCAGCCCCCTCTGTTTCCTCCCCTACCTGCTGTGTTCTTGTTCCTTTTCCTTATCCCTTTCCATCCCCATGCTCTCCCATTTCCTCATCTTTTTTCCCCCTCTTTTTCCTTCCTCTCCCCTTCCTCCCTTCCAACCCTGCACCTCCCCTCCATTTCCCTTTCTTTCTCCCATCTCTCTCTTTCCCCTTCCCATTCTCTCCTTTTTCTTTTCTTCCCATATTTCACCACTCCTTCCCTCTCCTTTCCCCCATTCCTTCCCTCCCGTCTTTTTTTTCTCTCTTCATCCTCCCCCCCTTTTTTTTTTGTTTTCCCCTCTACATACTTCTACTCTCTAGCCATCAACTTATTAGATTTCCCTGTTCATACATACAGGGACTCCTACCTGTCCTCTCCGCATGAGTGTTTTAGGGGGGATTGTCCTCACAGGCACGTAAGCCTTATTTTTCCACCGCACCGGCGTCTTGCAATTACAGTTCTCTGGTAAGTGCTTTTCTTTTCTGATACAGATATACACACAATATATCTGAACATATTTGATTATGTTAACATGTGTTGATAATCTTTATTGTAAAAATGTCTGTTTTTATCTTCCTGACACACAAAACACCGCTGTACATAGATGCAACTGTGCACATAGCTCGAAGTGTTTTAATATACCGGTAATGTAATATTTATTCTGTAGCAATCTATGTCGAAGATTATGAATGTACAAATATCATCATATGTATATTTTTATATATTTTTGTTTTTCTTTCCCCTTTTATTTGTATTGAATTACATCAAATATGGTATTTATATATTTCTCTATCAACACTCTCGCTGTTTTTAGAGTTTATACAATATCTCATTGTGCCACTTTCAAAGGCCCTGACGAAGTGGAAATCCGCAAAACGCATAGGCCATACTATCTTCTATGCATGGGAATCGCATACCCTGAACTTGAAACTCGTAAACTGCAATTTGGTTTTATTTCATGTTTTGATTTTTTGGTATTACTGCCCTATGGCAGAAAAATAAAAGTTGTTTATTTTCCTATAATTTTAGTATCTCTATATTTATTTACTCCTCTGAGGCACTCACAAAGTCCCACCGCGTTCAACCTTTTTCTTGAAACATAGTCGCATGCTCTTGTCAAAGGTGTTTTCTCTATAAGCATTCTGTAGCCTTCTGTGGCTATTGAAATGCCTGCACCCCTTCTTCAAAAACTGAATGATTACAGTTTGCTTCTGCTTGGAAACCATTATTTACCCTCAATGAAGAAGACGATGATTTACTAAAGAGGAAGAGTTACTCGATCAATATGTGAAATTTGAATGTCCTATGTAAGGTAACGCCTTCTTGCCCGGCGTATAGTAAAATGATGGCCGGGCGGGAGCACTGTTATGGGAAGACATCATATCAAGTCCCCCCAGAATACGCCTCTGGCTCAGCTGCAGGGCCACACAGCAGCACAATCTGTCACCAGCTGTGTCCACAGGACACAGTTGATGACTGATCACTGTACCGGCCTGCTGCCAGTACCATGTGATCGCTGTGACCAATCACAGCAGATCACTTGACCGTTTTAAACAATGGATGGCTTCCCTTCATGCCATCCACTGTATACAATTGTGTTGCTAGCTGTGATTGCCATAGTTATCACATGGTACAGACAGGGCCAATCACAGCCCATCTGTGCCATGTGGTTAGCTTTAAGACACTGAATGAACCAGTTTAATTCAGTAAAAATGGTTGCTTATACCCTTGGTATAAACAATCATAATGTGTAAAAAAAAAAAAAAATCCTGATCACTTCCCCAGAGTAGTAGTGTTACTATGGTAACACTGTATTGCTCTGGTGTGTTAGAAAAAAAAAATTGTGAACAAAATGTAATAAAAACATATACCGGTATTTTTTTTAATTGTTAATTTTACAAAAAATTGTGTCAAAAAATTACTTTCCAAAAAGGGGTAATTTGGGGGTATTTGTACTGTCCTGGTGTTTTCGCGCCTCAAGAAATGAGATAGGTCATCAGTGCATCAGGACTGATCGATTTTAACCACTTAACGACCGCCCACTGTAATTATACATCGGCAGAATGGCACGGACAGGCACAATCACGTACCTGTACGTGCCTGCCTTCGTATGGGTGGGGAGTCCAATCGGACCCCCCTCCGGTACAGTGAGCGGCCGGGTTCGCTTCGGGAGCGATCCGTGATGAGGGGGCCACCATTCGATTCTGGCCACCCCTTCGCGATCGCTCCCGGCGAATCAAATGCTTCCTCTGCCTGTGTAATGTTTACACAGGCAGGAGAAAGTGATGTCATCCCTCATGCGGCGCTCACATATACCGAGCGCCGCATGAGAGAAGACACACAGGTTAGTGCACAAACACTACACTAACACCAGCACACATAGGTACATAAATCGCCCCCCCAGACGCCCCCAGATCACCCCCCAGCCCCCAGTCACAGTGTCACTGATTGCAGTGACCATTTATTTACTGATCACTGCAATCAGTGACATTTGTGTCAGGGCAGTTAGTTTTAGGTCCAGTGTAGCCCCCTAACCCCCCCCCAATAAAGGTTTAACCCCTTGATCGCCCCCAGGTAACCCTTTCACCTCCTAGCACCGCCGTCACTAAGTGATCGTTTTTCTGATTGCTGTTTTAGTGTCGGTGATGCCGATAGGTAGCCAGTTATTTTTTTTAGGTTCGCCGCAGGTTTTTATAGCGCCGGGTACCCCCATATATTACCTAATAAAGGTTTAACCCCTTGATCGCCCCCCCAGGTAACCCTTTCACCCGTGTCACTAAGCGATCGTTTTTCTGATCGCTGTCTTAGTGTCGGTGATGCCGATAGGTAGCCAGTTATTTTTTTTTAGGTTTGCCGCAGGTTTTTATAGCGTCGGGTACCCCCATATATTACCTAATAAAGGTTTAACCCCTTGATCGCCCCCCCAGGTAACCCTTTCACCCCCTAGCACCGCTGTCACTAAGCGATCGTTTTTCTGATCGCTGTCTTAGTGTCGGTGATGCCGATAGGTAGCCAGTTATTTTTTTTAGGTTCGCCGCAGGTTTTTATAGCGTCGGGTACCCCCATATATTACCTAATAAAGGTTTAACCCCTTGATCGCCCCCCCAGGTAACCCTTTCACCCCCTAGCACCGCTGTCACTAAGCGATCGTTTTTCTGATCGCTGTCTTAGTGTCGGTGATGCCGATAGGTAGCCAGTTATTTTTTTTAGGTTCGCCGCAGGTTTTTATAGCGTCGGGTACCCCCATATATTACCTAATAAAGGTTTAACCCCTTGATCGCCCCCCCAGGTAACCCTTTCACCCCCTTTTGCCAGTGTCACTAAGCAATCGTTTTTCTGATCGCTGTCTTAGTGTCGGTGATGCCGATAGGTAGCCAGTTATTTTTTTTAGGTACGCCGCAGGTTTTTATAGCGTCGGGTACCCCCATATATTACCTAATAAAGGTTTAACCCCCTGATTGCCCCTAGTTAACCCTTTCACCAGTGATCACCATATAAGTGTTACGGGTGACGCTGGTTAGTTTGCTTTTTATAGTGTCAGGGCACCCGCCGTATATAACCCAATAAAGGTTTAACCCCCTGATCGCCCGGCGGGTGATATCAATTAGGTTTTAGCGTCAGAGAGGGTCTGCGTCGCCCCAGGCAGCGTCAGGTTAGTGCCAGTAACGCTAACACCCACGCGTGAAGCATACACCTCCCTTAGTGGTATAGTATCTGAACAGATCAATATCTGATCTGATCAGATCTATACTAGCGTCCCCAGCAGTTTAGGGTTCCCAAAAACGCAGTGTTAGCGGGATCAGCCCAGATACCTGCTAGCACCTGCGTTTTGCCCCTCCGTCCAGCCCAGGCCACCCAAGTGCAGTATCGATCGATCACTGTCACTTACAAAACACAACACACATAACTGCAGCGTTCACAGAGACAGGCCTGATCCCTGCGACTCCAGTGCTGTAGGAGGTGATTTCACCACCACAGTTAAAAAAAAAAGCATATATGCCGAAGCATTGGGGCAGCAGGGGCGGAGGAGCGATTTTGCTCCTAATGCCGCGTACATACGGTCGAAATTCCGACTGAGGCTTGCCCGTGGAAAAGTCTGACCATGTGTGTGCGGCATAACTTTTGCGGGAGGATGCCCCCATGCTTCGGCATATATAAATGGTGCATGTATGCCCATCATTAGAAGTGGGTGAATGAAGGGAGGTATTCTAATGGTTGGCATACCCACCGATCAATCTCTTTTTTCGTTCAGCCAACAGGCTGCATGAAAAAAAAGATTACAATACATGTCCAACAAGGACCAGCAACGTACTGGTATGTTGCTGGACTTTGAATGGTTATACCAGATTGATGCCTGCGGGTTTAGGTATCATCTTGGTATCATTCTTTTCAGCAAGCGGCCGGCTTTCATGTAAAAGCAATCCTAGTGGCTAATTAGCCTCTGGACTGCTTTTACAAGCAGTGGGAGGGAATGTCCCCCCCCAGATATAAAAAGCGCCATTGGGAAATTGGGAAAGCATTTTAACACACCGATCTTGGTGTGGTCAGATGCTTTGAGGGCAGAGGAAAGATATAGGGTCTAATAGACCCCAGTTTTTTCAAAAAAAGAGTACCTGTCACTACCTATTGCTATCATAGGGGATATTTACATTCCCTGAGATAACAATAAAAATGATAAAAAAAAAAAAAATATGGAAGGAACAGTTTAAAAATAAAATAAAAAAGCAAAATTAATAATAAAAAAAAAAAGCACCCCTGTCCTGCCCTGCTCTTGCGCAATGGCGAACGCAAGCGTCGGTCTGGCGTCATATGTAAACAGAAATTGCACCATGCATGTGAGGTATCACCGCAAAGGTCAGATCGAGGGCAGTCATTTTATCAGTAGACCTCCTCTGTAAATCTAACGTGGTAATCTGTAAAGGCTTTTAAAAATGTATGTAGTTTGTCGCCAATGCGCGTTTGTGCGAAATTTTAAAGCATGTCGTGTTTGGTATCTATTTACTCGACCCAAGATCATCTTTTTTATTTCATCAAACATTTGGGCAATATAGTGTGTTTTAGTGCATTAAAATTTAAAAAAGTGTATTTTTCCCCCAAAAAATGCGTTTGAAAAATCGCTGCACAAATACTGTGTGGGAAAAAAAAATGCAACACCCACCATTTTAATCTGTAGGGCTTTTGCTTTAAAAAAATATATAATGTTTGGGGGTTCAACATAATTTTCTTGCAAAAAAAATAAATGTTTTCATGTAAACAAAAAGTGTCAGAAAGGGCTTTGTCTTCAAGTGGTTAGAAGAGTGGATGTAAGCTTCCTAATGTTGTGTATAAAATGCCAGGACAGTTCAAAACCCCCCCAAATGTCCCCATTTTGGAAAGTAGACACCCCAAGCTATATACTGAGAGGCATGTCGAGTCCATTGAATATTTTATATGTTGACACAAGTTGCGGAAAAAATAATAATTTTTTTTTTTGCACAAAGTTGTCACTAAATGATATATTGCTCAAACATGCCATGGGCATATGTGGAATTACACCCCAAAATACATTCTGTTGCTTCTCCTGAGTACGGGGATACCACATGTGTGAGACTTTTTGGGAGCCTAGCCGTGTACAGGACCCCAAAAACCAAGCATCGCCTTCAGGCTTTCTAAGGGTGTAAATTTTTGATTTCACTCCTCACTGCCTATCACAGTTTCAGAGGCCATGGAATGCCCAGATGGCACAAACCCCCCCCCCCCCCAAATGACCCCATTTTGGAAAGTAGACACCCCAAGCTATTTGCTGAGATTTATGGTGATTATTTTGCAGATCTCGCTTTTTGTCACGAAGTTTTGAAAATTGAAAAAAAAAAAAAAATTTTCTTTCTTAATTTTCAAAAACAAATGAGAGCTGTAAAATACTCACCATGCCTCTCAGCAAATAGCTTGGGGTGTCTACTTTCCAAAATTGGGTCATTTGGGGGGGTTTTGTGCTATTTTGGCATTTTATGACCTTCGAAACTGTGATAGGTAGTGAGGAGTGAAATCAAAAATTTGTGCCCTTAGAAATCCTGAAGGCGGTGCTTGGTTTTCGGGGTCCCGTACGCGGCTAGGCTCCTAAAAAGTTCCAAACATGTGGTATCCCCGTACTCAGGAGAAGCAGCAAAATGTATTTTGGGGTGCGATTTCACATATAACCATGGCATGTGTGAGCAATATATCATTTAGTGACAACTTTTTGTAATTTTTATTTTTTTGTCATTATTCAATCTCTTGGGACAAAAAAAAAAATATTCAATGGGCTCAACATGCCTCTCAGCAATTTCCTTGGGGTGTCTACTTTCTAAAATGGGGTCATTTGGGGGGGGGGGTTTGTGCTATTTTGGCATTTTATGGCCTTCGAAACTGTGATAGGTAGTGAGGAGTGAAATCAAAAATTTGCGCCCTTAGAAATCCTGAAGGCGGTGCTTGGTTTTCGGGGGCCCGTACGCGGCTAGGCTCCTAAAAAGTCCCACATGTGGTATCCCCGTAGTCAGGAGAAGCAGCAAAATGTATTTTGGGGTGCAATTCCACATATAACCATGGCATGTGTGAGCAATGTATCATTTAGTGACAACTTTTTGTAATTTTTATTTTTTATTTTTTTTTAGTCATTATTCAATCACTTGAGACAAAAAAAATAAAAATATTCAATGGGCTCAACATGCCTCTCAGCAATTTCCTTGGGATGTCTACTTTCCAAAATGGGGTCATTTGGGGGGGGGGGGGGGGGTTGTGCTGCCCTGCCATTTTAGCACCTCAAGAAATGAGATAGGCAGTCATAAATTAAAAGCTGTGTAAATTCCAGAAAATGTACCCTAGTTTGTAGACGCTATAACTTTTGCGCAAACCAATAAATATACGCTTATTGACATTTTTTTTACTAAAGACATGTGGCTGAATACATTTTGGCCTAAATGTATGACTAAAATTGAGTTTATTCGATTTTTCTTATAACAAAAACTAGAAAATATCATTTTTTTTCAAAATTTTCAGTCTTTTTCCGTTTATATCGCAAAAAATTTAAATTGCAGAGGCAATCAAATACCTTTAAAAGAAAGCTCTATTTATGGGAAGAGAAGGACGCAAATTTTGTTTGGGTACAACATTGCATGTCCGCACAATTTCCAGTTAAAGCAGCGCAGTGCCAAATTCTGAAAACACCTCTGGTCCTTTAGCTACAAAATGGTCCGGGGCTTAAGTGGTTAAGATATACAGTGCCTTAAAAAGTATTCATACCCCTTGAAATTTTCCACATTTTGTCATGTTAAAACCAAAAATTTATTTTATTGTTTGTTTTTTGTTTTTTTGTGATAGGCCACCACAAGGTGGCACATAATTGTGAAGTGGACAGAAAATTATAAATGGTTTTCAATATTTTTTACAACTAAATATGTGAAAAGTGTGGTGTGCATTTGTATTCAGCCCCCTTTACTCTAATACCCCTAACTAAAATCTAGTAGAACCAGTTGCCTTCAGAAGTCACATAATTAGTAAATAGAGTCCACCTGTGTGTAATCTCAGTATAAATACAGTTGTTCTGTGAAGCCCTCAGAGGTTTGTTAGAGAACCTTAGTGAACAAACGGCATCATGAAGGCCAAGGAGCACACCAGACAGGTCAGAGATAAAGTTGTGGAGAAGTTTAAAACAGGGTTAGGTTATAAAAATATATCCCAAGCTTTGAACATCTCACGGAGCACTGTTCAATCCATCATCCGAAAATGGAAAGAGTATGGCACAACTGTAAACCTAGTAAGACATGGCCGTCCACCTAAACTGACAGGCCGGTCAAGTAGAGCATTAATCAGAGAAGCAGCCAAGAGTCGCATGGTAACTCTGGAGGAGCTGCAGAGATCCACAGCTCAGATGGGAGAATCTGTGGACAGGACAACTGTCGTGCACTTCACAAATCTTGCCTTTACACAAGAGTGGCAAGCAGAAAGTCATTGTTAAAAGAAAGCCATAAAAAGTACCGTTTGCGAGAAGCCATGTGGGGGACACAGCAAACATGTGGAAGAAGGTGCCCTTGTCAAATGAGACCAAAATTTTACTTTTTGGCCTAAACGCAAAATGCTATGTATGGTGGAAAACTAACATTGCACATTATCCTGAACACACCATCCCCACCATGAAACATAGTGGTGGCTGCGTCATGTCGTGGGGATGCTTTTCTTCAACAGGGAAGCTGGTCAGAGTTGATGTAAAGATGGATGGAGCCAAATACAGGACAATCTTAGCAGAAAACCTGTTATGCCGCATACACACGATCGGAAATCCCGACAAGAAAAGTCTGATGTGAGCTTTTTGTCGGAAATTCCGACCGTGTGTATGCTCCATCTGACTTTTTCTGTCTGAATTTACACCAACAAAAGATTGAGAGCAGGTTCTCTAATTTTCAGACGAAAAAAGTTTCCATCAGAAAATCCGCTCGTCTGTATGCAATTCCGACGCGCAAAAAACACGCATGCTCGGAATCAAGCAGAAGAGCCGAACTGCCTATTAATTCATTGATCTTGGCTCGTCGTACGTCTTGTACGTCACCTTGTTCTTGACGGTCAGAATTTCCGACAAGATTTGTGTGACCGTGTGTATGCAAGACAAGTTTGAGCCATCATTCCGTCTGAAAAAATCCACGGTTTTCTTGTAGGAATTTCCGATCGTCTGTACGCGGCATTAGAGTGTGCAAAAGACTTGAAACTAGGGCGGAGGTTCACCTTTCAGCAGGACAACGACTGTAAACATACAGCCAAAGCTACAATGGAATGGCTTAGATCAGTGGTCTCCAAACTGTGGCCCGAGGGCCGGATGCGGCCCTTTGCTTGCCTTTATCCGGCCCTTGGACCAGTATCCGTCCCACTGATATGAGACACTATTCTGACATCTGACACCAACAGTGGAGCAACATTTCACCCACTGACACCACTAATGGGGCACTATTCCTCCCTATGATACCAACAATGGGGCACTACTTCTCCCCCTAATACCATATGTTTAGTCCCACTGATGCTAGGCTAGAATGGCCCAGTCAAAGTCCAGACCTAAATCCTATCAAGAATCTGTGGCAAGACTTAAAAATTGCTGTTCACAGATGCTCTCCATCCAATCTGACAGAGCTTGAGCTATTTTGCAAAGAAGAATGGGCAAAAATGTCACTCTCTAGATGTGCAAAGCTGGTAGAGACATCCCCAATAAAGACTTGCAGCTGTAATTGCAGCGAAAGGTGGTTCTGCAAAGTTTTGAATTAGTGGGGCTGAATACAAATGCACGCCACACTTTTCACATATTTATTTGTAAAAAAAATTGAAAACCATTTATCATTTTCCTTCTACTTGACAATTATGTGACACTTTGTGTTGGTCTAATCACATAAAATCCCAATAAAATACATCTATGTTTTTAGTTGTAACATGACAAAATGTGAACAATTTCAAGGGGTATGAACACTTTCCTGACACATCATGGCAGCACACACACTGGGTTGTGACTCCGCCCCCACAATCTGATAGGACTGATTAGCTATAAGTGTTGAAGAGGAGCACCCCCGCCACATTCTCCTTTTTTTCCTCATCTGTTAAGGACTGACAATCAAGTAGCAGACCTCTTACCGCCTTTCGCCCCAGCTAGGTTCAGCCTCTCCTAGTTTGGAAGCCCTGACTGTACAGTCTCTAAATGAGCTTTATGCGGGGACCCCACTCTGATGGTCTCAGGGGAATTGTGAGTATATCTTACTTTATTACAAGCCTTAAACAGGCTTTAAAAGCACTGGGCACAGCCTCCACCTTTTCTCCATGCTCCTTTTCTTTTTTCTTTCCCAGTGCTTGCTGGGCTCTTTGGTCCTACAAGCTCACTGACCCATTCCATCATGGCGGCGGGCTCCTCGGTGTCGCGCAGGAAGTGACAACATAACTCTTCTCACCTCGCCAGTAACCAAGATGGTGCTCGGTGCAGCAAACCGCAAGTGCGCATGCGCGGCGCCGCGTCATTCCAACGGGACGGCGGCTTATTTAAAAGAGACAGAAATGTCAGTATTAGGGTCGCACATATGACCGCACACACGGTGCTTGCAGATACGCTGCTGCCACTTACAACAAGCTCCTTAACCTGGTAGGTGTTTTTTTTAGCTGCATATATCCTGTGCAAGGATACCACTTGGGAAACCTTCCTTTACTACAATCTATCCGCTCCTCCTCCTTCAGGTACCCCAGCAGACCATCCACAGCCAGTAAGGTAAGAGACAACAAAGTGGTAAGTAGTGAAGAGGAGACAAAAAAGAGAAGCTAAGCCATTATAATCACCTTTTTTTGATAGCCCTGGCATATCTTCAAGATCGTCTCATTCCAGACGCAGGGAACGATCTCCCTCCAGACATTCACATTCCAGGAGATGCAAGTCCAGAACCTCCTCTCACCATCACAATAAACGATCATCCTCCCACAAAGCAAGGGATAGCAATCAAACCTGTCCTGCGGCTAATGCCTGCTGGGTATGCGGAGCACAGGCTCTTCCCAATAAATTGGCCTGCCAATCCTGTGCTGACGAAGCCACCAGAGACAAGGATTTGGGAGCTATGGAGGTATCAAATATTATCAGAGATTCGGTTAAGGAGTCGATTTTGGAAGCCTCTGTCACAGAACCGGTGAGGTAGGCCCAGGCAACACCAGCATCAACCTCTTACATTCCGCAAGGATCAGACGAATCTGTAGCTGAAGAGGATTCTCCAGTATCGATCGGTTTCGATTTTGCCCTGATAGCTTCTTTTACTGATCTTGTAAAAGGATCTATTGGATGGGATGAATCTAAAGAAACACCTCGTAAGCTCAGGAAATATTTCCCTAACCTAAAGAGTGACCCGGAAACCTTTCCCTTCCTTGACGAACTCGAGGAATTAATTAAGGATGAGTGGGAAAAACCTGACCAAAAAACAAGCCTTAACAATAGGATAGCAAAGCTATATCCTTTAAAAGAGCCAGCAGTAAATCCCCTTATCTCAGCACCTATAGTAGATTCTTCTCTAATGAGATTGGCTAGACACGTGACCCTACCAATAGAAGATGCGGTAACTTTCAGAGACGTCTTGGACAGAAAAATTTACCTTGAACTAAAAAAAGCCTATTCATTGGCAGGAGGTGCCTGCAGGCCAGCTATTGCCCTAGCTGCGGTAGGCAGAGCAATTACCAGCTGGACATCAAATGTTGAGAAACTACTATTGGAAGCAGCAGACCAGGATAGAATAATTTCTGCACTACAAGAGCTTAGTCTGGCAGGGGACTTCGTAGCCGAAGCATCGGTGGACATTATTAGATCATCAGCGAGAGCGATGCTAGCATCAGTTACGTCCAGAAGAGCCCTCTGGCTAAAACCATGGGTCGCAGACAGAACATCCAAGTCAAACTGGTGCAAGATCCCTTACGATGGAACCAACTTATTCGGTCCCAAACTAGACCTAGCTATATCAAAGGTCACAGGTGGGAAATCGGGCCTAAGTCCGGCAGATAGAAGGCCGAAACAGCAAAAGCCTCCTCCCTTTAAAAAAAATATCCCGGAAAGATACAGGAAAGCAAGGTCATATAGACCGGGCAAAGAGTTCAAGCGAAATTGGAGAAATACCCAATCATCTTACTTAAGAACACAGAAACCCAAGCTTGCCATAACAGGAGAGCAACAGAAGTCGTTTTGATGGAATGGTCACCCAGCCCGTACCAGTGGGAGCCAGGCTCAAACTATTTACATGGGTATGGGCAGACCATATAAAGGACCCATGGACAATATCCACGATCAGAGAAGGACACATATGGGGTTTCAAAAGCAGGACCCCCAAAGACCATTTTCAAATCACCCGGATGCCATCATCTCTACTAAAAAGAAAGCGCCTAATCAAATACGTATTGGAGTTAACTCAGAAGCAAGCAGTCTCCCCCAACACCAAAAAACCAAAGGTTTTATTCCCCTCTCTTTCTCGTAAAGAAAAAGACGGGGGACCTGAGACCGGTTCTAGATCTAAAGAACCTCAACAGATCGATACGAGTGGAATCCTTCAAAATGGAGAGTCTCCAATCCATACTACTAGTCATCAATACAAAAGATTGGATGTTATCAATAGATTTATCCGACGCCTATCTCCATATTCCTATACACCAAGACTTCCAAAAGTACCTACGCTTTGCGATAGGACATCAACACTTCCAATTTCGGAGTCTTACATTTGGAATATGGACAGCCCCCAGGACGTTTACGAAGGTTTTGCTTCTGCTAATAGCATATCTGAGAGAGAAAGGACTCCGAGTCCACCACTATCTCGACGATATCCTCCTCCTGGCAGGCATTCAGCAGCTATTACTACAGCATCGAGAGATACTAATATCCACCTTACAACACTTCGGTTGGATAATAAACTGGAAGAAAAGCAGTCTAGAACCAACCCAGTTGATGATCTTCCTAGGCGCGGAAATCAACACCAATGCCAATACTGTAGGTCTACCTCAGGAGAAAATAGGACCGCTGATACAGAAAATAAAAAGACTAATGGCAGCGACACATCTGCAAGCCAGAACATGCCTAAGCATTCTAGGTTCCATGTCCTCCACCTTCCCGATGGTCCAGTGGTCCCAGTGGCATACAAGGACATTCCAGGTTTTGTTTCTGAGGCAATGGAACGGAACATCGTTAACCCAACGGATACTCATCAGCAGATCATTGAAACAGTCGGTATGGCGGTGGACACGAGTCAACAAACTAAAGCGTCATCGACACATCGTACCCCCTCGGGCGGAAATAGTCACATCAGACGCCAGCATCCAGGGCTGGGGTACATATTACCAGGATCTGGCAGTACAGGGTCGCTGGTCCTTCCGTCTTCAGGGAATAGTCTCAAACATCCTGGAACTCAGGGCCGCCTTTCAAGCGCTACTAGCGTTCAGACCATTTCTCACAGGAAAAAGTGTTATATTGCGCATGGACAATACTGTAGCAGTAAACTACATCCGCAGACAGGGCGGAACGCGAAGCAACTCTCTCATACAGGAGGTGCGCCCTATTCTTGAGTGGGCCCAAGTTCACCTAGAAGATTTGAAGGCGGTATACGTTCCAGCGGCTCAGAACCAGCTTGCGGACGATCTAAGCAGGATATACATCTCAAACAACGAATGGTCGCTGAGTCACCAAGCATTCTCCCTCATAACACAGAAGTGGGGAATTCCCGACATCGATTTAGCAGCAACACCGATGAAGAACAAATGTCCCAAGTTTTTAGCGCAGACTGCTTATCCAATGGCAGAGGGGATCGACTGTCTCCTTCACCCTTGGAGGTTTCGTCTGGGTTATATATTTCTGCCCATTCCCTTGATGGCCAGGTTCCTGGCCAGACTGAGGAACTCAACGTCTACGGTGATAGCGGTGATACCTTTTTGGCCGAGGAGGCCGTGGTTCACGACCATCCTACAGCTGAGTATAGAAGATCCACTGATTCTTCCAGTGACACCGGACCTACTTTCACAAGGCCAGTTCCTACACCCAGCACCAGAAAGGCTCCACCTAATGGCTTGGAAATTGACAAGGGGAGGCTATTAGATCAAGGATGTTCCCTTAGAGTAGTGGCTACATTGCAACAGGCCAGAAAAAAATCAACTAACAGCGTTTATAGCAGGGTTTGGGAAAGATTCACTGCGTTAGCGCAACAGCAGTCTTGGGACCCACTTTCTCCTACGGTGGCACAAGTTCTTGAATTCCTTCAACTAGGCCTGGATCGAGGCCTAAGTTCAAGCACCTTAGAAGTTCAAACATCTGCTTTGTCAGCCATGACAGGAGTCAAATGGGCATTTAATCCTCTCATAATTCAATTTCAAAGGGCATGCTTAAAGATAAGACCACGGGGCGTGGCCAAGACCGGCATGTGAGAGGACGCACTTCTCACAGCTCCTGCTCGATCCGCATATTGATCCTTCCCCGGCAGCTACAAATTTGCTTTTTTCGGCTACCCAGCTGGCTACCGACCTGCAGCACCTTCCGGACCAACCACCGGCCCTCTGTACCCGGGGGAAGACCCGCCGAGGCCCGCTGGAGATGACGGGACCGCATGCCCAAGATGGCGCCGCAGCATCGGCCTGGTCACAGCGCACTTCGCGGATGGCAGATAAGCTCAAGGGAGAGAGCAGCAAGAGGACCCCAAAGTCTCAGGGTAAGGAACAGCCCCGGGACATGTTGTACTACACACAAAAGTTGCAGGGCCAGGGGGCCGCACTAGATGTGGAGGAGATACAGAGGGCAGAGGAGATGGAGCTGTTTGCACAGGGGGACGGGGGCCAGGACACAGACAGCAGCACAGGACTCAGCCATGAGGATGCAGCACATCCACCCTCCCCCCCCTCCTGTAGACGATGAGGAGCCCTTAGAGCAGCCTACACTAGCAACTATTTTAAAAGCCGTTCAGCTGTGCACAGCATCTGTGAATGACATGAAAATGCAACTTGGGGGCATGAGAGAAGAGGTCTCGTTTATCAGGCAAGATCTGCAGAAATTAAGAGACAGGGCGGCTGCGGTGGAGTGCAGAGTAAGCGACATTGAAGATAAATTACCCCCCTTAGCGCGGGAGGCCAGGGCCGCTCATCAGTTGGCGCAAGATACATATAACAGAGCTGAGAACACCGAAAATCGCTTACGCAGGAACAATGTACGCATTGTTGGTCTGCCTGAAAAGTCGGAGGGCAGAGACCCCACTACTTTTGTGGAAGCCTGGCTTGTTGAACTCTTTGGCAGAGATTCTTTCTCCCCATTCTACACAGTGGAAAGGGCCCACAGAGTACCAGGCAGGCCCCCCCCCCCGCAGGGGGCTCCCCCCAGATCCATGCTGGCCAAGCTGCTACACTACAGAGATAGAGAGGCAATCCTGAGATGTGCACGAGAAAAGGCGAACGTCGAATTCAATGGTGTACGTGTATCTTTCTACCCCGACTTCTCGGTTGAAGTCCAGAAGGCCAGAGTAAAATTCGGAGAGGTGAAGAAACGTTTGAGGGCTCTGCAACTACCATATGCCATGCTGTACCCTGCCAAACTGAGGGTGACTGCCGACGGTCAAGCACAATTTTTTGAATCGGCCAGGGAAGCGACTGCCTGGCTTGACCATAACGAACAGGCCCTGCGTCGTCATCGTCGAGCTGAAGCTGACGGCGACTGAACAGGCACGGGTGTCAGGATCCGCAAGGCAGGAACACTGCATGGCTGCACTGAAATGCTACAACAACAAAATATAAAAAAAATAAATAAATTTGCAGGACTAGCTGGATGAATCTTGTTATGATAGTTAAAATGAGCACCCAAGTGCTCTCCCATTTTTCTCCTAGTTGCCGGGGAACAATGTTACCATGTTATAAAGCGAGGAAGAGAACTGTGACTTTTTGAAATGCAAATACCCTCTCGTATGTCGCCAGAGGGAGAGTGTATCCCGGCCGGGATACAGCAGAAACGGGCTGTTACTCAACCATCTGGTAATACAGCTATGAGAAGGTTGGCCATGTTGGCGAAGATTGAAATGAATCGTACCAGGCTTGAGACCGCGAGATCCGTGTATGGCTTGAGAAACACCCACGGGTCTCGGGTACACCGAGCACAGTTAAAAGTTTTGATTCTAGGCCCAGTTGGGCTGGTTTGCAGGTTACAGCATACCCCTGTTTGCAGTTCAAGTGCATGTTCTGAGATGACCCTCCCTTGCCCTGTTGACACAGCAGACTCTCACTGTCCCATTTTAATTGCCTTTGGCGTTTGGCCACAAGATGAGGGGCCCAAGGGCCCGGAGAAGATACCACCTTCCCTCCCATGATGGCTACTGCAGCTGTAATTTCGTGGAATATTAGGGGCATGAACTCCCCCCTCAAACGCACAATGATATTTACATGTTTAAAAAAGTTTTTCCCTGCCGTGATATGTTTACAGGAGACGCACTTTACGAGCGCCACAAGAGGGTGCCTGAAGTATCCATGGATAGGCTGGGCGTACCACTCCACCCACACCTCCTTTTCTCGGGGAGTGAGTGTAGTGGTGCACAGATCCCTTGACTTCCAGGAATATGCTTCAAAAATAGACACTGAGGGACGTTTTGTTTTTCTACACTGTCGTATTGGTATATTGCAATGTATATTGGCTTGTGTATACATTCCCCCGCCGTTTGATGTTCGGGTGCTTCGGCTTCTCCTGGAATTTATGGGGGGGGAGGCCGGAGATCCCGCTGCTGATAGTGGGGGACTTCAATAGCTGGCTGAGTGCTGCCCTGGACAAACACCCAGTACCGGGATCGTGCAATCCCCTTACAGTGACCCCTCTGGCTAGATTGCTGCAGAAGGTGGGCTGGGTGGATGTCTGGCAGCGGCGGAATCCGTATAGTAAACAGTTTTCATGTTTTTCAAAGTCTCACGGGTCATTATCTAGGATAGACTTGGCGGTGGGGAACGGTGCCATGCTCCCCTCGGTGGCGGATGTGTCATATAAGCCTAGATGTGTATCTGATCACTCATGTATGGTGGTAGAACTAACGGTTGCACGTCTGTCCTCGCTCCCCAGAGCTCCATGGAAGTTCAATGCCTTTTGGCTCCAGCTGCTCACTGCTCCAGAGGAGGTGGAAGGGAGCGTATCTCGCTTCTTCACCCCGCAGCCGGATTCGGCATCCGTGCTCCTTGAATGGGAAGTATTTAAATCCTCACTGAGGAAAATGCTCAGTAAAGAGGTTACAAAGGTTAAGAGACGGTCTGAGTCGCTCAGGGAAGCTCTGGAGCGGCAGGTACACTCTCTGGAGACAAACTATGTGCAGGACCCCACTGAGGCCGCAAGGGGGGCTTGGCAGGCTGCTCAGTCTGCCTATGACCATTTGCTGGCCTCATCGGCGGAAAAGAAGCGGTTCTTTTCTAAGACTGCTTTCTTTGAGGAAGGAGAAGTGACGGGGCGTCTCCTGGCTAGAATAGCTAGCTCTGAGCAGAGAGCTCCGGTGATAGGATCTATAAGGACAGCAGGAGGCCAACTGGTACATGCCTCAGATTTGGTGATTCAGACTTTGGCAGAGTACTATCAGAACCTATATCGCCCTTCCTCGACCCATGGGGTAGAGGAAATGGCGAACTACTTAGATGAAATACTATTTCCTACACTTACGGAACCGCAGAGAGCAGCGTTAGATGCCCATCTTACATTGGAGGAGCTACAGATTGCAGTGGCTGAATTCCCTAACTGTAAGGCCCCAGGAGGGGACGGGATTCCTATGGAAATCTATAAGCATTATTCTGAGGTGCTACTTCCCAAACTACTAGCAGTATTTAATGCAGCCAGAGAAATGGGTACACTGCCCAATTCCATGTCGGAGGCCCACATTGTTTTAATTTTAAAGCCTGACAAGGATCCAGTAGATCCGGCCTCGTATAGGCCGATCTCCCTGCTTCAGTCTGACATAAAGATACTTGTGAAGGTGTTGGCTCTCAGACTGAATGCCGTGGTTACGTCAATTGTCCATGCGGATCAGGCGGGCTTTATGCCAAACAAGTCGACGGCAATAAACATTAGGAGGCTCTTCCTTAACATGCAATCACGGGCTGACAATGTAGGCAAGAGGGCTCTCTTGTCACTAGATGCTATGAAGGCGTTTGATAGTGTGGAGTGGGGATATCTCTGGGAGACACTAAGACGATTTGGCTTTGGGGACGGCTATATCTCCTGGGTGAGGTTGATGTATCATTGCCCAAAGGCATCCATTCGGGAGGCTGGCAGGCTCTCCTTGCCTTTTGAACTGGGCCGGGGCACGCGGCAGGGGTGCCCTTTGTCCCCCCTGCTGTTTGCCCTGGCTATAGAGCCACTGGCTATTAGAATTAGAGATCACCGGGGCATCACCGGCTTCTGCTATGGCAACAGACAGGAGAAGGTGATGCTCTATGCGGATGATACTATGGTCCTGCTGGGGGATTCGGAGCAGTCTCTGCGCAATACGATGGAGGCAGTGGTCCGATTTGGTGAGTTCTCGGGACTTAGGATTAACTGGTCCAAGTCTGCACTTATGCCCTTAGATGAACCTCCACCTCAGCAGGACGCACGGGTGGGAGGGATACCTCTTGCTCTTTCCTTTAAGTATCTGGGGATCCAGGTGACCCCACAGATTAGAGACTATGGCATACGTAACATAGCTCCACTGTTAACTAGATTCCGCCAAAGGGTTAAGACATGGAATTCCCTATGTATGTCAGCTGCTGGCAAAGTAAATCTCATAAAAATGATTCTCATGCCTCAACTGCTATACGTGCTACACAATTCCCCGGTGATGATCCCACTCAAGACCTTTAGAATTATCAATACTATATTTAGAGAATTAATATGGAAATCTCGCTCCCCCAGAATAAAACTAGAGCATTTACAACGCTCCAGGGAGGATGGCGGATTGGCTCTGCCGAATCCCTGGCTGTATTATCTAGCATCACAACTGCAGCATCTAATAGGTACCATGGCCCCGGAGGGTGAGCAGGGGGCCAGAGTCCCAAGCGCCTCGGAGAGCATAATGCTCCACACCGTGGGGGGAAATTCTATTCCTACCGCGCTGGAAGCATTGGCCTTTGCAAAGCCCCAGAAACGATTTCCTACGTACAGCCTCATACAAAAAGTGTGGAATAAGACCAAGTACCTTCAGGGGGCGACAGGTTTTAGTGAATATAGCCCTATATGGGCAAATGAGTCCTATCCTGAACTGGCTAAGTTACAGCATGGGAGGAGGTGGCAGAGGAGTGGCGTGTTCTACCTGACGCAGATAATTAGCAATGGTAAACTTTTGCCCTTTGATACCCTGAGAGAGAGATATCAGCTGCCAGCGCACATGTACTTCTACTACTTGCAACTTAAGCATGCATTCGGGACCCAATCAAGGGTCTCGGAGTGGCGGATGGATGACATGCCCCTCCTTTCCCAGCTCAAAGCAGCAGAAGTCTCTAAGGGCTTCATCTCGCAGAGCTACACAACACTACTGAACAAATTCGTAGCGTGGCATCCTCTGACTGCTCGAAGTAAGTGGGAACTAGATGTAGGGCCTCTGGACGGTGAGCAATGGGAGGAGGTGCTGCAGTCAGTGGCCATTTGCTCACTGAATGTGACACAAAGACTTACACAATTATATACCATACTGAGAGTTTACTATACACCTCATAGGCTACATAAAATGGGTATACTGTCTGACCCTAGTTGCACTAGATGCAAAAGAGACCATGGAGACTTGATACACATGCTCTGGCGGTGTCCCAAACTCCACGTGTATTGGAGGGGGGTGATTGACACCCTGAACGCGGTGTTCCTGGTGTCGGTCCCGTGTGACCCCAGATACTGCATTCTGAACCTGTTGGATGAAATGGAATGGGAACCTCACGTACGGGAGGCCCTCTCCAGGGCCCTGTTTATGGCACGTAAACTGATAATGTTGCATTGGAAGTCTGAGTTGCCACCTACTCACACTGAATGGGTTACCAAATTAGGGGATGCGCTCCGAATGGAAAAAATTATATATCAACATAGAGGCTGTTCGCAGAAATTTGAGAAGCTCTGGGGACCGTGGTTAGATACTCCGGGCTTGGCACCGGACTATATGGTCATGGACAGGCTATTAGGTATAATCTGATTATGGGAATATTGCTAAAGAAGTGTTGCATCCGGTGTGATGAAAATGTATTCCGTAGTTGACTGAAATTCTGAATAAGACTACAGAAATGCGCTCATGGTATTGAGGGGGGAGAAGGCAGTTGGTTGGGAGGGAAGAGGCGGGTCGGGGACAGGAGAATGTAACAATGTTTGTATAACTATATGCTGAGAGGGTGAGAGGGAGGAGTAGGGGCTTTCCATTGTAAAATGATGCATTTGAATGTGGTCAATTGAACTGTATGTGTTTTTCCTTTAAAATAAAATTCCTTTCTTTTGGATAAAAAAAAAAGATAAGACCACCAAGAAAACCGACCTTCCCAACTGGGACCTGTCAATAGTTCTAGAAGCCTTATCGAAACAACCTTCTTTTCCTTTGGAGGAGATATCTTAAGGGGACTTGACACTTAAATTGGCATTTTTGGTCGCAATAACCTCCGCAAAGAGAGTGTCCGAACTACAAGCACTGTCTATAAAAGAGTCTCATTTAATCTTCTATCCCGACAGAGTCGTTCTAAGGCCATCCGAACAATTCATACCGAAGGTAGCATCTGCCTTCTATTTCAATCCAGAAATAAATCTACCGGTTTTTCTCACTAGCCAGGGGAATCCACATCCTTTGGAAATCAAGTCCATTATATCCTCATACCTGGAGGTTACTAACCCATTTAGAAAATCGGAGAGTCTGTTGATCATACCAAACGGCCCTAAGAAAGGCCAAGCAGCCTCTTCCAGGATAATATCATCTTGGCTGATTAAAATCATCAAAAGAGCATATGCAATTCAACTCCTTCCAATACCCAACGACTTAAAGGCTCACTCGACCAGGGCAGTGGCGACATCTTGGGCAGCATATTGTAGAGTGTCACCAGAAACGACTTGTAAGGCAGCGACATGGTCTTCTAGAACCACGTTCATGTCCCACTACAGAACAGACCCGGCGCGGTTAATGACGGTGGAATTCGGAAGAGCGGTCATTGAAACGAATTCTTCCATATCTTAAAAAATATATATATAAAAAAAAAAATAATAATATATGCGTTTAAACGCACCCACCCTTGTTGCGAGTTATTTCCCAGTGTGTGTGCTGCCATTATGTGTCAGGAAAATGGAAAATTGTATACTCACCTTTCCGTAATTTTCCTTTCCTGACGCATCTCATGGCAGCACACAGATACTCACCCGTATGAGGTAATATATACTGAGAATGTGGCGGGGGGCTCCTCTTCAACACTTACAGCTAATCAGTCCTATCAGGTTGTGGGGGCGGCGTCATAACCCAGTGTGTGTGCTGCCATGAGATGCGTCAGGAAAGGAAAATTACGGAAAGATGAGTATACAATTTTCCATTTTTTCAAGGCACTGTAAATACCATCGTTTTTGGACTCTATAACTTTCCTACAGACTAATCACTGAAAAAAAATATAACGATTTCTTATGGGTACAGTGTTGCATGACCCACAATTGTAATTCAAAGTGCAACAGCGCTAAATGTTAAAAGGGGATAAAAGTGCCCTATACTGAAGTGGTTAAAAAAAAAAAACGTTCAGTATTTCAGTACAGAGCTTAAATTTCTTACATGTTACCTTTGCAATATATTCCATACAATGTTATCTTAATAAAGGTTTGTAGCAGTGTAGACCCCCAGCTTTGCAATGTATCTATAAGTGCACCATCCCCACCGTAAAGCATCATGCTTTGGGAATATTTCTCTGCAGCAGATTTATGAGGGTAGAAAAAATGCAACCACATGGGGGAAAAACCTGGGGCAAAACCAGATGCAGTCTAAAAAAAAAGCTGAGTTAAGGGTAATTGTCTTCCAGCAAGACCATGACCCGCAAGGATGAAGCCAATTCTATACAGAAATGGCTTAAAACAGTGTTTATGTCCAGGGATGGCAAAAAGAGAATTTGTGGCTGGACTTTAACCACTTAACAACCACCTGCCGACAAATAACGGCGGCAGGGTGGTTGCTTAACTCTGGGAGGACGTTATATAACGTCCTCCCAGAATCGCGCTCCCGCGCGCCCCCTGGGGCGCGCACACGGGAAACTCCGTGACCGCCGGGTCCTCTGGACCCGGCGGATCACGAATCGCGGTAAATCGCCGCTGATAGCGGCCGTTTACCACGTGATCGCTCCGTCAAATGACGGAGCAATCACTTGTAAACAGACCGGCGTCATTTGATGACGCCGGTTCCTCCCTCCCCTCTCTGTACCGATCGGTACAGTGTGAGAGGGGAGGGGGAGGGAGCGGATGGCAGCAGCAGCACTGTGGGCTGGATCTGTGACAATTGCAGTCACAGATCCATCCATCCATCCATCCCTGCTCAGCCATCCCTGTGCTATACCCTGCCAATACTCTGCAAAATACCCTGGTGCAATACTCTGCAAAATACCCTGGTGCAATACTCTGCAATACCCTGGTGCAATACTCTGCAATACCCTGGTGCAATACTCTGCAATACCCTGGTGCAATACTCTGCAATACCCTGCGAAATACTCTGCAATACCCTGCGAAATACTCTGCAATACCCTGCGAAATACTCTGCAATACCCTGGTGCAATACTCTGCAATACCCTGGTGCAATACTCTGCAATACCCTGGTGCAATACTCTGCAATACCCTGCACAATACTCTGCAATACCCTGCACAATACTCTGCAATACCCTGCAAAATACTCTGCAATACCCTGCAAAATACTCTGCAATACCCTGCGCAATACTCTGCAAAATACTCTGCAATACCCTGCACAATACTCTGCAATACCCTGCACAATACTCTGCAATACCCTGCACAATACTCTGCAATACCTTGCACAATACTCTGCAATACCTTGCACAATACTCTGCAATACCCTGCACAATACTCTGCAATACCCTCCACAATACTCTGCAATACCCTCCACAATACCCTGTGCAATACCCTCCACAATACCCTATGCAATACCCGTGCAATACCCTGCCATACACCGCAATACCCTGCCATACACCGCAATACTCCGCAATGCCCTGCAATACTCCGCAATGCCCGGCAATACTCCGCAATGCCCGGCAATACTCCGCAATGCCCGGCAATACTCTGCAATAACCACTTCCCGCCCTCCGGCCGTCATATGACGTCCTTGACTTTGTGCGGGGATATCTGAATGATGGGAGCAGCTACAGGCATCATTCAGATATCGGCTTTTTCAGCCGGCGATTCCCTACACCATAAGAACAATCATAGCGGCTGTTCCGCCGCTTGATCATTCTTACGGGAGGCGAGAGGGGATGTCCCCCCCCCCCGCCGCCCTCCGGTGCTTCTACCGACTCACCGCTACGATCAAAGCCAGGATTGTTGTTTTTTTTTTTTTTTTTTTTTTTCAGGCTTCCCAGCCTAGAGGTGAGATGTGGGGTCTTATTGACACCCCCCCCCCCCCATATCTCACTGTAAAGAGGACCTGTCATGCCATATTCCTATTACAAGGGATGTTTACGTTCCTTGTAATAGGTATAAAAGTGATCAAAAAAATGTTTAGGGCGAAAAAACATGTCAAACTAAAATAAATAAAGTAAAATGAAGAATAAATTTTTTTTTTTTTTTTAAAGCGCCCCTGTCCCTGTGAGCTCGCATACAGAAGCGAACGCATACGTAAGTCCCGCCCACATATGAAAACGGTTTTCAAACCACACATGTGAGGTATCTCTGCGAACGTTAGAGCGAGAGCAATCATTTTGGCCCTAGACCTCCTCTGTAACTCAAAACATGTAACCAGTAAAAATATTTAAAGCGTCGCCTATGGGGATTTTTTAAGTAGCGAAGTTTGGCGCCATTCCACGAGTGTGTGCAATTTTTAAGGGCGACATGTTAGGTATCTATTTACTCGGCGTAACTTCATCTTTCACATTATGCAAAAACATTGGGCTAACTTTACTGTTTTTTTTTTTTTTTTTAAGCACAAAACATTTTTTTCCCGTAAAAAACGCGTTAAAAAAATTGCTGCGCAAATATCGTGCGAGATAAAAAGTTGCAACAACCACCATTATATTCTCTAAGGTCTTTGCTAAAAAAACATATATAATGTTTTGGGGTTCTATGTAATTTTCTAGCAAATAAATGATGATTTTTACATGTAGGAGAGAAATGTCAGAATTGGCCTTGGTGCTCCAGAACGCCTGAAGGTGCTCCCTGCATGTTGGGCCTCTCTATGTGGCCACGCTGTGTAAAAGTCTCACACATGTGGTATCGCCATACTCGGGAGTAATAGCAGAATGTGTTTTGGGGTGTAATTTGTGGAATGCATATGCTGTGTGTGAGAAATAACCTGCTAATATGACAATTTTGTGAAAAAAAAAAAAGAGAAAAAAAAAATCTTGATTTTGCAAAGAATTGTGGGAAAAAATGACAACTTCAAAAAACTCACAATGCCTCTTTCTGAATACCTTGGAATGTCTTCTTTCCAAAAAGGGGTCATTTGGGGGGTATTTGTACTTTTCTGGCATGTTAGGGTCTCAAGAATTGAGATAGGCCGTCAGTACTTCAGGTGTGATCAATTTTCAGGTATTGGCACCATAGCTTGTGGACTCTATAACTTTCACAAAGACCAAAAAATATGCACCAATTTGTACTTATTTTTACCAAAGATATGTAGCAGTATAAATTTTGGCCAAAATTTATGAAGAAAAAATAGTAATTTGCAAAATTTTATAACAGAAACGAAAAAAAATCATTTTTTTACAAAATTTTCAGTCTTTTTTCTCTTATAGCGCAAAAAATAAAAAACCCAACAGTGATTAAATACCACCAAAAGAAAGCTATATTTGTGTGAAAAAAAGGACAAAAATTTCATATGGGTACAGTGTTGTATGACTGAGTAATTGTCATTCAAAATGTGAGAGCACCGAAAGCTGAAAATTGGTCTGGTTATTAAGGGGGTTTAAGTGCCCAGTGGTCAAGTGGTTAAAAAGGCTCTTCACTCAATCCCCATACATTTTGGAAGAGCTTTTGCAGAGAGGAATAAGGAAAATATTAATGTCTGCATACTAATGGTGATAGAGACTTACTCATGAGACCCAAGTCGGTAATTGCTGTAGAAAGTGCATCTACTTAATATTGACTTTTGAGGTATGTGCAGTGAATGATGCTGTCAGTTATTTTTTTTTATTGTAATTATTTTTATCTTCTTCCAGATATCTGTTTGCACTTTGACAAAAGAAAGTATATTCCTGTTTAATAGGAAGAAACAAATGTCCTATGACAATACGCTTTATGCTGGAATTCTTTTTATAGGCACTGTGTTTGTTTCCGAAGTTAGTCAGTATCGAAATAATTCATATTTAATAAGGAAGTAGCAGTACTCATTCTCCGCATTGTTAAGGCACAGAGGCTCAGTGACTTTGTACTGCCAGCCAATGTGTTGTAAATTTAAAAAGACGCTCCTCCCCCCTAAAAACAAAAATCCTTCTCTGGACAGTGAAATACATTGCAAGGATTTTAGCAGACTTCATTGCAAAGTTTTTTTCTGTTTTGCTGAAATTGACACATGGATCCTATGTATCCCATGCTACTTCCTGAGTGCTAAGTGGAAGGGTCTACTTAACTTGCATAATGAGACCCAGTTGAGAGTAAGATGGTGAAAAACACAGTGAGCAGGTAAACAAACTGAGCTCACAATGTTCCAGTGTTGTCATAGCTGCCACATTTATTAGGAAACAATTTTTTTTTCGCAGCTTTCGAAAATCACAGCTGGCTGACTATTGAAATAGAATGGTAATTTTTAATAAGAAATTGGCATGTGTAAAAATGTCCTACCTGATGTGCTTTTTTAATTAAAGCGGAGGTTTACTTTAATAAAAGATAGGAAAACTGACATTATTTCATTGCTTTTTACTTAGCATTGGCAGCATGAATTTAAACCCATTTTTCGGCCTGCTCTGCTTGCCTTGAATGTAGATTCTGTGTCTTAGAATGGCTCACGCAGCAATGGATGGAAGCATGCGTTATGGGGTAGATTACTTTATTTTCCTATGATGAATATTTGATACATTACTTATAATAGCCAGCGAATATGTCTGTGTGACGAATACAGAAGGGAGAAGCAGCTTGAAACTTGACTATACTCCTCGCCAGAAGATCATTTTATTGCATTCCTTTGCAAGCTCTATAGTTAAACTATATGTAGCGACCTCACCCCATCTCTTTCTTCTAGGAGTATCACACACGATAGGGTGAGATGCGCTACGGCCCATGTCCTCCCCATAGCTATGAATGAGGTGAAGGCCAGTACCAGATATTTCCTCGGGCCTGTGTGCTTCTGTAAAGGATTAAGTCCTGCTGTGCCAACACTTCCCTTTGCTCCCATTAACCAGAGTTCCACACACCGATCACAGTCCAACTCTTGTTTTATTGCATGTCTCACAATAAACAGTGCTTCAGTAGCCAACTGGTTGCGACTTGATAACATTTTGATACAGGGGATGAGCAGGTCGAGGCACTGTCCTGGTTGTCAGCTAAACCACTGCGATCTCGCCAGCGGTTACTATAGCCTTACCTAGAAAGGACTTAGAACTTGAGAGTCTCTACCAGCGACTCAAGAGAACGTAGATAGGCGTACCTTCGCTGCGTTGTGGCCCCTATCAGGGGAAGATGTCCCTCCAAGGGAGTTACCAGAGGCCCATCAGTCACTGGGTTGATGCTGCTCCAGACTCTCTGAATGGGTAACCTCCCCGGCCTCCTCACCTCAAACATGGGCCCCATCCACCTCAGGGACCCTCGGACTTCTCCACCCTCGCGGGACCCAGTCGAAGTCACTGGGCCCCAGGCCTCCTGGTTTAGTACCTCACCCCAGGTGCCTGGGATGGACTCCAACTCCATTCCGGTCAGGCCTAGGGCACCTGAGCCGGAATCCGGAACCGCCCGCACCCAGGCCTAAGGTGCCTGAGTGCGTGAAGAAGAACCTCCAGAAGAGCAAGACCTCGTGACCAGGGCGTCTCCCCCTTTTATCCCCTCCAATGACGCCACGGCAGGTTCCCCGCCCTCGCTGTACCATCTCCGAGAAGGGACAAAAAGGGACAGCACTATGGCAGGGAATCTACCCTGAGCCTGCGGGCACCTGCCACCCACAGGCCAAGGAGATTATTACACCGCCCAATCCTCCACGAATACAAATGGTCCATTACTCCCATACTTACACACCTGGACTTCCACCCAGGTGTACCTCACCTAAATTTAGAGACCCCGCTACATATATAATGTCATAAATGATTGCAGATGGTAATATAATATTATATTTAGTCTCCAATCTGAAGAAACCATTATCCTTTTTATGATTGAATTCTCGTCAGCTTATACCAAGCATGCAGTCCACTACAGAGAAGACAATCCTCTATGGTAAATGCATTTGTTAACCCTGACACTTTTTGTGACACACCATGCAAGTATTTTGGATGCATGCAGCTGTTCAATAATTTTGTCGGATTTGCATTTAACTTCAGAGGAGGTCTGTGATACTTAGATAAAGGTGGACAGCAGTGATGGCCAATTTACAAGGTATAGGAAGCCTAAATTGTGGGGTATACCAGAGACATAACATCATCAAGGAGCTCTATCTGATGGGACTGTGGGCATGCTACAGGTGTGTTTGGAAATTGGAGACATTCTGCAGGACAGAGACTGATTGTGGGAGCATGTTGCTAGAGATCAATGCAGTCCCTTTACAAATCAATGCTCCTACCAGTGGCATAATAGGGGGTGGGAGTGTGCAGTCTGCATTGGGTCCCGAATTGTTGGGGTGCTATGTCTGCCTGACATTCTGTTCTTGTGTTGCCATGCAACACAAAACCAAAAACAAATGTCTGATGGACACAGCACCCCTAGCTAGTTGACACCCAGTGCTTCCCTGACAACAGCGTCACTTCAGAGTGAGGGAATGCCTCTTTCTCTGCTCCAGTCATATTACAGGGCCAAAAGGAGGATTTCCTCACTCTGAGCTGCCAATGTATCTGGTCTAGTAAGTTTAGAGAGATTAGAGTCCTTTCCTGGAGGTCTGAATTGAGAAAGGGGAGTAGTGGTGTCTCTGCACTTGAGGGGTCTGTATTGGGAAAGGGGGTTCTGTACTGGGGGGGTGACTGTCCTTGGGGGTCTACACTGGAGAAGGGTTCTGTCCTTTCTGGGGAGTCCTCAGAGGTCTGTACTTGGGGGTATGGTGATTGTTCTGAGGGGTCTGTACTGGGAGGGAGGTGTCTGTACTGGGGAAGGTTGCTAAAAGTCCACAGGGGTCTGTGCTGGGGAGGGGGTTCTATACTGAGGGGTCTACACTGGTGTGTGAGCTTTTTATTTAAGCAATTGTGTAAATACTATTTCTGTGGCAGACCCGGTGCACTAGCTATGATGAGATTTCCAGAAAAAGACTTTGCACAGAAGTCTGTCAGCTGTTGCAGTGTTCAACCGTTGACATGACAAGAACATATATTACTACATCTCACTGCTCTTGGAAAAAGTTTTCTCTACCTGTACATGAGGAGACACGGAACTATGGGAAGATCTGTATCAGTCTTCCCCTGTGATGGACACTTCACTAACCCAGAGAGAAGTAGGGTGTTATGAACCTTCCGCTGCAACATCTCCGCTGGCCAGAGGTTAAGAATCTGCAAACGCCTCCCTTGTCTCTACCTTTCAATCACATACCTCCATCTATTTTTAGTGCAGATCCTTGCAGTTCCCACAGACTTGTAGCATTTTTTCCCTCCATGCCAAGTCTCATTGTACTGATACAGTCAAAATACAAGACAAAAATCAATTTTCTTTACCCTATTCCACTGTTCTGGGATCATGTTTGCTAAGCACAGATTTGTCTCAGAAACATGTAGCTTTATAAGGCGATTATAAAAAGACCTTCATTCGAGATGCGAGTAAACGTTTTTCAATATTTAATATGAGTATCTACAATAAAATCACTTACTATACACACAAACCCATTACACACTGTTATGTGGGTGGAAGCCTCTAGTGAGTAATAAAGCCCCGTACACACGGACCGAATGTCTGGAGACATTTGCAGGTTAAAAAAAAAGAAAAACAGCCGATATTCGGCCCGTGTTTATGTCTGTCTGGCTGGCTTCTGTCGGACGGGCATGCTGGAAAACCAGCAGCCGACCGACTCCCAATCAGCACTCTCGGCCAATGGCAAAGAGCGCTGATCAAAGTATTCTGGTCCCCCCTGTCAGAACACAACAGCTCTGCGAGGGGAAGATTGCTGTATTAGCACAACGGCTCCGACCGGAGTGGTTAGTGTGTACCAGGCTTAACTATGATCATTCCACTACTGCTGTGATACAGAAAGGAACCAACTTTTATAAATTAGTGTCACAACTGACTATACTAGGCCTAGGGGTGAGTTCTACCTTTTGGATACCACTGCTTCTGCAATACTGTGCCAAAGTACAATATATCTGTTTCATAGTCAAGAAACTGGACTTTCTTAAAGTTCAGATAATCAGCAGCAGAACTAAGTGGTTAAGTGGAACCCTAGTTTGAAGTCTTGACTTCAAACCCTTCTAAGTAAAATGGACCTTTGTTATGTGGCTGTTTACAATAACTCAGCAGACCACATCCATCTTTCCTTTGTAATCTTGCTGCTATACATAAAATATAAAGAAATCTGTCATTGCTTGTACCTGTAAGGGATGCTTCCATCTTGGAATACACTTTCTTTTGAACAGCATACTTTAAAATTGTATCTTTTATGGAGCTTTGTTATAGCAAACAAAAGGACGGTGTCTTTTTTTTTTTTTTTACTTTGTAAAAGTTTTAGCTTATTTAATGAAGAAGGTAATGGCAGGTCAGCGTGGGCTTTGTTATTTATTAATGATCTTTATTATGTTTGATAATGGTCATAGATGGAGGGATAATAGCAGCAATAATGGGCAACCCAAGCAATATTACATTATGCATGGCCCTAAATAGTCTGCTGTGTCTAACGGTTATATAGTTAAAACATAGGAGGAGATTTACTAAAACTGGTACAACAAAATCGGGTGCAGCTATGCATAGTACCAATCAGCTTATAGGTTTTATTGGCTAAGCTTAATTGAACAAGGTATATCCAACTAATGATGCCACGCTCCACACTCTAAATAATATGTAAGAAATTGAACAATAATATCAAAACGTGAGTACTGTCACTTTGAATATATCCTCTTGTGCAATCTTATAATACCTTTGAAAAAAATCTAATAAAAATATGGGCGTATATATATCAAAATACAATAAATTATATATATATATATATATTCAATCACATATACGTGCAAAAAAGATTTTTAGTATTAAATATTTTTTTAACTACAGATATAAATATATAAAAAATGTAAAAGTCCACTTGTGTAGTCCCAAAATATATAACCGCAGTAATAATAATGCTCTTCCTATTACACCGTAAAAAAGACTATTCCATGGAACGGATAAACGCCTTCAGCAGGCCTCCTACTGGAACAAGACAATCAGAAAGTCAGACGACATGTAGTACAGCTACGGCTGACGCATTGCGAAGGCGAACCTTCTTCTTCAGAGCCAAAAGTAGTGGTATATGGACCCCTCTCTGAACTCCTTTAAATACGTGTGTGTGTGTGTATGTGTGGAGAAGGTCACCCATCGACAGCACCTCCCACTACAAGCCACTCCTCCTCTTCCTCTCAGGCAAGCCAATATACAATTAACCCCTCACCATCCACGCTGGCTTAAGCCATTACTCCCATCTACACACTAGGAATGCTACACCAGCTCTCTAGATAGAGGGGAAGGATAGGTGAATAAGCAGGGATTACCTCCAATGACAGGAGTAGGGCTTCCAGTGTTCATCTGCTGCCAAATGCCTCACTGCTGTATCTAAGGTGCTGGACAATTATCTCGTCCATTCGTAATACATAACGCCAGAGACGGAGACCCGGAAGTGGCGGTGGATGTGCGTTCCACCCACCACCTCCGGTTTGCGGGAACGTCACTTCCGCCCCCGCAGTATGCCATGCAGACGTCGGTGGCTGACCCGGAAGCGGCAGCAAGTCTCTTGCGCCAGATCCGGTGTCAACAATCGACCCCATCACCACAACAGAGCCACCCGGAATGCATCCTCCCCACCCCATGGCGCCGCCCACATACGGGCACTATTGCATGTCAGGACAGATGTCAAAAATGCGCGGCATATAACACACCGCACAGACCTAGGACTTAGAAGTGATTCGAGCAGTGTCAGCAGGAAAGGCCAAATGCCATCCACATAGCATCTGCTCTAATCTCTGTGAGAACTATAAACCATTTGTTTTAGCAATCGGTCTAATATTACCCATAGTACGGGCAAATGTAGACATGTATATATAGGAATACTGGTATACTAAAAAGAGATGACTAAATAAATAAATTATTGGTATTAATATAGATACAACTAAAGTTGAAATAAATTAATCTATAAATGAATAGCTGATGGCAATACAAAGGGGTGCCCAAAGGAAGAGAGGAGGGATCTAACTAACTAAATGGAGGCAGTGCCAATCTGCATGGCCTGTGAGGGCTGTTGCTCCGGCAAGATGACCAAGTAATTGGTTTTTACATTTTAGTCCTAAGAATACCAATTATTCTGAGAAGGGCAGCAAGATCCTTGGTCATTCCCTTTCCAACAGAAGACTCTGGTTGTGCCACTAAGAGATCAAGCCTCCAAGCGCAGGAGAATTTTTTGTGTTTCTGTGAACTTCCTATTACACCACCATGTGTACTGATTTATATCATACAGCATGAGGTTCCCTTTACCAGATGTGCCCTCACCTGGAATATATGACCACTGGTATGGTCTTACTGCGCCTCTGATACATACAAGGTGATCCTCTTTAAAGGGGTTGTAAAGGTTTGTTTTTTATTTTCCAAATAGGTTCCTTTAAGCTAGTGCATTGTTGGTTCACTTACCTTTTCCATCGATTTCCCTTCTAAATGTTTTTTTTCTTTGTCTGAATTTCTCACTTCCTGTAAGCTTGCCCCCCATCATCCGAGCTGTTCTGGCTGGGGGTTAGTCAGCGTGAACGTTCACAGCATCTCCCCCCCAGGGATGTAGTCCCAAGGGAGGGGGGAGCACGCTGACTAACCCCCAGCCAGAGCGGCTCGGATGATGGGGGCAAGCTTACTGAGGAGGAACAGGAAGTGAGAAATTCAGACAAAGAAAGAAAACATTTTGAAGGGAAATCGAAGAAAAAGGTAAGTGAACCAACAATGCACTAGCTTAAAGGAACCTATTTAGAAAATAAAAAACAAACATTTACCCCCTGATATCACCACTGTCTAGATATTTACAATAGAGACTTGCGCCAATGTCTGCGGTGCATGCGTCGTAGACAACGGCGCAGGCGCACTTTAGAAACAGCGATCGTGCCGTTTCTAAAGGAGGTCATGCCGTAACTGCCGGCTCCCGCGCCCATGCGCGGGAGTGACGTCATCGCGGCTCCGGCCAATCACAGCGCTGGAGCCACGATACCCGGAAGTAACTCCTGGGACGACATGTCGCCGACCGGTGCTGTGTCGGGCACCGCAGCGGGGGCTTCGATCCCAGGTGAGTAATACATAATGAGCTAGTATGCTATGCATACTAGCTCATTATGCCTTTGTCTTGCAGGTGTTATTTATTTTTTAAAGTGGGTTTACACCCACTTTAAATCCACAAGGGCTTTTTTTTTTACCAGTACTATTCCTTTATATTGGCTTTTAAATTTTTCAAATGCAGCAATTTAGAAGTTGGATAAAAGGTTTAGCACTGGGATACACTTTTTGAAGGATAAAAAGTGCATTTTATATACATCTATATAGATCAGACCAAAATGAGGGACAAATGAGGAGGAAAGAGGGACATTGCTCCAAATCAAGGACAATCCCTCGAAATCAGGGACAGTTGGGAGCTATGTTAAACTATATATTTTTTTTTAATTGCTCTCAGTGAGATTGTCTATAGATCAAAAAAAAAAAACTGTGAATGACACAAACACCAGAAATCTTGCAGAGCCTGGGACTGGCATGCATACTTCATAGCTTTCTACAACTCTCCATCCCTGGTCAACTGCTGGATGTCATTGCTGAGGCAGTTACCTTCTCCTTTCCTTGTGTGACAGGCCAAGGTGTGGATGCTACTATATATACCATTAGCCCGGCTAGTAATTAAATCTGAACTCGGGATAATCGGATAAATACACAGAGGAAATAACAGAGCTCTATTACCTATTTATATACAGCTCTGCCACACCATACAACCCTGTCTGGAAGGAGAGAGGACTTGCTTTTTCTTTGCTGCAGTTCAGTAATACTCAGACAGTATGTGCCTGGGGGACTGGAAGCCAGTGCTGTGGCCCAATTGCCTGTAAGTTGTAGCAATAATCCAATGATGCAATAAACCTAGCTACTTGGTATCATCCATTGTAATGATTCTTTATTGATTACATGGCAGGGTACAGCAACAACATACATGCATTTAGGCCGAAGCCTTGCTCATCGCGTTAGCATGTGACTGCTGTACCCTGCCATGTATTCAATAAGGAATCGTTACAATGGATGAGTAGCTGGTTTTATTGCATCATTGAGTTCAGTAATACTCCCTCGTCTCCCTCCTACCCCCACCATGTGACTGGGCATTTAAAGCCCAACTCTGGGCAAAAAAAAAAAAAGATCCTTTGCCGTAGGGCTGTGCTTGCACTGCAAAGGTTAATTAGTGGGAATGCTCTCCAAGCATTCCCAGTATTGTTATTCATTTTTTTATTAAAATTTTATTTTATTATCCCTTACGTTTTTTGGCTCTGCGTAACTTCTGCATACTTTCAGCTATTAAAACCATTAACCTTTTAAAATGTTCAGCTCTTTTAGCTGATGATGGGACTTCTTCATTTTTTTTTTTTTTTTTACTATTTATACTTTTTAAAATATTAAGCTTTTTAACACTTATTTTTTAACATTGAAGTCAATAAGAGCATGCTTCAAATCCTTAAAATCTTCTTCCGCTCCTAAAAGTTTCAGCTCCTTCATACTTTCACCTACAGACACCAAACAAGCTTTAAAATGTTCACAAAATATTCAGCTGTCCGGCTATATCTTTTCAGTTTGATATCTTTTACAGTTTTTGTGAAAAAGTTTAGTGATCATTTCAGGAAATGTTATCAATTAAACAGAGTCTCTATGGGGGTTGCTTAGAGTGGATGATGTCACAGCTAGAGCACAGAGCTTTAAACAAATTATCTTAGTTCCTTCTCTATATGAAAGAATGGGAAGGACACGTATACTGGGAGTTCCTTCTCTATAAATTTCTCTCACGCCCACAAGATCTACTTGTCATACACAATTTATACATCAAAACTTTGGTATTTTTGTCTAGTTTCAGGCAATGTGCTCAGTTTTGTGATACGCCTTTTACTGTTGGCTGGTTGAGCTTCCAAATTGCAAGAGTTCTATACTTTCTTCAGTTTAGTGTCAGCTTTTCAAAAAAACTTTAAATATTCCACATCTTTTCATACATTAGTGGTGTTAAACTTTTTTAATGAAATTCATGTTTATTTTAAAACCATTCCTACTTTTCCAACTATTCTCACTTCAACTTTTTCTTATGGATTTAAGCTATTCATCCAGGTAGCTTTAGCATTTCAGCTATTCAGCATTCCCACACATTTTGTGCAGGAAATGCATTTTCTAGTTGCTCATTAATGTCTAGGGAACAATAAAAGGAAATCTACTTATCCAATCCTCCTCCCCTCCCTGCAGCTTCTGCACCCCCACGTTGTAGCAGTCTAGGATCCTGACCTTGTCAATCCAGAGAGAGGGGTCCATAGCCCTGCTCTGGATGTGAGGAACCTGAGGGACAGTCCATTGCCAGTTCGTGGGAGAGCAAAACTGTTTCTTCTCACTCCTGGACAATATGAACTATTAACCCTTGAAGTGTGGGTTCAGCTTCATTGTCATTTTCTTCTGCTAGGGGTTGTGTCACGTACCTGGTAGGAGTCTGATATGACGAGGTCGGCCTCCCTTGTATCTCCTACCCAAGCCCCACTGAAGGTGGAAAAGATGGTGGCTAGGGTCAGGAGGAACACGAGTGCCAGGGAATGTTGCTTGTAGAACCTGCGGTGGAAGTAGTAGGCTCGGTGGAAACCGCAGGACAGCAGGTGAAGAGCTGTGGTGGAAGTTAAGGTGGAACTCCAACCAGTTTGCAGGTTCAGGCTTGGTGGCTTGTCAGTACTTCCTATGGTCAGGAGACAGGAGAGCACTGGACACAGGAGAGCTGAGACCATAGAGAGCCAGCGCAGGTTTCCAGTGGCAGTGTCAGACCTGTGCAGAAGATGGAAGCGGAGTCGTGGAGATAGCCGGGTTCGGTAACAGGCGGGCTGCAGAGTACAAGGCATAAGCAGGAGGAAGGTCAGATGCAGGCCGGAGTCGGGTACCAGTAATCAAGCAATCAGAGTCCAGAAGCAGAGTCAGAGGAAGCCGGGATCAGTAACAGGTATCAAGCAGGTATAGTAGGGTTCAGAGGAACAGGACACAGCTGAAGACCAGTCAGCACTTGTGGAAAGTCAGATCACCCTTTAAATAGGCCGTCTGGCGCCAACTGGCGTTAGGGACGCGCTCCTGCGTGTGCACGCCGTTCATTGCGCACGCGCATGCGCATTGGCGCACGCATATGCGCCATACGTGAATCAGCAGTTCTCTTACAGGTTGAAGCAGCACATTCATATGTTCATCTTGCTCTGCTCTCTCCTTCTGTCATCATGCTTGTTGCAGTTTAACTGATTGATTGTGCTGTTTCTCACTCTTCCTGTCTGAGATTTTCTATAGATGAGATTGTAAGAGGTCAATACCAAGTCAAATTAAGGTTGTATTAAAAATAAGTTTAACGTGATTGAAAACGTAAGAGTTTTTTTTTTTTTTTTACTTACCTGCTCTGTGCAGTGGAATTGCAAGGAGCAGCCCTGATCCTCCTCTTCTCAGGTCCCCTGCCAGAACTCCTGGTTCCTATAGTGACACACCTGCAGGCTCAATCCTGAGCCACACTGCCTGCATCCATAGGCACAGACAGGCTTGGCCCCACCTCCAATGCCTCCTCTCAGGATTTAACTGACATCAGCGGAGGTCATTGGCTCCCGCTGCCTCATAAAAGCCTGTAAACCAGGAAGTGAGAGGAGAGAGCTGCTGCAGAAAAGCACAGCGCTGGATTGAGTGAGGACTGAGGTAAGTTTAGGAAGATTGCATTTAGATTGCATGCTGTACATACGGTACTTTGTATTAATGGATCCTGAGGAAGTCCAGGAAACGCGTCAAGCCTTAAAGACCATTGCGTGTGAAGAAAATGCATCATGTTGTCATTATTGATTTTTATGGTTATGTGCTGTATCGTAAAAAAAAAAATGTATGCAACACTATGATATTTTTGAGGAATTAATAAAATATGTGTCTTTTAAAATAGAACAAATGTTGCTCCGCAAAAGTCCCATTTGTGACACTTTTTGGTTTTTGAATGCAGTAGACGTTATATAGGGATGTAGCACCACATTTTTGCCAAAATATTTATGGGTCCAAGTTTAGGAAGGTGCAAGGGGGCAATACATTTACCTCAACATTTTTTTTACCTTAAAGTGATATAAATGGAAAAGTACAGCCAATGCTTACTTGGCTGTTCTTCCCCTATGGATTACAAGGGTGCAGATAGTTTTGCACTCCTGTGACCCATTTTCAGCAGACAGCGGGCTGACGTCACCGAGCCGGGCTTGGGAAAGATCGTGACCATATGGTTGGGATTCACCCACATGCCTAGACTGGCACCCGGCTCAGCGAGCCGCTAAGAGCCTGAGCTGGCCAAACCCATCCCCTCCACAGCCCAGCACTCCAGTGAGTGTGGGGAGGCGGGGCAGAGCAAAGAGCTGGGGACTGTCAGTCACCAGCTCTCTACTCTGGAAGCACTGTGAACCGAGTGATGGCGGTGTTTGATCGTTCTGTTCTCAGTGTAAGAGCCGGCGGGGGACAGATGCAGCATGGGCCTGATGCTGCATCCATATGATCCGTATGATTAAGAAAAAAAATATTAAATCCCATACTTTTTTTTTTAAGTCTTGGTGTTTTTTTTAAAATAAACATGTTATACTTACCTGCTCTGTGCAGTTGTTTTGCACAGAGCAGCTGGATCCCCCGCTGATGCTCCTGGCTCCTCCCTCCTGCCAGCTTGCTGTGGGGGCACCCAAGCAGGCTCTCTCTGGAGCCGCTTCTCGACGTGTCCATTCACACAGAGCCATGGCTCGGCCCGACCCTTTCCTCTCCTGATTTGCTCACTGACTAGCTCTGCTGCTTAAGCCAATGAGGAGGGAGAGTCCCTGCAAAGCACATTGCTGGATTTAGATGGGGCTCAGATAAATATTGGGGGGGGGGGGGGGGCTGCATACAGAAGGTTTTGTACCTTTATGCAGGTAAAAAACCTTGAGCCTTTAGAACCACTTTAATGCAGAGAATGCATTAAGGTATGACATTTTTAGGCAGTAGAACCACTTTAAGGCCTAATACACATGGGTCAAATGTTGAGCAGCATCCACCAGTTCAATAGAAACTGGCCATAATTTGGCCCATGTATAATGTATACTGCAGCTGGTCGGACAGAAGCCGCCGTTAGGCGGGATTCTGTCAAAGGGGCATGACCGAAAAAGGTCTGTCGATTGTCTTCCAATGACTGAAGTGTTCTGGCGGGGGCGCCACCCCCTTGTCAGAACACAAGAGCACAGCAGGGGAGATCGCTTTACTAAGATCACATAGTTCAGTGGCACCTCCCGTCAGTTTTTTTCCGTTCAGCCATACTGGGTTGAAAAAAAACAAAAAAACGGTGCAATCATGATTACAGAGCTGCATTAAATGTTGTCTTTTATATCAGCCTGGCGTTTAGCTTTAACAGAGTACCCACTCCTACAAATGCTATCAAGCAGCTAGAAATGAATCTTATAACATTGTAAATGTGTACCCAATATATACACCCAGGAGGAGACAATTGGGTTTTTAAGGCTTGTCCTGGTTTTCAGTGACCGCCACTCACGGTACCCAAGATCCTTCCTTCACTGCATTACCGACACTTGTTTGTTAATGCCACTGTAGCTTTTTCCAAGTGATAGTAATTGGTGGGCATCATTTCAAATGGAAAAAATATTGTCATAACTGGCTTTATAATGTGCCTTGGCTGTTGCGTTTAGTAATGGGCAAATAATGGGCATAGTTTCAGCAATTTTTAAATGTTTACATCTATATTTTGTGTTCTGTAGACTGTACATTATACATATGTGATGCATACTGGTTATCACTAGGTCTTGGTATTACAATACTTGTATGAAGCAGGATAAGCCTCTATATAGATATTTGCTTTACCCTTGGAAAACTGCTCTTGCTTATGCTTTAAGGCAGGGGCGCCCAACCACTGGCCTGTGGGCCACATGTAGCCAGCAAGCTCTCTGATATGGCCTGCGACCTTCTGCTCTACGATGGCTGGTCAGCAAGCTCAGATTGAGGGTTCCCGACCCACTATCCCAGAGAATCAGTGTTGAGAATGGAGCCAGCGGTAGAAGTAGCATGCGGCTGCAGTAGAGAGCAGAGCTGATGCTTCCTGTATAGTACCGGCTCCTGTCACAGGTTGAGTGATACCAAATGCACCAATAGCTGCAGGATTCCTGAAGTAAAAATTGTGTTTAAAGGTTATTTTCTTTTTAATTAAAATCATATAGCAATGGGCATATCTGTTCTAGTTCTGCACTGGTTACACTGGGCTGATTTAACTACTTCCCACCCGGCCACTGTATATATACGGCCGGGTGGGCGCTCTCTCCTTCTGAGTGGACGTTCAGGAACGTCCCTCAGAAGGAGGGGAAGCGCGCGCGCGTTCCCGCGCAGCTGCGCGATCCCGATGCACGCGTGTCACCCGGACACGGCGCATCTCGATTCGGCAGGAGGGCTCTGTGATTGGCCCTCCTGATCACATGACGGCCGTGTCCAATCACAGCCGTCATGTGATGTAAACAGAGAGCCGGTTGCTAGGCAATCAGCTCTCCTCTCCTCACACAGAAGTCGTCGGTGAGGAGAGGAGAGCGGATCGCTGCAGCTGGCTGGTGATCAGTGAGTATGAGCTGTTTTTTTTAGCTTTTTACTCACTGATCACCAGCCTAGTGTCCCCACACAGTGTAAACACATACAAGTAAACAAACATTGAAGGGTTGTACCTGTCAGGGTCACCTGTGGCCAGGTGACAGATGCACACCGTAGGGGGACAGGAGTGCACCGCGAGGTAGTGAACCCTATGGCTGGCTTCTGTGGATAGGAAACTGGGTGGTTGTGGAAAGCGGGACCAGAGGAGCACAACCGGGATCCCAACGGAAGCGAGAGCCAAGATTCCCCAGGGCGCGGAGTCTAAGACCCAGCTGGTCTTCTCCAGGGCCTCTAGTGGTGAGGATGTTACGCTGCAGGCTGGGACCAGGTCGCGGCCCCTGGAGTTTCCTAGCTCACGCCCCGTAGGATAAGGGGAAGCAGCAGCACACGATAGAGAGAACCGAATAACAAGCCGAAGGTCAGGGGCCACAAGCAGACAAGGATAACGAAGAACGAGCCGAAGGTCAAGGGTCACGAGCAGACAGGGATGGTCGGGGACAAGCCAATAACGTAACAGAGAGACAGACGTAGCACACGGCAGGCAGGAACCCAAACACACAATGCCTAACAAACACGTTGATCAGCAAAGCAGGCTTGCAGTGCACAGGTTAATATAGTGTTCAGTGATAGGGCCTGGGGTGGAGTCAGGCTGGGAGGAGATTATAAAGGAAGCCAGGTGAAGGAGGTCTGGTCTCTAGATGAACACATGAGGAGGAAGGTAAGATGGCAGACAAACACTACTGCATATCCATGACAGTACCCTCCCTCTTATGGGCCCTCCCCCGCCTGGACCCAGGCTTAAAGGGAAATCTCTGATGAAACCTTCTCAACAGATGAGGTGCAGCGACATCAGATGCAGCGATCCAAGACGCCTCCTCAGGACCAAAACCTCTCCAATGCACAAGGTACTGAAGAATGCCTCTGCAGAGCCGAGAATCCAGAACTTGTCTAACCTCGTACTTAAGATTATCCTCAGAGACTGAAAACGAGGTAGGGAGATGACAAGAAGATCTATTGAGGACCAAAGGCTCTCTAGGAATAAGCAAGGGCATGAGACGATCAACAGGAATCTGAGGAGGGTCCCCTAGACCCTTAAAGGGGAACTGGTCATCTTGCACAGGACCATCAGACTGGGCAGATGTCAGTGGAACCCTGAAGTCAGGTTGGTTAGAAGGTGACATGTCGCCGGAGTCAAGCTGAATAGCTGAAGGACAAGCAGAATGTCCCGAACAAGAAAAAGTGAGAGGCTCACTGGGCATGGGCTGGACTGGCATAACTAGTACAGAGGCAGAGTGAATAGCTGAGTCAGGTGTAGCGACTACCTGAATCGCATCGCCTGGGTCTGATTTGATTCCTGGGTCTCAAGTCTGCGAACTATGCCCTGCAATGGATCATCCGCGGGTAACGGGATGTCAGCCGGGTTCATGGCTGATCAAACTGTCAGGGTCACCTGTGGCCAGGTGACAGATGCACACCGTAGGGGGACAGGAGTGCACCGCGAGGTAGTGAACCCTATGGCTGGCTTCTGTGGATAGGAAACTGGGTGGTTGTGGAAAGCGGGACCAGAGGAGCACAACCGGGATCCCAACGGAAGCGAGAGCCAAGATTCCCCAGGGCGCGGAGTCTAAGACCCAGCTGGTCTTCTCCAGGGCCTCTAGTGGTGAGGATGTTACGCTGCAGGCTGGGACCAGGTCGCGGCCCCTGGAGTTTCCTAGCTCACGCCCCGTAGGATAAGGGGAAGCAGCAGCACACGATAGAGAGAACCGAATAACAAGCCGAAGGTCAGGGGCCACAAGCAGACAAGGATAACGAAGAACGAGCCGAAGGTCAAGGGTCACGAGCAGACAGGGATGGTCGGGGACAAGCCAATAACGTAACAGAGAGACAGACGTAGCACACGGCAGGCAGGAACCCAAACACACAATGCCTAACAAACACGTTGATCAGCAAAGCAGGCTTGCAGTGCACAGGTTAATATAGTGTTCAGTGATAGGGCCTGGGGTGGAGTCAGGCTGGGAGGAGATTATAAAGGAAGCCAGGTGAAGGAGGTCTGGTCTCTAGATGAACACATGAGGAGGAAGGTAAGATGGCAGACAAACACTACTGCATATCCATGACAGTACCGCTCCTTTAAGCTGTAGGGCTTTCAAAATGCTCCCGCCCTGATACTGGAACAGGTGCTGGCTCTGCACTGATGCATGGAAAAGAAAGGAGCCCTGGACTGCCGCACTCTGTATAAACAATTTTTTTCCAAAATTTCTAAATAAAATCCAAAATTAATCCATAAATTCAAAAAATCCAAAAACAGGCAAAACAGAAAACTGACATGCAGGGATGGATGGCTGACGCGTTTCACATCAAAGTAGATGCTTACTCATAGCTCATAACAAACATGTCCCCAAAATACATGTCCCCACACACACATGTCCCCACATAGTAAAAACACCTGTCCCCCACATATGTGACAGGCAAATCATATGTCCCAATGATCATTTGCACACATATGTCCGTGATCACCTGCGCACATCTGTACATGATCATTTGCGTACATATGTCCGTGATCACATGAACCAATTATTATAGACTTAACAGATTTTTTTTTTACCAAAAACATGTAGTAGAGTACATTTTGGCTTAAATTTATGACAAAATTCGATTTTATTGGATCTTTTTAAAAATAGAAAGACGAAAATATATAATTTTTTTCAAATTTCCGCTTTTTTTTCGATTATATCGCAAAAAATAAAAAACGTAGTCGTGAATAAATACCACCAAAAGAAAGCTCTATTTGTGTGAACAAAATGATAAAAATTTCATTTGGGTACAGTGTAGCATGACCGCGCAATTGTCATTGAAAATGCGAGAGCTCCGAAAGCTGAAAATTGGTCTGGGAAGGAAGGGGGCTAAAGTGCCCAGCATTGATGTGGTTAAAACTGATTCATAGGTGCAGCACAGTTCACATGTGGGTTACCTGCACTGAGCCATAGTCTTCTGTTATTACCTGCAGGTTGAGTGCAGGAGTTTTGGTGCACCACACCAGAACTCTAGAACAGAACTCTACAGCAAAGTCCTGCTAACCCACAGGAAAGCCACATTAGCACTATGCTGCACCTGTGGTGCGGGTAAACCACAGTGCATCAGTGTGAAAGCATGACCGGGTCTGCCTGTCCATTTTTCAGGTGGACCCAATCGGACCCTCCATTCACCTCCTACGTTGGACTTGTGTCCGTTTACACCCACCTACCTCCAATCCAATCCGCAAAAAAAAAACAGAATGGCATCTGTCCCCTTCCGTCTGGGCGGATCGGATGGGAGGGCCCATAGAATAGAGCTCCACTCGTGGTCTGTGACCGGTTGCCAAGTCGCTTAAGTGGCCCTCGCTCTTCAAAATGTTTGGCACCCCTGCTTTAAGGTTTGCTTTCCTTGTTCAGAAGATGTGACTTTTCCAAAGTAAATCATCTGTTGAAGATCCTGCAAGCCAGCCACTGATTTGACCTGCCTGTAAGGAGCCAACAATGCACCCAAAGGATAACCTGCTGCAAAGCTTGTATTGGTTGACACCTAATAATGTGGTTGCTTTTTAAAGGTGCATGGGGCATGTCGTAGATCAAACCAAGCAATCCATTAAACCGCACAGGAACATTTTGGAAGTTTAGTTGGGGTAATTCTGCTGCATCATTCATGGAACAGGGGTTCTCACCGGCTTTCCAGCAGACAGCAGGGTCCATAGAACAGGGATCGGAGAACTGATGGTCAAGGGTTTACTCCTAGGACCTGAATAACAGTCACACAATGGTGTAGATCTTCTGTAACATTGTTGCAGTGCATGAGCTCTCCTACATTTTCAGTGTTGTTTGCCAGGTCTTCACCAGGAATCAAGGGACAAGTTTGGATATTTTATTTCTTAAAGGATGCTTATCCTGTCTCATAAGTCTTAAATAAAAAAAATTAACTGAGTTTCTTTTCTTTCTATAAAATACATATAGTGAACATATTGTAAACTTCTTTTCTTGTTCTTTAGGAATGGGTTTTCATGAAGACCTTCATCGGATTGGTGCCAAAGAAGGACTTAAGGGTAGAAAGCTTCAGAAAGCCATGGAATGCTTTGCCTGGAACATTACTGTGCTAAAGGTATGTACAGACATGCCTTTCTTCCACTGTGTGGATGACTTCTGTCATCTACTGATTAAATTAGAAAGTGCGATCAAGCTTATGACTTGTCTGTTTCAATTCATGAGAAACTAAAGTGCATTTTCAGTGCGTACATATTTTAAGTTAAGATTGTAATGTTTAACTTGTCATGTTTAATGGGACTTTCAAAATGTTACAAAGGTTTACTGTTCCAGAGAATATTTCAAGCTTTTTTTAAAGACTCCCGAAAATCAGACTTTTTTTTTTTTTGTAAAAAGACTCACTTTTTCTATCGTCTAGTATGAGCAGTGTATAGCTGATCCATCTGTGTACGTATTAAAGGCTTTTCTTTTCCTAGCTATTTAACCACTTAAGCCCCGGACCATTACGCAGCTTAATGACCAGAGGTGATTTCACAATTTGGCACTGCGCTGCTTTAACTGGAAATTGTGCGGACATGCAATGTTGTACCCAAACAAAATTTGCGTCCTTTTCTTCCCACAAATAGAGCTTTCTTTTAATGGTATTTGATTGCCTCTGCGATTTTTTTTTTCGCGATATAAATGGAAAAAGACAAAAAAAATTGAAAAAAAATGATATTTTCTACTTTTTGTTATAAGAAAAATCGAATAAACTAAATTTTAGTCATACATTCAGGCCAAAATGTATTAAGCCACATGTCTTTAGTAAAAAAAATGTCAATAAGCGTATATTTATTGGTTTGCGCAAAAGTTATAGCGTCTACAAACTAGGGTACATTTTCTGGAATTTACACAGCTTTTAATTTATGACTGCCTATCTCATTTCTTGAGGTGCTAAAATGGCAGGGCAGTACAAAACCCACCCAAAGGACCCCATTTTGGAAAGTAGACACCCCCAAGGAAATTGCTGAGAGGCATGTTGAGCCCATTAAATATTATTTTTTTTTGTCCCAAGTGATTGAATAATGACTAAAAAAAATAAAAAAATACAAAAAGTTGTCACTAAATGATATATTGCTCACACATGCCATGGTTATATGTGGAATTGCACCCCAAAATACATTTTGCTGCTTCTCCTGAGTACGGGGATACCACATGTGTGGGACTTTTTGGGAGCCTAGCCGCGTACGGGCCCCCGAAAACCAAGCACCACCGTCAGGATTTCTAAGGGCGCAAATTTTTGATTTCACTCCTCACTACCTATCACAGTTTCGAAGGCCATAAAATGCCAAAATAGCACAACCCCCCCCCCCAAATGACCCCATTTTGGAAAGTAGACACCCCAAGCTATTTGCTGAGAGGCATGGTGAGTATTTTACAGCTCTCATTTGTTTTTGAAAATGAAGAAATAAAATATTTATTTATTTATTTATTTTTTAATTTTCAAAACTTTGTGACAGAAAGCGAGATCTGCAAAATACTCACAATACCTCTCAGCAAATAGCTTGGGGTGTCTACTTTCCAAAATGGGGTCATTTGGGGGGGTTTTGTGCCATCTGGGCATTCCATGGCCTCCGAAACTGTGATAGGCAGTGAGGAGTGAATTCAAAAATTTATACCCTTAGAAAGCCTGAAGGCGGTGCTTGGTTTTTGGGGTCCCGTACGCGGCTAGGCTCCCAAAATGTCTCACACATGTGGTATCCCCGTACTCAAGAGAAGCAACAGAATGTATATTGGGGTGTAATTTCACATATGCCCATGGCATGTTTGAGCAATATATAATTTAGTGGCAACTTTGTGCAAAAAAATAAAAAATTTATTGTCTTTTTTCCACAACTTGTGTCAACATATAAAATATTCCATGGACTCGACATGCCTCTCAGTATATAGCTTGGGGTGTCTGCTTTCCAAAATGGGGTCATTTGGGGGGGGGTTTTGAACTGTCCTGGCATTTTATACACAACATTAGGAAGCTTACATCCACTCTTCTAACCACTTGAAGACAAAGCCCTTTCTGACACTTTTTGTTTACATGAAAACATTTTTTTTTTTTTGCAAGAAAATTATGTTGAACCCCCAAACATTATATATTTTTTTAAAGCAAAGGCCCTACAGATTAAAATGGTGGGTGTTGCATTTATTTTTTCCACACAGTATTTGCGCAGCGATTTTTCGAAAGCATTTTTTGGGGAAAAAATACACTTTTTTTTAATTTTAATGCACTAAAACACACTATATTGCCCAAATATTTGATAAAATAAAAAAGATGATCTTAGGCCGAGTACATAGATACCAAACACGACATGCTTTAAAATTTCGCACAAACACGCAGTGGCGACAAACTACATACATTTTTAAAAGCCTTTAAAAGCCTTTACAGGGTACCACGTTAGATTTACAAAGGTCTACTGCTAAAATGACTGCCCTCGATCTGACCTTCGTGGTGATACCTCACATGCATGATGCAATTGCTGTTTACATATGACGCCAGACCGACGCTTGCGTTCGCCATTGCGCAAGAGCAGGGCGGGACAGGGGTGCTTTTTTTTTTTTTTTTTAATTATTAATTTTGCTTTTTTATTTTATTTTTAAACTGTTATTTCCATATTATTTTTTTTTATCATTTTTATTGTTATCTCAGGGAATGTAAATATCCCCTATGATAGCAATAGGTAGTGACAGGTACTCTTTTTTTGAAAAAAACTGGGGTCTATTAGACCCTAGATCTTTCCTCTGCCCTCAAAGCATCTGATCACACCAAGATCAGTGTGATAAAATGCTTTCCCAATTTCCCAATGGCGCTTTTTATATCCGGGGGGGGGACATTCCCTCCCACTGCTTGTAAAAGCAGCCCAGAGGTTAATTAGCTGCTAGAATTGCTTTTACATGAAAGTCGGCCACTGGCTGAAAAGAATGATACCAAGATGATACCTAAACCCGCAGGCATCAATCTGGTATAACCAAAGTCCAGCAACATACCAGTACGTTGCTGGTCCTTGTTGGACATGTATTGTAATCTTTTTTTTCATGCAGCCTGTTGGCTGAACGAAAAAAAGAGATTGATCGGTGGGTATGCCCACCATTAGAATACCACCCTTCATTCACCCACTTGTAATGATGGGCATACATGCACCATTTATATATGCCGAAGCATGGGGGCATCCTCCCGCAAAAGTTATGCCGCGTACACACGGTCAGACTTTTCTATGGGCAAGCCTCCGTCGGAATTTTGACCGTATGTACGCGGCATTAGGAGCAAAATCGCTCCTCCGCCCCTGCTGCCCTCATGCTTCGGCATATATGCTCTTTTTTTTTTAACTGTGGTGGTGAAATCACCTCCTACAGCACTGGAGTCGCAGGGATCAGGCCTGTCTCTGCGAACGCTGCAGTTATGTGTGTTGTGTTTTGTAAGTGACAGTGATCGATCGATACTGCACTTGGGTGGCCTGGGCTAGACGGAGGGGCAAAACACAGGTGCTAGCAGGTATCTGGGCTGATCCCGCTAACACTGCGTTTTTGGGAACCCTAAACTGCTGGGGACGCTAGTATAGATCTGATCAGATCAGATATTGATCTGTTCAGATACTATATCACTAAGGGAGGTGTATGCTTCACACGTGGGTGTTAGCGTTCCTGGCACTAACCTGACGCTGCCTGGGGCGACGCAGACCCTCTCTGACACTAAAACCTAATTGATATCACCCGCCGGGCGATCAGGGGGTTAAACCTTTATTGGGTTATATGCGGCGGGTGCCCTGACACTATAAAAAGCAAACTAACTAACCAGCGTCACTCGTAACACTTATATGGTGATCACTGGTGAAAGGGTTAACTAGGGGCAATCAGGGGGTTAAACCTTTATTAGGTAATATATGGGGGTACCTGACGCTATATAAAAACCTGACGGGGAACCTAAATAACAAAATAACTAACTGGCTAACCAGTGTCACTAGTAACACTTATACGGTGATCACTGGTGAAAGGGTTAACTAGGGGCAATTAGGGGGTTAAAACCTTTATTAGATAATATATGGGGGTACCTGACGCTATAAAAACCTGCGGCGAACCTAAAAAAAATAACTGGCTACCTATCGGCATCACCGACACTAAGACAGCGATCAGAAAAATTATCGCTTGGTGACACTGGCAAAAGGGGGTGAAAGGGTTAGCTGGGGGGCGATCAAGGGGTTAAACCTTTATTAGGTAATATATGGGGGTACCTGACGCTATAAAAACCTGCGGTGAACCTAAAAAAAATAACTGGCTACCTATCGGCATCACCGACACCTAGACAGCGATCAGAAAAACGATCGCTTAGTGTCCTCTAGACGTAAAGAGTGCCCCCTTGTCCTCTGTGATGACCTTAAAATTAATAACTCAACATCAAGTTCACTATATGGACCCCTTATGTTGATATGTACATGTTGATCATATCCCTCTTTAATGTCCTCTTCTCAAGAGTTCCTCGAATCTTTCCTCATAGCTGAGTTCCTCCATGCCTCTTATCGGTTTGGTTGCCTTTCTCTGCACTCTCTCCAGTTTCCCGATATCCTTTTTGGGAAATGGTGCCCAAAACTGAACTGCATATTCCAGATGAGGTCTTACTAATGATTTGGGCATAATGATATCTCGCTCCCTGGAGTCCATACCTAAATGCACAATGCATTCCTAAATGCACAAAATATAACTGGATACTAACATTTATAGGTTATAACATCAGGGATAGTTGATCCAGGGAATATCCGATTGCATGCTGGGGGATTTTGCCATCTTCTGGATCAACGATGTGTATAGGATTGTGTATATGGATATTTTCAGCTTTTTTTTTTTTTCTAATAGATGAACTAAACTTTTTTTAACCTGACTATGTAATTATGTATGGGTCAGGGGAAGGAGGAAGGAATCGTGGCCTAAGCAGAGAAACCATGCATACTATACTCCTGGAAGTTTTGAGTGGAAAAAAGGCTTACTCTGGTCGTAGTGCTAGAAGGAATGGGGGGGGGGGGTAGGAGACAATGGTCATTGGAGAGGTGTGTATAATTTGTCTAATTTGTCTTCTTTCGCAGGGAGCAGTTTGTACCAAATTAGTGCGATAGTTGCTCTAAATTTAGCTCTCTGCATTTTAGCAACTGACTTGGGTTGGTAGTCTCATTCTCGTTCCACTGATTATATTAATCACTTGCTATCTGTCTTCTTGCAAAATGAACAAGCCTGTAGCCAAATTCCTTGCTTTCTTAGCGAGTGGTATGGCATCTATAGAAAGCCTATAGGAAACATGGTTCATTAAATGAAACCTGGTATTTCTATGTCAGGAGACCATATTTTAACACAAAGGATTATGGTAACTTCGATGAGTTATGTTAGAATATTTAAATGTTAAAATTTTGTAATATATGACTTTGGATATGTGAATATTTAGGAGCCACCGTTCCTACTTAGTGGGTATGCTTGCAAAATTTGTAAGGGTTTCATATACTGGAGAGCAGTAGCTTCTGTGGTTAGCATTACAACAGAAGCTAATGCTCTCCAGTGTATGAAACCCTTACAAATTCTTGTGTTTTCATAGAGTATTATGTTTTTTAAAGGAAACGTACTGAGAGACTTATATAGTCTGCCATTGCTGATCTCCTTATGCAATTGTTGCTTTCCTAGCTTTCTGTTCCAATTGGCTGTCATACGCTTTGTCACTAATCTGCTGCACAAACATGTAACAAACAAATTCAGAGGGAGGCCACAAATTCTGATTGGTGTACTGGTTGCCATGTAGGTGGCTAAGAAGTATTGATAGCCAGACAATATTCAAAAAGAGAGGTCAACAATGGCAGCCTACGTATTTTTTCATTATAGTTTTTTTTTTTATAGTGGATCTAAATTTTCAGTCTAGGGTCCCATTTAGAAAAATACTGAGCTATTAAGGAGGCAAGGTGAGGGGGTCCAACATCGTAATAAAAAAAAAAGACTGCCCGCTTGCAAAAAATATCCTGCGGTTCCAGTTCTACGTCATGTATCTTGAGACTGTGGTGCAGCCATAAGCAGTGTCTTGAGATAAAGTGAATGAAGAGTCTGCTGATGCTGGTGTCTATAATGCATTGCAGTGACAGGTGACATGGCATAACAAGGCTGCAATGGTGACATTTCATGGGACTGAAATGCTGTGCTTCTGGGGATTTCCAAGTGCAAAAGAACTGCTCTTTTCTGAGACAAAAATAATCAAAGGATTCCAAATAGATGTTGCAAATCTGTATGAAGTACGGTCTGAGACAGTTTTCCAAATCTTCAGATCATGCATAAAGCGAAATCTGGTGAAACCACTGATAAGCAAACTCTAGCCTTTGCTCTGGATAGGTCAATGGTTTTCCCCTAAAGTGCCTCTACTGGTAGTCAGAAGATTTCAGCTGTCGTAAGGAACTTGGAGTGTTCTTGTTTTGGATGGAGTCCTTCAATTATCTCAATAATACATAGATCTGTTCCCTCATACACTGTTGTTCTAATGTGCATATCCAGGAAAATGGCTTTATTTAGACCCTGCTTATGGAAATTTTGTCTGGGTCATCTAAATGAGTCATTAAGCTGCTTGAACAAACAGTGTTTAAGATCTTGCGTGATTAAATATCAAGAGATTTGCCTGCTGGCGTCTCGCTGTGGAACATTTAGCAGTACATAAATTATGATATTCTATATTCATTAGTCTGGCATTAAAGATTTTAGAGGGGAAATGTACAGGTAATTAGTTGATGTATAAGATGTTAAGCTTCTAAGGGTGTAACTATCTTCATGCATGCCCATGTGGAACCCCATCCCTTCCCCTCACTATAGAAACGTTGGAAAAGGTTTATGAACATTGTCTCACTGCAAGGCCTTGCAACACAGGAGCAGGAGACAAATTAGATGGCAAATGTACTATAAATACACAGCCAGATTCATACATTTAGCACTACACCAAAGTAAAACATGCCCCTAATTCTTTATAGAAGGGCATGTATCATATTTTTTTCTTTGTGTTTTAAGTTCTTCATTTAAAACTGATATCCAACATCACAACAAACAAACTCTAAAATTCACCCCTTTTTAATGAATGAAACCAAGCTACTTCATTCCCTTGTTATTTCTCGTCTTGACTATTGCAACTCCCTTCCCATCCATTGGCCTACCTCTCCATAGGTTATCACCTCTTCAGTCTATCATAAATGCTGCTGCCAAATTCATTTAGCTTACCAACCGCTAAGTGTCTACCAATCCCTACACTGGTTCCCGAACACCCAGCGAATTAAATTAAAAATAATAACTACAACATACAAAGCCAGGGGTAGGCAACCCCCGGCAATGGTGCCGCAAGCAGCACTCAAAGCCTCTTTTGCTGGCACTCGACTCCCTCCCCATCAGCAGAGCAGCGCAGGGAAGTGTCAGTGAGACACTAATGCATTCCAATTTCAGAATTCCCCACGCCGCACCTGCACTGGGGGAAGGCACTGTGCCCCCACACATTGTAAAAGATGGGAAACATTGTTTGATTCTCTAACTTTGCTGTAGCTGCGATCGTCAGCTTTTGTGAAGGGGAAGAAATTGGGTGCAGTTCTGCTGGGGGGGCGGTCCCTGTTTCCAGAAGGAGGACTGTCATTGGCCACTGCTAAAGCCAATCACAGTCCTGCTAGCCCCATCCACCATCTGGGAGGAAGATGAATCGCTTGGTTGCCACTACCAATTTCAGAAAGAAGGGATTTCACTGTGATTGAGAAAACCCCAATCAGATGACAGTTTGTGGAATTACTATTGAGCTTCTGGGAACTTTGTTGAAATTATTCCTGAATCTTTGCGTCACTTACTACTGAAGGAGGTGTATTGGTGGGGCAGATGAGCAGGGGGAACAGAGGTGGGGCAGAAGAGCAGGGGGTACAGAGGTGAGACAGATGTGCAGGAGGTACATTGGTGGGGCAGATGAGAAAGTGGGTTACAGTGGTGGGGCAGATGAGCAGATGGGTTCAGTGTTAGGACAGATGAGAAGGTGATTCAGTAGTGAGACAGAAAAGCATGGGGATATGTCAGTGGAGCAGATGTGCAGGGAGGTACAGTGATGAGGCAGATGAGAAAAGGGGTACATTGATGGGGCCGATGAGCAGCAGGGTTACAGTTTTGGGACAGAAGAGCAAGGGGGTACAGTGGTGGGGCAGATGTGCAGGAGGTACAGTAGTGGGAGGGATCAGAAGGGGGTTCAACGATAGTACAGTGATGGGGCAGATGAGCAGGGGGTTACAGTGGTGGGACAGATGAGCAGGGGGGGGATTCAGTGTTGGGGCAGATGAGAAGGGGTTCAGTGGTGGGTCAGAGGAGCAGGGGGGGTTTAGTGTTGGCCCAGATGAGAAGGGGGTTACAGTGGTGGGAAAAATGAGCAGGGTGGGTTCAGTGTTGGGGCAGATGAGAAGGGGGTTCAGCGGTGGGACAGAAGAGAAGGGGGGTACAGTGGTGAGGCAGATGTTAAAGGGTGATGCATTTTGTGGGACAGATGAGCAGGGGGTTACAGTGGTTGTGCAGAAGAGCAGGGGGTACAGAGGTGGGGCAGATGTACAGTGGCAGGGCAGAGGAGAAAGGAGGTATATTGGTGGGACAGATGAGCATGGGGAACTGAGGTGGGACAGATGTGCAGGAGTTACAGTGGTGGAGCAGATCTGCAGAAGGTACATTGGTGAGGCAGATGAGAAAGGGGGTTACAGTGGTGGGGCAGATGAGCAGATAAGTTCAGTGTTAGGACAGATGAGAAGATGGTTAAGTGGTGAGACAGAAGAGCATGGGGGTACGACGGTGGAACAGATGTGCAGGAGGGGTACAGTGGTGGGACAGATGAGCAGGAGGTTGCAGTGGTGGGACAGAAGAGCAGGGTGGTACAGTGGTGGGGCAGATGAGCAGGGGGTTACAGTGGTTGGGCAGATGAGCAGGGGGTTACCGTGGTAGGATAGATGAGCAGGGGGTTAAGAGGTGGAGCAGATGTGCAGGGGGTTACAGTGGTGGGACAGATGAGCAGGGGGTTACAGTGTTGGGACAGATGTGCAGGGGGTTACAGTGGTGGGACAGATGTGCAGGGGGTTACAGTAGTGGGACAGTTGAGCAGGGGGGTTACAGTGGTGGGACAGATGTGCAGGGGGGTTACAGTGGTGGGACAGATGTGCAGGGGGGTTACAATGGTGGGACAGGTGAGCAGGGGGGTTACAGTGGTGGAACAGGTGAGCAGGGGGGTACAGTGGTAGGAGATATTTGCAGGGGGGACAGTGATCTGAGGTGTGAAGGTGCATGAATTGGGGCTGATCTGAAGTGTGGAGTTGCAAGAACTGGGGCTGATCTGAGGCGTGAGTGCAGGATGTTAATTTCTCACTACTACTCAAGTTGTTTACAGCATTTACTTTTTTTTTTTTAATTGGAAACCAACTTTATTGAAAAGTATGCATGGTACATAAATCAACATAAGCCAGTATGGCCAATATAATAGTACATACATGAACACAGTGAAGCATCTGTGTGTCACAAAGATAATAACAGCAGTGAAAGTAAAACCGGTATACAACAAAAATAAAAGATCGACATGTCAAGTACACGTTTCACCATCCGCCATCCATCTGTCCCAGACCTTCTCAAACTTTAGCGGACACCCTCTATGTACATAAATCAGTTTTTTATATGGGAGAGCATCGTTAACCGCCTTTTTCCAGCACTGAATTGTAGGGGGCAGGGCCTGCATCCAATTACGGGCCACTACTTTTCTTGCCAAGAATAGCGTCTCATGTAAAAAGGTACGGAGGGGTTTGTCGGCATCCAAGTCTGGCAACAGGCCAAGTAGGCACATCTTTGGGTCAAGGGTAGCAGGGGAGCCCATCTGATCGTGTAGGAAGCGTATCACCTGTGTCCAATATGCCTGAATGGTGGGACAGAACCATATGAGGTGGTAAAAGGAGCCCGGGGTATGGTCACAGAGGCGGCATCCCGGATTGTATGTGGGCCTGAAACGTGCCACTCTCTGAGGGGTCAGATATGTTCTATGTATAATGTACAGCTGTGTGAGGCGGTCCGACAGCTTGGGGGAAACCTTTTTCACGTCCTCCAAAATCTCGCCCCAGTCCCCATCCTCTATAAGTCCAACATCCGCCTCCCATCTAGTCTTAGCAGTATAGGCCAATGCTGTGGTGCTAGGGAGACGAATGGCGGAGTACAAAGTGGAGATGAGCTTAGCAGGCACATTACCCGTGACTGTGTCCACTATGGGAACTGCCAGGGACGGGCAAGAGCCAGAAAACTGGGCCTGTATGGCGTGGCGGAGTTGCAAATACCTGAAAAAAAGGCAATTGGGGAGGGAAAATTCGTCCTTCAGCATTTGGAATGATTTAAGGCCTGAATTAGTCATGATCTGGTGTATGTATAAGATCCCATGGCGTATCCACGCCGCGGGGTCCGGAATGGACAATAATTCTGGCAAGCATGTATTGTACCAGAGAGGGGTATGAGAGTGTACCCTTGGGGTCCCAGTTCTCTGCAGTGCCGCCCGCCATACCCTCCGGTGGTGAGTCAACATGTCTGCTGTGTGTTGGGGGGGGCGTCTAGTCAATGGGGCTCTCAGGACCGATTGAAGTGGGGTATGGGCCGAGTCATCTGGGTGCTCACAGAGTAGTGTCTGGTATCTCGTTAGTTCATGTTTATCAAAATAATAGAAGTGGGACAGCTGGGAGGCAAAATAATAATCCTGAAAGTCAGGGAGAGCAGCTCCTCCCAACGTCACAGGGTTCTTCAGGATTCTCCAGGACAATTTGTGTCTGCCATGACCCCAAATAAATGAATTCAGGATGGATTCAATTGTCCTGAAAAAATTTTGTGGTATATAGAGGGGAGCATGCCAGACCAAATAGAGTATCTTGGGAAGGAGTATCATCTTAACCAAGCTGACGCGACCCATAACACCCAGGGGTAGTCTGGCCCAAGTCTGCGTCTTGTTCTTGATCAGAGCAAACAGGGGTTCAATGTTCAGTAGTTTAAAATCTGAGAGCGATCTGGTGACCTGTACGCCAAGGTATTTAATCTGGGAGACCCTTGGAAGAGCCAGAGGAGGGGACGCAAACGAGGAGGGGAAATGGTCAATCGGAAGGATCTGGGACTTAGCCCAATTAATACTCAGACCCGAATGGCCACCCATACGTTCTATGGACTGGAGGGCTGCTATAAGAGAAGGACCGGAGTCCGCCAGATACAAAAGTGTGTCGTCGGCATACATCCCAATCTTTTCTTCCAGTTTCCCCATCCTGAGACCTCGGATGCAAGTGTCCGCACGGACCATTATGGCCAACGGCTCCACAGCCAATGCGTAAAGCATGGGGGAAAGGGGGCAGCCCTGCCGGGTCCCCCTCTCCAGCGGGAACTGGTCAGAAAGCCAACCGTTCACAAACACTCTGGCCCTCGGGGATTGATAGAGGAGTTGGACCCAGCGAATAAAGCTGGGGCCAAATCCAAATCTTGAGAGACACTCCCACAGGTAGTTCCACTCCACGGAGTCGAAGGCCTTGGCGGCATCCAGCGCCACCACAACCCTCGAGCCAATTTCATCATGGGACCCCTGAATATTCATAAATAGGCGGCGAATATTCATGGCCGTGTTCTTCCCTGGCATAAAGCCGGTTTGGTCAGGGTGTATCAATGACAGAATAACCTGGTTAAGGCGGGAGGCTAGAATCTTAGCTAATATTTTAATATCTACCTGTAACAGGGAAATGGGCCTATACGACTCCGGGTATTTAGGGTCCTTTCCGGGTTTGGGAATTACGACTATTTGGGCTTCTCGCATAGATGGGGGTAGAACTCCTGAGTCAAATATAGATTTATACAGGTACTTAAGTTCAGGGATTAGGATTTCGGAGTAGGTGGCATAGAATTCAAGAGGTAGGCCATCCAATCCTGGGGCCTTGGATGAGGCCAGACAGGAAATGGCCTCGGAGATGTCCTCCTCAGTAATAGGGGCTTCCAGAATTTCAAGCTGGTCGTCTGTCAGTTTAGGGAATTGAACTCCCGCCAGGTAGTCCCTAGTGTCTTGGGGAGTGTGGGCGACCCTAGAAGTGTAAAGTGCACGGTAGAATCTCCCAAATTCCTCCGCCACCAATTGCGGATCGGTGATGTCGTTCCCCTGCGGGTCGGTCAAGGACACCACCACAGGGGGACGCATATCCAAGTGGGCGAGATATGCGAGCAATTTGCCTGATCTCTCTCCATACTCAAACACCCTCTGTCTACAGAAGAAGATACGTTGTTTAGCCTTCTCCATGTGCAATTGGGAGACCTGGCGCGCCTGAATCTTTAGATTATTGGCCGCGCTGGGCGAGGGGTCCCGGTGGAACGCCTCCTCCAGCACCTGCAGGTACTCCGCAGCCTGCTGGACAATAAATGTTGATGACCGTTTAAGCCTGTTAATACGTGTGGAAAGTAGGGAACGAGCGTGAAGTTTAAACATTTCCCACACCACATCATGCGCGGCAGTGTCCCTGTTGGCCGTAAAATAGTATTGCAATTCTGTGGGGATGTCATCCTGGTCCTGCAGGGCAGTCAGCCAGAATGGGTTTAGCCGCCAAGAAGGAGCAGGGGAAGCCTTCAGGAGCTGGATCGTGACCCAGTAGGGGGCGTGATCCGAGAGTACTCTCGGAGCAAAGCCCACATCTCCTAACTTAGGCAGCAGGGACATTGAGATAAAAACAAAATCAATTCGTGACATTGTGTTATGACTGGCTGAAAAGCATGAGAAGACTTTAGTGTGCGGGTGTCTGTGGCGCCAAGTGTCGACAAGAGCAAAGTCGGTCATTATGCGGTGCAGTCTGGTATGGGTCGGTGGGTTAAGGGGGGGATCCAGTGTGCCCAGACGGTCCAGAGCGGGGATCAGGGTCATATTAAAGTCCCCCATCCACACTGCCGATACGGAGGGGTATTGTGTCATAAAGGCAAGGCCTTCCTGAATTACAGCTGAGTTGTACGGGGGGGGGAATATAGCAGGCAAGTAGCAGGATAGGAGACCCATTAATGGTGGCGTGCATAAACACATATCTGCCCTGCTGATCCGTGCGGAGCAGTATAAGCTCAAAAGGTACCCGTTTGGCAACCAGGACCGATACTCCTCTGGAATATGAGGTGTGAGTGGCATGATAAGCCCAACCCACCCAAGGTTTTTTAAGGGAGGATTGCAAGTGGCCCGTGACGTGGGTCTCGACCAGTGTGATAATGTCAGCTCTCTGAGATTTGAGAAATGTTAGGACCGCTGTGCGTTTGATCTTATTGCGTAAGCCTCTAACATTCCACGTGAGGAACTTCAGGGAACTCATGGTGGGTATATGGTGTGTATAATAGACCGCAGCCAAACCAGGACCAGCAGAGCAGATAAGGACACATCAGACAGTACAGAACATATCAGCAACCAATATTGATAGTGCATGTATGACAATGACATAGTACCTTTAGCAGAAATGAACAATTGTGAACATAGTGGCAGATAAAAAACAGCCAAAACATTTCCCCTCCCTCCCAGTCCAGTGCCACCCCAACTCGGCATGAACATAGTATCCCAAAACCAGGTATCAACCGGGGACATCCAACGTGAAAAAAGCATTGGAGGCGAGGGACTTAATTTCAAAGGGACATAGATACCTGTGATGAACAGAAAACAAAAAAAGAGGAAAAAACAATCAGGTAAACGGGGGGAGTGAAAAAAGTCCATAGAGAACCTAGGGGGACGACTTCTTCTCTGAGAAGTGCATGGGGTGTAGGGGCCACAAAAGCACAACACCATTGCAGCCGTGCAGAAGGGAGCCCCGCCTGCCATCAGGGTGGTACGTAAAGTAGGATAGGAAGTTCCAGCAACGTTCGGTAAGCTGCCCTCTACAAGCATCTCCCATGCGTGGGGAGAACGGGGAATTAACAGTTAGATCACCCGAAGGTGGCGAGCACGCTGTGAGATCCGAGGAGGGGCGGAAAAAGCTTATAGGTCTGTCTCCCCCGTCCCGGCGGAGGGCACTCACTAGCAACAGAGCAACCGTGAGGCGAATCACCAGGGCACGAACAGGGAGTGCCACCGGCACAGGGGGCGGCAGGGGAGAGAAAAGAAAAGTACTCACAGCTCCCAGACAGCGCGGTATGCTCAATCTCGCCGATCTCTCCGGTCAATCCAAGTGGATGCAGACTCTGGGTCCTCGAAGAAGTGGGTCCGACCGTCGCACTCCACACGAAGCTTTGCAGGGTACAGCATGGCGTATTTGAGGTGTAGAGTGCGGAGGCGCTTCTTAACATCCTGGAACCTGGACCGCTGCCGTTGCACCTCATTGGAGAAGTCCGGGAAGACGGCAACACGAGCATTGGTATGGGGGATATTCCCCTTCTCTCTGGTTAGGCGGAGGATCTTGTCGCGATCCTTGAAATTAAGGAACTTCGCTATTAGGGTACGCGGTGGAGCTCCTTGGGGAGGAGGGCGGCCAGGGATTCGATGAGCTCTCTCCACTGCAAACATTACCGAAAATGCGTCTCTGCCGAAGGTTGAGGTTAGGAGGTTTTCAAGGAAGCTCTCTGGATCGGTGCCCTCAGCAGACTCAGGAAGACCGATGAAGCGGAGGTTACATCTCCGAAGGCGATTTTCCATGTCATCCTGTTTTGCGCTAATCTGTTGTAACTGGCGGCGCACCTCATCGGTGGTATGTTGTAAAGGGTGTAAGATATCCTCTGCTCTGCTAATACGGGTCTCCGTCTCCGTCACGCGGTCCCTGAGGGTAGAGAGATCCTGCCGGATAAGGGACACATCAATTTTTACCTCCTCGATCTTGGTGGTAAGCGTGCTCTGGCACATGGCGATGGCATCCAGTAATTTGTTAGTAGCCACCACAGAGTGATCCGCATCCAGGATAGCAGCAGCGCCGTCTCTGACCTGCCGATCCCCCTCCTCAAGCCTGCGGTATCTGGCCAGTTTATCGATGGCTTCAGAATTATTTTTAGACGGAGACATGCTGTAAGGCGACAGGGAAGATCCCTGGGTGCACCAATATGGCCGCTGTTAAGGAGGCCGGGTCCTCCACAACCTCCCCCCCCCTCCGCTGCCCAGGGACGGCCCAACGTAGGCAGCAGGTCACTCTCAAGCAGCTGTAATGGCAACAGGCTGTATGCAGGGGAATCTGAGCTCAGGGGAGTCAGGGAGGCCTGTAATACTTGCCAAAGATGTCTCCGGGTGGAGCAAGATGGCCGCCGTTCCGGGAGTCAGGCCGAGACCGTGGTCCGCTCACACAGCAGGTGTAGAGTGCAAAGACACCCCAGCAGCTGCAGCAGGTAATCCGGGGGCCGATGTAGAAGAGGATGGAGCCCAGTGCGCCCAGGGAGGCAAGGAGAAGTGTCCAGGGCCGCCGTCGGGAGGGCCAAGATGGCCGCCGAACCAGGAGCTAGGCCGAAGCCGGGGCCTTTCCTGAAGCAGAGGACCGGGAAGCGCCGCGACGGCAGTGGCGGCAAACCAGCGGGCTAACAGGCTTCAGGAACCGCAGGGAGAGCAGGACACGTCCTCGGATGTATGGGATGGCAGGAACCGAGCAGGATGCAGGCAGGATGGTAGGTTAGGAGTATGGGCAGACGGAGCTCACATCACATGCGACCTATCCCATTGCTATCCAGGCCACGCCCCTTACAGCATTTACTTTATAAAAAAAACTTTTTGTGATTGACAGTGTAAAATCGGCACTCTCAGTTTCTTAGAAAATATTTTTCGGCACACTGTGCTCAATAGGTTGCCTACCCCTGTACAAAGCCATTCACAACTCTGCCCCGAGCTACATCACCAATCGTGTCTACAAATATCACCCAAACCGTCCTCTCCGCTCCTCTCAAGACCTCCTGCTCTCAAGCTTACTTATCTCCTTCTCCCATGCTCCTCTCCCGGACTTCTCCAGAGCATCTCCCATCCTCTGGAACTCTCTACCTCAATCTGTCCGACTGTCTCCTACTCTGGAAGCCTTTAGGCGATCCCTGAAAACTCATCTCTTCATGAAAGCCTATCACGTCTCCAACTAATCTTTTATCACTTCCGTCAGCTCATCCCCCACAGTTATAACCTTTTGTACCACTTGTCCCACCCTCTTAGATTGTAAGCTCTTATGAGCAGGACCCTCTTAACCCTCTTGTATTATATTGTATTGTAACTGTGCTGTCTCCCTTTATATTGTAAAGCGCTGCATAAACTGTTGGCGCTATATAAATCCTGTATAATAATAATAATAGAGTTGTCACGCTGTGGTGAAGATGGCTGCGAAAAAAGTAGTGTGGAAACTTTTTGAAGAACCCTTGTATGTAGCTGAGGCTACATACAGCTTACATAGCGCTCCCAGCCGCTGCATCTCTTAGTGAAGGTAATCGTTTGGACCAGCTTGGTCCAAACACTATTTATACTTTACTAAATACTGGAGATCAGCTTTAACCACTTGCCGGCCGCACACTGTACATTTACATTACATTTACCTCATCTGGTATATGCAGTTCAGTTTTGGGCACCAGTTCTCAAAAAGGATATCGGGGAACTGGAGAAAGTGCAGAGAAGGGCAACCAAACTGATAAGAGGCATGGAGGAGCTCAGCTATGAGGAAAGATTAGAGGAACTGAATGTATTCACTCTTGAGAAGAGGAGATTAAGGGGGGATATGATCAACATGTAAAAATATATAAGGGGTCCATATAGTGAACTTGGTGTTGAGTTATTCACTTTACGGTCAACACAAAGGAGGGCACTCTTTACATCTAGAGGAAAAAAAGATTTAATTTACAAATACGGAAAGGTTTCTTCACAGTAAGAGCTGTGAAAATGTGGAATAGACTCCCTCCAGAAGTGGTTCTGGCCAGCTCAGTAGATTTCTAAATGTACATATACAAATATAACTGGGTAATAACATTTATAGGTAAAGTTGATCCGGGGAAAATCCGATTGCCTCTCGGGGGATCAGGAAGGAATTTTTCCCCCTGCTCTGGATCAACTGTGGATATAGAAATGGGTATATGGGATTGTATGATATTATTGATATTTTTTTTATGGTTGAACTGGACTTGTGTCTTTTTTCGACCTGACAAACTATGTAACGCGACAGTGTGGGCCGGCTGCGCAGAATTGTGAGTATATATACGTGATTCCACATTTCCGGCTAGGGAGCTCGCAGGCCCAGCTGTGCTGTGATTCGTCACAGCACATGCCGATCACTGGGTCCCGGTCAGTGATTGACCGTCGACAATTGCCTCTTGAGATTCACAGGTCACAGCTCTGTGAGTATAAACAGCACAGAGCTGTGTTCAGTGATGGGGGATCTAGTTGTTTTTTTCATTTCTTGCTAAGCAGGGAATAAAACAACTAGAGCCCCAGAAAAAGCAGTACACACATAAACACTTGTTAGGCACACATTTAACCTCTTCAGGTCCGCCCGATAGTAGTTTTACTGCTACAGGGTGGCACCTGTGCACCGGATCATGTGATCTGGGTCCTCAGGGTAGGATGCGTGCCCGCTGTGATCACACACAGCGGGAGCCCAGTAGAGAGTACTGGGGACTCTATGTCCACCAGCACCCGCCAATTGTTCAGTAAACAGGGCAGATCGCCATTCTGTCAGTAAGGAAGGCATTGATCCTGTGTTCCTGCAAAGCAGGGACATGGATGCAGGCCTTACCTTAGTAAAAACACATCACACACTACACAAAATCACTAGCTAGGCACACAGTTAACCCTTTTGATCGCCCGTAATGTTAACCCCTTCCCAGCCAGTGTCATTAGTACAGTGACAGTGCATATTTCTCTTTCGTTCATGGACGGACACAGCTTCAATCTTGACAAAGTGGGTATTGGCCTTCATTCAGGAGTGACTAGGCAGAAAGTGTTAACAACTTCAAAGCCGAACAGCAATGCCCAGGGGGCGGTCCTACTGGCTATATCCCCTCAGCCTGCACTAAGCAGATCAGTTATTTTCTGCCTAGCATAGGAGAAGGACATGGCTCCCTTCGGGCCCATAGGTCCAGGGTTTTTTTTTTTTTTCTACGTTTTTTGTTCCTGCGATCTTTGATCAACTGCCGACTGGGTGACAGGCTGGATCCCAGATGCTTGTAGTCTCCCCAGTTTCGGCCATCGAGTTTGTGCCGCCCCTAGCTACACGCTGGGTTTTCCACGACATGCCCATCGCTCTACGGGTGGCCGGTGAGCTTCGCGCTCCAGGGCATGCATATGACCAGTCTCTATGGCTGAATCACAGCATGCCGGGCCGACAGTCACCTCCATAACCGCGTGGAAGATGGTCTTTCTGTGATGTTTCCAGCATAATCCATGCAGGAAGGGTAAGCAGCTTCCCCTGCTTCGGCAGGAGGACATAGCTGGACATTCCTGGAGAGATCAAGTAAGTGGTTTTACCCTTTCTTTCCTCTCTCCCTTCCTTCCCTCCTCCCTGAGCTCTGCAAGCTAGGCTGGCTGCTGGGGGCCGGGGGTTCATCTGGGGCGGGAACTGTGCTGTATGTCTGCTTCTGGGGTGCTAGTGGGCTGCCATTAGAAATGTCAGTTTTTGCTTACCTGTGTGTTTCTCCCTCCATGCTGTCGGCGGCCATTTTCTTGTGGTCCGCGCCTGTTTTGGCTCTATTTGCCGCTCCGCAGCCATTTTCTTGTGGTCCACGCCAGTTTTGGCCTCTATCTTCCGCTCGGCGGCCATTTTCTTGTGGTCCGCGCCTGCTTTGCTCTATTGCCGCTTGGCGGCCATTTTCTTGTGGTCCACGCCGTTCTTCAGCACGGCCGCTCTGCCGCCATTTTATGGAAGTCTCTGGCCTCTAGGGTGCATTTTACGGCGCAAAATAAACAGATACATGCTGACGGAGGGTCAGACTGACACAGGCAGCTGTGGAAAGAGCATCTCAGGCGAGAGCAGACAGCAGCAGTAACAGTGACCGTTCTAAGGGTGGTGAGTCCTCTGGGGGGGCCCCTCGTCTCCGTAACAGCTAGGAGGGTTGGCTGTGGTACCTTGACTGGAGTCCTTGTGTCAGGTGCGTGGGTCAGCATGGCATCAGAAGCAGACGCTTCTTCCCCTGATACACCTGACTTGGCATCTGGTGCTTCGTCACCCGCTGTGTCAGTAGACGCTATGTCGGCGTCCTGGTTTGTTGCCAAGGAGGAAGCGGCGCATGCGACACGGGGGGTACAAAAGTGCCCGCTCCCCCCGCCATCTTCTGGGGACAACTCTGATGCAGAGCCGGGCCCAGCTATGGCTCATGGCCCTGGTTCTGACGTATTAGAGGATGCATACCATGGCCGGTCGGACAGTGAGGATGACTCCGGGTCCAGGTCAGCACGCAAAAAGGCTCTGATAGTTGACCTTATCACCACAGTGCGTGGTACTCTAAAGATAGAGGAGCCTACAGAAACGCCAGAGGCATCGGTCCCTTTTGGATTCCGTAAAGCCGACCCACACTGCTAAGGTGTTTCCTTGTGCGTCTTATATAGACAAACTTTTATACAAGGAGTGGGACAAACCACAGAAGGTTTTCGGTCCCCAAGAAGTTTGACGGTGTGTTACCCTTTTGAGGAGAGTTCCTGAAAAGAGGGACCTCTCCTCTGATAGTGGACCCTTAGGTGTCCAGATTAAACAGGGTAACCACAACTCCGTCGGAAAGGGCCCCTGCTTTCAAGGGCCCTGCGGACAGGAAGGCTGAAGGGGTTACCCGCTACCTATACATGGTGGTGGGCTTGGCTGTGCGCCCAAAGGTGGTTGGAGCCCTGGTGTCTCAGACAATCACTGAAGAGGCAAAAATGCTGCTCCATGGGTTTAAAACACGTGAGGCTCCCTCGGACGAGGTGGCTATGGCCAACCAGTTGATAAAGGGCCTTAAAATTGTCGGCGAATCAGCCTTGGACACTATTCCTCTGTTGTCCAGAGCCTCAAACTATGCGGTGGTGTTACGCCGTCTGCTCTGGCTAAAAGGTTGGTCGGTGGACCAATCTTCCAAGAAGGCCCAGATGGGTTTGCCCTTTAAGGGCGACAGACTTTTTGGAGCATTCCTGGATGTCATTGTCAAGGGCCCTCCTTCACCACGCACAAGCCGTTCTTTAATCCGCCTAGTGCAGCAAGAAAACGATCCCAGGCCGATAAAGCTCCTGCTGAGGGACAGAAGCGTCCCTGGTTTCGCAAGCCCAACCTCGCTTGCCTATCGAACAGATTTTTTTCCCTCGAAACCGCCAGCTTCAGCCAACTCGTTGGAAAGCCCTATATGGAACGGTTCAGCTTGATAAAGGAGCGCGACTGCCACGCTACACGCAGCACGCCAGCTCGGGAAACGCGTCGCATACCAGTGACGTCATCGCTCCCTGCCTGCCAGGAAATACCATCTAGGCCGTGCTCTGTCATCTCCTCACCGCCACCGGCTTCTACCATCTTCCATGCGGAACCTGATGACATCAAAACAGCACAGCGCCACAGCAGGACACAGCACAGAATGACTGACCTGATGATCACTTCCCCTTTTCATGGAATTCGTACAATGCCTGCTTTTACATTGTAAAATGTGAGTTGCCTGTACTTTTAATTTATATTAAATTGTTTTAAAACGTCTACACTTAGAGGCGCCTCTTCCCTTGCTTTTTTCTCTACAGTACTGGAACAACGGTTTCTGTTTCTCCATTGATGGCAGCCCTAAGACTGTAAATGTGACTCCCCCCCCCCCCCTCAATAATTTTTACTGCATACCCCCCTTCCTCTCCCCACCCCTGATCGTTATTATCTTATTCATAGACACCATCATTTGTACATTGTATTGTACATTACCAATCATACACTTACTGGATACCAGTGATTTGGTTTTTGCGCATTTTTCACTTGTGTACTGGAACGGTTCAAGACCTGCTGATACGCAGGGTGATCATTCCTGTTACAGTACAGGAACGGATTCAGGGGTTCTACTCAAATCAGTTCGTAGTACTAAAGAAGGAGGGCATTCGTCCAATCTTGGACCTCAGGGCTCTCAATTGCTTTGTAAATGTACAAAGATTCCAGAGGGAATTTGTTCGCTCTGTTGTCGCTGCCCTCCACCTGGGGGATTTTCCGGCATCCTTAAACATCAAGGACGCATACTTGCTTGTCCCCATATGCACCAGGCATCAGACATGTCTGCGCTTTGTGGCCAAGGAAGACCACTACCAATGGTGGCTCTCCCCTTTGGCCTGGCATCGGCAACGAGGGCGTTCACCAGGGTGCTCGCCCCGATTCTGGCCCTACTAAGACAGCGTGGCATCACTATCATGGGCTACTTGGTCGATCTTCTTTTGAGTGCCACTTCAAGCTCAGAATTAAAGGCGAGCGTGTCTATAACCTGTCAGACCCTCCGATACCTTGGTTGGGTGCTGAACACTCAGAAGTCAGTATTGGTACCGACTCAACTCCTAGTGTATCTGTGGTTGATTCTGGACTCCTCAGAGGCGAAAGTTTTTTCTCCCTATGGGAAAGTTGAAGACCCTTCGGGCTGCGGTGCGGCACTTGACATCCCAAAGATGGTCGTCACGCCGCTTTTGCATGCGAGTCCTGGGCCTCATGGTAGCCTCCTTCGAGGCGGTACCATCTGCGCTATTTCACACGCGAGTGTTACAGAAGGTAATTCTGTCCAGAAGGGACAAGTGCCCTTCATCCCTGGATTGTCAAAATCCGGGTGAGCCACCTAGTCAGGAACTCCCTAGTTTGGTGGCCGACATCACCGGCACTTCTGTCTGGGAAGTCGTTCCTTCCCTTTTTACTGGATGGTGGTCACGACAGACACCAACCTTACCGGTTGGGGGAGTCTGTGGGGTTCAGTCGACCTGGGTCGCTGGACTCTGGAGGAATCCCACTTGCCGATCATTGTCCTGGAACTCCGGGCGATCTGGCTTTGCCTCTCCACATGGTCTCAGAGGCTACAGGGACATCCAGTCAGAATCCAGTCAGACAAACACCACAGTGGTGGCGTATGTCAACCAACAAGGAGGAACAAGCAGCTCAGCTGCAGCATCGGAGGTCGCTCACATCCTAAGGTGGGCAGAAAGGAGCGTACCGGTCCGGTCAGCTGTATACATTCCGGGTGTGGGATACTGGCAGGCAGACTACATGAGTCGCCAGATGCTGGACCAAGGAGAATGGTCTCTACACCCGGAGGCGTTTCAGCTCCTTTGCCAGAGGGGGGGCACGCCAGACGTGGCTTCTCGACTCAAATCGGAAGGTATTGAGATTTGTGGCCAGGTCAAGGGCACCGTGGAGTCAGTACTGGCTGATCGATGCCTTTCCTCCTCTGAAGCTCCTTCCTCATCTGCTTCGCAGACTGGAGGCAGAGAGGATTCCAATGGTCCCAATTGCTCTGGATTGGCCTCGGCATCCTTGGTACGCTGATCTAGTGCGTCTGGTAGCAGACGCCTCTTGGCGTCTACCACTAAGAAAGGACCTGCTGTCGCAAGGTCCCATGCGCCATCCTGTTTTTTACAGTCACTGGCTTAACGGCATGGCTATTGAGAGCCAGGTGCTAAGAGACCGGGGCCTGTCAGACTCGGTGATCTCTACCATGAGGAGTGCTCGGAAATTATCCTCTAGCAAGATTTACAATCGCACTTGGAAGACCTACATATCCATTTGTGAGGAAATGAGGTGGCATCCGCGTACTTATTTGGTTCCAGAGTCCTGCTGTTCTTACAGCGTGGGGCGGACCAAAAATGTTAACTTTAAGTACAATTAGGGGCAGATATCTGCCTGGCTGTCTTTTTTTCAATGGCCCCTGGTGGCTCACTCTCTAGTGAGAACGTTTGTACAGGGGGTTCGGCAGGCAGCCCCTCCGGTCCACCCTCCACTACCTCCATGGGGCTTGTGTAGCAGACGGCCTTTTGGCGTCTACTGCTACGAGAGGAACTGCTGTCACAGGGTCCCATATGCCATCCTGCTTAGTCAATGGCTTTAACGGCATGGCCTCTAGGTGCCTCAGAAACCAACGTTTGACAACATCAGGGAGATTCCCTTGTTGACACTTTCTCAGAAAGTGGTCCTTTTGGTGGCTGTTATGTCAGTTAAGATGGGTTTCTGAGCTGGCAGCCTTGTCATGCAAGGCTCCCTATCTGATTATCCACAAGGATAAGGTGGTGCTGCGTCCGCAGCCTTCTTTTCTTCCTAAGGTCGTTTCGACCTTCCATCTCAAGGAAGACATTGTACTGCCATCCTTGTGTCCTCATCCATTGAATCCTAAGGAGATGACGTTGCATTCCTTGAACGTTGTCCGAGCTCTGAGAGTATATTTGTCTGGTACTGCTCCATTACGGAGTTCAGACTCACTGTTTGTTTCGGTGGCTGGTCCCAAGAAGGGCCCAGCGGTCTCGTCGGCCACCATCTCTAGGTGGAGCCGACAGATCGTGATCAGGCTTACGCCATGAAGGGTCAGGCGCCTCCCTTTCCCGGCGCATTCAACCAGGTCAAGAGGTGCCTCTTGGGCTTTCTGACGTCAAGCGTCTGTTTCCCAGGTGTATAAGGCGGCGACTTGGTCGTCCGATCACACTTTCACTAAACTTTAAAGTTGATGTATGTGCATCTTCGGATGCTTCTTTCGGCCGTAAGGTATTGCAGGCGGCTGTTTAGAGTTGCAACTCATCCGTTGAGGACCTCTGTTTTGTTTTGGGGTGAAGTTGCTTTTAATGCTGTTCCCACCCCTCGTTTTTGACACTGCTTTGGGACGTCCCACTTTGTCAAGATTGAAGCTATGTCCGCCCATGAACGAAAGAGAAAATAGGATTTTTGTACTCACCGTAAAATCCTTTTCTCTGAGTTCATGGACGGACACAGCACCCACCCCTCGTTTCTAGGTTCGTACTGCTTTTGACAAACTGATCTGCTTAGTGCAGGCTGAGGGGATATAGCCAGTAGGACTGCAACCTGGGCAGGGCTGTTCAGCTTTGAAGTTTTTGGCCTTCATTCAGGAGTGACTAGGCAGAAAGTGTTAATACCCACTTTGTCAAGATTGAAGCTGAACTCAGAGAAAAGGATTTTACGGTGAGTACAAAAATCCAATTTTTTTTGCACTGATCACTGTAATAATGTCACTGGTTCCCAAAAGTGTCAAAAATTAGTGTCCGAATTGCCCGTTGCAATATTGCAGTCCCGCCTTAAGTCGCTGATCGCCACGATTACTAGTATAAAGTTTGTAGACGCTATAACTTTTGCGCAAACCAATCAATATACGCTTATTTTATTTTTTTTACCAAAATTACGTAGCAGAATACATATTGGCCGAAATTTATGAAGAAATTAGATTTTTTTTTAATTTTTTCTTATTTATATGTTTTATAGCATAAAGTAAAAAAAAATATCATTTTTTTTTCAGAATTGTCTTTCTTTTTTTGTTTATAGCACAAAAATTAAAAAAACCCAGAGGGGATCAAATACCACCAAAAGAAAGCTCTATTTGTGGGAATTAACTACATACATTTTATTTGGGTACAGCATTGTTGACCACACAATTGTCAGTTAAAGTAACAAAGTGCTATATGGCAAAAAAAAAAAGCCTGGTCAGGAAAGGGGGTAAATCTTCGGAGGTCAAGTGGTTAATCCTTTCATCACCCTAAATGTTAACCCCTTCCTGCCTGCATAGCTTAGTGTCATCTGCAAAGACAAAAATGTTACTTTTGATCTCAGACCCAATATCATTTATAAAGATATTAAAAAGTAAGGGTCCCAACACTGAACCTTGGGGTACACGACTGATAACCTTAGACCATTCAGAGTAAGAATCATTAACCACGACTCTCTGAATTCTGTCTTTTAGCCAGTTTTCTATCCATTTACAAACTGATATTTCCAAGCCTGTAGACTTTACCTTGCACATGAGCCGCGTGTGGGGAACTGTATCGAACGCTTTTGCAAAATCCAAGTATACGACGTCCACAGCCACCCCTCTGTCCAAGGTCTTACTTACCTCTTCATAAAAAGAAATCAGGTTTGTCTGACAACTTCTGTCTTTCATGAATCCATGCTGTCTGTTGCTTAAATAGTTTTTTCCAGCAAGAACTCATCTATGTGGTCTTTTATCAATCTCTCCAGTATCTTCCCAACTATAGAAGTTAAACTAACAGGTCTATAGTTACTTGGTAAAGACTTTGTTCCCTTTTTAAATATAGGCACCACATTGGTCCTATGCCAATCCAGTGGTACTATTCCTGTCATTAATCACTTTAATACTGGGCACTTTCAACCGCTTCCTGCCCAGGCCAATTTTCAGCTTTCAGCGCTGTCGCACTTTGAATGACAATTGCACGGTCATGCAAAGCTGTACCCAAACAAAATTTGGATAATTGTTTGTAGCGCCCTCCTCACTCCCCTCTTGTTCTTCAGCTCGTCTGTCTCTTGTCTAGGGGTACTTTCAGAGGGGAAGGGAGCGGGGACACCACGCCTGGCCTTCACCACAGGTGTCAATGTGGTGTAAGCAAAGTTCTTTTACCTTCGGGTCAGTGCTGTGCACCTGGAGCCTCCACCAAGAGTCACCTTGAACAATGTCTGTCAGGAAATGAGCCCCACACCATTAAAGTTCAACACTCCTTTATTCTTCTTGAATGAACACAATCAGTTGAACTCCCTTGTAGAAACAGAACAGAAAAGGAGGTGTGGATGGGAGCAGGCCCAGACACAATGTGTTCTCCACTTTCCTCCCTGAAAGTGGGTTGCGGTCTCCGAGCGAGGGGGGATTTCCCTCCAGGCGGTCTCCGATGAGAGACTCACCCGTCACTGGCAATATGCTGCACCAGGTCTTCGAGTGAGGAGCTCCCCCCCCGGTCCATTACGCCTTCCGGATTCGGGTACCCACTCCCGGGGTTCCCTAGGATCTCCTTCCCTCGCGGAACTCAGTGTTGGGCACTGAGCTCCAGACCTCCATCCGAGTACCTCACCCCATTCTAAAGGTGCCTGGAATGGAACACGACCTCCGGCTGTCCTCTAGGCCTAGGCCGCCTAGAGGACCGACACAAACCACCGTCCACAGGCTGAAGGTGCCTGGGACTCGACCCCATGACAAAGGTGGCCGGCCCCTTTATACCTTCTCCCAGCAAGCACGGCGGGTTCCCCGCCCCACCATACCGCTGCCGAGGGAGGACAAAAAGGAAGCCCGGCACACAGCAATGATTCAACCCCAGCCCAGGGTGACAGCGCCACCTGCTGGGCTGCAGGGAATTACACATCACTGATGTCTCTGCCAAGTTCAAATTTACACCTGGGAAAGTACATACCCGCTACATGTTTTTAGACAGAGCTTTCTTTTGGTGGTATTTAATCACCACTGAGTTTTTTATCTTTTGCTAAACGATTGAAAAAAGACTGAAGATTTTGAAAAAAAAAAGTTTGTATTTGCTTCTGTTACAAAATTTTGTAAATAAGTCGTTTTTCTCCTTCACTGATGTGCACTGATAGGTTGCACTGATGGTCACTGATGAAGAGGCACTGATATGCGGCACTGATGGGCAGCCTTTATAGGCACTAATAGACAGCACTGATGAGGAGGCACTGACAGCCATTACTGATGGACACTGAGCTTATCAGCTCTCCTCTACTCATGCGCTGTCAGCGTGATTAGAGGAATGACAATAACCATCACTTCCTATTTACACTGTGATCAGCTGTGATTGGACACAGCTGATCACATGGTAAAGAGCCTACATCATAGGCTCTTTACCGTGATCGAAGATGCGGTGTGTCCGAGCAACACACCACGATTGCTGCGCGTGCTCGGGGGGACGCACGAGAGGCTTCACAATCCCCTGCTTACCACTGTCGCCTGCTGCTAGATGCCATGTGTCACTTGCCACCGTCACCTGCTGCCAGATGCAACATGTCACTTGCCACCATCCTCTGCTGCCAGATGCCATGTGTCACTTGTCACCATCACCTGCTGCCAGATGCAACCTGTCACTCACCACCGTCACCTGCTTCTAGACACCATGTGTCACTTGCCACCATCACCTGCTGCTAGACGCCACGTGTCACTTCCCATCGTCACCTGCTGCCAGACGCAATGTGTCACTTGCCATCGTCGCCTGCTGCCAGACGCAACGTGTCACTTGCCATCGTCGCCTGCTGCCAGACGCAACGTGTCACTTGCCATCGTCGCCTGCTGCCAGACGCAACGTGTCACTTGCCATGGTCACCTGCTGCCAGACGCCACGTGTCACTTGCCACCGTCACCTTCTGCCAGACGCCACGTGTCACTTGCCACCGGCACCTTCTGCCAGACGCCACGTGTCACTTGCCACCGGCACCTTCTGCCAGACGCCATGTGTCACTTGCCACCGTCACCTTCTGCCAGACGCCACGTGTCACTTGCCACCGTCACCTTCTGCCAGATGCCATGTGTCACTTGCCACCGTCACTTTCTGCCAGACGCCACGTGTCACTTGCCACCGTCACCTTCTGCCAGACGTCACTTGCCACGTCACCTTCTGCCAGACGCCACGTGTCACTTGCCACCGTCACCTGCTGCCAGACGTCACGTGTTACTTGCCACCGTCCCCTGCTGCCAGACGCCACGTGTCACTTGCCACCGTCCCCTGCTGCCAGACGCCACGTGTCACTTGCCACCGTCACCTGCTGCCAGACGCCACTTGTCACTTGCCATCGTCACCTGCTGCCAGACGCCACGTGTCACTTGCCACCGTCACCTGCTGCCAGACGCCACGTGTCACTTGCCACCATCACCTGCTGCCAGACGCCACGTGTCACTTGCCACCGTCACCTGCTGCCAGACGCCACGTGTCACTTGCCATCGTCAGCTGCTGCCAGACGCCACGTGTCACTTGCCACCGTCACCTGCTGCCAGACGCCACGTGTCACTTGCCACCGTCACCTGCTGCCAGACGCCACGTGTCACTTGCCACCGTCACCTGCTGCCAGACGCCACGTGTCACTTGCCACCGTCACCTGCTGCCAGACGCCACGTGTCACTTGCCACGTCACCTGCTGCCAGTCGCCACGTGTCACTTGCCACCATCACCTGCTGCCAGACGCCACGTTTCACTTGCCACCATCTCCTGCTGCCAGATGCCACCTGTCACTTGCCATGTCACCTGCTGCCAGATGCCACGTGTCACTTGCCACGTCACCTGCTGCCAGACGCCACATGTCACTTGCCACGTCACCTGCTGCCAGACGCCACGTGTCACTTTCCACAGTCACCTGCTGCCAGACGCCACGTGTCACTTGCCACCGTCACCTGCTGCCAGACGCCACGTGTCACTTGCCACGTCACCTGCTGCCAGATGCCACGTGTCACTTGCCACCGTCCCTAGTTCTCTGAAGAGAGATTTGAACACTGATCGCTTTTCAGAGCGCATCACACATGTGAACAAGTCCTTATAGTGAGGCTGGTGTGGTGATGATCAGGGAAACTAACTAGTGTGGTGGTGTTCGGGGACACTGTGACTGGTGTTGCAGTGATCAGGGACACTGAGTGGGTGGCGGTGATTAGGGACACTAGCTGATGAAAGTATGTTAAAAAAATATATATAATTTTTCTAAAAAACAAATTTTTGACACTTTCCAGCTGCTTTCATGCAACCATTAAGTACTACGGTTATAGCTGTAATTGGCCACAGCCATCACATGGTATAGGGCCACTGTGACCAATCGCAGTAGTAAGCAATGGTGTCATGAATGACAGGTCACAGAGCACACCACTGCGCTGCCCGAGTCCATCCAGGAGCACCCATTCTGGGAGGACTTACGGATCTGCCATTGGCTGCAAGCACTGATCGAATGCTGTTTTTTCCAGTGTCCTGTTGAACAGACAGTGGTTCATGGTTCCTGCTGAATGACCCCTGTGTACCTGACATTAGGCCCCTTTCACACTTGTGCGACTTGTCCTGCAACCTGGAATTGCAAAGTCGCATGACAAGTCGTACCGCATGATTTCCAATGAGTACCATTCATATCTGTGCAACTTAAAAGTAGTCCCTGTACTACTTTGGTCCGACTTTGATGCGAGTTACACAGGCATTCCCTGAAATCGCAGCAAAATCACATCAAAATTGCGGTAAATAAATTTTTGTCTGCAAAGTGTAAGTTACTTTTGAATTCCCTGACTTAACCGGTCTTAGAACTTCAGTTTGATGATACCTTCTTTCTTGTTCTGAGGGGTGTCTATTGTGTATCTCAAATAAGACAAAAATCTCCTGCGCTCTCAGTGTATCGTCAACACACGGGTGATATGGTTCCGTCTAGAGGCAAAGTCTAAAGTCTTGCGGCCCTCCTCAGAACAATGGGTGTTTATACGGCTAGAAATAAAAAATAAATAAAAAAGGAGGGCGCACCGACCTAGTGCATTACCACTTAAAAGTTTATTAAAATATGAATAAATATGAATGGCCATTTGGTATTTGAGTTTAAATGGGGGGATGCTTTTCTAACAATAAAATTTACTCTCTACAGACTCATGAGATTTTGGGCCTTGACTGTTTCATCGGTTTAATTAAAATATTTCTAGTTCTATAAGACCTTTGAGATGTGTGCCTTCGGTAGATTACCTAGTGCACATGTATTTGCTGTTCTGGATGTGTGTCCAAGCAGGATATTATCTCGTGGGTCTGGCACACAGTGGGTCGGTGGGTATTGTTATATATGTACACGCATGTGTAATATCTTTATGCATGTGTGTGCGTATATGCGTTTTGGGTGCGCATGTACGCATATATGTATATCTACTAGGAATAATGTCGCTGGTCTTTTTTGTTTTAGGTATATATCTAATACTTTATACTACTTTTTTTATATTCAGAAAAATATGTATTGTATTGTACATTTTTATTTATACATTTTTATCTATTTATGGGGAAAAAAATGATATGCCTACGGACCTTCTAGTGTAGCATTGTCCTAGTATGTGTGCTCTTTAGCCCACCTGGGGTGTATCAGCATTGGAAACCGTTGATTCCCAATGTTTGAGCTAATATAGATTAGGTTTATTTATCTATATTTGCATATATTTCTAAATTTGGTAAATTTTTTCCCCCTAGGGGGTCCCACCCACTGTGTGCACCTCCGTCTCTGTATGTGTGTGGTCGTGTGTTGAGGGTCTTCTAGCCGGCTCAGTCCCTTGACCTAGTATGTATTTATATACACTATGGTTCTAGCTTAGGAATCCCTGCATTACAGTTCTGGCATAGGAATCCCTGGTGTCCTCGCATTTGGCCACTAGAGGGAGTGACGCTGTTGTGCTGGGTACACAATAGTATACTGAGAGATTACCGGGGGGAGGTCTCCAGATGGACCGGAAGTGGCCGGCGGAACGCAAACACACCCGCACTTCCTGGTGCTGCTGTTAGATGTGGGCGGCTACAGTGGAAGCTGACATGACGTCTCGGCATTACCGGAAATGCGGTCTGGAAGCAGGAGGCACTTCTGGGTTGCGAGACAGCGTGCGCCCCAATGGATCTGCGGGGAGGGTATGATGTGTACATCTGCCACATCCACCGTGCCATGAGGAGCGGATCCTTCTTTGGGTAAGAGGGAGATGGGCATCCATATGTGTATATATCTTTTCGTTCCTACTTTCTGTGCTTATGCTAGTATCCCTCCCAACGTGAACCCCCCCCCCCCATATGGGGAGCTTTGATCTTAAATGGTTATACCTATAAATGATGTAATTGTATACCAATGATGTATACCATTGTAAATATGGTCAGCACTATTTCAGGGAGCAAACTGTTACACTAATAGGTAGCACAAATAGAGGGTAGTGTTATGGTGCCCTCTCTCCTTTCTCCTCCCCACCCCCCCCCCCTAGGGGTACCAGGATCAACCATTGGGCTGCCTCCCATGGGTGGGCTAGTTCAAGCCCCATCCCTATGGGTGGGGCGAGCCATGACTAAGGGGTGGGGTTTGCTAATTGCTGGCCACCTGAGCTGAAGCCTTTTGCACATGTGAACACACATATATAGCGAAGGGCTTTGTGAGAGCTATCACGGACCACCTATGCTCTGAGGAAAGGGGTGCGCCCCAGAAACGCGTCAGCCATCTGGATGCTTTGGGGTATCGTCCGACCCTCTCTGTTGTTGAGTCCAGTCGGTGGATGCCAAGAATTCCAGTCCATTTGTCCGAAGAGCTTGTACTTAAGCTCCGTCTGTGAGTAGGACCATTGTGTTTTTTATTCATATTTTAATAAACTTTTAAGTGGTAATGCACTAGGTCGGTGCGCCCTCCTTTTTTATTTTTTTTTATTGTGTATCTCACAAATAACCTTGAAAGATGAAAGAAAATATCGGTGACTTTGGGGACCTCGTACCGGCCGGTCATAGGTCCTCTGGACCCGAAACTTGGCACACATGTAACCCCATTTCTCCTCTACCAGTGTAAAAAGTTTTTTGTCTGGGAGACCTACGGCCGGGGAGCACCAATTTTTCAAACCAGCACCCCTTCCATAGACTCCCATGTTAAACGTCAGTCTAGTCATGGGCACAGTGAGGCAAAGTGAGGCACAGTGAGGCATGGACACAGTGAGGCATGCACATGGGCACAGTGAGGCATGCAGATGGACACCCTAGGCTTATACTCGAGTCAATACGTTTTCCCAGTTTTTTATGGTAAAATTAGGTGCCTCGGCTTATATTCGAGTCGGCTTATACTCGAGTATATACGGTAGTTTTTAGGGCTGCAACGGATCGGCGGTGATCCGTGATCTGAACGGGTCACCCTGTTCGGATCGGATCACCACTGGATCCACGGAGCGACTTCGCGGCCTCGGCCTTAAGAAAGGCCGCGGCTTCGGCCTAGCTCCGGAGCCGCGGCCATCTTGGTACACGCGGCGGCCGCCTTGTGCGCGCTGACGTCATCACCCCTCACCCTCGCTGCTCGTGGATCTGAACTGGCCGGCGGGAGAGACTAAGGTAAGTGGGGGAGATGCCCATTACAGGGGGAGAAGATTGTGGATATTACAGGGGGAGAAGATTGTGGATATTACAGGGGGAAAATTGTGGATATTACAGGGGGAAAATTGTGGATATTACAGGGGGAAAATTGTGGATATTACAGGGGGAGAAAATTGTGGATATTACAGGGGGAGAAGATTGTGGATATTACAGGGGGGAAATTGTGGATATTACAGGGGGAGAAGATTGTGGATATTACAGGGGGAGAAGATTGTGGATATTACAGGGGGAGAAGATTGTGGATATTACAGGGGGAGAAGATTGTGGATATTACAGGGGGAGAAGATTGTGGATATTACAGGGGGAGAAGATTGTGGATATTACAGGGGGAGAAGGTTGTGGATATTACAGGGGGAGAAGGTTGTGGATATTACAGGGGGAGAAGGTTGTGGATATTACAGGGGGAGAAGGTTGTGGATATTACAGGGGGAGAAGATTGTGGATATTACAGGGGGAGAAGATTGTGGATATTACAGGGGGAGAAGATTGTGGATATTACAGGGGGAGAAGATTGTGGATATTACAGGGGGAGAAGATTGTGGATATTACAGGGGGAGAAGATTGTGGATATTACAGGGGGAGAAGATTGTGGATATTACAGGGGGAGAAGATTGTGGATATTACAGGGGGAGAAGATTGTGGATATTACAGGGGGAGAAGATTGTGGATATTACAGGGGGAGAAGATTGTGGATATTACAGGGGGAGAAGATTGTGGATATTACAGGGGGAGAAGATTGTGGATATTACAGGGGGAGAAGATTGTGGATATTACAGGGGGAGAAGATTGTGGATATTACAGGGGGAGAAGATTGTGGATATTACAGGGGGAGAAGATTGTGGATATTACAGGGGGAGAAGATTGTGGATATTACAGGGGGAGAAGATTGTGGATATTACAGGGGGAGAAGATTGTGGATATTACAGGGGGAGAAGATTGTGGATATTACAGGGGGAGAAGATTGTGGATATTACAGGGGGAGAAGATTGTGGATATTACAGGGGGAGAAGATTGTGGATATTACAGGGGGAGAAGATTGTGGATATTACAGGGGGAGAAGATTGTGGATATTACAGGGGGAGAAGATTGTGGATATTACAGGGGGAGAAGATTGTGGATATTACAGGGGGAGAAGATTGTGGATATTACAGGGGGAGAAGATTGTGGATATTACAGGGGGAGAAGATTGTGGATATTACAGGGGGAGAAGGTTGTGGATATTACAGGGGGAGAAGGTTGTGGATATTACAGGGGGAGAAGGTTGTGGATATTACAGGGGGAACATTGTGGATATTACAGGGGGAGAAGATTGTGGATATTACAAGGGGGGGGGGGGAGATTGTGGATATTACAAGGGGGGGGGGAAGATTGTGGATATTACAAGGGGGGGGGGGAAGATTGTGGATATTACAAGGGGGGGGGGAGATTGTGGATATTACAAGGGGGGGGGGAAGATTGTGGATATTACAAGGGGGGGGGGGGGGGAAGATTGTGGATATTACAAGGGGGGGGGGAAGATTGTGGATATTACAAGGGGGGGGGGGAAGATTGTGGATATTACAAGGGGGGGGAAGATTGTGGATATTACAAGGGGGGGGGGGAAGATTGTGGATATTACAAGGGGGGGGGAAGATTGTGGATATTACAGGGGGGGGGAAGATTGTGGATATTACAGGGGGGGGGAAGATTGTGGATATTACAGGGGGGGGGAAGATTGTGGATATTACAGGGGGGGGGAAGATTGTGGATATTACAGGGGGGGGGAGATTGTGGATATTACAGGGGGGGTGGGAAGATTGTGGATATTACAGGGGGGGTGGGAAGATTGTGGATATTACAGGGGGGGTGGGAAGATTGTGGATATTACAGTGAGGGGGAAATTACGTGGATATTAGTAATTTCTTTTTTTTTTTGCCGATCCGAAAGTGATCCGATCCGTGACCCCTGATCCGAGGATCGATCCGATCCGTGAGTTTTTTGATCCGTTGCACCCCTAGTAGTTTTCCAATTTCCAAAGAGAATAAAATAGAAAAAAAAAGGAATATAATAGAAAAAAATATAATAGAATATAAAAGAATATAACAGAAATTAAAAGAATAGAATATAATATAGTAAAACAGAACAAAATAGAAAATAAAAGAATAGAAAAAAAAAGAATAGAATAGACTATAATAGAATATAAAAAAACTAGAATAATAAAAACAAAACAATGGAATAGAATAAAATAGAATATAACCATTTCCCAAAATTCTAATAGAATCAATTTGAATTTGAGTACAATAGAAAAGAATAAAATAGAATAGAAAATAACAGAATAGCATAGAAAAAAACCGCAGAATAGAAAGAACATAACCATCTTCCGAAATTAGAATTTCATATAGAATAAATTTGAATAGAATAGAATAGGATAGAATAAACAAATAGAAAAAAATGGAATTAAAAAAACAATAGAATAGAAATAATAACACCATTTCCCAAAATTCACATAGAATCAATTTGAATAGAATATAAAAGAAAGATTAGAATAGGAAGATGGTTATATTCTTTCTATTCTGTTGTTTATTTTCTATACTATTGTTATATTCTATTATAATCTAATCTATTCTATTCAAATTTATATTCTATTGTTTTTTTAATTATGTTCTTTTCTATTCTATTCTTTTCTATTTGAATTTCAGAAGATGATTATATTATTTCTATTTTATTCTATTCTTTTTTTATTTATTTCTATTCTATTCCATTCTATTCTGTTCTTTTATTTTCTATTCTTTTTTGTTTTGTTTTACTCTATTATATCCTGTTATTTTATATATATTTTTTCTCTAGTATGTTTTTTTTTTCTGTTCGATTGCATTATTTTATATTCTATTCTCTTTGGAAGTTGAAAAACTATTCAAATTCGAAAACCTTTTAAATTTGAAAACGATTCAAATCGATTCGAATTTGAATTCTGGAAATTTGATTAGATTCGAATTTGTATAGAATAAAACTCATTCCGAAAACGAATTAAACGGGTTAAACAAGATTAATTAAACAAATTTATGTAAATAACGAAACAAAACGAAACAAATGTTTTCATTCTGCACATGTCTAGCAACCAATGACCGTTTCAGGCTTTAACCACCCACCGTACATATACTGCGGCAGGGCGGCCTGGCTGCGTGAACCGACGCGTACCTGTACGTCGGTCCGTGCTATAGATACAGAGGACTCAATGTCCGCCGGCCACCAGCGATCGCGGTGAAGAGAGCCAGAACGCGGATCTGCCTATGTAAATGGAGCAGATCCCCGTTCTAACAGGGGAGGAGAGAGAGATCAGCTGTTCCTAGAGATCAGGAACAGCGATCTCTCTCTCTCTCTACTCCCAGTGAGCCCATCCCCCTGACAGTTAGCAAGCACCTCTCTAGGGAACACATAACCCTTTGATCACCACTAGTGTTAACCCCTTCCCTGCCAGTGCCATTTATACAGTGATCAAATAAAAAGTCCCTAAATCTTTACCCTATTTACGCTATAACTTTTGCGCAAAACAATCATCATCGCTTATTGCAATTTTTTTTATTTTTTTTTGTTACCAAAATTTGTAGAAGAATACATATTGGCTTAAACTGATGAATACATTTGTTTTTTTATATATTTTTTTTATTGGATATGTATTATAGCAGAAAGTAAAAATTATAATTTTTTTTTTTTTTTAAAACTGCAAGGGTGATCAAATACCACCAAAAGAAAGCTCTATTTGTGTCAATATTGTTTGTCGGTTAAAGCGACATAGTGCCATATCGCAAAAAATGGCCTCGTCATTAAGGGGGTAAATCCTTCTGGGGCTAAAGTGGTTAAAAGCCACAGTTGCCAAATGGCACTGGTCAGATTAGTTCTGTGATCAATGGAGTAAAGGGAGATAGACTTACATACCTGTGGTAATCACAGCAGAAAAATAATGGCTAGGCCTTTTGGTGCTTGCTCTGAAATGCTGATAGGAACACTTTTCCACCTCCATTCATGCTCATACACCAGGACTCCGAGAGCTTTCTACTGATAGTTCCAGCTCTTTATTACTCAACTTTCCAATGAACTGATGTCCATGTTGTTTATTTAGTACCTTGTACTACATTTGCTTAGAAAAGCAGAAGAAAATGGAATGTCACAAGACACACAAATTGTAGCTTATGGCAGAAAAAAATGTTTGTGCTTGAAAGTGGCCTTACAAAGTCCTGGTGGAAACAGCAATGACTTGCATTAATTAAATATATGTTACCTGTCAGTGAAGATTGAACCAATCACATTTTTTCAGCAAATAGAGCATTTTCTAGCTGGCTTAACTTTATGTCACTCTCTGTGGACCTAATTTGTAATCTTCCAAAAATTGGAATAGTTCCTCTAATTTTGTGAGTTGATCTTCTTCAACACTTAGACAAACAACAGGGAGCCAGCACAAGATGCATTGGTAAGGGCCAAATATAGATGCCTCCATGCACAAATATAGTTAAATGATGTAAATAGAAATAAAAGGGCAGATTTAGTAAAGTGGTTCTAAACCCAGATGTCTGCCCTCCTTGCAGGATCAAAACTAGGAGGGGCATGTGCCCGGGCACTGTATTGAGAGGAGTGGCAAAATGGGGAGAGGGGGGGGTGGTGGGCATTCAACTGCACCTTCGCTGTCAGCAGTACTAATAGATTCCGTGTTTGTGTTGATGGCGTCGGTAGTGATCAGTATGATCCCTGCTGTACCTCCAAGCTTTTATGTGCCTGTTTTGCGTTTGTTAAAATGTGATTTTTTATATTAATCAGACATAAAATTACATGGGACAATATTCAGATTACTGTCAGGGTTTGGAGTAGATTTGGAGAGTAGATATTTCTCAAACAAATGCTGTTGCATACAATGGGTACGTAGATACCATTGTCGTATTCAATTTACAGTTGAATAGGCTATTGTCTCTATAGCTACAGTAAACAGGTAGAGAGGGTCTCTCAAACTGTTTACTGAATGACTGTTAGTCGGTTGTTATGGAAACAAGTTGTCAACAAACTTGTACATAAAAGGATGAGTAAAGACTGAGGGGGGGGGGGTTCATTCAAGCTTGAAGATCAGAAGCTAAAGTGCCACCGGGCGGCACTAGGACCCGGTGACAGTCAGTAGCAGATGATGGGAGACACGCCCCTGTTGACCGGTGACTGGTCCTGATTGGAGGAGTAAGGTCGGCTCCACGTCAGGTGCTGCTGTGCTGGGAAATGCGGGCAGTGTGAGGCGGCCTGTACCGGGTAGAGTGCATGGACTGGAGAAGGGTGTATGCTGCAGTGAGCTGGGGACTGAGATACGGAGGAAGCAGGTGAGAGAACCAGGTATTGGTACTTTTGGCAATGTGGGCAAGTGGCAAGTCCTGCTGGAAAATGAAATCAGCATCTCCATAAAGCTGGTCAGCAGAGGGAAGCATGAAGTGCTCTAGAATTTCCTAGTAGAGGGCTGCGTTGACTTTGGACTTGATAAAACACAGTGGACCAACACCAGCAGATGACATGGCTCCCCAAATCATCGCAGAATGTGGAAACTTCACACTGGACCTCATTCAACTTGGATTCTGTGTCTCTCCACTCTTCCTCCAGACTCTGGGACCTTGATTTTCCAAATGAAATGCAAAATGTTCCACAGTCGTGATGATTTGGGGAGCCATGTCATCTGCTGGTGTTGGTCCACTTTTGTTTTAGCAAGTCCAAAGTAAGCTCAGCCCTCCAGCAGGAAATTCTAGAGCACTTCATGCTTCCCTCTGCTGACCAGCTTTATGGAGATGCCAATTTCCTTTTCCAGCAGGACTTGGCACCTGCACACACTGCCAAAAGTACCAATACCTGGTTTAATGATCATGGTATCACTGTGCTTGATTGGCCAGCAAACTCGCCTGACCTAAACCCCATAGAGAATCCATGGGGTATTGTCAAGAGGAAGATGAGACACCAGACCCAACAATGTAGATGAGCTGAAGGCCTCTATCAACCTGGGCTTCCATAACACCTTGGCAGTGCCACAGGCAGGTCGCCTCCATGCTACGCTGCTTCGATGCAGCGGCCGACCAAATATTAGGTGCATACTATACTGTACATGGATATACTTTTTAGTTAGCCAACATTTCTGTATTAAAAATCCTTTTTTTTTATTGGTTTTATGTAATATTCTTATTTTCTGAGATACTGAATTTGGAGTTTTCACTAGCTGTGAGCCATAATCATCAAAATGAAAAGAAAGAAATGCTTGAAATATATAATAATAATAATATATATACAGTTGCAAACAAAAGTATGTGAACCCTTTAGGAATGATATGGATTTCTGCACAAATTGGTCATCAAATGTGTTCTGATCTTCATCTATGCCCCCCACCACCATACTTCACAGTTGGGATGAGGTTTTGATGTTGGTGTGCTGTGCCAATTTTTCTCCACACATAGTGTTGTGTGTTTCCTCCAAACAACTCAACTTTGGTTTCATCTGTCCACAGAATATTTTGCCAGTACTGCTGTGGAACATCCAGGTGCTCTTGTGCAAACTAAACGTGCAGCAATGTTTTTTTTGGACAGCAGTGGCTTCCTCTGTGGTATCCTCCCATGAAATCCATTCTTGTTTAGTGTTTTACGTATCGTAGATTTGCTAACAGGGATGTTAGCATATGCCAGAGACTTTTGTAAGTCTTTAGCTGACACTCTAGGATTCTTCTTCACCTCATTGAGCAGTCTGCGCTTTGCTCTTGCAGTCATCTTTACAGGACGCCCACTCCTAGGGAGAGTAGCAGCAGTGCTGAACTTTCTCCATTTATAGACAATTTGTCTTACCGTGGACTGATGAACAGCAAGGCTTTTGGAGATACTTTTATAACCCTTTCCAGCTTTATGCAAGTCAACAATTCTTAATCGTAGGTCTTCTGAGAGCTCTTTTGTGCGAGGCATCATTCACATCAGGCAATGCTTCTTGTCAAAAGCAAACCCTGAACTGGTGTGTGTTTTTTTAGGGCAGGGCAGCTGTAACCAACACCTCCAATCTCATCTCATTGATTGGACTCCAGTTGGCTGACACCTCACTTCAATTAGCTCTTGGAGATCTCATTAGTCTAGGGGTCCACATACTTTTTCCACCTGCACTGTGAATGTTTACATGGTGTGTTCAATAAAAACATGGTAACATTTAATTATTTGTGTGTTAGTTTAAGCAGACTGTGATTGTCTATTGTTGTGACTTAAGCCCCATACACACGGTCGGACTTCCATTGGACTTTTCCGTGGATTTTTGTCCGAACGGAGTTGGCCGGGCACACCCATAGCATACACACCACAGGACTTTTCTGCAAACTTTCCCAAAACTTTTTGCAACATCACATGGTTTTTCTGCTCTTTACCGCCACCCTTTGGTCAACTTCTGCTATTGTTGGTTGATTTTAACATTAGTTGTTTTGTCCATCGGACAAAAGTCCTATGGTTTTCTGTACACACGCTCCATCTGACTTTTGTTGGGCAAAAGTTTGTCCGTTTGCAGACCCAACTTTTGTCCGATGAAAACAAAACCAAACGAAAAAAAGTTTGTCCGATGGAGCGTACACACGGTCGGATTGTTGATCCAACTTGCTTAAAACGAAGTTTGCTGGGCAAAAGTCTGACCGTGTGTACGGGGCTTTAGATGAAGATCAGATCACATTTTATGACCAATTTGTGCAGAAATCTATATCATTCCAAAAGGGTTCACATACTTGGTTTTGCAACTGTGTGTGTGTGTGTGTGTGTGTGTATATAATATATATATATAATATAGGTGTTTCACTTTTTGACTTGAATTACTGAAATAAATTAACTTTTTTGGTGATATTCAAATTTTATGAGATGCACCTGTAATTGCTGAAATGCCAGTGTATATAAAAATAACTTGTGATATCTGGATAGTATATTCATTAAGCTGCTTACATTAATTTTCCTGCAGATACATAAAATTAAGAAAGCTGGCTGCTTGTCAGATAGCTGATGTGACTATGATCCTAAATGTAATTTCCTCTTTTTGCTGGTGTTTTCTTTAATCACTTAGCTAGGATCTTCACACAGAGTTGTCTCACTGTTGTTCTTTGTTCACCCACAGGGTCAAGCTGACCTCCTCAAGCATGCCAAGAATGAAGCTGTCGACCACGTCAGGCAGATCAACCATGCAGGGCAATCCTGCGGGATAAGCCGGGACAGCTCCCACTCCCCCTCCCTGGATGTATTTAGGCCACGAGGGGCCCTGGAACCCATCCCTGAGACTGAAAGTGGGGGGAGCACTGGCTCTTGAAGATGCATTCTGATGCCAGCATAGAACTTAACCCCTTGCATGGCAAAGCCCTCTTCAAAACTATGCTATGCAGTGTGTTCCAGTTTTTTCGCACAACTACAGGGTAAATGTTAGGACCTTCATTATCTCCATCTCTTGACACACCTTTATGGAAAATTTCCTATAATGCCAACCCATGGACTTTTGAAGGATAACTAATCGAATTCACAGGCAGACGTCTATATGAAGGCATACAGTTTTATTTTTGTGCACTTACAGAACCAGCCTCACTTCCCCTCAGTCTGCACCTTCCCAAAAGCAGTGAAAATTTGGGTTGGGGAGGGACGAGTGTATTGCTACCTCTGGTCACCTTCCCCATGCCCCTATCTGTGTAGTGTATGAGAACACTCGTGGAATAAAGACACTTGTTCTGATCTCATGATGGTGGTGGAAGTGTTTTTGCATTAAGAACTCGGCCTTTGTTTTACTAACATATGGTGACACTGCCTCATGCACGCTGGACGTTATAAAAAACGCCAGTAGCTTTGCAGTGAGTTTTACAACGTTTTTCAATGGTTTATTTTTAATGGATAAAAAACGTTAAGCACTGGTGAGCCGTGTTTTTAAAAGTTTATCTGTGTTTTTTGGACCTTAGAGCGTTTTTACAGCTGAAAAACGCCTCTCAGAACCCACTAGTGTTGGGGTTTTTTTTTCACCCAAAAAAACGCTCCAGCCAAAAACAGTTCATAACAGCCTATGTGTGCATGGACACATAGGATAACTGCTGGAGAGTTTATTGACTGTAGAAAAAAACCTCTGTAGCCAAAATCAGAAGCTGTAAAAATGTCCAGTGTGCATGAGGCCTTAGAGCGCATACTGAATGATAAATAGATTTATAGATATTAAACACACATTATCCAATTGATGTCATTTTGACTAACTCAAACAAGAATCTGGTTATCTTTGACACAAAAGGCATAAAAACTGATGTTGCAACCACCAGCAGGGGAAAAAACAAAAACATGTTTTGCATGTTTTTAGATAATATACAGTATCTCACAAAAGTGAGTACACCCCTCACATTTTTGTAAATATTTTATTATATCTTTTCATGTGACAACACTGAAGAAATTACACTTTGTCACAATGTAAAGTACAGGCCGTCCCCGAGTTACGAACAACCGAGTTACGAACGACTCCTACTTACGAACGGCCTCATTTCCCAGAGGCTTGTGCTCCACACTGGTCCTGGATTCCTTCGATCAGCTATCTTGCCACATCCCACACTGCAGTACTACATGTACTGCATGGTCAGAAGAGCCCCAGAAGCGCCCGGAACATCCCACATCCATGCACAGGCGGAAGCTGGAATATCCCACATCCCAGCACAGGCGGAAGTTACTCTTACAAGCAGTGTTCTGACTTACACACAGATTCCACTTACGAACAAACCTACAGTCCATATTGTGATCGTAACTCTGGGACTGCCTGTAGTGAGTGTACAGCTTGTATAACAGTGTAAATTTTCTGTCCCCTCAAAATAACTCAACACACAGCCGTTATGTGACTTGTTAGTGTTACAAGGTATCAGGGGTGAATGGGGAGCAGGCGTGTTAAATTAGGTGTTATCGCTCTCACTCTCTCATACTGGTCACTGGAAGTTCAACATGGCACCTCATGGCAAAGAACTTTTCTCTGAGGATCTGAAAAAAAGAATTGTTGCTCTACATAAAGATGGCCTAGGCCAAGGATATGCAATTAGCGGACCTCCAGCTGTTGTCCCATCATGCCTCTGCCTCTGGGTGTCATGCTTGCTGCTGTCAGAGTCTCGCTATGCCTCATGGGACTTGTAGTTTGGCAACAGCTGGAGGTCCACTAATTGCATATCCCTGGCCTAGGCTATAAGAAGATTGCCATGACCCTGAAACTGAGCTGCAGCATGGTGGCCAAGACCATACAGCGGTTTAACAGGACAGGTTCCATGCTCATCATCATATCCAGAGGTTGTCTTTGGGAAATGGACGTATGAGTGCTGCCAGCATTTCTGCAGAGGTGGGGTGGGGGGTCAGTCTGTCAGTGCTCAGACCATAGGCCACACACTGCATCAAATTGGTCTGCATGGCTGTTGTCCCAGAAGGAAGCCTCTTCTAAAGATGATGCACAAGAAAGCCCGCTAACAGTTTGCTCACGACAAGCAGACTAAGGACATGGATTACTGTAACCATGTTCTGTGGTCTGATGAAACCAAGATAAACTTTTTTTGGTTCAGATTGTGTCAAGCGTGTGTGGCGGCAACCAGGTGAGGAGTACAAAGACAAGTGTGTCTTGCATACAGTCAAGCATGGTGGTGGGAGTGTCATGGTCTGGAGCTGCATGAGTGCTGCCGGCACTGGGGAGCTACAGTTCATTGAGGGAACCATGAATGCCAACATGTACTGTAACATACTGAAGCAGAGCATGATCCCCTCCCTTCAGAGACTGGGCCGCAGGGCAGTATTCCAACATAATGACCCCAAACACACCTCCAAGATGACCACTGCCTTGCTAAAGAATGCAGATAAAGGGGGATCTGTAGTGGTCCTTGATTCTGTTATGTACAAAGGAGAAGCTATACGCCAATTGTCTGACACAGTAACCTTAATCTTAAACTCAGGGGTGACCCCACTATATCCTTCAAACAAGAACTTGGGAACCTATTGAATAGGGCAGTAGCAATAGGTTTAGCTGAATCCCGAGTTATGCCTGTATTCCATCACCTTCCAAAAAATACATTAAGAGTTAAGTCCCTTAACAGGTAGACCGATAGTGGCTGGTATCGATTCCCTGAATGAATGTTTTGGGTCAATGGGTAGACCAGCAATTACAGCCGTTAGTGGTTGAATTGCCTGAGTTTTTCAGAGATACCAAACAACTTCTGAATAAACTACACAATTTTGAATGAAAGCAGGGATGTAAATGGATTACATGTGATATCAGTAGCCTTCATTCTTCTATCCCACACACTTTAGGTCTACAAGCTGTTTCTTTCTTTTTGTCCAAATCAGGTGTAGGTTCTCTTTTGCCCTTCAAGAATTTATTTTAATGTGTCTGAAATATTTACTCACCCACAACTTTTTCCTGTTTGACGGGGACTACTATCTCAAAGTGTGGGGCCTCCATGGGAGCCAAAATTTTCCCCATCCCTAACCAATCTTTATATGGGATGGTGGGAGAGGTCCCGCATTTTTGGACATGAAGCCCCCGGAGTAAAGACACTATGGGGCTGATTTACTAATAACAGTGCGCTGCGCTGGTTCTAACCTTAATTGGTGCGCCTGATAACTCCTTCACTGGGCGCAGGAGGCAGCGGCGCACTGTTATAGTAAATAGAAATGTCAGCGGCGCTCTATTGAAAATGAATGGTTCCCTATGGGAGCCCATTGATTTGAATAGAGGTCGCCCGGGAAGTCGGATCCGACTTGCAGGCGACTCGTGTGCCGGCTGACACAGGGACACCGTGACTTTGCGAGGCGATCTGGACACGACCTGAGCGTGCAGCAGCCGCTCAAGTCGTGTCCTAGAGGCGACTAGCCGGCCCAGAATGTGTCCAGCGCGATGTCATCGGTAGCCTCGCTGTCCCATGTTTTGGTATGAATCATGAAGGGGAACTCCAGGCCAAATTTTAATGAAAAAACCGGCATGGGTTCCCCTTCAGGAGCATACCAGGCCCTTAGGTCTGGTCTGGATTCTAAGGTGAACCCCCTAAGCCGAAAAACGGCATGGGGGTCCCCCCAAAATCCAAACCAGACCCTTATCCGAGCACGCAACCTGGCAGGCCGCAGGGGAAAAGGGGGGACGAGAGCGCCCCCCCCTCCCTCCTGAACCGTACCAGGCCGCATGCCCTCAACATGGGGGGTTTGGTGCTTCGGGGCAGGGGGGCGACCTGCGGCCCCCCCACCCCAAAGCACCCTGCCCCCATGTTGATGGGGACAAGGGCCTCTTCCCGACAACCCTGGCCGTTGGTTGTCGGGGTATGCGGGCGGGGGGCTTTTCGGAATCAGGGCACCCCCTTTAAAAAGGGGGGCCCCAGATGCCGGCCCCCCACCCTATGTGAATGAGTATGGGGTACATCGTACCCCTACCCATTCACCTGGTGGAAAAAAATTGCAATAAAAAAACCACACAGCTTTTTAAAGTATTTTATTGCACAACTCCGGGGGTCTTCTTCCGACTTCGGGGGTCTCCGGTGTCGTCGTCGCCGCCGCTCTCCGGTTTTCTTCTGCCGGGCCACCGCTAACTTCTTTAGCTCTTTTGCTAGCGGAGGCTCCAGTCTTCTCCGTCGCCTTCTCCCCTCTTCTCCTCTCTGGTTCTTCCTTTCTTCTGCCGGGCCTCCGCTAACTTCTTTTAGCTATTTTGCTAGTGGAGGGCCCGGTCTTCTCCGTCGCCTTCTTCTCCCACTATCCGGTTCTTCTCCCGCTTCTTTCTTCTGCCGGCCCCTCCACTAACTTCTTTTGCTCTTTTGTTAGTGGAGGGCCCGGTCTTCTCCGTCGCCTTCTTCTCCCGCTATCCGGTTCTTCTCCCGCTTCTTTCTTCTGCCGGCCGCTCCACTAACTTCTTTAGCTCTTTTGCTAGTGGAGGGACCGGTCTTCTCCGTCGTCGCCGTCGGCGTCTTCTTCTCTCTTCTCCTCCTCGATGTTGACTCGTCGCTTCCTCTCGCAGTAATGCTAAATTTTCAGTCCGCAGAGATTAATATAGGCTTCTCATGACGTCACAGTCACATGTTCCGGGGCACATGGCCCCGGAGCATGTGAGTGTGACGTCATGGGAACATGTGACTAGTTAGATTGATCTGTGTGTCCCCAAGAAAAGCCATTGGTAGGGTTTTACCTTCACTTCCTGTTTAGCTGTGTGACAGGAAGTGAAGCCAATGTTAAGAAAAGGAGACACAAAGGCCAAACTACAAAAAAAAATATAAAAAAAACACGCAGGGGTTCTAGCACTTACTTAGTTTCCCTCAAAATGCCCACAATTAGAATTGTATGGCCTTGAGCTATTTTTAAGTGCAGTGCTCTAAATCAGTGCTTCTCAAGTACCCCCAACAGGCCATGTTTGCAGGTTTTCCTTCATCTTGCACATGTGCTTTAAATCACAGTCAATGGTTTTGATGTTTGGACAGCAATTCTCGATAAGATAAATTCACAAAACATGTACTTTAGGACTGAGGCCTCGTACACACGGCTGAGATTCTCGTAGAAAAAAACATGTCGTTTTTTTCGACGAGATTCTTGGACAAGAAAATTGTCCCGGCCGAGTGTACACACGCTCGATTCAAAGAACCCACGGTTCTTTGAATGGGGAGCGTACGCGGTGACGGCATCGACTACGACGAGCATGCGCTCGTCACATTCGATGCCGTCGCCGCCATCTTGGTATACCCTACGTATGCCTAGGAAGCTACCGCGCATGCGTCGAATTCATTTCGAACATGCGCGGGCTTCCGGGAGGACAGGTAAGTGTACACACACACTCACTTTTCTCGTCGAGAAACATGCCGACGAGAATCTCGACGAGAAAATAGAGAGCAGGTTCTCTATTTTCTCGTCTAGATACTTGTCGATTTTCTTGACGAGAAACCATACACACGAATGAGTTTCTCGGCAAAAAATCTCTGCCAGCAAGTTTCTTGCTGGTTTTTGCCGAGAAACTCGTTCGTGTGTACGAGGCCTGAGGCTGAGAACCACTGCAGTAAAAAAGGAAAATTGAATACTTACCGCTCTGTATTTCATTTCCTGGTGACGCTCCATGGCAGCACACAATCCATGCATATACTACCATGAAGGCACCAGATTAGACAAATCACACCTGTTTTGTTTTGACATGCCAATCAGCTGTCACATTTGTTGCAAAGAAAAAACACAAAACAAACATCAAAATTTTGCATCTAATTTTATTGTTCAACAAAACAAAAGGGAAGGCAAAATAAAAAACATGGTTAATTTGAAACGGTTACAGACTCAACATCTTGAGCAATTTTTGGCCAAAAAAATGCAGCAGACAATTAAATCAAAGTGAACAAACACACATTAACAACATCAGAATTATTTCAGGGGAACATATCTCCCCCACACCAAAAATATACAATCCACATAAGTTAACCAATCACTTGTTTTGCAGACATAACAAATAAAATACATGTGTTACAAACTCGATAAGGACACCAACATGTACATTTTGCCCGCACACACACACACACTTGCCTCTTCTTAAAGTGGAGCTCCACCCTAAATAGCAACTTTTGCTATTTGGAACCCTCCCCCCCTCCGGTGTCACAATTGACACCTTTCAGGGGGGAGGGGGGTGAAGATACCTGTCTAAGACAGGTATTTTCACCCACATCCGGGAGTCCTGTCTCCGGGAATCTGCGGGAGTTACGTCACTTCCCGCAGACTTCCCTTGGTGTTCTGGGAGACACTCGGCTCCCAGAACACAGGAGCACCAATCAGAACGGCGCAGCGCGACTCGCGCATGCGCCGTAGGGAACCGGGCATGAAGCCGCAGGGCTTCACTTCCTGGTTCCCTCAGTGAGGATGGAGGAGGGAGCAGCAGAGCGACGAGCGGTCGCTCGTCCTCTGCTGCGGACGTCGCTGGACTCCAGGACAGGTAAGTGTCCAAATATTAAAAGCCAGCAGCTATTGTAGCTGCTGGCTTTTAATTTTTTTTTTCCGGTGGAGCAACCCCTTTAAGGCAAGCGACCGAATGCTCTGTGAGCTTTATATAACATATGTTTGTGTGCTAATGAGGCAATTGAAAACACATGCACAGTCCATGAAACACCCAGAATGCAAGTTCACTCAATGTAGAGACTGAAATTCAAAGTGGGCACACCTGTTAAGATGTCCTTCAATTTCTAACCCATAAAAACTCTCTCTGAGTGAGCATGCCCAGAAATATCCAAGCGCTCTAAACACACAAAAAGCACGCCAAAAAAAAACTAACTGGCTGGGCATGTGCAGAACAACACCAATGCAGCTAGCAAAAAATAACTCCCCCCGTCCAAAATTAAGCACATCATCCAGCATGCTACAAAGTTAGAGATGAGACAATCACCCCCCCACCAACAAATACTATTGCAGTCTATGGGAACTGACTTGTTAAGCCAGCCAAGTGGAGACTAGCAAAATTATCTTCTAGTTATTGGCCTTAAAATGGGGGCCCAGGTCCCACCCTAAGGGACATATATCAATGTCACCAATTTGGAAAACACCAAAAACAAAACAAGGAGAAGTGCCTTTAAATATGCCAAATTGCTTAAGGGCCATTTCACACCACATGCAGTGCATTGCGTTTTTTTATGCATCCAAAATGCATGGAGAGTTGGTTATATGGTTCTAAATGGCAGTGTTTGTTCCAGTGCGTTCTAGTTCCACCAAAAAAGTAGAACATGCTGCATTTTACCTGCACTGGACTGTACTGAAACACATCAAAACGCATCATAAATGCACTGGAACGCACAGGAACACACCTAAATGCACCAAAAACACACTGGAACACACTTGTCCTTATCTATGGTTAATAAAAAAGAGGGGTGAAAACAAAGCACTGGACTGCATCAAAAATTTACCAAAAATGCACCGGAACGCATGAAAAAAGTGCATGCAGAAAAGCACCTGGAACGTATCCGGATTGTGTTTCTATGGTGTGAACTGGCCCTAGTTCACACTATGGAAACGCAGTCTGGGTGCGTTCCAGTTGCTTTTCTGCATGCACGTTTTTGACACATTCCAGTGCATTTTTGAGGCGTTTTTGATGCAGTCCAGTGTTTTTTTCCGCCTCTTTTCACTTAGGACAAGTGTGTTGCAGTGTGTCTTTGGTGCATTTAGGTGCGTTGCGGTGCAATCCAGTGCATTTTTGGTACGTTCCGTTGCGTTTTTGATGTGTTTTACTGGGGTCCAGTACAGTTTTGTACCTAAAAAATGCAGCATGACCAATTATTTTTTGGTTTTCTGAAATGCACTGGAACGGACTGCAGTGGTGTGAACTATGCCATTGGCATTAATGTGATCAACTTTCTTTGCGTTTTTCAGGCATCAAAACGCACTGCACTGCATCCGGTGTGAACTGGCCCTAAATATCATCCCCGGGGGGGTGTCTATAGTATGCCTGTAAAGTAGCGCATGTTTTCCATGTTTATAACAGTTGGAGAGCAAAATGACATTTCTTAAGTAAAATAATAGTCATTTAAAAGTCCTTGCGGCTGTAATGAATTGCTGGTTCCTGTCAATACAGATAAAAGTCATTGAAAGTCTTTGCTAACCAAAAAAAAAAATGCGTGGGGTTCCCCCAAATTCCATAACCAGGCCCTTCAGGTCTGGAATGGATATTAGGGGAACCCCGCTGCAAATTAAAAAAAAAATTACGTGGGGTTCCCCCCAAATATCCAAACCAGGCCCTTCAGATCTGGCATGGATTTTAAGGGGAACTCCACCCCAAATTTAAAAAAAAAATGGCGTGGAGTCCCCCTAAAAATCCACACCAGACCCTTTATCCGAGCACATAACCTGGCTGGCCGCAGGGGAAGAGGGGGGGACGAGAGAGCGGCCCCCCCTCCCTCCTGAACCGTACCAGGCCACATGCCCTCAACATGGGGAGAATGTCCCCATGTTGATGGGGACAAGGGCCTCATCCCCACAACCCTTGCCCGGTGGTTGTGGGGGTCTGCGGGCGGGGGGCTTATCGGAATCTGGAAGACCCCTTTAACAAAGGGGGCCCCCCCTGTGTGAAATGGTAATGGGGTACAAATGTACCCCTACCATTTCACAAGGAAAGTGTCAAAAATGTAAAAAATGACAAGAGCCGGTTTTTGACAATTCCTTTATTAATGTCTTTTCTTTTCTTCCATCTACTTCCTTCTTCTTCTTCTTCCTCCATCTTCTTTTTTTCTCCATTCGGGTTTCTTCCTCCATCTTCATCTTCATCTTCATCTTCATCTTCATCTTCCTCTTCATCTTTATCTTTATCTTCATCTTCCTTCTTCCTTCGGTGTTCTCGTCCAGCATCTTGCTCCGGCGTCTTCCCTTCTTCTTTCATCTCCGGCCGCTCTGTTTGAATTGGAGGTTCCCGCTGTGTGACGCTTCAGTTCGCCTCTGGGTCCGCTTACACCCGTGACCCCGCCCCCCTCTGACGCACATGGATTTCACGGGACTTTCCCCGTGGTGACAGAGGGGGGCGGAGCCACCGGGTGTAAGCGGACCAAGTGGGGAACTGAGGCGTCGCACAGCGGGAACCTCCAATTCAAACGGAGCGGCCGGAGAAGAAAGAAGAAGGGAAGACGCCGGAGCAAGATGCTGGACGAGAACACCGAAAGAAGAAGGAAGATGAAGATGAAGAGGAAGATGGAGGAAGAAACCCGAATGGAGAAAAGAAGAAGATGGAAGAAGAAGAAGGAAGAAGAAGATGGAAGAAAAGAGAAGACATTAATAAAGGAATTGTCAAAAACCGGCTCTTGTCATTTTTTACATTTTGACACTTTCTTTGTGAAATGGTAGGGGTACATTTGTACCCCATTACCAATTCACATAGGGGGGGCCGGGATCTGGGGGTCCCCTTTGTTAAAGGGGTCTTCCAGATTCCGATAAGCCCCCCGCCCGCAGACCCCCACAACCACCGGGCAAGGGTTGTGGGGATGAGGCCCTTGTCCCCATCAACATGGGGACATCCTCCCCATGTTGAGGGCATGTGGCCTGGTACGGTTCAGGAGGGAGGGGGGGCCGCTCTCGTCCCCCCCTTTTCCCCTGCGGCCGGCCAGGTTGCGTGCTCGGATAAGGGTCTGGTGTGGATTTTTGGGGGGACTCCACGCCATTTTTTTAGAAAATTTGGGGTGGAGTTCCCCTTAAAATCCATGCCAGATCTGAAGGGCCTGGTTTGGATATTTGGGGGGAACCCGCACGTAATTTTTTTTTTAATTTGCAGCGGGGTTCCCCTTAATATCCATTCCAGACCTGAAGGGCCTAGTTATGGAATTTGGGGGGACCCCCACGCTTTTTTTTTTTGGTTAGCAAAGACTTTCAAATACTTTTCTCTATATTGCCGGGAGCCGACAATTCATTACAGCCGCGGCTGCTTTTAAATGGTTTTTTTTTCCTTTAGAAATGTCATTTTGCTGGCGCACTGTGAAGTTCAGGGCTGCGCCTGTTCAACTTATGCAAATTGACTTAGGTGACTTGACATTTACTAAGATTTTGCCGGCGCAGTGTCTTGGCGCATTTAAACCATTGAAATTCCCGCGCTGAGCTCAAAAAAACCTCCCGCAGCTCGAATCGGAATTGCCGGCGCAGCGGGCTGGTTTTGAAAAAGTTACTTTCTCACTCTATTTTGGCCATGTTAGTTATTTGGGCAGGTGTCACTACACTTCCTCACATCACCCCACATCACCCCCATTATAGTCTCACTTCCAACTTCTTTATATTTAGATTTTAACATGCCGTGCGCCAGGTCCATAGTAGCGCACTGAGCGCCTCCTCCCGGGCGCAGACAACACTATAGTAAATGGGAAATAGGACTGCGCTACAGGCGCTAATGTTTTATAAATACCAAAACAGCCATTGCGCACGCAGATGCGCCAATACTCATGGCGCAAACGTTTGGTAAATCAGCCCCTATGTTTTACTGTCGCAACATATATGATTTTCTGGTTGTGGTTTCAGAGCAGGACATAGAATTGGAGAATTGGTTGCATTACTTGAATGACAACGAGTTGAAAAATAGGTTCACTGGTCGCTGTAGTTCGGAACAGATTGAATTTTTGGATGTTCTATTGATCAGCAATGGCAATAGGATAACATCTAGTCTTTATAGAAAGCCCTTTGCGGGCAATATTTAGCTGAGAGCAGATTCTAGCCATCCAAAACACACCATCAAATGTATACCAGTAGGTCAATTTTTACGGTTAAAACGGATATGTAGTAAAGATTTACATTTTAGGAGAGAAGCCATAGATATGGCATTGAGATTTGAGGAGAGAGGTTACCCTAGATCCATCATCAATAGGGCCCTCAATATCGCGGGGGAACACACCACAAATTAATTTACTAACTGAAAAAAATGAAAAATCATTTACGTGGTTCCAGGTCTCCCCAGTAATCAAATTCTCCTGTTTTCCCAACTCCATATAGTGTGGAATTTATGACCATATATATTCCAAAATTTTGTCACGTGGCATACGAACAGTGTCTAGGAGAGCTCCGACCTTGGGTAGATTTTTGTCTCCTAGTCTATACATACATCTATAATTCAGCTACACATTGGCTACAGTTTAAAGGGGTTGTAAAGGTTAGTTTTTTTATTTTCTAAATAGGTACCTTTAAGCTAGTGCATTGTTATTTCACTTACCTTTTCCTTCGATTTCCCTTCTAAATCTTTTTTTTCTTTGTCTGAATTTCTCACTTCCTGTTCCTCCTCAGTAAGCTTGCCTAATGGGGGCAAGCTTACTGAGGAGGAACAGGAAGTGAGAAATTCAGATAAAGAAAATAAACATTTAGGGCTCTTTCACACGGAGGTCCGTCCAGGTCCGCCTGTCAGTTTTTTAGGCGGACCTGAAACGGATCCTCCATGCACCCCTATGGAAGCACGGATGTCAGCGGAGACATGTCCGCTGACATCCGCTCCGCTCCGCTCCGAAAAAGTGTGACGGAGGAAAATCCTATTTTTCCTTCCGTCTGCGGAGTGGATCGGATGACAACGGACTCTACGGTCCGTCGTCATCCGATTCCCCATAGGGGAGAGCGGCGCTCTGACAGGGCGGTCCCTGCACAGTGTGCGGGGACCGCCCAGTCATCCGTCGGCTCAGCGGTGATCAACGGAGCGATCCCCGCTGAGCAAGCGGAGCTTCACGGGGCGGATCTTCACGGATCCGCCCCGTGTGAAAGAGGCCTGGAAATCGAAGGAAAAGATAAGTGAACCAACAATGCACTAGCTTAAAGGTACCTATTTAGAAAATAAAACGAACCTTTACAACCCCTTTAAGTTCACTTTTGCATGTGGAGTCAAAACCTGCTCTTATTGTCCATTCATAAAAAGAGGGAAAGGAGTTGTTCTCAGTAAGTACAGGCAATCCCTTTAAAATTTCATCTTTTTTAACTGTAATACAGTTTTTTTCGTTTACGTGATTTCATGTACACTATGTCCAATACAATATGTAGGTCGTATGACACATAGGTTAACCACTAGAGAACCAGCCGCCACAGTTATACCCGTGCAGTCGTTTTCAGGGTTTCTCAGTGGTTTTTTTTAGGGATTTTTCAGAGATTTTCCATTTCATGCATTGTTGTGTTACACTATGTGATTATTCTTGCTCTGTGTCTTTAAGATCTGTCCCCTTCTTTCTAGCTGAACTCTCTCTCTCACCGTAGTTCTTTATATATCTCCTCCACTTCCTGATTCTGGTCATTACTCCTGTATATCTTCCATGCTAAACATCTTACATGTGGCTTACAACTGCAACGTTTTTCTACCTATGAATATCCATCATTAAATGGAACATTCGAAAGGATTCATCGTCTGTCGTCCTAACTGTGAGTTTATTCATTGAGTTAAACTGCCTGTATCGATGCAAGGGATGAATATCAAACCAGCTTGAGTAAGGCCTACTTAAACCTGGAGATGAACTTTATCGCTTTGTAGTTGAGACAGAACAGTAGAAAAACGGAGTTTCACAGCCTAATTACAAGATTTCTGCATGTCAGTACTGAAACAGACAAGATTTACTGCCCTCATAGCAAGACAGAAGGGACAGAGCAGCACATGGCAGCCTTATAGCCTGAGACAATCTGCACAGTTTCATATTTCAGCACACAGATCCTGCCTGCTTTCACAGTCAGTCTGCTATCATGAGTGACCATGCTTCTGCATGTGAACTCACATCTACCTCCCCACAAGTTCCCGAAGAAACTGAGTTACCCAAACGCTCAGTTAAACCCACTTGGAAAGTAATGGAGAATTATGAAGCTTCAAGGACTGAATTGTCAAATAGCTTGGAATTAGTCTGGGAGAAAATCCTTGCTGAAGCCAATACAGTGTCTGTTGAACGTGAACCACTGACACTAGAGGGCGCTATTAAACAACTTTCTGCCTCATATGAGCTTTATCAGCTTACCAGCAGCAAATTCACTAATGTCTTGCAAAACATGAATACAGAAAGTGTGATGACACAATTAAAGCGCGTCAATGCTCTCAATATTGAAAGAGACAGTTTTATCCAGCAAACCAGATTAAAGGCAGAAGCAAAAATAAAGCTGTTACAGGACACTGCATCTCACAGATCTGTTTCCACCAGACGTTCTAAAAACTCGTCAATATCCCATAGTTCAAGATACTCAACACTCAGTGAGCGACTTATTAATGCCCGCGCTGAAGTGGAAGCCAGCAAAGTGCAGGTGGCATATGCAGAAAAAAGAGCAGAGTTGGACGCTCAAAGGGCAGAGTTAGAAGCGCAGTCAGCACGTCAAAGGGCAGAGTTGGAAGTGCAGTCAGCACGTCAAAGAGCAACAATGGAAACCTTAAATGAACAGTGTAAACATGACGCAGCTATGGCAAAGCTAAGGGTCCTACAGCAAGCTATCAGTGCAGACGAAGGTGCAAGTGAGAAAGACAGCATTAACCTAAACATAGCAGATATGGAAGACCCCCTCAAACGCACTAAAGACTATGTCCTAAGCCACTGCAGTGCACACTCCATTGTCTCCAATGCTCCCGACTACATAGAGACTCCTTCACAGCTTCAAGTTAAAGAGGTTCCAGCAACTTCCTGCACTCAAAATCACTCCACTGCATTTCCTACCTGCCTACCTTGCCTGCCTTCATACGTCACAGAGCATCAGCCCAAGCTTCAAGCAAGTCATCAATCTCCAGTCATCGGTGCAGCCTTGAATCAACGTACCATTGGAACAACTGACTTCAAGCAAGCAACTCACCTGGATGCATCTGCTGCACCATATTTCCCTGTGTCCTTTAACAACAATGTCAAAGATAACGCAATCAGCACCATACAGCCAACAGCATCTCACATAAAGGCGGAGACAACTGAAACAGAAGAGTTTGTGAGGTACATGCTTCGCAGGGAGCTCACAAAGACTGGTCTTACAAGTTTTGATGACCAACCTGAGAACTACAGAAGTTGGAAATGTGCCTTCAGAACTACAATCAGCAATATTGGCATTACAGCTGATCAAGAATTGAATCTGCTGATCAAATGGCTTGGTCCTCTATCTGCTGCACGTGTTAAGCCATTAAGATCGGTTTTCATGGACAATCCTACTGCAGGCCTCACAGCTGCATGGGAGCGACTAGAGCAAAGTTATGGCAGTCCAGAAGCTATAGAAAATGCTTTGTTCATGCGTCTGAAAACTTTCCCAAAGATATCCGGTAAGGACAACAAGGAGTTCCAGAGACTGAGTGACCTTCTCCTTGAGCTTCAGCTAGCCAAGACAGACCCAAAACTACCTGGACTCAGTTACCTTGACACTCCAAGAGGGGTAAACCCAATTGTCTCCAAGCTCCCGTATGGTTTGCAAGAGAAATGGACTGCACTAGGGTCATCATACAAAAGAGAGAACAAGGTTTCCTTCCCTCCATTCTCTTTCTTCTGTGAATTCATCAGGGAAATTGCAGAGACCAAGAACGATCCAAGTTTTTCCTACGGTGAGTACAGTCTCTTCTCACCCTTTCCTAAGAGTACCAGTCTTCAGGGCAACTACAGAAACCATAGAGGCCCAGTGTCCGTGAAAAAGACTGACATCCTTCCCACTCCTACCACAGTTCTGGCCACGAACAAACAGAGTAGGAAGATTGAAAACCCTAACAGAGAGTGTCCCATACACAAGAAGCCACACCCCCTCAATAAATGTATCGGCTTTAGGAAAAAGCCTCTGGAAGAGCGCAAGGAGCTTTTAAAGACATTTAGGGTATGTTTCAGGTGCTGTGCTTCTACAGAACATTTTGCAAGGGACTGTAATGTGTCCATCAAGTGCATAGAGTGTGGCTCTGAAGAACATGTGCAAGCCCTCCATCCTCTTGAGCCCAGCTCTGCACAACCTGCCAACACTCCTCCCAGGTTAACGCACGGCGGGGAGAATACAGACCAAGTGCCTAATTCTACCATCATTTCTTCATCCTGCACTGAAGTTTGTGGAGAAGACCGCTGTGGTAAGTCCTGTGCTAAGATATGCTTGGTGAACATATACCACAAGGATCAACCAGAAAAGTCTCTAAAGGCATATGCTATCTTAGACGATCAGAGCAATCGATCACTTGCAAAATCGGAATTGTTCAATCTATTTGAAATAAAAGGCGAAGCTCATCCTTACACCTTGGGTACCTGTAGTGGAACTATAGAGGTTTCTGGAAGAAGGGCTCATGGACTCATGGTCTCTTCTCTCAAAGGTAACTTGCAATTACCCTTACCTACACTTGTTGAGTGCAATCAGATACCTGCCAGCAGGGAAGAAATCCCTACTCCAGCTGCTGCTTTCCATCACCCTCACCTCAAGGTAATAGCAAATGAGATACCGCCGCTTGACAAAGATGCTCAGATCCTTCTTCTGTTAGGAAGAGACATTCTAAGAGTTCACAAGGTACACAGACAAGTCAGTGGACCCCCAGATGCCCCATTTGCCCAGCGCACGGATCTAGGGTGGGTCATCATAGGCAATGTCTGCATAGGCAAAATGAAAAGACCTACCAACATTTCATCATTCAAGACAAATGTTCTGCCAAATGGCCGAAACACTTACTTTGAGCCATGCCCACATCACTACTGGGTGAAAGAGAAGATAGCCAGCCACGAATGGCAACATGGTATCTCAGATGACACAAGCCCTTTCTCCTGCCATGATGGCGACTTCGGCTCTACAGTGTTTAAAGCAACCAGTGAAGATGACATACTGGCTCCTTCAATGGAAGACAAAGAATTCATCAAGGTAATGGACAATGAGTTCTTTCAAGATGACTCCAATAACTGGGTAGCACCCCTACCCTTTCGTCTCCCAAGAGAGAGATTGCCCAACAACTTACAGCAGGCCATCAGTAGATTCTCCTCCTTAAAGCGAAACTTAAGCAGGAAACCAGAGATGCAAAAGCACTTTGTGGACTTTATGCAAAATGTATTTGACAGAGATCATGCAGAGCCTGCTCCCCCACTAAAGGAGGGAGAAGAATGCTGGTACCTTCCATCCTTTGGCGTGTATCACCCACGCAAACCAGACCAAATCAGAGTTGTCTTTGATTCCAGTGCTCAGCACGAAGGTGTTTCTCTTAACAACATGCTCCTTACTGGACCCAACTTGAACAACAGTCTAATAGGAGTCTTGATTCATTTCAGACAAGAGCCTGTAGCAGTAATGGCCAACATTCAACAGATGTTTCACTGCTTCATTGTCAGAGAAGACAACAGAAACTACCTCAGGTTTCTATGGCACAAGGACAATGACCTCAACAAGGAAGTTATAGATTATCGCATGAAGGTACATGTCTTCGGCAACAGTCCTTCCCCAGCAGTGGCAACTTATGGGCTAAGGAGAACAGCTCAGACTGGAGAAGTTGAATATGGATCTGATGCCCGTCAATTTGTTGAAAGAAACTTCTACGTTGACGACGCACTTAAGTCCTTTCCAACTGCTAAAGAAGCAATTGATCTTCTCACCAGAACAAAGGAGATGCTGTCTGTAGCAAACCTTAGACTGCACAAGATTATATCCAACAGCCAGGAACTTATGAATGCCTTTCACTCTGAGGACTATGCCACTAGTCTAAAAAACCTTGACTTAGGTACAGATGTGCCTCCTGTACAGCGAAGTCTGGGTTTGTTGTGGAACATCAAGCAAGACAAATTCACCTTCCAAGTGTCAACTTGTGACAAACCCTTCACTAAGAGAGGAGTCCTGTCCGTGGTGAATAGCATCTATGACCCACTGGGTTTCCTTGCTCCAGTTACCATTCAAGGTAAGATTTTACTAAGACAGTTGTCTACTGAGAACATAGACTGGGATACTCCCTTGCCTAGTGAGAATCAACACAAGTGGGAAAGGTGGAGATATTCTTTGAAGTCACTAGAAAAACTTCAGATTCCCCGTTGCTATGTTCCAGGATCCACTTCTAACTGCTAACCGGAGAGAGATTCATATTTTCTCTGATGCATCAGTTGAAGCTATTGCTGCAGTAGCCTATTTGAATACCTCTGAACTGAATGGAGAATCACACTGTAGTTTTGTCCTAGGCAAGGCAAAACTCACTCCCAAGCTTGCACATACCATACCAAGACTTGAACTTTGTGCAGCCGTGCTAGCAGTAGAAATTGCAGAGGTCATACGAAGTGAAATGGACACTACAATTGAGTCTTTCACCTTCCATACAGACAGTAAGGTAGTACTTGGTTACATAAACAACCAAACAAAACAATTTTATGTGTACGTCAGCAACAGGGTTGAACGTATCAAGAGATTCTCTCTACCAAGTCAATGGCATCACGTTCCCACTGAACTCAACCCAGCTGACTGTGGGACCAGAGCCGTGTCACCTGCCGCTCTTCAGGACAGCTTATGGCTGTCACCTCCAAGGTTTCTGTGTGAGGACTCTTACTTACTCCCTATTGACACCACCTATGGGCTAGTAAACCCTGAAGATAAGGAAATAAGAACTGTGAACACCTCACTCCACACTTCTGTAAGTACAAAACAGAAGCTGCGGTCACACCATTACAGGCATCAATGGAAGCAGGTGCAGCATCTAGCCAATGTGTTCTGGCATCGCTGGAAGAAAAAGTATCTTCACCACCTTCAAGGTCGTAACAAATGGCAAGCATCTAAACCGAATCTTAAGGTTGGAGACCTCATCCTTCTAAAAGACAAGGAAGTTTGTCGGAATGAGTGGCCTATGGGTCTTATTACTAAAGTTATGCCCAGCGACGATAACAAAGTCCGGAAGGTAGAAGTCAAGGTAACCAAGGGAGGATCGACACAAACCTTTAGTCGACCAATTACAGAGTTAGTACTCCTTTTGCCAGGTGAGTGACTTGTGCAAGGACTAGCCATGCTGTTGGCACGGCGGGGAGTACATTGCTGCCATCTACAGGTTCTACTCAGAACTTTGGAATTATTTGAAGACATCATACTGTGACTTTATGTTCTTCATCCTGTTGAACTTACGTTTATTATTTGCTTGTTGCATGTTTTTCATTACAGGTTCCAGGACATTCGTCAGTATTGGACTTTTTGAAAATATATATTTTAGTTTAAGGTTATGAAATCTAAAGATTTCAGATGGGGAGTGTTGTGTTACACTATGTGATTATTCTTGCTCTGTGTCTTTAAGATCTGTCCCCTTCTTTCTAGCTGAACTCTCTCTCTCACCGTAGTTCTTTATATATCTCCTCCACTTCCTGATTCTGGTCATTACTCCTGTATATCTTCCATGCTAAACATCTTACATGTGGCTTACAACTGCAACGTTTTTCTACCTATGAATATCCATCATTAAACGGAACATTCGAAAGGATTCATCGTCTGTCGTCCTAACTGTGAGTTTATTCATTGAGTTAAACTGCCTGTATCTATGCAAGGGATGAATATCAAACCAGCTTGAGTAAGGCCTACTTAAACCTGGAGATGAACTTTATCGCTTTGTAGTTGAGACAGAACATGCATACTTATCCGTAGTTAAAAATCATTGTTTGATTATAAATATTTCATAATTATTCCATTTTAATTACTCTACTCCCAGTTCTTTGTAGTGACCCCTGCATCCTTTTTTTCACGTGCCCCCCCTAGGGAGTTTTCACACACACTTCTATCCATGTGCAGATTTCAGTTCAATATTTTCTCTTACTTGAGATTGAGATGTCTTATCCATGGTCCTGTTTTCACAGGGGTATCGGAGTTATATAGTTGTAGGTATATGGTTATAATACCATTACACTATTTTAGCATTAATTGTGCAATTACAATGAACGAATACAAGAAAAAGATCATTGTATTTTAATGTTTTATTGATACAAATACATTTATATATTGGAACTTTGTTTTGGTCTTATGTACGTTTATGTATTTTTAAATGTCTTTTGTTTTGTTTCATGTGTATTTTCTTGGGGCTGTATGGGAATCCTGATAGTTTTGCATTAGGATTGTGTCTCTCTAATTTAGATTGAATATCCCATCATCTGCATTACCTCAGGTGTTTCCCATAGGGTTCGGAATTTGCACTGACATGCCCATGTGGGTGGCCCCTTACATGGGGTTCTTCTAATCGATTGGTTGATTTTCTCTAACCACATGTACAGTATATGGACAGTCTGCCCATCTTCTGGCATCTATGATTAACCCCTTGCCGACCAGCCGCCGTCATTATACTGCGGCAGGTCGGCACCATCCCGGAGCCGTCGTAGCTGTACGTCAGCTCCTTTAAGCAGGATAGCTGCACCACCGGCCACGCGCGATCATGGGCACGAGAGGCAGAACAGTGACGTGTGTTTGTGTAAACACACACATCCCAGTTCTGTGACGAGAGAGAGATAGTGAGTTCCTACTAGCTGGGAACCATGATCTGTCATCTCCTATAGTGAGTCCCCTCCCCCTACAGTTAGAACACACAGTAGGGAAGACCGTTAACCCCTTGATTGCCTCCTAATGTTAACCCACTTCCCTGCCAGTGACATTTACACAGTAATCAGTGCATTGCTATAGCACTGATCGCTGTATAATTGTCAATGGTCCCAAAAATGTGTCAAAAGTGTCCGATCTGTCCGCCATAATGTCGCAGTCCTGATAAAAATTGCAGATTACCGCCATTACTAGTAAAAAAATAATAATAAAAATGGCATACATCTTTCCCTTATTTTGCAGACACTATAACTTTTGCGCAAACCAATCAATATACGCTTTTTATGATTTTTTTATTACCAAAATATGTAGAAGAATACATATCGGCCTAAACTGAGGAAAAAATTTACTTTTAAAAAAAAAAATGGGGATATTTATTATAGCAAAAAGTACAAAATATTGTGGTTTTTTTTTTTCAAAATTGTCGCTCTTTTTTGGTTTATAGAGCAAAAAATAAAAACCGCAGAAATGATCAAATATCACTAAATGAAACCTCTATTTGTGGGAAAAAAAGGACGTCCATTTTGTTTGGGTACAACGTCGTACGCCCGCACAATTGTCAGTTAAAGCAACGCAGTGCCGTATCGCAAAAAATGGCCTGGTCATTGAGCAGCCAAATCTTCTTCTTTTTTTTTTTTTATTCTTTATTGGAAAATTATTCAACATACTCCCACATTAATGTGGTTATAGAACATTTCCATACAAAAATAACTTTACATATTTCCTTACTTTCCCTTTTACCTTTTTCCCTCCCTATCTTCTACCCCCCTCCCTCCACCCCGATCTGTCCCCTTCCTATCTTACTTTTATTTTATTCCTCATCTTTTTCCTATCATTTTTCCCATGTTGTTCTGTAATTTTCCCGTTTTCCCTGCTCTCCCTGGCTCAGATATTCAATTTCCGAGATATATTCTACCCGTTGTATCCATTCCTTAATAGTCGTTTTTTTTTTGTAGATATCCAATTTCTTGGAATTAACCCCTTTGTCGCGTTAAGTAGTGGTGGAACTAATGTTTTCTGATATTGCTTTTTTTTTTTTTTTGTTTGTACCATGAAATAGGCATGTCCAGGCGTTTTGTGTTATTTTTTCCCCTGTGACTACTTCTATGTAGTCCAGAATCTCTGTCCAGTACTCCTCTATTATTGGGCATTCCCACCACATATGCATCGTTGTTCCCACCTGCTTACAACCCCTTACAAGCCATGACTAAGCACTAGACCCTAGTGTGAAACGCGTCGGCTGTACCCTCTTGTTTTTGCTGTGACTTGCAGTGCTTCATGTATTTTACTCAATAAAGGCAACCTTAATGGTTCTTGGAGTGCGGTTGTCCATACATCCTACCTTCCTTTTCGCATCTACAGCATTGCCAGCACCCGTGGTTCCTGGGAAGACACTGTTTGCTCACCTGCACTTACCTGGAGCGGTGATCTCTCTTTTCTTCATGCTTACAACCCCTCACGCAGAGTGGGGAGTTATTAGGATGTATTTTATTCATTCTTTCTGGCGTCAAGTGCCAGCGTACCATGCTCTTAAAAATTTGCTTCTATTGTGGTTATGTCCGATGCATAACTATACACTGCCTCAATAATTTGCTTCTCATCTATTTCTCTACCCAGATCTTGCCCCCATCTTTCTATAAAGGGTAATGGTCCTTTTGTTTCTAGTTCGGTTAGGGTTTTGTACACCTGTGACATGCCATGTCTCAGGGGCTTTTTGCTACATATCTTTTCCAGTAGAGTTAGTGTTTTTTCATTTCTAATTGGTTGTGGGATAGTGCTTACTAGGTGTGTTAATTTAATGTATTCCAAATCACTCAGCTGCTTCCATCCCTGACTCGTGATTAAATCTTGTTTTGTTTTTATTTTACCTAATACGGTTATATCTTTTAATTGTGCAGTTCCCATTAGTTTTTCTAATCGTGTCCAATTACCTGGTATAAAAAACGTTGTGCCTGTTAGCGAAATTAATGGAGAGTTATATTTCCACTTTTCGTGTCGGTGCATTGTGTCCCAAATTTTAAATACCTTCCTTGTTATATTGTGTGTATCTATGCCTAGTGTTCTAAATTTTGGTGGTATCCATATATTATTATGCAAATGTGTCATACTTAACGTGTTTTCTATTTGTGCCCATTTCTTTTTTGTTTGTGGGTTTGCCCATTCTGCTAATCTAGCTAGAATTATCGCTTTATGGTATCTTTTTATATCCGGTAAAGCCATACCCCCATTTTTTTTCTCGCGGGTTAATAATGAGTATTTTATTCTGGCCTTTTTGCCCTGCCATATGTATTTCAAAATTATAGATTTAATCGCCTTAAAGAACGGTTGAGGTATGTCTATTGGAAGCATCTGCAACCTGTATGTTACTTTCGGGAGGATCATCATTTTTAATATGTTGATCCTTCCTGTCCATCCAACGGGTCTCCTTGAAATGTCTTTTAATTCTGTTTTAATTTCATTTATTAGTGGGATAAAATTAGCAGGGTACAGTTCTTCTAGTGTTGTTGTTATTTTGATACCTAGGTATGTTAAAGTTTTTGTTTCCCATGTAAACGGAAATTCTTTCTGTAATAATCTTTCTTCCCTTTTATCTATTCCTAGGTTCAGGATTACTGTCTTTACTGGGTTAATCTTAAAGTTTGCGAGTTCCCCGTATTTTTTTATTTCCTTTACTACATTGGGGAGAGAAATCCTTGGTTTTGTTAAGTATAAGAGTATGTCGTCAGCGTATGCCGCCACTTTTTGTTCCTCCCTGCCTATTCTCACCCCTCCTATATCCTGATTATTCCGTATGTTTTGTAACAAGGGTTCCATTGCTAACACATACAGGAGGGGTGAGAGCGGACACCTCTGTCTCGTTCCGTTACGCATCTCAAATACTGACGACACACTCCCGTTTACCTTTACCCTGGCTGTCGGGTGGGTATATACGTTTTTAACCCATTTCATGTATTTTGGTCCCAGCCCTACATGCCGAAGTGTGTCCAACATAAACCCCCAGTCGACTCGGTCGAACGCTTTTTCTGCGTCTATCGACATGAGTACGACTGGGGTTTTTTTCTCCTTTCTTTTCTGAATCATTAGGAGGGTTCTTATGGTATTATCTCTGCCTTCTCTCCCGGCCACAAAGCCCGCCTGATCTGCATTAATTAGTTCCGGCATTAACGTTTTTAATCTCGTTGCCAATATTTTTGCATATAGCTTGATGTCCGTATTCAATAACGCTATGGGCCGATAGTTGGAGCATATTGTTCCGTCTTTTCCTATTTTTGGTATAAGAGTAATATTGGCAAGGAGAGCTTCTTTTCTTATTTCTAAGTCTCCCCCCAATCTATTAAAATAATTACATAGTTCTGGGACCAACTGATCTTTAAATTTCTTATAATATTTAATCTGAAACCCATCCGGTCCTGGACTTTTCCCCCCTGGTGTTTCTTGGAGAGCTTTATTTATTTCGTCCTGTGTGATTGGTTTTTCTAGGAGCTCTGTACTTTCCGATGTTATCTTTGGTAAGGTAGATTTTTCTAAGTATTCCTGTATTTTACCTTTCCTGTTTTCTTCTTCCTGTACCGTCTTGTTTCCTCTGATATCGTACAGTGCACTATAATATGTCTTAAATGCTTCTGCGATTTCAGATGTTTTAAATTTCATCTCACCTCCCTGGTTCTTTATTTTATCTATATAATTTGAAGCTTTTTTCTTTTTTTGCTACTCTTGCAAGATACTTCCCGGGCTTGTTCCCCCATTTATATCTTGCTTTTGCTACATTTTTAAATACTTTTCTGGTTTCTTGTTCCATCAAGTCTCTGAGTTGACCCCTCTTGATTATTATTTTTTGATGTATGTCCTTATCTTGTTGTCTTTTATCTTTTTGTTCTAAATCATATAATTCTTTTAACAGGTTTTCCCTCTTTTGGTCCCTTTCCTTCTTTTTCCACGCCCCTATGGAGATCAGTTTACCCCTTATACATGCCTTATGGGCTTCCCATGTTGTTGCCATGCTCACTTCTGATGTATTATTTATTCTGAAGTATTCTTCTATTTCTTTCGATATTGTCTCACCTACTTCTTTATTGTCTAGCAGATCTTCGTTTAAGCTCCACATGCCCTTTCTTTGTTCTACGTTATTAAATCTTATTTTAACCATGACTGGGGCGTGGTCTGAGATTGATTTTATTCCTATCGAAGTATCCACTACGTATTCCAAGAGCCCATGATCCACCAGCATGTAATCCAATCTTGAATACGTGTCGTGCACCGATGAATAATACGTATAATCTTTTTTACTTGGGTGTGCCACTCTCCAGGGGTCTATTAATTGATGGTTATAGATTTTTTTTTGGACCGATTTTAATTGTTTGCTATCTCATATCGGTGCACCAGACGTATTATCTAACCTTTGATCCATTGGGAAATTGAAATCCCCTGCAAGAATTACATAACCTTGTTTAAAACCCATCAAAATATTTAAGATTCCATTCAGGTATCTTTTGGGATGTTTGTTTGGACAATATACATTAACTAGTGTGCATTTTTTTCCCCTGAAGATTCCCTTTTAGGGTCAACTCTTCTATCCTCTACTATAAAGTTTATGTTCTTTCCAATCCCTATAGCTACTCCTTTAGCTCTTTTATTTGGGGAGTCTCCATAATACCATGTGGGAATCGCACGCAAATTGATTTTTGTGTTAGAATCTAATGCTAGATGTGTCTCCTGAAGAAATACAATTTCTGCGGAATATCTTTCGAGCTCTCTTAATGTCATGTGCCTTTTTTCAGGGGAATTTAGCCCTCTTATGTTGTATGTAATAAAATTTATGTCAGCCATATGTATTTCTTTTTATATCATCCTCTATTTTCGTTTCTCTCCTCTCTCCCCTCCTAGGATGGACAGATCTTGTTTCCCCCCTCCCACCCCTCCCTCCCTCGCTTCCCCCCTCCCTCTCCACCCCCCTCCCCGCCCCCCCATAGAGCCATGACCTCATGATCTTAGTGCAGAATTTTTCTCCCCTTTTTCCCTTTCCTCCTTCTTTTCTTCCCCTTTTCTTCCCCTCCTCCTCCCTTCCCTCTTTTTGCGCCACTTTAGGCACTTCTGCACACTTAGGCCCGAGGTGGCGTTCTGTTTGGCACTGACGGTCCCCTCTCCCTTACTGCTTGGGAGTGGGTGCCGGAGCATCCAGATGAGTCCCGGTCTCCTCTCCCTCACCCTATCTTTCCACATCTGTTTCGTTCCCCCCCTTAAACCCCCGCCCCCACCCCCCGTCCCCACCACCTCCGCTTGCAAAAAAGAGAAGCAGACATAGGAAGATCAATGAACATAGCAACCGGAACTTCCATAGACATAGGAAGGAGGGGGGGGAGAAGAAAAAAAAAGAAAAAGGGGGTGTCCATCTCCTTCCTACCCCCTCCCCACTCCCCCCGCTTAAACTTAAGTCCGGCATTGGGATTTCCAGTTTTTTGCAAAATTCTGATATTTCCTCTATGAATCTCAGTCTTGCCGAAATGCCATTTTTCCTTCCTATCAGGCAGGCTGGGAAACCCCAATTATACTGAATCTCGTGTTCCTGGAGTATCTTCAATAATGGTCTTAAATTTCTTCTTCTTTGTAACGTTTTTTGGGATAAGTCTTGAAAAATTAGAATTTGGCTCACTTCCCATTTTATTGGTGGCTTCCCTCTCAGGTTTCTCCATAATTGATTTTTTTCTTCACAACTTTCAAATTGAATGATGATATTTCTCGGTTTATCCTGAGGTATTTCTCTTGGTCTTCTTATTCTATGTGCTCTCTCTATTTTTAGAGGGGATGTTATTTCTCTATCCAATAGTGGGTTACAGATTTTCAGTATTAATTCTGCTAGGTTCTCTGGCTGGGGTGACTCCGGAATCCCCCGAATTCTTATGTTATTCCTTCTGTCTCTGTTCTCCTGGTCCTCCTGCTTGTATGCCTGTTCCTGTTGTTCTTTCTTTATTGACTTTATCTCTCCCTCTAATCTTCCTATGGCAGCTTTGTTATAGTCTGACTTCCTTTCCACTCCCTCCACTCTTTCGCGTAAGTATCCCATGTTTTCCTGTATCACCTCCATTTGTGCCTTTAATGATTTTTCCAGGGCAGCAAACCACCCCTCAATTTCTATTTTTGTGGGTAGTAACGCTCTGTTTTGTTGTTCCTCTTCCCTTCTCTGTTCCAGTTCTACTTCGGTCTCCTGTTCTATTCTCGACTCTGATAATGTATCTGTCTCTGTCAAGTTTTTCTTTTGCACTTTTTTATTTTCCTTTTTCTTCTTTTCCTCTTTGGTCTCCGTCTGGCTGCTCATTGCTCCCTGCTGCTTCTCCACCACCTGTTTGTCACTATTTCCGCCATGGGTTACATATTATTCATTGGACCCGGGCTAGGGGTCAGACTTAAACGGGGTGATTTTGGGATTGCCCCCCCTCTTGCTCCCTTTCCCCTTGAGCTCATTCTGTTTTTTTTTTTGCGTGCTGTCCTGGAGGTTTTTTTTTTTTATCCTCTTTGCAATATTTCACCCCGCTGTTTGTTGCCGCACCACTATCTAGTAATCAGGTTTACCCGTTTTACATACCATGTACTACCTCTGTACCTCTGTACTCCAGACGAGGTCAAAACTGCCTCCTTTAGACGCGGCAGGGGGCAATAGCTCAGGAAGGTAGGTGCAGGCAAGAGCAACTTGTTTTTAGCCCTTGGAATATAACAGGGGGGAATCCTAAAATGTATTAATACAGTCAGGGGTACGGCTCAGTCCTTAGGATTTATTTGCTCTTTCTGCTGTACGTTTTTCCCGAGTCCCATGCAGCGTCCCCGTCTATCATAAACTTACAGGATTCTCTCCCTCTAAGTCGTTTCACCGCTGAAGTGTCTCGCTGCGCCAGCGGCGGGCAGTAATTACAGTTACAGTTTATCTGTGTTATTATAATACTCAGTGCCTGTACAAAATTCCACTCCAACACTGCTCAAGAACATAGGTATAAAGAGAAGCAGGCAACCAACCATCTGCGCTGTTTCTTATACTCGCTGCCCGCATATGGTTCAGGTTCAATACCTTACTGCTCTACAAAGTCCGGTTATCTTGTTCTTTTATTATGGTCAATGCCAGTTCAAAATTTAGCTTCGGTAATTCACGAGGGGGTGCGAGAATATAAAATGACAACAGGGGGGATATTCCTCCTTCCTATTTAAAGCTCACTATCAGCACACTCCTCTTAATCAAGTCTTTGCAGAAAGGTATGAACCATCAGTTTTTTGCCAGTTTTTAGTGCTTTAACTCTATTCACAGTTCATATGCGGATATGCATTTCTCAGGGGATGAAGGCAGGTATTTGTCTATCATGTATTTGCAGTACTTACCGCTGCTGTCTTCGGTTGAAAGGGTATTCCCTGCAAGCTGATAGATGGAAGGGGGGTTAGTGGGAGCCAGAGACAGCGTCTGTGGGGGGTGCCAGTGTCCTTTTCCTTCTGGATTGCAGGCTCCGGGCCGCGGCTCCCCTTGATCGTCTGTCGTCTGTCAGCGGGCTCCGGACTCTAGGCTCCCCCCCGGGATCCCACACGTCTCCACCGCCCACCCAGCTGTAAGCCACACCAAACCCTTCTCTCGCTAGAAGAGCCCCACGCTGCGAGCTGCGGAGCCGGGGATGATTGTTTTCCCCTATAGCAGGCTGTTCTATGGATGCGGCTCTCCAGTCCTCAGTGGGTAGGGAGGGGGTGGGGAGGCGGCAGGTGTGATGCGGGGTGGCGATGTTCAGGCTCGGCTGCTCATTATCCTGGAGCGGGGCCGGAGACCAGGTGTCTCACCTACGTGCTCCGGCCCGACATCAGCGCCATTACTAGTCTCCTCCCTCTCCGTTAGCTGGGATAGTTGAGCAGCCAAATCTTCTGGGGCTGAAGTGGTTAAGCACCCTACAGTGGTGTGAAATGCGTTCGCACTTTTGTCCCTATGCCTCTGATGTCTCTGTAACCATATGGATTTTATTGTCTTCAATAAAGTTGTTTCAACAGAGTACAGCTGTCCAGCTTTTTCTTCAATTCCACTGCCTTGCTAAAGAAGATGAGAGTCCATGCACACGAGACGCTGGTAAACGCGCGTTCAGAGGCAGTTGGACGCTTTTTTCAACTGCCCCTGAACTCATTCAATGTTATCCTATGTGTCCATGCACACAGTCTTGTTTTTTGGCGTTTTTAAGCAGTTGCGTTTAACCTCGTTTTTCCAGAAGCAAAAAATGGGTTCAGACGCAAAAGTTTTCCACGTTTCAGACGCAAAAGGCGGCTAAACGCGGGTACCAGCGTTTTGCCGTGATTTCGTTTATAAGCGTTTTTAAAGGTGACCTATTTTTTTACATTAGAAATCTCAAATATGATGGCAAATGATGAAAGAACATTAAAAAATATAAAAAAACTGTAATTGCTTGCATTGCATTGTGGACAATCCACAACTTGTGGCAGGTGACGTGGCAAGTGGACAATCCACAACTTGTGGCAAGTGGACAATCCACAACTTTTGGCATGTGAAGTGGCAAGTGGACAATCCACAACTTGTGGCATGTGAAGTGGCAAGTGGACAATCCACAACTTGTGGCAAGTGGACAATCCACAACTTGTAGCAGGTGACGTGGCAAGTGGACAATCCACAATTTGTGCCAGGTGACGTGGCCAGTGGACAATCTACAACTTGTGGCAGGTGAAGTGGCCAGGTGACGTGGCCAGGTGACATAGCAGGTAACGTGGCAAGTGGACAATCCACAACTTGTGGCAGGTGACGTGGCCAGGTGACAATCCCCAACTTGTGGCAGGTGACGTGGACAAGTGACGTGGCCAGGTGACGTGAACAGGTGACGTGGCAGGTGATGTGGCCAGGTGACATGGCAAGTGGACAATCCACAACATGTGGCAGGGGACGTGGCCAGTGGACAATCCACAACTTGTGGCCAGTTGATGTGGCAGGTGACGTGGCCAGGTGACGTGACCAGTGGACAATCCACAACTTGTGGCAGGTGACGTGGCCAGGTGACATGGCAGGTGACGTGGCCAGTGGACAATCCACAACTTGTGGCAGGTGACGTGGCCAGGTGATGTGGCAAGTGGACAATCCACAACTTGTGGCAGGTGACGTGGCCAGGTGAAGTGACAGGTAACGTGGCAAGTGGACAATCCACAACTTGCGGCAGGTGACGTGGCCAGGTGGACAATCCACAGCTTGTGGCAGGTGATGTGGCAAGTGACACGCTAAATACAAGTACACTGCTGCTCTCTCAGCTGCTGCTACTCACTCTGGTCTCACAAAATGGCTGAAATGGTTAAATAATACTTATTTTTGAGGTTAGGGAGGGTCTTATGATGTTTCTTAACTAAACGCTTATAGACGCAAATGCGGTAAAACGCCGCTAAAATCGCAGCAAAACTGGCTTTTTTAAACGCCGGTTTCAGCCTTTAAAAATGTGCATTCAGCAGAGTTTGCACCGGCGTCTCGTGTGCATGGGGCCTTAAGGTGACGGACTGGCCAAGCATGTCTCCAGACCTAAATCCTATTGAGCATCTGTGGGGCATCCTCAAATAGAAGGTGGAGGAGCACAAGGTCTCTAAAATCCACCAGCTCCGTGATGTCATCATGGAGGAGTGGAAGAGGACTCCAGTGGCAACCTGTGAAGCTCTGGTGAACTCCATGCCCAAGAGGGTTAGGGCAGTGCTAGAAAATAATGGTGACCACACAAAATATTGTGGGCCCAATTTGGACATTTTCACTTAGGGGTGTACTCACTTTTGTTGCCAGCGGTTTAGACATTAATGGCTGTGTGTTGAGTTATTTTGAGGGGACAGCAAATTTACAATGTTATACAAGCTGTACACTCACTACTTTACATTGTAGCAAAGTGTAATTTCTTCAGTGTTGTCACATGAAAAGATATAATAAAATATTTACAAAAATGTGAGGGGTGTACTCACTTTTGTCAGATACTGTATATTGTTTCTTCAGGCAGAAGAAAGAGGATAGTAGCTCCAAGGTTAAGTCTGTTATGGAGAACTAACCTGAGAATGAATGTGCACATTTGGTGAACAATGATCTCATGATGTCTCACCATTCGGAAACCATCTAAACCAACAATAAACGTGACAAAATTAATTTTACTGCCGTCACCATATTACAGAACATCAGTAAGGGCCAGTTCACACCATAGAAACGCAATCCGGATGCGTTCCAGGTGTTTTTTTGCATGCACGTTTTTGATGCGTTCCAGTGCATTTTTGGTATGTTTTTAATGCAGTCCAGTCCTTTTTTTTCACCCCTCTTTTTTATTAACCTTAGATAAGGACAAGTGTGTTCCAGTGCATTTTTGGTGCATTTAGGTGCGTTGCAGTGCATTTTTTTATGCGTTTTACAGCGTTCCAGTGCAGGTAAAATGCAGCATGTTCTACTTTTTTTTTGGAACAGGAACGCACTGGAACTGCAAGCACTGGTGTGAACTATGCCATTGAAAACCATATAACCTACTTTCCATGCGTTTTTGATGCAGAAAAAAACGCACTGGACTGCATGTGGTGTGAACTGGCCCTAATGGGCTGTAAATAAACTCACAACTGCATGAGCATCCACAAGTTTGATTACATTCATTTCAGCTGACTCCTGGCTTTTCTACACCTGAACAGGTGGCACTCGCTCCTGAATTCCCCCATATTAGGTACACCTGTAAGCTTCCGTCATCCAAAAAGGCTGCCAGGATGGTAGGGATATCATCTGCAGTGCCTGAACCCAGAAATGCTCTGCTCTGCTGAGGTGTCACATTTTGGTTGGCTGTGGTCAGGTAAATAGCTGACCAATGACTTTGTCCTTGATCTACTTGAATTGAGTGAAAAGAAAACCTACGGGATCTTGGAAAACCTGTCACTCCATATGTCCTTTAACCACTTAAGCCCCGGACCATTTCTCTGGCCAAAGACCAGAGCACTTTTTGCTATTCAGCACTGTGTCGCTTTAACTGACAATTGCGCGGTCGTGCGTCGTGGTTCCCAAACAAAATTGACGTTTTTTTTCCCCCCCCACAAATAGAGCTTTCTTTTGGTGGTATTTGATCACCTCTGCGGTTTTTATTTTTTTGCGCTATAAACAAAAATAGAGCAACAATTTTGAAAGAAAATGCAATTTCTTGTTCATACATCACGGGACACAGAGCAGCATAGTCATTACTATGTGGGTTATATAGAATTACCTTCAGGTGCTGGCACTGGCAACTTCCAAAACAGGAAGTACCCTCCCCTATATAAGCCCCTCCCATCCGGGAGTACCTCAGTTTTTTGCCAGTGTCTAAGGTGTTGGCCAAGGTTAACATGTATTCATCTGGGCTTGTGTACAGGTTCTCTGGGCCTTAGCAAGCTATTCCGGATCCGACCAAAAAATCTTCATAGCTAAACGGTCGGTACCCGGGCCTTGCAGAGAAGAGCAGGGTTTTGCCTGTAATGCCTCTCTTAGGAGGGCTGGACCCTGGGATCCAGAGCTCTGGTCATACCCAAAACCAAGAGGCTATCTGTGCAGGGTGCTATACAGGTCCAGGGGAGTGGAATCCTTGGGAACCCGGTCCCTGAAGGTCTAGTACAATGCCTGCCGTGAGAGATGAAGTTTGGGCTTCTGTGGACCAAACAAAGTCCTGCGGCGGGGAAAAGGTAAGTGGGGGCCCCTCAGGAACTTGGTTCTATTGAGGGGACCCCCAAGCCTAATATGTCTTTCTGCCTGTTACCTAAAGGTATTCCCGCTAATAGCTGTATATGCCTAAGAAATCCTAGAAATGTCTTTTCATAAAGGAAGTTTTAAAAACTGTAAACCTGGAAATGTTTTTCATAAAGGAGGTTTTAAAAAAAAAAAAAAAAAAAGACAAAAGTGCGGTACCTGTGTTTGTCCACTAGAGGCCGCTGTGGAACGTCTTTTTTTCTTGGGACTATTCCTTCCATGGTGAAAGTCCAGGCAGATGAGTGAGCTCTCTATCAGGGAAGCTGCATTCCTCTGTCATGCTGCCAAGTAGTTTCCTTCCATCCCCGAGTCCTGGTGAAACAGGGACCCTGGCTCCTCTCCCTACAGGGCGCCAAGAACGCACACGTGCACGCGCGCGCGCACACACGCTTTCTTTTGATAGATTTAGCTTCAAAAAAGTGGGCGGAGCCTGGCGGATGACGCGCTCTGTGGGCCCAGCGCTTCTGCGCATGTGCGGGCGTCCCAGCAAGATAAAAGGACTCAGTCCACGCTGCTTGCTATGGGACACAGAGCATGAAAAGGAGCTGGTAGCATGGTATAGGGGCTTACAGCGGGCGGTTGATACAGGCATCCCCAGAAAGACGCATTAGTAGACACCCACTGATGTACATAGCAGCAAATTGCATTAGACTATTTCAGTAAAGGGGTGTATTGCGGCTGGAATACCTCAGCTTTGAAATAAGGAATATGCCGCCTAAAAAACTCCGAGATATACCTCTCAGGAAGTGTAGGGGGTCTCCATCGGGCTCTGAGGATCTGGAGCAGTCATCTGCACCCTCCTCCCCTGAGAAATCAGAGGTTAATACCCATAAGGAACCCCCGGGAGTGCCAGGTACTGCGGCTGTCCTCAGTCCACCTGCTCCTGCATATATAACAGAGGAGGTTTTTGCCTCAACTCTGGAGGGATTGGAGCAGAGATTGGCAGCATTGATCGCTTCTTCTCTGCAGGAAAGAAAGCGCGCCAGATCTCCATCACCTCCATTAGAGTGCCTGTTGGCAGAGCAACAGTCCCAGGAAGGGACCGACCTACCTGAAGGGGATCAGGAGGAGGTTAACTCTGTTTTTGAGGAATCGACAGTAGATGAACCATTTTCAGCATCACAGACTGAAAGATTGTGGGTCCAGACCCTAACTGACATGGTTCGATCTGCATTTAAAATGCCTCTTGTTGAACCATCAACTACTGCTGTCTCCTCATTGGGGTCGCTAAAAGCTCCCCAGGTTAATTGCTCCTTTCCAATACATCCATTATTGGAAGGACTTATATACCAGGACTGGGAACATCCTGATAAACTATTTGTTCCGCCTAAGAAATTTCCGGTGATCTATCCCATGGAGGAAAAGTTCACCCAGAGATGGAATGTTCCTACGGTGGATGCAGCCATCTCTTCTGTGAACAAATCACTGACATGTCCAGTAGATAATGTTCAAATGTTCAAAGATCCAGTAGATAAAAAATTGGAATCTTTATTAAAATCTGCTTTTTCCACAGCAGGGGCTGTTACACAGCCAGCAGTGGCAGCTATTGGGGTCTGCCAAGCTTTAAAGGATCAGATGAAAATGGTCCTGAGGGATTTGCCAGACCAGCAGGCCCAGGCTCTGGCTGATCTGCCTAGAGCATTATGCTTTGCGGTTGACGCCATCAAGGATTCTATCCATCAGGCCTCCCGCCTCACGCTGTCTTTGGTACATATGCGTAGGCTTCTGTGGCTCAAAAACTGGTCTGCTGAAGCTCCCTGTAAGAAGCTCTTAGTTAGCTTCCCATTTCATGGGGAACGCCTTTTTGGTGAGGACCTGGATAAGTATATCCAGAAGATTTCCAGTGGTAAAAGTACTCTCTTACCGAGTAAGAAGAGGTCTAGGGGTCCATCTTTTAAGAGGACTACCTCTCCTATCCCTGCGACGTCTGCTACTAAGCAGTTCCGACGGCCTCCTCGGTCAAACTCAGGGGGTAAAAATCAGGGACAGTCACAGGGTAATAAGAAACCCTGGATCCGAAGGGGTACTAAACCAGCCTCCAAGTCAAGCCTATGAAGGGCTGCCCCCACTCAAACGGGTGGGGGGAAGACTTCAGTTGTTCGCAGAGACCTGGCGGGAGACGATCAAAGACAGATGGGTGCTCTCCGCAGTAACTCTGGGATACAAGTTGGAGTTAAAAGAGTCTCCTCCTTCCCATTTTATGTGGTCAGGCATGCCAAGAGACCCTCTGAAAAGAGGGTCTCTCCTATTGGCGTTAGAACAACTATTGCTCCAAGGAGTAATTATGGAGGTTCCTATGGAAGAGTGGGGGTTGGGTTTCTACTCAAACCTTTTCACAGTCCCGAAGCCAAACGGGGACATAAGACCCATATTGGACCTAAAGAGTCTAAACAAATTTCTAAACGTCCGGTCTTTCCGGATGGAGTCGATCCGATCGGTCACCGCTGCCCTACAGGGGGAGGAATGGTTAGCCTCGATCGACATCAAAGATGCTTACTTGCATGTTCCCATCTTTCCAGGTCATCAAAAATTTCTACGCTTTGCAGTAGAAGGGCGCCATTTTCAGTTCAGAGCCTTACCATTCGGTCTGGCCACAGCACCACGAGTGTTCACAAAAATTCTGGCCCCACTGTTGGCCGATCTAAGAACACGAGGTGTAACGATAATGACATACCTAGACGACCTGTTGTTGATGGACCACTCAGTTGCCAAGCTAGAAGTGGTAATTGTCGATACAATCAAGTATCTAGAATCTCACGGTTGGGTCATCAACCTGGACAAGTCAGCCCTACAGCCAGTGAAAAACCTGGTATATCTAGGGCTACGGCTGGATTCAGACCAGAGGAAGATTTTCTTACCTCTAGACAAGGTATCCTCTTTGAGGGGCTTGGTCCGTCTGCTTTGTGCAAAAAGACAGCCGTCCATACGCCTGTGCATGAGGCTGCTAGGAAAGATGGTAGCATCATTCGAAGCTGTGCCATACGCCCAATTCCAGTCAAGGAATTTACAGAGGGCCATATTGTCAGCCTGGAACGGAAAAATTCGGGCTCTAGACTTCCCGATGGCTTTGTCCCCTTCCGTTCGGAAGAGTCTCTGCTGGTGGTTGATCCCCCAGAATCTCCAGAAGGGAAAACCCTTCAGTCCGATATCTTGGAAGGTGGTCACTACAGATGCCAGCCTTATAGGCTGGGGGACAGTACTGGAGCAATGGTCTCTCCAGGGCAGTTGGTCAAATGTAGTAAAAACCCTGCCCATCAATCTCTTAGAGATACGAGCAGCCCGGTATGCCCTAGTAGCCTGGACATCCAGACTCCAAGGGTCCCCTGTCAGAATTCAATCAGACAATGCCACAGCAGTGGCATATATCAATCATCAGGGAGGCACCAGGAGTCGTGCAGCCCAGAGGGAAGTAAGTCACATCCTGGAATGGGCAGAAAAGCATGTCCCATGTATATCAGCTGTCTTCATTCCAGGGGTGGAGAATTGGAAGGCGGACTTTCTGAGTCGCCAACAGTTATGCCCAGGGGAATGGTCCCTTCATCCCGAGGTCTTCCGAGCAATATGTCAGCGGTGGGGAACACCGGATGTAGATCTGCTAGCATCCAGATTCAACGCAAAGGTGGACAGATTTGTCTCCCGGACAAGGGATCCCCTCGCTTGCGGCTCGGATGCTCTGGTGTTCCCTTGGGATCAGTTCAGACTGATATATGCATTCCCTCCGCTACAATTGTTGCCTCGACTCCTTCGCAGAGTCAGGTTGGAAAAGAAGCCGGTGATCCTGGTGGCTCCAGCGTGGCCCCGAAGGGCCTGGTACGCGGAGATCATCAAAATGTCTGTGGGGAGTCCTTGGACCCTTCCACGTCGTCCGGACCTGCTTTCGCAAGGACCGATATACCACCCTTCCTTACTAACTCTAAGTTTAACGGCCTGGCTATTGAATCCCACATCCTAAAGAAGAGAGGTCTCTCTAACTCTGTGGTATCAACTATAATCAATGCCAGGAAGCCTGTATCCAGGCAGATCTACTATAGAGTTTGGAAGGCGTACATCACTTGGTGCGAGGCCAGAAAATGGCATCCACGTAAGTACGTTATAGGCAGAATTCTGGACTTCCTGCAGTGGGCTGTAGACAGGAAGTTTGCCTTAAGTACTATCAAGGGCCAGGTTTCGGCCTTATCAATACTATTTCAAAGGCCCCTGGCTATGCATTCACTTGTCAAATCCTTTATGCAAGGGGTGACTCGTATTATTCCTCCGATTAAAGCTCCCATATGCCCATGGGATCTAAATTTGGTTCTGTCGGTTCTGCAGAAGCAGCCGTTTGAACCTTTGCGGCACATTTCCTTGGTTCTACTCACCAGAAAATTGATATTTTTAGTAGCCATATGCTCGGCTAGAAGAGTGTCGGAATTAGCCGCCATGTCCTGTAAGGAGCCATATCTGGTTATTCATAAGGACAGAGTAGTATTACGCCCTCACCCAGCCTTTCTTCCTAAGGTGGTATCGAGGTTTCACTTGAACCAGGATGTGGTTCTTCCTTCCTTTTTCCCCAAACCAAGCTCGGTAGAGGAAAAGTTATTGCATTCTTTGGATGTAGTAAGAGCAGTTAAAGCTTATCTAAAAGCCACTGCTCAGATTCGTAGAACGGATACTTTGTTTGTTCTGCCGGAAGGCCCCAGAAAGGGTCAGGCAGCATCAAAATCTACTTTAGCCAAGTGGTTTCGACAGGTCATAATACAAGCCTATGGCTTGAGAAGTAGACCGCCTCCGTTCAAAGTTAGGGCGCACTCCACGAGAGCAGTTGGAACTTCATGGGCAGTGCATCACCAGGCCTCCCTGGCTCAAATTTGTAAGGCCGCAACATGGTCTTCAGTACACACGTTTACTAGGTTCTACCAGGTGGACGTTAGAAGTCAGGAGGATGTCGCCTTTGGGCGCAGTGTGTTGCAGGCCGCAAAAGATCCTCATGCCTGATGGCGCCCAGCTTATGTATGGTGTATCCCCCCCCCTCATTTGGCATTGCTTTGGGACATCCCACATAGTAATGACTATGCTGCTCTGTGTCCCGTGATGTATGAACAAGAAAGTAGGATTTTTAAAACAGCTTACCTGTAAAATCCTTTTCTTGGAGTACATCACGGGACACAGAGCTCCCACCCCTCTTTTGGGGACACGTATTGCTTTGCTACAAAACTGAGGTACTCCCGGATGGGAGGGGCTTATATAGGGGAGGGTACTTCCTGTTTTGGAAGTTGCCAGTGCCAGCACCTGAAGGTAATTCTATATAACCCACATAGTAATGACTATGCTGCTCTGTGTCCCGTGATGTACTCCAAGAAAAGGATTTTACAGGTAAGCTGTTTTAAAAATCCTACTATTTTTAACTTTTTGCTATAATAAATATCCCCAAAAAATCTTTAAGAAAACAAAATTTTTCCACAGTTTAGGCCGATATGTATTCTTCTACATATTTTTGGTAAAAAAAAATGCAAAAAGCTTATGTTGATTGGTTCGCGCAAAATATATAGCATCTACAAAATAGGGGATAGTTTTATGGCATTTTTATTATTAATGTTTTTTTTTTTACTAGTAATGGCGGCGATCTGCGATTTTTATCATGACTGTGACTTTATGACGGACACATCGGACACTTTTGACACATTTTTGGGACCATTGTCATTTTTACAGCGATCAGTGCTATAAAAATGCACTGTGAAAATGTTGAGTGGCAGTGAAGGGGGTTAACCACTAGGTGGCGCTGAAGGGGTTAAGTGTGTCCTAGGGAGTGATTCTAACTGTTAGGAGGCGTGGCTACGAGTGACACGTCATTGATCACTGCTCCTGATGAGAGGGAGCAGACGATCAGTGCTGTGTCACTAGGCAGAACGGGGAGAAGCTTGTTTACACTTGCCTCTCCCCGTTCTGCAGCTCTGTGACCCGATCGCGGGACACTGGTGGACATCGAGAGAGCGGGTCCCATGGGCGCGCGCCCGGCGGGAATTTCAAAGTGACGTAAATATACGTTACTTTGCCCAGCCGTGCCATTCTGCCGACGTATATGTACAGGAGCCGGTCCTTAACCTGTTAAGAGAAGGAGCTTGTCAGCCCCCTTGTTATGGCATTATAGTGGAAAAAATAAAATAAAGGACCCATACACATTCTATCTATCTATCCATCCATCCATCCATCCATCGTTACAGCAAAGTAAGCCTAACTTATATGTAGCGACCTCACCCCTCTCACCCCTTCTCATTCTCGGCTTGTCTTTCTTTGTCTAGGGATGTTAGTGCTGGGGGGAGGGATGAGATACACCACGGCCCATGTCCTCCATAGTGAAGAGGTGAAGGCCAGAAAGATAGGGCTTTGTGTAGGTGTCCTAGAGTCAAGTCCTGTCCTTCGTCCCTGACTCCTTTGCTCCTAGTAACCAGAGTTCCACACAGTGAATAGGTCCAACACCGTTTTATTCTTCTCAGCGAATAAACACACAGCACAGTTAAGTTGGATTATTTTGCAACAACTTAGTCTTAACGGGAATAGGTCGAGGCACAATCCTTTCCCTTCTCTTGCCAACCACTGTGCTATCACCCGTGGCGAATAGTCACTGCCACTGACTATGTGAAATAGAACATGAATTACCTTCGCTAGCACGGCCCCTGTCAGGGGAAGGATATCCGTCCAAGGGAGATACCGGAGGCCTCTCTGTCACCAGCGATGCTGCGCCGGACTCTCCAGAGAAGTTCTGCACACCAGACCTCACAAACTCAGACACGGGCACCCAAGGAGTTAGGGCCCCCTCGGATTCCTCCACCCTCGCGGAACTCAGTCGAAGGTACTGAGCCCCAGGCATTCGCCAAAGTACCTCACCCCAGGCTAAAGGTGCCTGAGATGGACTCCATCTCCGCTCGGGCCAGGTCAAAGGCACCTGGGCCCGGAACACCGGGACGCCAGCACCCAAGCTGAAGGTGCCTGGGTGCGGCCACGTCCTCCGACTCTGCACTCTGAACCCCATGGTAAGGGTGTCCGCCCCTTTTATCTCCTCTCCCTTCGCGTCACAGCGGGTTCCCCGCCCCGCTGTACCAACTTCAGGGGAGGACAAAAATGCACAGTCCTGCGGTGTGAGTTCACCTCCGGCCCCCGGCAACAACGCCACCTATAGGCCCAGGGAACCTCACACCACCAGAGTCCTCCAAGAACCATAAAAGGGCCTCAGATCCCCTAGCAATCAGTGCATCTGGGTTACACTACCACCCAGATGCTTCCCCTAAATTCAAATATCCGCTACATATAGTTTCATCAAAAAATAATACAGCAACCATGCAGTAGAAATGGAGATATTTGTGTTAAGGTCCTAAATAGCTTCCATGAATAAAACACATAAGATACTAAAAATGTGTAACCACTTCTTAACCATTACATATAGCAAGCTCTTGCTTATAAAAAAATAAAATAAAATATTCTAAAGCCTCGTACACACGGTTGGACTTCAAACAAACTTTTCCGTGGATTTTTGTCCGAAGGGAGTTGGCCGGGCACACCCGTGGCATACACACGCTCTGACTTTTCTGCAAATTTTCCCAAAACTTCCCAACATCACGTAGTTTTTCTGCTCTTTACCGCCACCCTTTGGTCAACTTCTGCTATTGTTGCTTGATTTTAACATTGGTTCTGGGCATGCGTATTTGTACCTCGGACAAAAGTCCGATGGATTTCTGTAGACACGATAGGACTTTGCACCATCGGACTTTTGTTGCCGAAAAGTTTGTCTGTTTGCAGGGCGAACTTTTGTCCGATGAAAACCGAAAAAGTTTGTCCGATGGAGCGTACACACGGTAGGATTTTTTAAAAAGCGTGCTCATTTTGAAGTTTGTTGGCAAAAAGTCTGACCGTGTGTATGGGCCTTTAGTTTGTATAAATTGCAATACATATTTAGAAATAATACAACTTCAGGCATCCCTGCCCTTTTAATTACCGACCTGCACTGTGCAGTTTTTTTAAAGCGGCTATAAGCTATGTGTAGCACACAGACCCCCTTTTACCTGCCTTGTTCTTCGGCTCTTCGCAGGAAGAAGGGGCACACTATGCCACAAGCCCCGTACACTCCTGTATTAAGAGGTTGAGCGGTGTTGTTGGTGGGTCATTTCACAGTTGAGCCAGAGAATGATTTTTCTCACCTCTGTGGATAACAGCTTTGAGTACTTGCTTCCCCCAGTGAATAGAATGTCCACACTTGCTAGAACTCCAACAGAGAGTTTCTTCTTTCAGCAAATAGCAATCTCTTGATAGAAACAAAGGTTGGAGCAAGAAAAGGACAGCACAAGATGTGGGGAAAGGTCCAGGCACAATCTCAGTCCCTTCACTGTTCAGCTTCTCGAACAGACTCAGCCTCAAATGGATAGTCTACTTAGAACAAGGCTAGCAGCCAAATGACACTCACGCTTTACTCAAAGTCTCTGCCACAGACCTGATGAAATTGGTCTCTGCCACAGACCTGGTGAACTTGGTCTTTGCCACAGACCTGGTGAACTTGGTCTCTGCCACAGACCTGATGAACTTGACTTTGGCCTAGGGAGAAGACATCCCTCCGGAGAGCTACCGGGACCCTTTCCTTCACCGTGACTACCGCATCAGTCCTTCGGAACGGTTCCTCACCCGGTCTCCTCTACTCAGATATGGGTCCCCTCGCAAGGCGGCACTCTGAGACTCCTCGATCCCCGAGCGGGCCCCAGCCAAAGGTGCTGGGCCAAGGCCTTTGCTGCAACTCCCGAGTCCTCGCATCCAGGATGGACAGGAACAGCGGAGTAGCACCTCACCCTGGGGCTAAAGGTGCCCAGGATGGAACCGGAACAGAAAACACCCGCCCTTGGCCTAGGGCGCCAAGGACGGACTGGAACCAGAACCAGGGGTAGGACCCCACTGATTAACCCCCAAACAGGCATCGTCTGCCCCTTTTATCTCCTCTCCCAGCGTGCACAGCAGGTAAACCCCGCCCCACCGTACGTTTGCCGAGAGGGGACACAAAAAGCACAGCCCTGTACTAGTGGTCCAACCCTAGCCTACCATGGCAGCGCCACCTGTAGGCCACAGGGAACTGTACACCAATACTCTCCCTGTGGATAAAATGGTTGTAAACCATGATAAATCAAGGTGTTTGGGCATACTACCTCCCAAACACTCCCCTTAAATTGAGGACCCCGCTACATACTCCCCCTACTAATGGACACTGGTCCCCAGTGTCTGGAGCAAACCTATGTCTCTCAAGCCTGAGTCAGCATAAGCCCATTCCAGAAACTATCTAAAAAAAACAATTTGGAGAGCAATAGAAAAAAAAGTTAGATTGTGCCGGAACCTGAAAATGGGGAAAAGGGAATTAAATACAGAGGTGAAGGAAGAGCAAAGGAAACACATGTGCACATCACATTCTCAATGTCACATAAACACATTTATGATTTACATTCCCCTCCCGTCTACAATGGCTAAACCCACCCCATGGGACTGTATGCAGAATAATTATAAATAATGACCTCCGAGACAAAAAGTGGGTTAAACTTGGCCGCAGGCCTTTATTACTGGTATTTATTATTATTTTTTTTAATCATATTTATTTAACCAATAACCATTACTAGATATCAAAATACAATACATCACTTCTTTACTTAAACCACCATACTTTCATCAACCCAGCCACTACGACTCAGGTTGGAATTAACGTCTACTAACCCCTCTCGTTAGCAAAGGAAAACCAAGAGGGGGTACCACGTAATAATATAAGGCCGCGACAAGGGAGGGGGGGCAGGGAGTTCAAAGGTAAGGGGTTGCCTGATCCTCAGGTCACAGGCAGCTTGCTGCTCTGCCTTAAATACCTCTCCCAAACTTCCAGAATTTTCTTACTTGCCATGTGACCCGACCTATGCCCTGTTATTGGTTCCTAGCCTCTCTTACCTTAATAATATACCTAATTATCTGCCAGGTGTGAGAGGGGGGGACTAGAAACTTCCCCTCTGCCACATTCCCATGAGCTCGGGGAGCTTAAAACAGCTCCCTTCACTTACATGGGACTGTATGCAGAATAATTATAAATAATGACCTCCGAGACAAAAAGTGGGTTAAACTTGGCCGCAGGCCTTTATTACTGGTATTTATTATTATTTTTTTTTTTAATTATATTTATTTAACCAATAACCATTACTAGATATCAAAATACAATACATCACTTCTTTACTTAAACCACCATACTTTCATCAACCCAGCCACTACGACTCAGGTTGGAATTAACGTCTACTAACCCCACTAGCCGGACTTGTTTTTTAACCTTTAAAGAACAAGGCCGGCCCAACCACCCCGCCTCGCGGCCAACTCCACCATAGACTGAAGATCATTATTGAAACTGTCAAGCCCAACGTCTGAAAGATGCATCCCGTCTGGTCTGAATAGGCCAACTGACCCCCCTTTTAAGTCTACGTGACGGAAGGACAGACCCCCAATGGTGGGCAAGAACTTCGCTAGGGCCCTATTCACTCTCTTTCTAACCTTTTCAAGCGGGGAGTTCAACCATACCAATCTCGGAGTAATCTCTGAAAAAATCAAACATACTCCGGGGAAGGACAGCCTGAACTGAAGCAGATCCCATTTTATTTGAAAAATTAAATCAAGGGACTTAGTATGCCCTATATCGTTCCCCCCAAGGTGGATAATCAAAACATCAGGAACTGGCAGGGTTCGAAACAGAAAACTTAACTCTTCAAACAAATTATTCCATACCATACCCCTCCTGCCATGCCAACAAATGTTCACCAATGTGGGATCAAAATTCAAGCTTCCGGTATAGACTCTTCGCAAAGCTCTCCTTTTGGCCCAGAATATAAACGAATGACCTAAGATCCAGACGGATAATGCCTGACCTGTAGATTTAAAAAAGACAGTGAGGACGTATGTACAATTTGTAAGCATCAGACTGCCATCTACCGATGCGCTTAATACTAACCACATCTAACCCCAGCCTGGCGGCCTCCGTAGCAGCCCCTATCCAAAAGGAGTGGGATGAGAGTGGCAACTTGCCCATGTTTAGCGAGACCAAGCATTTGTGCAGAACCGAGTTAAACTGATAAACGGACAAAGGAAGGCCATTCTCATGAATAAATAATGACCCGTTTTCTGAACCTCTGACCCATAGAAACTGCCCCACTAGGCTAACAGGGCAGATGGGAGAGTTAGGAAATGACTGCAACGTCAACCAAACACCCTTGCCAAACTGGTCCGTCTTTGATCGTGGGATAAAAAGGTTAAGCTTCGAACCGTCTAAAGAAACATGCGTTAAACGAAGGCCTGACTCGGACTTCTTATTAGGAGCCACTATTTCTGAAATCCGAAAAGCTCCGAAAAATAATAGAGAAAAAAACGCCCGAAAAAGGGCAGCCTCATAGCGTGAAAAACATACCAAATCAACCGCTGAACACAGTTTGGCAAGGATACCCGGCGTCACCGCCATTCTATTGTCAGGATGAGATGAACCTTTTTTATAACCCTTTAGAGCCCGTTGTACAGAGAAGAAAGAAGAACATGGGGGGTGATGGTTTAGCTTCCCAAAAAAGGAAATTCCTGCCAAAGTTTTATTAACCTGGTACCATGACACCTCTCTAGCCAGTAACCCATTCAAAAAGGACAAAACCAGCTGTTCCGAAAAAGCAGACTGCTGCTCACCCAGGGAACCTAGATGAGATAACCACACCCACCAGGCTGAGGAGTACGCTGCCAGAGTAGCGGGAGAGATGGATTTCAGAATGTTCGTACGAACCAAGTCTAAATTAGCTCCCATAGGTGGGCCGGACACGGGATCCCTGTCTCGTCTGCGGCTGGGAAAAGCACCTTGAATCTCTCCATCTGCAAACGTGAGAGAGAGTCTGCGATGTCATTCAACTTACCTGGTAGGTAACGAGCCTTGATCCACACATTTAAGCTCAAGCATTTAAATACAAGGTAGCGAATGAGGGAGATGACAGGAGGTGATTTGGACGATAAGCAGTTTACCGCAAAAAGCACCCCTTTATTGTCAGTACTGAAGAGAAGCCTTTTATTAGCAAAATACTCACCCCAGATCTCTAAGGCCACCAAGATGGGGAACAGCTCTAAGATCACGATGTTCTTCAGGTGACCTTTTTGTCGCCAACAAGAGTGCCATAACGAAGCGCACCAGTGGGTTCTCCACAAGGCTAAAAACCCCACCGAGCCCGCTGCGTCCGTGAACAAACAAAAATCTTGGTCAGTTACAAATTCTGATTGAAAAATTGCTCTACCGTTGAACTTCTCCAAGACTTGCGACCATACCAACAGGTCCTCCCTAATTTCCGAAGAGATTCTAATATGGGAGGAAGGGGATTTGAATCCAGAAATGGCTAAATAGAGCCTCCGAGAGAATATTCTCCTGACAGGCAGGATTCTGGATGCAAATGCCAGCAGGCCGAGCAATTTTTGAACCTCCTTCAAAATGGACTTACGTCGTCTAATCATTGTGTAAAGGATACCTTGTAGTTGAATAATTTTAGCCGCCGGTAGTTCAAACTCCATTGCTTCGGTATCAATAGTGATCCCTAAAAAGACTAAACGTGTTGTAGGAGCCAGGGTTTTTTCTTGTGCAAAAGGGATATTAAAGGATCCACAAATCACAAGAAAAGAATTTAGGACGTTTGAACAATCAGCGACAGAACTACCCAAAAAAAGGAAATCGTCTAGATAGTGCAACAGAAAGGATGAGCCAGAGTGCTCCTGTACTACCCATTCCAGGAAAGTGGCAAAGGTCTCAAAGTAATTGCAGGAGAGCGAGCAACCCATGGGGAGACAACGATCAAAGAAAAAACAATTATCAAAAACAAAACCTAATGAGTTAAAAGATACAGGTTTAATGGGTAATAAACGAAAAGCAGATTGGACATCAGCTTTAGCAAGAAAGGCTCCTTGCCCTAACAAGCGAATCTTCACTAACGCATCCTCAAACGTAGAATAATGTACGGATGCCATCTCAGTACTAACCTGATCATTCAAAGAATCCCCCTTAGGAGCTGACAGATGGTGGATTAACCTGAATGACCCATGCTCTTTCTTTGGAACAAGCCCAAGGGGGGAAATTCTAAAGTTTAGAAAAGGAGGGTGCAAAAAAGGGCCCGAGATCCTACCAGCCTGAAGCTCCTTACAAATTTTTTCCCTAACCACTTCAGGGAACTCTAAAGCTGATTTTAAATTTTTTCCTACCACACAACCTTGACCTTTAAAGGGAGGGAGCATGAAACCCTCGTTGAACCCTTCAAAGAGAAGAAGGGCCATCCGCCTGTCTGTGTAGACTTGCAGCCACGGGAACATGTTTAGCAACTTCACCGGTGACTGGGCCTTTTGAAAAGGGTTCTCTAAGCTGTGGCTGGTTTGCCACGGACATTTTTTTAAAGCATTTGGTAACAGGATGCGCTCCTGCGCAAAACGCACATTCATGTCTATACCTGCAGGAGCCTGGGAATTTGCACTGAGAGTCATTGAATGAGAAACAAATTCCCCTCCTGTATGCACTGACTGGTGCTGCGACCTGCAGCTGTGGTTTGGGATTGAACGCTCTCTGGGGCAGAAAAAGATTTAGCCATAAGCCAATATCCTTTGAGCCCCATGTCAAACTTGGATGCACCGACAATTTCTGTCGGAATGACTCGTCATAGACGAACCAGGAAACGCGGGTGAATGATGCAGGAATAACCTGGGATGAAACCTGTGGAGAAAAAGACATGTGAAGAGAGGACTGGCCACTGGAGGGCGCTGTAGGAGTACCGCGGCGCGACGAGATCTGTCCCTTGCCAGACACTCCTCTATGGCTGCTCTTGCTGGCTGATGTCCGTTTGCTTGAAGCCGTGGACGAGCTTCTAAGGGACCTCCTCCTCTTCTCTGGCAGTACATCCGGGTCACCGACAAGAGCAGGAACCTCGATGGATGCCTCCTCTGCCCTGCCGCCAATGGGAATGCTGACTGATCCTACCTCTGCTCCCCATGTGAACGCAGCTTCAGAGTCCGCCGGGCGGGGAGGGATGCTAGTAGAGGCGGCTGAGGATGCAGATGCTGCGGCGGCTGCGGATGAAGATGCGATGGCAGCTGACACCGCTTGGTCTCCAGTAGGGGTGTAAGCCAGGTCCCAGAGCTCTGGTGCTGGGGGCATGGAAAGGCAGTGCTGTAGCCAAGATTCCCCATCTTCAGTTCCAGCTCTTTCAAGGATGCGGCGAAGCAGGTTCTCCATGACTGTCGCAGGAATGCGCAGGGAAACACAGGAGTTCAAAGGTAAGGGGTTGCCTGATCCTCAGGTCACAGGCAGCTTGCTGCTCTGCCTTAAATACCTCTCCCAAACTTCCAGAATTTTCTTACTTGCCATGTGACCCGACCTATCCCCTGTTATTGGTTCCTAGCTTCTCTTACCTTAATAATATACCTAATTATCTGCCAGGTGTGAGAGTTGGGGACTAGAAACTTCCCCTCTGCCACATTCCCATGAGCTCGGGGAGCTTAAAACAGCTCCCTTCACTTACATTCTCAGTGGTTTGCTGGGCGTCCGCCTGTAGAGGAGAAAAAAAAAAACACACACAACCAATAATTTACATTCTAAACTATGTACATTAGAATAAAGAGATTCTCCCAGAGAGAAAAACCTCTCCCTTCTAAAAGTAATTTGCACTTGAACTGCAATGTGAAAAGTTATGTAACACTGCCACCTAGTGGAAGCGCCACCGTCAAGACACCTGTTAGGAAAACTTTTTTTCTTCCGAGGGTACATTTTCCTGTTTCTTCTCCTTTAGCCCTTTCTCTAAGGTATTCTACCCCAAAAGTCTCTGTCTTTTGATACTGTGAGAGGGAGAAAAAAAATGCTCCCGCTCTTGTAGTAAGTAGAAAAAAAAAAAACAAACCCCTTATGCAAGGGTTAGAGTTCTTGGCTCCAGGAGAGTACACTCCAGAATAAAACAAAAAAGGCAACACAAGAGTTCAGTCTCTAAAGATAGTACTGCGGGTCTGGCAATACCAATGGCTTCCAGTTCTTGTCAAATGTATCTATGTGGTACACTGCATTGTCCTTGTCTTTCCTGCAAACAACCACCTTATCGGCATGTATGTGCCTTCCCAGCATCCAGGACTCCTTACAGTCTTTAAAACGTTTAGTAACTGCAGCAGAATACGAATAGTACCTCCGGACTTGGGGTACCTTCAAGTGAGTCCATCCAAAATCCGCATACCACCGACATCTATGGACCTCTACCTTATATAAAAGTTATTTTGGTAAGTACGGGTATTCCCATCCATACTCACTTGCAACTCTTTGGTTGAACAACCTCTGTAACCGAGACAACGGTGGCATGGTCGCTCGATCTCCCGTCCCTGGAAAAACTATGGTGTCTGGGTGTCAAGGCACTTTCACTGCCTCCGGGACCAGTCATGGGGGCACGTAGTGACACTCTGGATACCTCGGCAACAGGTGCAGGCATCTCCAATGGTGGAAAGGTAGACAGAGGGATAGACTCCTCCTCAGGCTCCGGGGCCTCTAACCGGGGTGTGGTATCCCCAGTGAACATGGTTGAGTCCTTTTTCCTTCGGGACGAGGACAGGGCCATCTTATCCCAACCCTTCCGCTCAAACAACTCATCAATGGCCACATCATCCCCTGAATCGGAGACTGACTCCAGGTCAGAGGTATCACATTCCTCCGCCGGTAGATAACTCCGGGTAGATGATGAATCACTGCCTCTAACCAGTTCAAGTGCCCTGGGATCCCTGACCCAAGCATCCCCGGCTTACCTCGGCCTGTAGCTGAAGGTGGACGTCCGGAACTTTTTCCCACGGAAGCATCCGACCCGGGCAAGCGCTGGGGTGTGACTCCACCACGGCCGCAGGAAGCTGTAACACAGCCGACCTTCCTTTTGGGCGGTGGGAGCGGAGATTCTGTGTCACGTACCTGGTAGGAGTCTGGAATGACGAGGTCGGCCTCCCTTGTATCTCCAACCCAAGCCCCACTGAGGATGGGACAGATGGTGGCTAGGGTGAGGAGTTACACGAGTGCCTGTAGTTGCGTGCAGAACTTGTCAGCTGAGTTGCAGACGTGGAGATGCAGGCAGAACATCTGGTAAGGAACTGGACTCAGGAAAGCTGGTAGGATGGACAGCTAGCACAGGCACTGGAGACAGCGTTAAGCCAAGCAGGAAGCTGGTGCAGGATCACAAGGGTGGCCGGGTTCGGTAGCAGACGGGCAGCGAGGTACAAGGCACAGGCAGGAGGGAGGTCAGATGGGAAGCCGAGATCAGGAACCAGTAATCAAGTATTCAAGTCCGGAAGCAAGGTCAAAGGGAAGCCAAGGTTCAGCAACAGGGATCAAGCCAGGTTTAAACAGAGTTCAGGTATCAGGGTACTTGCTGAAGACCAGTCAGCACTTGTCAGAAGTCAGAGCATCCTTTAAGTAGGCAGGTTGGCGCCAAAGGGAATTAGGAGCGTGCTCCTGCGCGCGCACGTTGCCCGCCCGCACGTTGCCCACGCGCATGCGCAAATTTGCGCAATGGCACTCCGGAAAGGCCACTGCATCCCGGGGATGCGCGTGCGCGCGCCAGCATTCCGAGACTGTTGACGAATGCGCGCATGCGCAGACGGATTCCCGGCAGCTTCCTTACACTCTGTAAATACCGAAACAGCATCCTCCGGTCTCTCGAACTTCGGTTCCTCAACAACTGGAACACTTTCACTTGCGACTTCCTCCGAAGTCTCAACAGTGCGCGCAGGGGTGACTGTAGAAGCTCTGGTTCCTTCTTCCAAAGTTGTGGCGCCTGTAAGGCAGTTCAGGCAGAAGACCCGAGGCTTTTAAGTAGGTTGCTCCACCTCAAATAAGAACTCCTTAGAGTGCTCACATCTCCCAAAGGGCTTAAGATGTACCACCAGTCCCTGGCATCCGGGACAAACCACTCCAAGGGCCTCCACTTCTCTGCATACATAAAACGCAAAGCGGCCCCGGGGCTTTAGTCGGATCCCCGTATCCGTAACGGAAGCAGCAAAGGAGGTAATGTTCATGGTAGTTGAACTCAGAATCCATGTGGCATTAGACGCCATGTCACTCACTTGCCGATTCATCGCACACTGTTTCTCTCACACTAAAGTCACCACATGTAACTCCTCACATGGCGAGGCTCCTCCCATCTCCTGCAGTGTTCGCGGGCTTCTCTTCTGTAGGCACGCCCACGAACTACACAGCATGGGTTCTCCTCGTGGCGCAGTCACTTTTAAGATGGCCGACCTCCACGGAACTTCACAGGGGAACAAGTTCAAACTCTGGGCCTCTTTTCCTGTGAAACAATCCCGGACTCTGTGGAGCCCCCACGTGTAGCTCACAGACCCCCTTTTACCTGCCTTGTTCTTCGGCTCTTCGCAGGAAGAAGGGGCACACCATGCCACAAGCCCGTACCCTCCTGTATTAAGAGGTTGAGCAGTGTTGTTGGTGGGTCATTTCACAGTTGAGCCAGAGAATGATTTTTCTCACCTCTGTGGATAACAGATTTAAGTACTTGCATCCCCCAGTGAATAGAATGTCCACACTTGATAGAACTCCAACAGAGAGTTTATTTCTTCTTTCAGAAAATAACAATCTCTTGAAAGAAACAAAGGTTGGAGCAAGAAAAGGACAGCACAAGATGTGGGGAAAGGTCCAGGCACAATCTTAGTCCATTCACTGTTCAGCTTCTCGAACAGACTCAGCCTCAAATGGATAGTCTACTTAGAACAAGACTAGCAGCCAAATGACACTCAAGCTTTACTCAAAGTCTCTGCCACAGACCCGATGAAATTGGTCTCTGCCACAGACCCGGTGAACTTGGTCTCTGCCACAGACCCGGTGAACTTGATCTCTGCCACAGACCCGGTGAACTTGGTCTCTGCCACAGACCTGGTGAACTTGGTCTCTGCCACAGACCTGGTGAACTTGGTCTCTGCCACAGACCTGGTGAACTTGACTTTGGCCTAGGGAGAAGACATCCCTCTGGAGAGTTACCGGGACCCTTTCCTTCACCGTGACTACCGCATCAGTCCTTCGGAACGGTTCCTCTCCCAGCCTCCTTTACTCAGATATGGGTCCCCTCGCAAGGCGGCACCCTGAGACTCCTCGATCCCCGACGGGCCCAAGCCAAAGGTGCTGGGCCCAGGCCTTTGCTGCAACTCCTGAGTCCTCGCATCCAGGACGGACAGGAACAGCGGAGTAGTACCTCACCCTGGGACTAAAGGTGCCCAGGATGGAACCGGAACAGAAAACACCCGCCCTTGGGCCTAGGTTGCCCAGGACGGACTGGAACCAGAACCAGGGGTAGGACCCCACCGACTAACTCCCGAACAGGCAGCATCTACCCCTTTTTATCTCCTCTCCCAGCGTGCACAGCAGGTTAACCCCGCCCCACCGTTCGTTTGCCGAGAGGGGACACAAAAAGCTGTACTCTGTACTAGTGGTTAAAAAAAAAAAAGCTGTACACTCTGTACTAGTGGTTAAACCCTAGCCTACCATGGCAGCGTCACCTGTAGGCCACAGGGAACTGTACACCAATACTCTCCCTGTGGATAAAATGGTTGTAAACCCTGATAAATAAAGGTGTTTGGGCATACTACTTCCCAAACACTCCCCTTAAATTGAGGACCCCGCTACATATGCTTTCTGTGATGTAACCCCCTTGTATTTATTATATATACAGTATCTCACCACATTTTGCCGTAGATAAAGTCCCCTTTCCTCCTTTTGAAAATCACTGTGAGTGGTGTCAATGGTGGCTAGGCAATAGGCACCAGCGAGTCCAGCCGCGGAAGTGTGTTGTACTGTTTTAAAGCCGGCCGGTCATACCCGTGGGGACTCCAGCGAGACTCTGAGCTTTAAGGGGGCATCCATCATCTTGCACTTTTTGTCCAAAAAAGAGACTTTCTCCTACACATTGTGATTAATTGATAGTGGTCATTTACCATAGTGGGTCAATTGGGACTGCTAGAGCTTCAACATCTGAGGGGTGCAGGGGTTTTTAGTGGGTTGAGTAGGTGTTGGGTGTTCATTTGGGCTGAGGGAGTGGGGTGAGAGGGGAGCATTACACCCTGGGGGTTTTGGCATTTTCACTGGAATATTTATGATGATCTCTATCTAATATTGTTAATATATTGTTTTGGTAGCCTATTGTAGGTGTTATATCCTTTGTGGTGTGTATTTCTAGTGTAGCGCACCCACCTCTCCCCAACCTGCATTTAATTAGGCTCCTCGCAGGCAGAGAGAGGCACACTGCACCACAAGCCCGTACCCTCCTGAGTAAAGAGGTTTAGCGGTGTTAGTTTTGGGCCTTGTCTGCGGCCAGAGTCAAAGTCCTCCCAAGAATGAACTCGCCTCTACTTTAGATAGATGTCCTCGTTTTCCCCAGGAATGTCCACACTAGCTGAAAGTCCAACTCAACATTTATTTCACACAGGATAATAAACATCCTCTTTAAGAGCAGACAGGTTGGAGCGAAGATACAGGACAGCTTAGGTGTGGAGGAGGTCCAGGCACAAACGTAGCTTAACTCTTTAGACTGTTTAGGTTTCTCAAACAGCTTTGGTGCACGATCTCTGCCACAGACCGTGAGGTTGGTCTCTGCCACAGACCGGGTGAATAAAGTCACTGCCACTGACTTGGTACGTAGAGTCACTGCCACTGACCTGGTGAATGGGGCCTTGCCCTATGAAGTCACTGTCACTGACTTGAAGAGAGTAGGCTCACTGCTACTGACCTGGAGAGTAGGGTCACTGCCACTGACCTGGTGAACTTCCTTCTTAAAGTATTTGGCCCATGTCAAGGAGAAAACATCCCTCCGGAGTGTTACCAGAGGCCCTCACCGTCACCACGACTCTGCGCTGGATCTTCGGAAAGGGTTACCTCCCCGGCCTCCTCATCTCAGATACGGGTCCCCTCGCAAGGCGGCACCCTGGGAGTCCTCGATCCCTAGCGGACCCCAGCCGAAGGTTGCTGGGCCCCGGGCCTTCAAATAGTACCTCACCCCAGACTGAAGGTGTCTGGGATGGAACAGGAACTCCACCTCCGGGCCTAAGGCACCCGGAGACGAGCCTCCTCGCGCCCAGGCCGAAGATGCCTGGGTGCGGACGAACCACACACACCCAGGCTGAAGGTGCCTGGGCGTGGACCTCGAACGGAAGATGTCCGCCCCTTTTATACCCTCTCCCGACAGGCACAACAGGTTCCCCGCCCCGCCGTACTACTGCTGAGAGGGAACACAAAAGGTGCAGCCCTGGATTGGTGATTCAACCCTGGCCCATGGCGACAGTGCCACTCGCAGGCCACAGGGAACTGTGCACCAACACTATCTCCCATGAACAAAAATGGTCCATTAACCCTAACAATCAATGTGTCTGAGCCTAATTACCACTCAGACACTACCCTTAAATTGAACACCCCGCTACACTAGTATATTTTGTTGGATACACCTCCCCTGATTTATGGTTTTAGGCACCATTAATATTCCCACTCCAAGGATACATTTTTTTGCCAACAGAACAGGGGTCTGCATTGCACGATTTCCCCCAACCTCCTGTTTCTGTTTGAGGTATCGCTGATCAGTACTTGTCTGTCGTGTGTTACTGAGAATTGGCCAGTGAGCTCCCCAATTATCATAAGAGCCCCAAATTCCCCAATCTGGGAACAATTCGCAAGTGTAAACAGCACAAAGAGCCCATTCACACAGGGGCATCTTTGGATCCGACTCCAAATCGCCCCAGGTCGCCCCTAGTCGCCTCAGGTCGCACTGGCTGAAGAAATCAATGTAAGTTAATGGAGCCGTCCTTATGGACACTTCTGCAGTTGCTCTGACTTCAAAAAAGGTCCCTGTACTACTTCAATCCGACTCCTAGGCGACCTGTAACCATTCATTTCAATGGGAGTCGCCTCTCACTGTCTTAATAGGAGCAACTCTCCAGGAAGAAAACATACATTTATTAGGCAAACCTCTCCCTCCACCCTCCCTCCCACAGAGCTGATTCTTGTTTGATTGGCCACTGGAATGTCTCCTGTCCTGCAGGCAACTTGGAGTTGCCTTGTAAATAGCTCCAGGTCGTGCTGTGATTCATTCTCAAGTCGTGTCTGAGTTGCCTCATAAAATCGCGCTGGAAGTCGTGTTGCCCCTGTGTGAATGGGCTCTTATACTATGATATTTAAGCTGCCACCAACCACAAGTTACAGGCTTGTGGGAAACAGTGTTCCCCTCTGGTCTGTACACTTTGTGCTTGAGGCCAGGTTCACACTGGTGCGACACGACAGCTGTCCTACTTTGGATCCGACTTTGCCCTGCGACTTGAAGCCGACATACGTCCGACTTTCAATGAACAGGGATCCAACTTGGACAGGCACTGTGTTTGGTATGAATCTTGAGGGGGAACTCCACGCCAAATTTTAAATAAATAAAACCGCATGGGTTCCCCCTCCAAGAGCATACCAGGCCCTTCGGTCTGGTCTGGATTTTAAGGGGAACCTCCTACGCCGAAAAAACGGCATGGGGGTCCCCCCAAAATCCAGCACGCAGCCCGGCCGTTTAGGAAAGGGGGTGGGGACGAGCGAGCGCCCCCCCTCCTGAGCCGTACCAGGCCTCGTGCCCTCAACATGGGGGGGTGGGTGCTTTGGGGCAGGGGGCGCCCCACCCGGGTGAAGTGACCCCGCCCACTTATGATGTCGCAGTCCCATCATACCCCGGGACTGCAACGTCATAAGGGGCAGGGTCCCCGGGTGACCTCACCCGGTGACCACGCCCCATCCCTATATAAATGATTGCGCGCCACGCACACGGCATTACAGCGGGAGACCTCGTCGTGGCAACATCTCAAGAAGAGAAGAGGGAAGAAGGCGACGGGGAAGACTGGGCCCCTGTTAGCAAAAGAGCTGACAGAAGATGGCGGAGGTGCCCGGCAGAAAGCACCGGAGAGTCGGAAGAGACCCCCGAAGTCGGAAGAGACCCCCGAAGTCGGTAGAAGACCCCCGAAGTCGGAAGAAGACCCTCGAAGTCAGTAGAAGACCCCCGGAGCTGCCTAATAAATGACTTTAAAAAGCTGTCTAGTGTGGGTTTTTTTCTTGACACTTTTCCTCCAGGTGAATGGGTTGGGGTACGATGTACCCCATACTTATTCATATAGAGTGGGGGGCCGGGATCTGGGGGCCCCCTTATTAAAGGGGGCTCCCGGGATCCGATAAGCCCCCCGCCCGCAGACCCTGACAACCAACGGCCAGGGTTGTCGGGAAGAGGCCCTTGTCCCCATCAACATGGGGGAAGGGTGCTTTGGGGTGGGGGGCCGCAAAGCACCCACCCCCCATGTTGAGGGCATGCGGCCTGGTACGGCTCAGGAGGGGGGGCGCTTGCTCGTCCCCACCCCCTTTCCTGACCGGCCGGGCTGCGTGCTCGGATAAGGGTCTGGTCTGGATTTTGGGGGGACCCCCACCCAGTTTTTTCGGCGTAGGGGGGTTCCCCTTAAAATCCAGACCAGACCGAAAAGGCCTGGTATGCTCTTGGAGGGGGAACCCATGCCAGTTTTTTATTAAAAATTTGGTCTGGAGTTCCCCCTCAAGATCAGCAGAGCACAAGTCGCATGCCAAAGTCGGATCATGCAAGACGGCGGTCCGACTTTTATCCGACTTCAATGATAGTCAATGGGCTGAAGTAGGATCAAAGTCGGACCAAAGTAGTACAGAGAGCATTTTCAAAGTCGGACCGACATGTGTTGGACCAGTTAAGACGGCTCCCATTGGGAAACATTGATTTTCACACGTCATACGACATGAGCTCCCAATGTTGGAGCGTTTGTCGCACCAGTGTGAACCCGGCCTAAAGCTGAAGTCCAGTTTTTCTTTCACTTTAACCACTTTACGCCCGGGGCAGTTTTTGTATTTTTCAAACACATTAAAATCTGATTTTTTTGCTAGAAAATTACTTGTACCCCCCAAATATTATATACACTGCTCAAAAAAATTAAAGGAACACTTTGAAAACATCAGATGTCAATGGAGAAAAAAAATCATACTTGGGTATCTATAATGATATGGACTGGGTAAAGTGTTAGGAACGAAAGAATGCCACATTGTTTGATGGAAATGAAAATGATCAACCTACAGAGGGCTGAATTCAAAGACACCTCAAAAATCAAAGTGAAAAAATAATGCAGCAGGCTAATCCATTTTGCTGAAATTTCATTGCAGCAACTCAGAATGGTACTTTGGTCCCCACGGGCTTGTATGCATGCCTGAAGAAAAGGCATGCTCCTAATGAGATTATGGATGGTGTCCTGGGGTATTTCCTCCCAGATCTGGACCAGGGCATCACTGAGCTACTGAACAGAGTAAGGTGCCACCTGGCAGCGTCGGATGGACCGAAACATAATGTCCCAGAGGTGGTCTCTTTGATTTAGGTCAGGTGAGCGTGGGGGTCATTCAATAGTATCAATTCCTTCATCCTCCAGGAACTGGCTGCATGCTCTCGCCACATGAGGCCAGGCATTGTTGTGCACCAGGAGGAACCCACTGCACCAGCGTAGGGTCTGACAATGGGTCCAATGATTTCATCCTGATACCTAATGGCAGTCAGGGTGCCATTGTCTAGCCTGTAGAGGTCTGTGTGTCCCTCCATGGACATGCCTCCCCAGACCATCACTGACCACCAAACAGGTCATGGTGAACAATATTACAGGCAGCAGAATGTCCTCCATGACTTCTCCAGATCCTTTCACATCTGTGTGCTCAGGGTGAACCTGCTCTCATCTGTGAAAAGCACAGGGCGCCAGTGGTGGACCCACCAATTCTGGTGTCCAATGGCAAATTCCAATCAAGCTCCACAGTGCTAGGCAGTGAGCACAGGGCCCACTTGAGGACGTCGGCAGGGCTGGACTGGCCTACCGGGATACCGGGACATTTCCCGGTACGGTGCCTGCCCTGGGGCCGCTTTGGGCTAAGCTGTGGCTGCAGCGCACCGCTCCCTCCTCCTCCTCCCCCTCCACTACATGTCACACACAGTCAGAAGGTATCCCCCGCTGTGTGTGTTTCGGAGCTGAGTGTGAAAAGTTTGGCTGCGCTGTGAGAGAAAAGTCCCGCCCTCCTCCTAGACCTCCTCCTAGACATGTTCTGTCTATCACACGAGCGAGCTGGTCTAGGAGGAGGGCGGGACTTTTCTCTCACAGCGTAGCCAAACTTTCACACTCAGCTCCGAGACACACACAGTGGGGGGATGCCTGCTGTGTGTAATCCAGGCACAAGCACTGACTGTAGTGAGGCTGCATTTTGGGCAAGGTGAGGCTGCGATTAAGAGCACGGTGAGGCTGTATTATGGGCACGGTGAGGCTGCAATTATGGGCAAGGCGAGGCTGCGATTATGAGCACGGTGAGGCTGCGATTATGAGCACGGTGAGGCTGCATTTTTGGCACGGTGAGGCTGTGATTATGGGCACGGTGAGGCTGCGATTATAGGCACGGTGAGGCTGCGATTATAGGCACGGTGAGGCTGCGATTATAGGCATGGTGAGGCTGCGATTATGGGCACGGTGAGGCTGCATTATGGACACGGTGAGGCTGCAATTATGGGCACGGTGAGGCTGCGATTATGAGCACGGTGAGGCTGCGATTATGAGCACAGTGAGGCTGCATTATGGGTACGGTGAGGCTGCGATTATGGGCACGGTGAGGCTGCATTATGAGCAAGGTGAGGCTGCAATTATGAGCACGGTGAGGCTGCATTATGGGCACGGTGAGGCTGCGATTATGGGCACGGTGAGGCTGCGATTATGGGCACAGCGAGGCTGCGATTATGGGCACGGTGAGGCTGCGATTATAGGCATGGTGAGGCTGCAATGATGGGCACGGTAAGGCTGCAATGATGGGCACGGTCAGGCTGCAATTATGCGCACAGTGAGGCTGAAATGATGGGCACAATAAGGCTGCAATGATGGGCACTGGTGAGGCTGCATTGATCTCTTGTACCATGTCTGCAGTCTCTGACCATCTCCTGTATCATTTTGAGATCAAGGCCACACTCATACAGGTATTGAACACCTCATCCCAATTATTTATAAAAATAAAAAGTTGAGGGGTTGAGCATCCACATGCTCTGGGATTTTAACGGTGTTCGTGGAAAATAGCTCAAAAGGAGAAATTGAGTAAAATTTAACAATGTTTATTTGGAAAAGGAGTAAAAAGAGGAAAACATGTGTAGTGGGCATGTGGTTTTGAATTTGTTTGTTTGGGTCAGGATATCAGTGATGCTCAGTTCCCTGCGGCCCAGAGGGTGGCGCTGTCGCCCTGGGCCGGGGTTGAACCATTACTGGAGGGCCGTGTCCTTTTTGTGGCCTCTCGCGGCACCTGTACAGCGGGGCGGGGAACCTGCTGTGCATGCCGGGAAAGGAGATAAAAGGGGCGGACATCTTGGCCACGAGGTCTTCGAGTCCCAGGCACCTTTAGCCTGAGGGCTCCTGTCCGTGGGCGGTGTCCAGGTGGCCTAGGCCTGGACACCGGGAGTTTGGGAGCCATCCCAGAAACCTTCGGTCTGGGGTGAGGTACTTGTCCTAGCCTGGGGCCCAGCTTCTTCCACTGGGTTCCGCCTGGGAGGGATCGTCCTAGGGTATCCGGGGGATGGATACCCGAATCTAAGATGCCATGGACTGGAGGGTGGCCTCTCCGAAGACCTGGTGCAGCAGACTGCCGGTGACGGGTGAGGGCCTCCGGAGACCGTCTGGAGGGATGCCCTTTCAAACAGGGGCTGATACACACGGAAGGTGGTTCTATTGAGGAAAAGTCTGGCAGAGACATTCTTCCTAAAGGTCGCAAGCAAGGACCGTTATCTACAGGCCTGTGGCAGGGGCTGCAACAGTTCACCCGGTAGGTGGCAGCTACCACTTCACGGTCGGTGGCAGAGACCGTGCGCCATGCCTATTCGACTCATTACACATTACAGGAATAGGAGAGTTCACTGTGCCTGGGCTTATTTGTATCCACACCCCCCCCTGTTCGTTTAAAGGAAGTCCAACTGATTGTGTGACATTCTATGCTGTGGAAATAAAGGAGTGTTGGACTTTAGTGGTGTGGGGCTCTTTTAATACAGACACTGTTCCAGAGAAGGAGCTCTTACTGCAGGACACCGGCCCGAAAGGTAACAGAACTTTGCATACACCTACTACATTTGTGGTGAAAACTTGGCGTAGGGCCCCGCCCCTCTCTCTCCTCCGAGGCACCCCTAGACCAGAGTCGGAGCAGTCATTAAAGACAGACGGAGAGAGAGTGGGGGTCCGCTACACGTGGGGGCTCGGGTCCGGGATGGTGTTCGTGCAACTTGGAGCAAGAAGGATGGAACCGGAGAGTGTTTGCCCGGAAGAGTTACAAGTAGGCCCACAGTGCATCCCTGTGCTCGAAGTCGTGGAAATGACCCCAAGATGGGAAAGGCCCATGCAGAAAGAGCGGGGAGAGGGAGGAGTCCAGCCGTGTGAGGTACTACACGTGGGGACTTTAATTGCACTGCGCCATGAGGTACACCCTCCCTGCTCAGTTCGTGGGCGTGACCTAGGCCGGGAGAAAGCCCGCGAACTGGAGCGCAAAAGGGGAGAAGTCCAGCCGTGTGAAGGACTACACGTGGGGACTTTGGCGCGAAACTTGCAGTGCGCAATGGACCAGCAGCAAGTCACCATGTTCGGACAAACATCGTGGATTCCTGTTCACCCTTCATCCACGACTTTGACTACTGCTGTTCCGGTGACAGATACGGGGATCCGGCTGAAGCCCCGGGGACGATTCGCCCTGTACTCATGTATGGACGTTGAGGCCCTGGGTTTGATTTGTCCCGGATGTTCGGGACTGGTGTGTCAGCTGAAGCCATTCGGGCGATGCGAGGCCTGTGGGGAGTTTCTCTTTGAAGTGGATCCAGTCATTGAAAGGCCACAAACCATTTACCCCGGTCAAAATACAGGCGGCACCACTCTAGGAGGAGGAATCATTGCTGAGAGAGCCATCCCTATGTGCACTGCAGCGACCTTGGAGGAGGTCGCACAGACTCAATGGGAGAAATCCGAGGATGCTGACTCGGTCACCACAGTTTCGCAGCGTCCACCGCCGAAGAGGAAGACCGGTTGGGTAGCCCCGTCCAGCGGTTGCGGTGGACCATCCTGCTCGCCTACGCCCGGCCCGGATGAATCCGGTGGGAAGAGTCCCGGACATCCCATTCACAGCAAAGGCCGAGGTAAGCCGGGCGGAGGGACTGTGTGTGTGGGCGGAGGTGTCGGGAAGTCATGGCCCAGTAAGTCCGCGGGAGGTGGTAGCTCCGTTTCCACAACAGGCTACATACCCGCGGAGGAGTGTGACACCTCTGACCTGGAGTCGCTCTCCGACGCTGGAGACGACGCCATCATTGATGAACTGTTTACTACAAAGGGCTGGGACAAAATTCCCCGTGCCTCGTCCTGCAGAAGTGGGGACCCACCCATGTCTACAGGGGATAGTACACCCCGGGTGGAGGCACCAGCGCCTGAGGAGGGATCCCGTCCCCAGCCTGCCCTCGCTTCCCCGGTGCCATTTACAGCTAATACCGGGGAAAAGAGACTTGTGCTTCGGGCACCTATGCCCAGATCTGATGGGACCAAGGTCCCTCGCCATCCGGACTCAATAGTTTTACCTGGCGAAGGGGACAAAGCCACCATGCCTCCGCTGGCGAGGCTCCAGCGTTTGTTTTGCCAGAAGGTTGCTGCTGATTATGGATGGGAATATCCGTACCTCTCAAAAGAACTACTTTACGAAGTGGAGGTGTGCCGAGAGCGCTGGTATAATGACTTTGTGTGGACCCACCTTCAGGTTCCACACGCGCGCAGGTATTTGGCATGCTCTCCAAAAGCATCACAGCGTTTCAAGGACTGCAAGGCAGAGTGGATGCTGGGGCGGCATATTCATGCGGACAAGGTGCTGATCCGGCGTAAGGAGGGAGAAGATGTTGAATACTAGTGATGAGCCGAACACCCCCGGGTTCGGTTCGCACCAGAACCCGCGAACGGACCGAAAGTTCGTACGAACATTAGAACCCTATTAAATACAATGGATGCGAACGTTCGAATTCTAAAGTGCTAATTATAACGACTATTATGCATGTTATTGTCCTAAAAAGGGTTTGGGAACCCGGGTTCTGCACCAGGGGACATGTATCAATGCAAAAAGAAGTTTTAAAAACGGTTGTTTTTCGGGAGCAGTCATTTTAATGATGCATAAAGTGAAAAAAAAAAGTCAAATATTCCTTTAAATATCGTACCTGGGGGGTGTCTAAAGTATGCCTGTGAAGTGCCACGTGTTTCCCGTGTTTAGAACTGTCCCTGCACAAAATGACACTTCTAAAGGAAAAAAAAGCCATTTAAAACTGCTTGCGGCTTTAATGTAATGTCTGGTCCCGGTAATATGGATGAAAATCTTTAAGAAAAATGGCATAGCTACCCCATGACCCCCCCCCCTACCCCAGCCCATTACCAGCCCCTTTGGGTCTTGTATGGATATTAAGGGGAACACCGCACACAAAATAAAAAAGGCCCTATATACTCTGAACAGCCGTATACAGGCGGTGCATACAAGACAGGGACTGTAGGTTTGTTCTTATGTAGAATGTGTTTGTAATTTTGAACAGGTACATTGTTTAAGTGTAGCTCCAGCCCAAAAATCTATTTTTAAACTTTTTGGAAAACATAGGTAAGGGTTATCACCCCTGTAACATTTGTTTTGCTGTCTGTGCCCCTGTTCAGAACATTTCACCTCACTTTCCGTCCCAATGACAACTGTTTTTGAAATGTGGTGTTTTTCTTGAAACAAGGATTGGTGATAAAGCATCAGTACAGAGGAGACACCTTTCTCCCATATTAATTCTTACAGGAGAGAATTTTCCTTCCTAGGGGTAGATTTCCTCTCACTTCCTGTTGTCTTCTTGCGTTTGCAAGTAGGAGTCGTTTGTAAGTTGGATGTTTGAAAGTAGGGACCTGCCGTATATACTCTGCAGAAATAGGCCCCTTAGTTGTTGGTGTTGGCACAACACTGTAAGCACTCACAGTTACTCTTGGTTGGTGCTGGAACGCCCTGCTGTCAACTATTATATCAGGAATTGTAATTACATATAATTGTTGAACAGTGGTAGTAAAAATTGGGCCTTTGATGGTGGTGCTGGTGCCACAACACTGTAAGCCCTGACAGTTACTCTTGGTGGGTGCAGCAATGGGCCCTGCTGTGAATTATTAGATCAAGAATTGTAATTGCATGCCCCTGTTGAACAGGGGCTGAAAAATTGGGCCTTTCGTGGTGGTGGTGGTGGTGGTGGTGTTGCCACAACACTGTAAGCCCTCAGAGTTACTCTTGGTGGGTGCAGGAATGGGCCCTGCTGTGAATTATTAGATCAAGAATTGTATTTACATGCCCCTTTTGAACAGGGGCTGAAAAATTGGGCCTTTCGTGGTGGTGGTGGTGGTGGTGGCGTTGCCACAACACTGTAAGCCCTCAGAGTTACTCTTGGTGGGTGTAGCAATGGGCCCTGCTGTGAATTATTAGATCAAGAATTGTAATTACATGCCCCTGTTGAACAGGGGCTGAAAAATTGGGCCTTAGGCACTGGTGGCACAACACTGCAACCCCTCACAGATACTGTACTTGGAGCACAGCAATGAGCCCTGTTGCAAAGTATTGCTTCAAAAATTGTAATGACACGCCCCTGTTAAACAGGGGCTGAAAAATTGGGCCTTAGCCACTGGTGGCGGCACCCATAAACAAAAATGATCTTCCAAGCTATCATCATCAATCGTATCATTGAGGACTCGGAGGAGGAGGATAGCCAGTCAACATAACAGCACAGGCACTCAGCATCAGCATCAGTCTTGAAGGGATGTGACATGTTAAAATCAGTCTGTTATATCAGCATCAGGTGTGTGGTAGCTGGTGGTGATCCAAGACTGGTTCATCTTGATGAAAGTCAGTCGATCAACCGAGTCGGTGGACAGGCGCACCCTGTGATCCGTGACAAATCCTCCAGAAGCACTGAATGTGCGTTCCGAAAGAACGCTGGATGCAGGACAGGCCAGTAGCTCAATTGCATACTGTGCAAGCTCTGGCCAGTGATCCATCCTCAAGACCCAGTAAGCCAGAGGATTTTCGGTGGGGAAGGTGTCCAAGTCTGACCTTGCCCCTAGATATTCCTGCACCATGTTTATCAGACGCTGGCGATGGTTGCTGGAACCGATCATACTTTGGGGCTGCGGACTAAAGAATTGTCTGAACGCATCGGTCAGACGGCCACCTTCCCCACCGCTCCTTCTTTGACTGGCCGAAGCCTCAGCAACTCGTTGTCCAGGACCAGGAGTTTGTAACCTCCCAGTCTCTGGGAACGCGTTGCACAGACCTTTCTGCAAGGCCTCCCGGAATTGTCTCATCCTCTGCTCCCTCTGCGACGGTAACATAAGGTCCGCAACCTTACCCTTGTACCGTGGATCAAGGAGAGTGGCCAGCCAGTAATGGTCCCTCTCCTTGATCCGAAGAATACGAGGATCCTTCCGCAGACTTTGCAGGATCAGGGAGGCCATGCAGCGTAGGTTAGCTGAGGCATTCGGTCCGGAGTCCTCTGGGTCACTAAGGACGACATGATCCGCAGCCACCTCCTCCCAGCCACGTACAAGTCCACTGGTTTCTTGGGACTGTAAATCATCCCTAAAAGACTGCTGCTGATGATGCTGAGTGCCAGCCTCCACCTCCATGCTGACACAATCCTCCTCCTCCTCCTCCTCCTCTTCCTGTGCGATGGGTGGGACAGAAGGAACACTGTCTGGGTAAAGGGGGCCTTGAGAGGCAAGGAAGTCCTCCTCTTCCTGCCTCTGTTCTGCCTCAAGTGCCCTGTCCATTATTCCACGCAGCGTGTGCTCCAACAGGTGGACAAGAGGTACAGTGTCACTGATGCATGCACTGTCACTGCTCACCATCCTCGTGGCCTCCTCAAATGGTGCCAGGACAGTGCATGCATCCCTGATCATGCCCCACTGGCGTGGAGAAAAAAAAACAAGCTCCCCTGACCCTGTCCTGGTGCCGTAGTCGCACAGGTACTCATTGATGGCCCTCTGAGGCGTGTGCAGCCGCTGCAGCATGGCCAACGTTGAGTTCCACCTGGTGGGCATGTCACATATAAGGCGGTTCTTGGGCAGGTTCAACTCCTTTTGCAGCTCAGCCAGGCGAGCACTGGCATTATAAGATCTGCGGAAATGCACACAGACTTTCCTGGCCTGCCTCAGGACATCCTGTAAGCCCGGGTACCTGCCCAAGAACCGCTGCACCACCAGGTTAAGGACGTGAGCCACACAGGGCACATGGGTCAGTTGTCCCTGTCGGAGGGCGGAGAGGAGGTTGGTGCCATTGTCGCAAACCACCATTCCTGGCTTAAGCTGGCGTGGCGTCAACCACCTCTCGGCCTGGCCCTGCAGAGCAGACAGGACCTCTGCCCCAGTGTGGCTTCTGTCCCCCAAACACACCAGCGCAAGCACGGCATGGCATCTTTTTGCCTGCGTACTTGCGTAGCCCCTTGAACGGCTACGGAGCACCGCTGGTTCAGAGGACAAAGCACAGGAAGAGGCCATGGAGGAAGAAGAAGAGGAGGGGGTGGAGGAGAGAGGTGTGTCACAACCAGTAGTAGCATTTTGGAGGCGTGGCGGTGGAACAACCTCCAACACTACTGCACCTTGTCCTGCATCCTTCCCAGCTGCCAAAAGAGTGACCCAATGGGCCGTGAAAGAAAGGTAACGTCCCTGTCCATGCCTGCTGGACCATGAGTCAGCGGTAATATGCACCTTACCGCAGACCGCCCTGTCCAGCGAGGCCAAGACATTGCCTTCCACATGCCGGTAGAGAGCCGGAATAGCCTTCCGTGAGAAAAAGTGGCGTTTGGGAACCTGCCACTGAGGAACCGCACATTGCACAAACTCACGGAAGGGGGCCGAGTCTACCAACTGAAAAGGCAGCAGTTGAAGCGCTAGCAATTTAGCCAAGCTAGCATTCAACCGCTGGGCATGTGGATGGCTGGGAGTGAACTTCTTTCGACGGTCCAGCAGCTGGGGCAGGGAAATTTGCCTGCTAGAATCGGACGTCGGTGTACTGCTAGCAGAGTGGCCGCAAGTACTTGGCTGTGACACACCTAATTCTACACCTTCATTCCTCTCAGTGCATGTTTCAGAGAGGACTGAAGTTATAGTGGGGTTGGAGATCCCAGCTGATGCGGTGCAAGGAGAGGTCCGCTTTGTTCTTTGGTGTGGGTCTTTGAGGTAGGCTTGCCAACGAGCTGCATGGCAGGTCAACATATGTCTGGTCAGGCATGTGGTACCCAAGCGGCTGATGTTTTGGCCACGCGATATACGCTTGAGACATATGTTGCAAACAGCAGCTGTGCGATCTGATGCACTAGCCTCAAAAAAGGCCCACACCAAAGAACTTTTTGAATGACGGGCAGAGGCAGCGTCCTGCACAGGCGGAGCTCTGCGGTGTGATTCCGTCGGTGTACTGCCCTTACGCTGGCCACCAAAGGGCATCCTGCCTCGTTGGAGATGTGCCTCCTCCTCATCCTCCTCCTCCTCCTCTCTCCTATTAGGCACCCACGTGGAGTCAGTGACCTCATCATCCCCTCCCTCCTCATCACTGGAGCCAATCTGGCAGTATGCTGCAGCTGCTGGAACATGACTGCCAGATTGGTGTCCTTCTTGAGCATCCCCTCTGTCTGCTCTCACGCTACTGCCTTCCTGTAGCTGGGTTTCATCATCAGACCCTTCGAAACGCTGGGCATCCTCCTGGAGCATGTACCCAACACTGTGCTCAAACAGTTCGGGGGACTCCTCAGGAGGAGGACATGGTGGGTCTAGGGAAGGAGTGACTGATGATGAGTCTGACATTGATACCAGGGAAGAGGACGCTTTGGCAGCTGCTTTGCCAGTACCCTGAGCCTGGGTGAGAGAGGATGAGGAGGAGGAGGAGGGCTTGGTCATCCACTCTACCAAGTCTTCGGCATGATGTGGCTCAACATGTCCAGCTGCCGAAAAGAAGGACAAGCGTGTCCCATGGCCATGTGCTGATGACAATGCACCGCGTCCACGACCAGCACTGTTGCCCCCAGACACAGAGCCTGCTTGCCCTCTTTTATTGCCTCCTGACTGTCTGCCTCTCCTTGTTTGCCTTCCAAACATTCTAATGGATGGCCTGCAGGGAGATGGGAAAAAAGCAATAAGGGCTACCTTCAGGTGTCCTTCTCTGTCCCTTTACTTAAGGATTTCTAAATATGGTTGAGGATGATTGCTTTCGCACAGAATAGCACAATGACAATTTCCCTGACTGTCCAAAAAACAAGGATTTCAAAGATGGTTGATGAGGAATGCTTTAGCACAGTATAGCACAATGAGAATTTCCCTCACTGTCCTTCCCTGTCCCTACAAAAAAGGATTAGCACAGTAAAACACACTGACACTCTCCCTACCTATAGTTTTCTGTCCCTATAAAAAATGTTTTTTTAAAGATGGTTGATGATGAATGCTTTAGCACAGTATAGCACAAGGAGAATTTCCCTCACTGTCCTTCCCTGTCCCTACAAACAAGGATTAGCACAGTAAAACACACTGACACTCTCCCTACCTATAGTTTTCTGTCCCTATAAAAAATGTTTTTTTAAAGATGGTTGATGATGAATGCTTTAGCACAGTATAGCACAAGGAGAATTTCCCTCACTGTCCTTCCCTGTCCCTACAAACAAGGATTAGCACAGTAAAACACACTGACAATCTCCCTACCTATAGTTTTCTGTCCCTATAAAAAATGTTTTTTTAAAGATGGTTGATGATGAATGCTTTAGCACAGTATAGCACAAGGAGAATTTCCCTCACTGTCCTTCCCTGTCCCTACAAACAAGGATTAGCACAGTAAAACACACTGACACTCTCCCTACCTATAGTTTTCTGTCCCTATAAAAAATGTTTTTTTAAAGATGGTTGATGATGAATGCTTTAGCACAGTATAGCACAAGGAGAATTTCCCTCACTGTCCTTCCCTGTCCCTACAAACAAGGATTAGCACAGTAAAACACACTGACACTCTCCCTACCTATAGTTTTCTGTCCCTATAAAAAATGTTTTTTTAAAGATGGTTGATGATGAATGCTTTAGCACAGTATAGCACAAGGAGAATTTCCCTCACTGTCCTTCCCTGTCCCTACAAACAAGGATTAGCACAGTAAAACACACTGACACTTTCCCTACCTATAGTTTTCTGTCCCTATAAAAAATGTTTTTTTAAAGATGGTTGATGATGAATGCTTTAGCACAGTATAGCACAAGGAGAATTTCCCTCACTGTCCTTCCCTGTCCCTACAAACAAGGATTAGCACAGTAAAACACACTGACACTCTCCCTACCTATAGTTTTCTGTCCCTATAAAAAATGTTTTTTTAAAGATGGTTGATGATGAATGCTTTAGCACAGTATAGCACAAGGAGAATTTCCCTCACTGTCCTTTCCTGTCCCTACAAACAAGGATTAGCACAGTAAAACACACTGACACTCTCCCTACCTATAGTTTTCTGTCCCTATAAAAAATGTTTTTTTAAAGATGGTTGATGATGAATGCTTTAGCACAGTATAGCACAAGGAGAATTTCCCTCACGGTCCTTCCCTGTCCCTACAAACAAGGATTAGCACAGTAAAACACACTGACACTCTCCCTACCTATAGTTTTCTGTCCCTATAAAAAATGTTTTTTTAAAGATGGTTGATGATGAATGCTTTAGCACAGTATAGCACAAGGAGAATTTCCCTCACTGTCCTTCCCTGTCCCTACAAACAAGGATTAGCACAGTAAAACACACTGACACTCTCCCTACCTATAGTTTTCTGTCCCTATAAAAAATGTTTTTTTAAAGATGGTTGATGATGAATGCTTTAGCACAGTATAGCACAAGGAGAATTTCCCTCACTGTCCTTCCCTGTCCCTACAAACAAGGATTAGCACAGTAAAACACACTGACACTCTCCCTACCTATCCTTCTCTTTCCCTAAACTAAAGGAATCCAGGTTAAGCAAGAAAAAAATATGTCACTGTCCCTGCCTATGCTTCTCTTTCCCTGCTCCGGAACACACTACACTAGGCCGCCGTGCTGGCGGCCTTTTATAGTGTGGGGCGTGTACTAAACACCCTCAGCAATAATTGGCCACAGGCATCCTGCCTGTGGCCAATCATTGCTCTCCTCGCTGCCGGCGCTGTGATTGGCCAAGCATGCGGGGTCACAGTGCATGCTTGGCCAATCACAGCGCCTGGATGACACTGCAATGGCGTAGTGCATTGTGGGCCGCGAATTAGGCGCGAACGGCCCAAATCGTTCGTTGTTCGGCGAACGATCGAACAGCCGATGTTCGAGTCGAACGTATGTTCGACTCGAACACCGAGCTCATCCCTATTGAATACCATCTAGAGACTATGGACCAGCGTTTGGGGCCCCTTGTCCTGCCGCATCCCTGTTTCTATCTGTGAGGAGAAAGAGACTCCGTTCTTGTTTTCCATTGAATTGCACTTCCCAGACGTGCTGTTTGATTATTTTTTTTTAATATCATCAGTGACGGTGCCAGAAAAAAAAGGGGCGTCTGTGCTCTCTGTAGGAGTTGAGGAACTGTTCCGGTTGTTTGTTCTTCTTTCTCCAGCAAGTGGTCATGGACTCTGGGGTACATAGGGCCACAGATGAAGTCCCTACAAGTGCAGTTACCGCGGCGCTGTCACCAGGTGGCAGTGCCGTGCAACGACATACACTTTCCAAAACATGCACTCATAGGAGAAAAAGATTTCTTCACGGAGAGGTTTTTTTCTCGTACACGAACATCTGTGCCAGGGTTTATGTGTGCTAAAGTTTTTTTTTGCAGGAGAGCATCTCATCAAGACCGCTGGAAAGGGGCGGGTCTTAGTTAGGATGGGGTGGGCAAAATTATTTTGGTGTTAAATGCTGATGTGATCTGGTGGAAAGAGTTACAGTTGTGTGTTGTTGTTTGCCTTCCCTTCCCTTTGTGTGTGAAGCTCAGGCACAGCGGTATTAGAGGGAGTTTAGTTTTTTTTCAAATCTTTTTGGGTTTTTTGAATTTTTAGCCAGTCTCTGGACTGGGCCATGTTGCTGTGGAGGGCATGGTTCATCCCAGACACTGGGGACCAGTGTCAAAGTACCAGGGGGAGGATGTAGCGGGCATGTGGTTTTGAATTTGTTTGTTTGGGTCAGGATATCAGTGATGCTCAGTTCCCTGCGGCCCAGAGGGTGGCGCTGTCGCCCTGGGTTGAACCATTACTGGAGGGCCGTGTCCTTTTTGTGGCCTCTCGCGGCACCTGTACAGCGGGGCGGGGAACCTGCTGTGCATGCCAGGAGAGGAGATAAAAGGGGCGGACATCTTGGCCACGAGGTCTTCGAGTCCCAGGCACCTTTAGCCTGAGGGCTGCTGTCCGTGGGCGGTGTCCAGGTGGCCTAGGCCTGGACACCGGGAGTTCGGGAGCCATCCCAGACACCTTCGGTCTGGGGTGAGGTACTTGTCCTAGCCTGGGGCCCAGCTTCTTCCACTGGGTTCCGCCTGGGAGGGATCGTCCTAGGGTTTTCGGGGGATGGATACCCGAATCTAAGACGCAATGGACTGGAGGGTGGCCTCTCCGAAGACCTGGTGCAGCAGACTGCCGGTGACGGGCGAGGGCCTCCGGAGACCGTCTGGAGGGATGCCCTCTCAAACAGGGGCTGATACACACGGAAGGTGGTTCTATTGAGGAAAAGTCTGGCAGAGACATTCTTCCTAAAGGTCGCAAGCAAGGACCGTTATCTACAGGCCTGTGGCAGGGGCTGCAACAGTTCACCCGGTAGGTGGCAGCTACCACTTCACAGTCGTGCGCCATGCCTATTCGACTCATTACAGGAATAGGAGAGTTCACTGTGCCTGGGCTTATTTGTATCCACACCCCCCCCCCCCCTGTTCGTTTAAAGGAAGTCCAACTGATTGTGTGACATTCTATGCTGTGGAAATAAAGGAGTGTTGGACTTTAGTGGTGTGGGGCTCTTTTAATACAGACACTGTTCCAGAGAAGGAGCTCTTACTGCAGGACACTGGCCCGAAAGGTAACAGAACTTTGCATACACCTACTACATTTGTGGTGAAAGCTTGGCGTAGGGCCCCGCCCCTCTCTCTCCTCCGAGGTACCCCTAGACCAGAGCCGGAGCAGTCGTTAAAGACAGACGGAGAGAGAGTGGGGGTCCGCTACACATGCAAATTACAAACAGACCATCAACATAAAATGACAAAAATGGTCAAGGCATATGACAAACTATCGTTGGAGGTGACTCTACTAGTTTTGCTCAAAGAGAGCTTCTTCAGGAGTTTGACAATAAACGTAGGTCATACTGAAAAATAGAATTTGCACGTATCAAATAACAATAAATGTATAAATGAGTCCTTTATACAAAAACACAAAAAACATTGAATTTAATAAATAATCAATAACAACGAAATTGATAGATTGTGCTGAATGAAAACAGAAAATATATGTTGTAAATGTTTTAATAGTCATGACCAGAACAGCAGAATGTAACTCACCACAGGCAAACAGCAATAGGATTTGGTAGGGAGATAGGTTCAGGCACGCGGCACCCAGTCACCCTATTCTCCACTCAAGCCTGAGTGGGTATTGCTCACCCGGATAGATCCCTCTCACAGTTCTAGCAGCCGGAGTGAAGCACGAACATAACACTTTAGTTTTAGTCCCCTTCAAAGACAAGTTCAGTAGATCCTCTGCCACAGAATCCTTTAGGTCCTGAATTTAGAACGTCCCAACGCCTGTAGATTATAGAGACCATAGGTGCCAATGGGGCACGCTACAGGAGCTATCTTGCAACTCACGAATCCTTCCCTCTGATAGGCAACCAGGACTCCCCGAGACCGTGACTTCCCTCACCGATCCATCAGACAGGTCCTCCCCCGGTTTCCTCTGTTTCAGAGCGGGCCCCCCTCCCTCGGGTTCCCTGGGACTCCAGTGGTTGGTTTTGTAGACCCAGTTGAAGGTACTGGGCCTACCTGGAACTCTGCAGCCTCGGGCTAAAGGTGCCCGAGACTCCTCGACCAGTTCACGCACCCCCCGGCCAGCAGGGCCAAAGGGCACGACTTCGCCACCCGGGGTCCTCCTTGGAATCTCCCCAGCACACCACTCCAGATCATGGCGTCTGCCCTTTATGTACCCTCTCCCGGTATGCACAGCAGGCAAAACCCGCCCACTGCACGGCAGCTGAGAGAGGACACCCAATCACACCACACCACCTGTGGTTCTCCTCAAGACCTGAGCAACAGCGCCACCTGCAGGTCAAGGGGAACTATACTCCAGGCAACATTACAGCAGAGCAGAGTCCAAACTAAGCAGAATTGGAGAACCAGAGCTAAACTATTGCTCAGGCTGCCCTTAAATTTAGAGCATAGCGACCCCAATTTTGGGGGTCCGCTATATACATATATATATATATATATATATATATATATATATAGCGCACTCACCCCAGCCTTTACCTGGTTTTCTTTATTTGGCTCCTCCGCAGGAAAGACTGAGGCACACCGCACTACATGCCCGTACCCTCCTGGATGGGGAGGTTGAGCGGTGTTAGTTTTCTCGGGCCTGCCTGCGGCTGGTGTTTGAATCCTCCCGAGCTGATCTCATTTCTGGTTTGGCCAGAAACAAGTCCTTAATTCTCCCCAGTAAAGCCATTGTCCACACCAACTGAAAGTCCAACTTCTGTATTTATTTTGCATGGATAATTAATAGTCCCTTTAAGAGCAGACAGGTTGAGACGAGGCACAGGTCAGATAAGGTGGGAGGGAAGTCCAGGCACAAACACAAATCTTGGTTCTCTTGCTGTTCTGATATGCACGAACAGGTTTGGCGTGCGATCTTTATCACAGACCTAATGAACATGAAAGTCACTGCCACTGACTTGGTGTGCGTAGAGTCACTGCCACTATGACCTACAGAACATGCACTGCCTTCTTGAAGAACTTGGCCCATGTCAAAGAGAAAAACATCCCTCCGGAGAGTTACCAGAGGCCCTTACTATCACCACGACTCTGCGCTGGGTCTTCAGAAAGGGTCACCTCCCTGGCCTCCTCGAACCAAGATACGGGTCCCCTCGCAAGGCGGTACCCTGGGAGCTCCTTGATCCCTGGCGGACCCCAGCCGAAGGTTGCTGGGCTCCGGGCCTCCTCTATAGTACCTCACCCCAGACTGAAGGTGTCTGGGATGGAACAGCAACTTCGCCTCCAGGCCTAGGGCACCTGGAGGCAACACATCCAGGCCTCCGGGCCTAGGGCACCCAGAGACGACCCACACCCCAGGCCTAAAGTGCCTGGGCCTGACCACGAACACCTCTGAAAGATGGCCGCCCCTTTCTATACCCTCTCCTGACAGGCACAGCAGGTTCCCCGCCCCACCGCTCTGCTGCCGAGAGGGGACAAGAAAGGCACAACCTTGTACCGTGGTTCAACCCGGGCCTATGGCAACAGCGCCACCTATAGGCCCAGGGAACTGTACAGCAGTACTATCTCCCAAGGACAGAAATGGTCCATGAACCCTAACAATTTGTGTATCTGAGCCTTATTACCTCTCAGATACTTCCCTTAAATATAGCACCCCGCTACACATTCCCCCCTCTTAATAGACACTGTTCCCCAGTGTCTGGAATAGACCCATGCCTCTCAGGCCTGAGTCAGCATAAGTCCAATCCAGAGAAAGACTATCAAAAAAAATGACAATTTAGAAAAATTGTTTGTTTGTGCCGGAACCTAACACGGGGGAAAATAAATTAAACACAGAAGGGAAAAAGGAGAAATACACATGTGTACAAAACATTTAAGATCACATAAAATTTTCAATAAAATTTACATTTCCCTCCCACTGCACTAGCTAAGACCCATTTTGAGCAGTCTTGCTTGACGTTCACCTGCAGGGGAAAGAAAAACACACCTGAAATAACAGTAGTTGGAATGAAGAGGCTCTCCCCTAGAGAAGAATCCCTTCCCTCCAACAAGCAAAACCACATAATATCTTATTTTCCTTAAAGTGGAAGTAAACCCTCCTATCGTTTTCAGCCAAGGAAGCTGCCATCTTGGCCTCTGTTTAATCTACAACTGCCATGATGCTGCACATGTGATCAGTTAGGACACCAGCCATTGGATGGTTTGACAGTTTGGTTGAGAGCACAACCAATGGGAGTGTTACATTTCCGGCACATGCCGGAAAGGTAACTGTTTCATGGATGGGTTTACTTCCACTTTAAATAGTTACGCAACACCGCCACCTAGTGGTAGTGCCAACGTCAGAACACTCTTCCCAACAGAAACTTTTTCTCTGTACTGCGGGGTAAAACTTCCTCTTTTTCTTGATCCGTGACCCTGAACTGTCTACAACCCCAAAGTCCTTGTTATCTTTGCGGTAGGGAGGGAGGGAAGAACAACAAAACAGCAACAGCTCCCGCTCCTCCAAAGAGTAGACTACCCTTTAACTTAGGGCAAAAGTTCCTGGGTTTTCAAGAAGAATGCACTCAAAAAAAAATCAAAGAGTCTTGTTTCTCACAGGTAGTAATGTGGGTCAGGCAACACCAACGGCTTCCAATGTCTATCAAAGGTGTCTATGTGATACTCAACATCATCCTTGTCTTTCCTACAAATGAGTACCTTGTCTGCATGGATATGCCGACCCAACATCCAAGCAGCTTTACAGTCCTTGAACCGCAGAGTGGCCGCGGGTGAACATGAGTAGTATCTCCTGGCCTGGGGTACCTTGATGTGTGTCCACACAAAGTCCTCGTACCATCATTGTCTACAGGCCTCCGCCTCAAATAAAAGTTCCTTTGGTAAGTACAGGTACTCCCACCCATACTCGCTGGAAACTCTTTGATTGAAGAGTCTCTGCAGCCGGGACAGTGTCGGCATGGTAGCACGGTCTCCCGCGCCAGGCAAGACGATGGCTTAAGGGTGCCGAGGTACTTTAACTACCTCCGGGCCAGTTGCAGGGGCCCGCAGCGACACCCGACTTGTCTTGGCTGTTGAAACTGGTGCCTCCAATGATGGAGGAGTAGGCAAGGGGACAGATCCCTCCTCAGGCTCGGAAGCCACCACCCGGGGTGTATTTTCCCCAATGGACATGGGTTAGTCCCTAGCACTATGGGACAAGGACAGTGGCATCTTATCCCATCCCTTTCTCTCGAACAGTTCATCAATGGCGGTGTCATCACCCGCATCAGAGATGGACTCCAGATCGGAGGTGTCATATTTTCATATTCCTCCGACAGGAAGGTAAGTCCTGGCACAAGACAAATCACCCCCTCTAGCTGATTCACTGACATGTGAATCCCCAGGGGCAGGGCTAGGGGCCTTTAACAGAGTCTCTTCCCCCGGCTTACCTTGGCCTGAAGAAGAATTAGGACGTCCGGGACTTTTCCCCTTCAGAGGCATCTGTTCCGAGTAAGCGCTGGGGCGTTTCTCCACCACGGCCGCGGGAAGCTTTCACAAACCCGATCTTCCTCTTGGGCGGTGGGAGAAAGGACTCTGTGCTAACCGAAGCAGCATCCTCTGGTCACTCGCTCGCTACAACGAGCTCCTCTTTGACTTCCTCCGAAGTCCCGTCAGTATGCGCAGGGGTGGCTGTACAAGCTCTGATTCCTCCTTCCAGAGTGGTGGCGCCCGTAAGGCAGTTGAGGTGGAAGCCCCGAGGCTTCTCCGTAGGTTGCTCGACCTCAAATAGAAATTCCTAACAGCTCTCGCATCGCCCGAATGGCTTTAGATGAACCACCAGTCCTGAGCAGCCGGGACAAATCACTCCAAGGGCCTCCACATCTTTACACACGTAGAGGGCAAATCTTCCCCGGGGCTTGAGCCGAATCCCCGTATCTGTTAATGTAGCAGTGAATGAAGTCATCTTCATGGTAGAAGTAGCAGGAACCCATGAGGCATGAGATGCCATGTTATCCATCCGCTGCTCCATTGCGCACTGACCTTTTTCGCGCCAAAGTCCCCACGTGCTACTCCACACATGGCCAGACTCCTCCCATCTCCTGCATCGTTCGCGGGCTTTCTGTATAGGCACGCCCACGAACTACACAGTCAGGGTTCTCCTCATGGCGCAGTTCACAATATGGCCGACCTCCACGGAACTTCACTGGGGAATAAACTCACTTCTGGGGGGGTTTTCACACTTTTCAACCGCAGACACATCCCGGACTCGAGCCCCCACGTATAGCGCACTCACCCCAGCCTTTACCTGCTTTTCTTTATTTGGCTCCTCCGCAGGAAAGACTGAGGCACACCGCACTACATGCCCATACCCTCCTGGATGGGGAGGTTGAGCGGTGTTAGTTTTCTCAGGCCTGCCTGCGGCTGGTGTTTGAATCCTCCCGAGCTGATCTAATTTCTGGCTTGGCCAGAAACAAGTCCTTAATTCTCCCCAGTAAAGCCATTGTCCACACCAACTGAAAGTCCAACTTCTGTATTTATTTTGCATGGATAATAAATAATCCCTTTAAGAGCAGACAGGTTGAGACGAGACACAGGTCAGATAAGGTGGGAGGGAGTTCCAGGCACAAACACATATCTTGGTTCTCTTACTGTTCTGATATGCACAAACAGGTTTGGCGTGCGATCTTTATCACAGACCTAATGAACATGAAGGTCACTGCCCCTGACTTGGTGTGCGTAGAGTCACTGCCACTATGACCTACAGACCTTCTTGAAGAACTTGGCCCATGTCAAAGAGAAAAACATCCCTCCAGAGAGTTACCAGAGGCCCTTACTGTCACCACGACTCTGCGCTGGGTCTTCAGAAAGGGTCATCTCCCTGGCCTCCTCGATCCAAGATACGGGTCCCCTTGAAAGGCGGTACCCTGGGAGCTCCTCGATCCCTGGCGGACCCCAGCCGAAGGTTGCTGGGCTCCGGGCCTCCTCTATAGTACCTCACCCCAGACTGAAGGTGTCTGGGATGGAACAGCAACTTCGTCTCCAGGCCTAGGGCACCTGGAGGCAACACATCCAGGCCTCCGGGCCTAGGGCACCCGTAGACGACCCACACCCCAGGCCTAAGGTGCCTGGGCCCGACCATGAACACCTATGGAAGATGGCCGCCCCTTTTTATACCGTCTCCCGACAGGCACAGCAGGTTCCCCGCCCCGCCGCACTGCTGCCGAGAGGGGACAAGAAACGCACAACCTTGTACCGTGGTTCAACCCGGGCCTATGGCAACAGCGCCACCTATAGGCCCCAGGGAACTGTACAGCAGTGATATCTCCCAAGGACAGAAATGGTCCATGAACCCTAACAATTTGTGTATCTGAGCCTTATTACCACTCAGATACTTCCCTTAAATATAGCACCCCGCTACACATTCCCCCCTCTTAATAGACACTGTTCCCCAGTGTCTGGAATAGACCCATGCCTCTCAGGCCTGAGTCAGCATAAGTCCAATCCAGAGAAAGACTATCAAAAAAAATGACAATTTAGAAAAATTGTTTGTTTGTGCCGGAACCTAACACGGGGGAAAATAAATTAAACACAGAAGGGAAAAAGGAGAAATACACATGTGTACAAAACATTTAAGATCACATAAAATTTTCAATAAAATTTACATTTCCCTCCCACTGCACTAGCTAAGACCCATTTTGAGCAGTCTTGCTTGACGTTCACCTGCAGGGGAAAGAAAAACACACCTGAAATAACAGTAGTTGGAATGAAGAGGCTCTCCCCTAGAGAAGAATCCCTTCCCTCCAACAAGCAAAACCACATAATATCTTATTTTCCTTAAAGTGGAAGTAAACCCTCCTATCGTTTTCAGCCAAGGAAGCTGCCATCTTGGCCTCTGTTTAATCTACAACTGCCATGATGCTGCACATGTGATCAGTTAGGACACCAGCCATTGGATGGTTTGACAGTTTGGTTGAGAGCACAACCAATGGGAGTGTTACATTTCCGGCACATGCCGGAAAGGTAACTGTTTCATGGATGGGTTTACTTCCACTTTAAATAGTTACGCAACACCGCCACCTAGTGGTAGTGCCAACGTCAGAACACTCTTCCCAACAGAAACTTTTTCTCTGTACTGCGGGGTAAAACTTCCTCTTTTTCTTGATCCGTGACCCTGAACTGTCTACAACCCCAAAGTCCTTGTTATCTTTGCGGTAGGGAGGGAGGGAAGAACAACAAAACAGCAACAGCTCCCGCTCCTCCAAAGAGTAGACTACCCTTTAACTTAGGGCAAAAGTTCCTGGGTTTTCAAGAAGAATGCACTCAAAAAAAAAACAAAGAGTCTTGTTTCTCACAGGTAGTAATGTGGGTCAGGCAACACCAACGGCTTCCAATGTCTATCAAAGGTGTCTATGTGATACTCAACATCATCCTTGTCTTTCCTACAAATGAGTACCTTGTCTGCATGGATATGCCGACCCAACATCCAAGCAGCTTTACAGTCCTTGAACCGCAGAGTGGCCGCGGGTGAACATGAGTAGTATCTCCTGGCCTGGGGTACCTTGATGTGTGTCCACACAAAGTCCTCGTACCATCATTGTCTACAGGCCTCCGCCTCAAATAAAAGTTCCTTTGGTAAGTACAGGTACTCCCACCCATACTCGCTGGAAACTCTTTGATTGAAGAGTCTCTGCAGCCGGGACAGTGTCGGCATGGTAGCACGGTCTCCCGCGCCAGGCAAGACGATGGCTTAAGGGTGCCGAGGTACTTTAACTACCTCCGGGCCAGTTGCAGGGGCCCGCAGCGACACCCGACTTGTCTCGGCTGTTGAAACTGGTGCCTCCAATGATGGAGGAGTAGGCAAGGGGACAGATCCCTCCTCAGGCTCGGAAGCCACCACCCGGGGTGTATTTTCCCCAATGGACATGGGTTAGTCCCTAGCACTATGGGACAAGGACAGTGGCATCTTATCCCATCCCTTTCTCTCGAACAGTTCATCAATGGCGGTGTCATCACCCGCATCAGAGATGGACTCCAGATTGGAGGTGTCATATTTTCATATTCCTCCGACAGGAAGGTAAGTCCTGGCACAAGACAAATCACCCCCTCTAGCTGATTCACTGACATGTGAATCCCCAGGGGCAGGGCTAGGGGCCTTTAACAGAGTCTCTTCCCCCGGCTTACCTTGGCCTGAAGAAGAACTAGGACGTCCGGGACTTTTCCCCTTCAGAGGCATCTGTTCCGAGTAAGCGCTGGGGCGTTTCTCCACCACGGCCGCGGGAAGCTTTCACAAACCCGATCTTCCTCTTGGGCGGTGGGAGAAAGGACTCTGTGCTAACCGAAGCAGCATCCTCTGGTCACTCGCTCGCTACAACGAGCTCCTCTTTGACTTCCTCCGAAGTCCCGTCAGTATGCGCAGGGGTGGCTGTACAAGCTCTGATTCCTCCTTCCAGAGTGGTGGCGCCCGTAAGGCAGTTGAGGTGGAAGCCCCGAGGCTTCTCCGTAGGTTGCTCGACCTCAAATAGAAATTCCTAACAGCTCTCGCATCGCCCGAATGGCTTTAGATGAACCACCAGTCCTGAGCAGCCGGGACAAATCACTCCAAGGGCCTCCACATCTTTACACACGTAGAGGGCAAATCTTCCCCGGGGCTTGAGCCGAATCCCCGTATCTGTTAATGTAGCAGTGAATGAAGTCATCTTCATGGTAGAAGTAGCAGGAACCCATGAGGCATGAGATGCCATGTTATCCATCCGCTGCTCCATTGCGCACTGACCTTTTTCGCGCCAAAGTCCCCACGTGCTACTCCACACATGGCCAGACTCCTCCCATCTCCTGCATCGTTCGCGGGCTTTCTGTATAGGCATGCCCACGAACTACACAGTCAGGGTTCTCCTTGTGGCGCAGTTCACAATATGGCCGACCTCCACGGAACTTCACTGGGGAATAAACTCACTTCTGGGGGGGTTTTCACACTTTTCAACCGCAGACACATCCCGGACTCGAGCCCCCACGTATAGCGCACTCACCCCAGCCTTTACCTGCTTTTCTTTATTTGGCTCCTCCGCAGGAAAGACTGAGGCACACCGCACTACATGCCCATACCCTCCTGGATGGGGAGGTTGAGCGGTGTTAGTTTTCTCAGGCCTGCCTGCGGCTGGTGTTTGAATCCTCCCGAGCTGATCTCATTTCTGGCTTGGCCAGAAACAAGTCCTTAATTCTCCCCAGTAAAGCCATTGTCCACACCAACTGAAAGTCCAACTTCTGTATTTATTTTGCATGGATAATAAATAATCCCTTTAAGAGCAGACAGGTTGAGACGAGACACAGGTCAGATAAGGTGGGAGGGAGTTCCAGGCACAAACACATATCTTGGTTCTCTTACTGTTCTGATATGCACAAACAGGTTTGGCGTGCGATCTTTATCACAGACCTAATGAACATGAAGGTCACTGCCCCTGACTTGGTGTGCGTAGAGTCACTGCCACTATGACCTACAGACCTTCTTGAAGAACTTGGCCCATGTCAAAGAGAAAAACATCCCTCCAGAGAGTTACCAGAGGCCCTTACTGTCACCACGACTCTGCGCTGGGTCTTCAGAAAGGGTCATCTCCCTGGCCTCCTCGATCCAAGATACGGGTCCCCTTGAAAGGCGGTACCCTGGGAGCTCCTCGATCCCTGGCGGACCCCAGCCGAAGGTTGCTGGGCTCCGGGCCTCCTCTATAGTACCTCACCCCAGACTGAAGGTGTCTGGGATGGAACAGCAACTTCGTCTCCAGGCCTAGGGCACCTGGAGGCAACACATCCAGGCCTCCGGGCCTAGGGCACCCGTAGACGACCCACACCCCAGGCCTAAGGTGCCTGGGCCCGACCACGAACACCTATGGAAGATGGCCGCCCCTTTTTATACCGTCTCCCGACAGGCACAGCAGGTTCCCCGCCCCGCCGCACTGCTGCCGAGAGGGGACAAGAAACGCACAACCTTGTACCGTGGTTCAACCCGGGCCTATGGCAACAGCGCCACCTATAGGCCCCAGGGAACTGTACAGCAGTGATATCTCCCAAGGACAGAAATGGTCCATGAACCCTAACAATTTGTGTATCTGAGCCTTATTACCACTCAGATACTTCCCTTAAATATAGCACCCCGCTACATATATATATATATCCCTAGCCATATGTGCTTTCATATCTGTCTTATCTATATATAATACGCTCTTCAAATGTACTTTAAAATGCATGGTTTTCCCTTTTATGAACAAGAAAATAATGACGTTATGCTGCTGGGCTGGTATAATGATGCTATGGGGCTGGTATGAATTTTTTTCCAGGGCTGGTTTTTACTCCCAGTCCAGCCCTGGACATCGGGCCCTTGGTCAGAGACATTCACACCAGTGGCCTGCTGTAGGTTATTTTGTAGGGCTCTGGCAGTGCTCATCCTGTTCCTCCTTACACAAAGGAGCAGATACCGGTCCTGTTGATGGGTTAAGGATAGAGTTGAGCGGACACCTGGATGTTCGGTTCGACGGGTTCGGCCGAACTTCTGAAAAAAGTTCGGGTTCGGGACCGAACTTTAACCCGAACCCGAACCCGAACCCCATTGAAGTCAATGGGGACCCGGACTTCTAAGGACTAAAAAGGCTCTAAAAAAGTAATGGAAAGGGCTAGAGGGCTGCAAATGTCAGCAAAATGTTGTTAAGAGCATGGCAAGTGCTCTGCAAACAAATGTGGATAGGGAAATAACTTAAAATAACATAAAAAAAAAAAAAATATGCTGGAGGCCCCCTTTTCAGCAGAAGAGGTACGGGAAGTCATTAAGAACCTCAGAAACTCAACGGCACAATGCCACACATATGGTGGGAATGCCCCAGAATACGCCCTTTCTGGAATAAATTATTCAATTTAATGGATAAGCTAGTGGGAAAATAAAATACTTTGAAATAAAAATGTAGCGGGGTGCTAAATTTAAGGGAAGTGTTTGAGTGGTAAATAGGCTCAAACACCCTAATTCTGTAGGATTCATGGACCATTTTGTCCTCGGGGGACAGTATTGGTGTGCAGTTCCCTGCGGCCTACAGGTGGCGCTGCCATGGTAGGCTAGGGTTGAACCGCAGATACAGTGCTGTGCCTTTTGTGTCCCCTCTTGGCAGTAGTACAGCGGGGCGGGAAACCTTCTGTGCATGCCGGGAGAGCATATAAAAGGGGCAGACCTTTGGCCTGGGGGCTGATGTCCAGTGGGGTCCACGCCCAGGTGCCTTCGGCCTGGGTGCATGTGTTCCTGTTCCATCTCGGGTACCTTTAGCCCGGGGTGAGGTACTATCCTGGAGTTCCTGCTGCCCTGGGTATGGAGGCCTAGGTGCGGGAGTAAAGCCTGGAGTCCAGAGCCTTCGTCTGGAGTCCGCTAAGGGTCGAGGAGTCTTAGGGTGCCGCCTCGTGTAGGGGACCATGTTCCAGGGAAGGGAGGATCATTCTGATGGACCGATGCGGGAGTCACGGTGAAGAAAGGGTCTGTTGACTCCCTGGAGAGATGTCTTCCCCTTGATATGGGCTAGGTTCGTAGATGGAGAAGCTCAAGGTCATCTTGACTGTATCAGAGGCCTTATTCACCCGGCCCGTGGCAGGGGCCTTATACACCCTGGTCTGTGGCAGAGACCAAAGTTCTCCAGGTCCGTGGCAGGGGCCTTGTACACCCGGTCTGTGGCAGAGACCAACCTCAAGGTCTGTGGCAGAGACCGTGCACCTAAAACTGTTTGAGAAACCTAAGCAGTGAAGTGAATGTGCTACGTTTGTGCCTGGACCTCCTCCACACCTTAAGCTGTCCTGTTTCTTTGCTCTAACCTTTTCTATCCGAGTAGAGTTTATTTTGCCATGAGAGAATAAGAGTTGTAATTTCAGCTGGTGTGGACATTGACTTTACTGGGAATTAAAGGACTTGCCTCTACCTACAGTAGAGGTGAGAATCATCCTCTGGAGGAGTTTTGACTCCGGCTGTGGACACGGCCCGTCAAGTACACCGCTCAACCTCTTTATATAGGAGGGTTCGGGCTGGTAGTGCGGTGTGCCTTTCTCCCTCCTGCGAGGAGCCAACAACATAAAGGCAGGTAAGGGGGAAAGGATCTGTGCGCTACAAAAAAATAAAATAAAAATTATAATCTTGACCTAGGAGGACGAGGTCCATATGGAGTAGGAGGTTGAGGTGGCGGTGGATGTGGCTGTGTAGGTGGAAGCGGCGGTGGAGGAGGACGAGGTAGCCAACACTGGTTCAAAAATACAACAATGGCTGGGTAAGGCCAGTGATGTGTCGAATTCTGTCCTCCGTCGAATAGTGTCCACCCTGTACTGCGCTTGCTCAGTATGTAGGACAAGAGGATTTCTAAAATCTCCCAAGATGAACGGCGCCTGCGTGGTGAGTTCAGGTGAAGGCCACACCATCCGTGGTTCAAGCCGAGCCAAGTGAGGCCGTGCCCGAAGCGTGGCGATCGAAGCGAGCCCGTGAGGGGCCCTGTTACTATGTGCTACCGTATGTCCACTTGGATGTTGAGGCTTGAACCTGCACACACGGCGCAGGCGCCGTTCATCTTCGGAGATTTTGTGAATCTCCTTGTCCTCTGTACTGCGCAAGCGCTGCGCCTTCGCAGTATGGGCCGGACACAATCCGATGGCCGGACAGTTTTTGTCACAACACCGGTATACATGTCTATTCTGCAGAAGGTACGGACAAGTCCTGTGGGATCCATGCCTGGTTCATTTTAATGAACGTGAGCTTGTCCACATTGGCTCTGGACAGGCGGCTGCGCTTGTCTGTGATAACGCCCCCTGCCGTGCTAAATACACGTTCAGATAATACACTGGCTGCAGGGCAGGCCAGCACCTCCAAGGCATAAAGGGCAAGCTCAGGCCATGTGCCCAATTTGGAGACCCAGAAGTTAAAGGGGGCAGACCCGTCATCCAGTACGTGTAGGCCTGTGGACACATACTGCTCAACCATGTTGGTGAAATGCTGCCTCCTTCTAAGACGTTCCATCTCAGCTGGTGGTGCTGGTTGTTGTGGCGTGCTGACAAAGCTTTTCCACATTTCAGCCATGCTAACCCTGCCTTCTGAGGTGCTGCCGGTGCCCCGGCTGCGTTGGCGACCTCTTCCTCCTCCTCTGCCTTCGCCTTGTGGCCCTAAATATTTTTTGTGGCCCTAAATGGCGTTTTTTGGAAGACCACAATACACTCACAGTATGTAACCGCTGAATCGCACAGCTACAGAACTGCAGAAAATGCTATTCAAAAAAAATGTTTTTTTTTTAGTATAGCACAGTAGAAGAAAACTACGGTATATGGAAATTGTTTATTTCACACACCTCCACATATGTATAACACACTGCAAAATATTTTTTGTGGCCCTAAATGGCGTTTTTTGGAAGACCACAACACACCCACAGCACGTAACCGCTGAATCGCACAGCTACAGAACTGCAGAAAATGCTATTAAAAAAAAATGTTGTTTTTTTAGTATAGCACAGTAGAAGACAAATATATAGAAATGGTTTATTTCACACGCCTCCACATATGTAGAACACACTGCAAAATATTTTTTGTGGCCCTAAATGGCGTTTTTTGGAAGACCACAACACACCCACAGTACGTAACCGCTGAATCGCACAGCTACAGAACTGCAGAAAATGCTATTCAAAAAAAATTTTTTTTTTTAGTATAGCACAGTAGAAGACAAATATATAGAAATGGTTTATATTTCACACACCTCCACATATGTATAACACACTGCAAAATATTTTTGTGGCCCTAAATGGGTCTTTTTGCAAGCGTACATTAAAGTGCAATTTTTTATTTTTTTTGCCCTTAATGGGTCTTTTGGAAAAGAGCACAATAAAGTGGCTTTTTTTTTTGTCCTAAATGGATCTTTTTCCAAGAGCAGAATACACCCACAGTATGGAAACGGTGTATCACTCAACGTAATATATGCAGTGCTGGTGCACTGAGCTTGCAGATAAAAGGTAGATTTTCTCTGACACTGGGCTCATAGCAGTGTAAAAAGACTGCACTGCAACACAAACAGGTAAACCTATGCAGATCGCTGAGTTATATCTCTGAATCTGGACTCCTATTCCTATATAATATATCTCTCTCCCTGAAAGCACCAACAGGAACCTGGCCCTACACTACACTGTCTCTCTATCTTTTCCCTCAGATTCCAGAATCAGGACTAACTCATGTATTTTTCTATCTCTCCCTAAAAGCAGCAGCAGCAGACAAGATCCTCTCCCTATCTATTCTGAAGCAGAGTGACGTGTGTGCTGTGTGCCTCTAGCTTATATAGAAGCTGGGTCACATGTTGCACTGACCAATCACAGCCATGCCATTAGTAGGCATGGCTATGATGGCTTCTAAGGGCACACCAGCTAATCAAAAGGTGATTGGCTGGCCCCTGAAGCATTTCTAACTGCGTAATTAGATTGCCAAACCCGAACCCGGACTTTTGCGCAAAGTCCGGGTTCGGGTTCGGGAAAAAGCTAAAGTTCGGTACGGACCCGAACTTTACAGTTCGGGTTCGCTCAACACTAGTTAAGGACCGTCTACAGCCCTGTCCAGCTCTACTAGAGTAACTGCCTGTCTCCTGAAATCTCCTCCATGCCTTTGAGACTGTGCTGGGAGACACGGCAAACCTTCTGGCAATGACACGTATTGATGTGCCATCCTGGAAGAGTTGGACTGCTTGTGCAACCTTTATAGGGTCCAAGTATCGCCTCGTGCTACCAGTAGTGACACTGACCCTAGCCAGATGCAAAAGTAGTGAAAAACAGTCAGAAAAGATGAGTAGGGGAAAAAAAAATGTCAGTGGCCTCAACCTGTAAATCCATTTCTGTTTTGGAGGTCATCTCATTGTTGCCCATCTCATGCACCTGTTGTTAATTTCAATTAACAGCAAAGCAACTGCAACTGATTAACAACCCCCTCTGCTACTTATCTGACCAGATCAATATTCCAGGAGTTTAAAAGACTTGATGCTATACTCTGATTAAAAAAAATAAAGGAACACTTTTTAATCAGTGTATATTCAGAAACAATATAAAATACAAGGCTGTGTCAAATTAATAGAAATCAAACATGCCAAGACTCAAAAATGCATGCAAGAAATGGCAAAAAAACTATAGTACCTAAAATTATTCATAGGTGATGCCTTAAACAACTTTTACAGGTTGGAGTTAACAGTTAAAGTGCTATTAAACCCAAAAGCAAACATTATTTGCAACTTAACAATTCTTAGATGTGGTCGCTGCATTTGTTTTCTTTTTTAGGCTTTCTTTCTTTCACCTGACGATCTAGCTAGTAAGTCTGTTTTTCAAAAGAGTAAGCCCTCCTGCAGATGTAGCAGTTAGAGGGATAAGATAAACCATTTACCATTGACAGGGTTGCTTACCCAACGCTGTTTTTTTTTTTTTTCTGAATTTTTTTTTGCCGGCTATTCTGTTTACATTCAGCTGTCAGCGGGAAAGCCCTCACACAGCTGATGAGTCATTGGTTGATAAGGATGTGGCAACCATCTTCCCGGCCCACTCAACAGCCAGCTATTCTTCACACAGAATTCGGACTGGTCGATCATTTCTCAACCGATCCGAATTCGAATAGTTTAGAAAATTTGGAATTTGTTAGAAAATGAATAAACTAAAGGAAACTAAATGCATTCTGAAATAAATCAATAAAACAAAATCAGTAACATAACAAATCTATCTAAAACGAAATTAAGCATTTTTTCTGTTCTGCACATGTTTAACCAATATCCCCTCAACTTTTCATTAGGGCTCATTCCCACTGACTTACCCAAAATGCATCCACATAATACGCAGGATCTTTCTGAGAGAGGCCAGCAAAATGACTACCCAAGGTCATTCTGCGCATTCACCACCTGTGCAGAAATTAGGGTTGCCACCTGTCCAGTATTCACCCAGACAGTCCGGGTTTTAAACCATGTGTCCGGGTTTGTCTGCCTGAAACCCAGACACATTATTCAGACTGGGCTGTGGCTCCCCAAGTAACCAAGATAGTCACACTCAAATATGTTGCCGGTTTGGCATCACTGGGGGGCGGGGCGATGATGTCAGCAAGAGCAGTTTGGCCACACCCACTGTTCGCTGCATTGCGCAAGGTCACTTCTCTCCTTTGGGGCACCCAAAGGTGTCCCAGGTCTTTTATAATCCTATAGTGTATGTAGCAATACCCCCAGTTTAAGAGAGCTGCTGGTATAGATTTTGGATCTGTACACACTGCTGTCAACCCCCAGTAACTGGCTCTAACCTCCCTTGGCACAGATAGCCGTAAAGATGGGATTGTGAAACCCGTTAGCTATGGGAATCACAATACCGCAACAAACATATAACCACACAGTAGATTGGCTTAACCACAAGTACTTTTTACTGAATATGAAGCATCAAGTTAAACAGTAATACGTGTGCATATGCAGAGCCCTGCAATGTTAATCATTCAGCATATAACAAGCGCTAAGTTCCAATAGTAATTGCACACACTAAATGTCATTCAACTATGCTCGCAAGCTTCCCCCCTCGTGGGCAAGATGGCGCCCAAACAGTTTCTAACAATTCTACAGTCAGGCCTGACTATTGCAGATATGGTGCTTCCGTTGGGAAGGATCTCCGCTAGCAATGGTGGTGCACTTTGTAGGTTATTTGTAATCCACAGGCATCAAAAACAGTTAACTTCTTGGCCTGTACTAAAGAGTTCAACTAACGCTGCACAACACACTGTCCCTCTGGCGTGCAATAACACTCTGATAACGGTGGTCCCTGAACTAAGGACACTGGGCCTAAGATTAGTCAGTTAATCTCTGAGCAGGTGCTCTCTCACCCGACCGGACCAGTCTGTACAACCGACTTCCATAGCTGGGGCTCCAGCACACAGTCTCACCACACCCGTAGTCTCTGGTCCCCCCGACAGTCCTTGGAAGGATGATCAACGGAATGACTCCTGGGTTCTCCCGTGAAGATCTGAGGGCTCTCTGGATCTCAAGGCCCAAACTCCTAGGCCCAGTCTAGTGGCAGACTCAGCGTTGGTTCCACTTGCTAGGGGGGCGGCATCCAAAGAGACCCGCGTGTAGCTCCGCTCCTCCTTAACCACCTCGCGCCCGCCGTACGAGTATATACGGCCGCAAGGTGGTTGTCAAATGCCGGGAGGCCGTTATTATACGGCCTCCTCTATTTGGCCACTGGGGGGCGCGCGAGCGCCGCCGGCGGCGCACGCACGTGCCCGGCGCTTCACTGCAATGCCGATGCGCGTGCCTGGCGGCCGCGATGTCCGCCAGGCACCCGCGATCGGCGGTTACAGAGACAAGGACATGGATCTCTGTGTGTAAACACAGAGATCCATGTCCTGTCAGGGAGAGGGGACCGATGCTGTGTCCCTTGTACATAGGGACACAGATCGGTCTCCTCCCCCAGTCAGTCCCCTCCCCCCACAGTAAAAATCACTAATAGGGAACACATTTAACCCCTTCCTCGCCCCTAGTGTTAACCCCTTCCCTGCCAGTCACATTTATACAGTAATCAGTGCATATTTATAGCACTGTTCGCTGTATAAATGTGAATGGTCCCAAATTAGTGTCAAAGGTGTCCGCTGTGTCCGCCATAATGTTGCAGTCACAAAAAAAATCACTGATCGCCGCCATTACTAATAATAATAATTTTTTTTTATAAAAATGCCCTAAAATTACCCCCTATTTTGTAAACGCTATAACTTTTGCGCAAACCAATCAATAAACGCTGATTGCGATTTTTTTTTTACCAAAAATATGTAGAAGAATACGTATCGGCTAAACTGAGGAAAAAAATATAAAAAAATAAATAAAATTGGGATATTTATTATAGCAAAGTGTAAGAAATATTGCTTTTTTTTCAAAATTGTCGCTCTATTTTTGTTTATAGCGCAAAAAATAAAAACCGCCGAGGTGATCAAATACCACCAAAAGAAAGCTCTATTTGTGCGAAAAAAAGGACGTCAATTTTGTTTGGGAGCCACGTCGCACGACCGCGCAATTGTCATTCAAAGCGTGACAGTGCTGAAAGCTGAAATTTCGCCTGGGCAGGAAGGGGGTATATGTGCCCAGTAAGGAAGTGGTTAAATAGGCCTTCCCCAGCAGACCTTGCGCCGGGCAATGTACTCTAGGTGTCCCGCTGCACACTGGGCATGGTAGTCTTTTGAGCTCTTTAAAGTGACACCCCGCTACATGTATATTACGTAAGGAAATAAATTGGCCCTGTGCTGCTTGTTTGGGTTTGGCTTCCTTAACCACTTGCCGACCGCCTCACGTCCATGGACGTCCTCGGCTTTGTGGTGGTATATCTGAATGATGCCTGCAGCTACAGGCATCATTCAGATATTGTCGTTTTCAGCCGGCGATTCCATACACCATAAGAATGATCATAGCGGCTGTTCCGCCACTTGATCTTTCTTACGGGCGGGGCGAAAAGGGACGTCCCCCCCTCCCGCCGCCCTCCGGTGCTTCTACCGACTCACCTGTGCAACCGGTGAGTCGGAGAACGGATCCGCCGGCCCCGGTTCTTGACCATAGAGACCAGATGGTCGTCGGAGTCCCTATGATCGTCGGAGGCCGGGAGCGATGTTATGACGTCATGCCCGGCCTCTGCATTCAAAAAAACGGCGCCGCCTCGGCTAGGAAACGGTGATCTTTTTTAATTTTTTTATTTTAGGCTTCCCAGCCTAGAGGTGAGATGTGGGGTCTTATTGACCCCATATCTCACTGTAAAGAGGTCCGATCAGGTCATATTCCTATTACAAAGGATGTTTATATTCCTTGTAATAGGAATAAAAGTGATCAAATGTTTTATTTTATTTTTTAAAGTGTCAACATTTAAAAATGTAAGTAAAATGAACAATAAAAAAAAAAGTTTTTTTAAAGTTCCCCTGTCCCCGTGTGCTCGCACGCAGAAGCGAACGCATACGTAAGTCCCACCCACATATGAAAACGGTGTTCAAACCACACATGTGAGGTGTCGCCGCGAATGTTAGAGCGAGAGCAATAATTCTAGCCCTAGACCTCTTCTGTAACTCAAAACATGTAACCAGTAAAAAAAAATGAAAGCGTTGCCTATGGGGATTTTTAAGTACCGAAGTTTGGCGCCATTCCACGAGCGTGTGCAATTTTGAAGCATGACATGTTGGGTATCTATTTACTCGGTGAAACTTCATCTTTCACATTATGCAAAAAAAAATTGGGGTAACTTTACTGTTTTTTTTTTTTTAAACCATGAAATTTTCCCCCCCCCCCCAAAAAACGCATTTGAAAAATAGCTGCGCAAATACCGTGCGAGATAAAAAGTTGCAATGACCGCCATTGTATTCTCTAGGGTCTCTGCTAAAAAAACATATATAATGTTTGGGGGTTCTGTGTAATTTTCCAGCAAAAAAATTATGATTTTTACATGTAGGAGCGAAGTGCCAGAATTGGCCTGGTTGTGGTTAAAGGCGGCAACCCTAGCAGCAATGACTCATTCGGGCCTACGGAGTGCACTGCGAGCTGTACGTATGTAAAACGCATAAAATACATACAGCTTTAGCTAGTTACCAAAAGTTTTCAAGTACATCTGTCATGAAAGAGATCCTGATTGTCTCCTGACAATATTATATAGCGGGTATGTACTTTCCCGGGTGTAAATTTGAACCTGACAGAGACATTGGTGATGTGTAATTCCCTGCAGCCCAGCAGGTGGCGCTGTCGCCCTGGGCTGGGGTTGAATCATTGCTGTGTGTCGTGCCTCCTTTTTGTCCTCCCTTGGCAGTGGTATGGTGGGGCGGGGAATCCGCCGTGCTTGCTGGGAGAGGATATAAAGGGGCCGGCCATCTTTGTCACGGGGTCGAGTCCCAGGCACCTTCAGCCTGTGGACGGTGGTTCGTGTCGGTTCTCTAGGCGGGCCTAGGCCTAGAGGACAGCGGGAGGTCATGTTCCATCCCAGGCACCTTTAGCCTGGGGTGAGGTACTCGGATGGAGGTCTGGAGCTCAGTGCCCAACACTGAGTTCCGCGAGGGAAGGAGATCCTAGGGAACCCCGGGAGTGGGTACCCGAATCCAGAAGGCGTAATGGACCGGGGGGAGCTTCTCACTCGAAGACCTGGTGCAGCAGATTGCCAGTGACGGGTGAGCCTTTCATCGGAGACCGTCTGGAAGGAAATTCCCCCTCGCTCGGAGACCGCAACTCACTTTCAGGGAGGAAAGTGGAGAACACATTGTGTCTGGGCCTGCTCCCATCCACACCTCCTTTTCTGTTCTGTTTCTACCAAGGGAGTTCAACTGATTGTGTTCATTCAAGAAGAATAAAGGAGTGTTGAACTTTAATGGTGTGGGGCTAATTTCCTGACAGACATTGTTCAAGGTGACTCTTGGTGGAGGATCCAGGTGCACAGCACTGACCCGAAGGTAAAAGACTTTGCTTATATCACACTGACACCTGTGGTGAAGGCCAGGCGTAGTGTCCCCGCTCCCTTCCCCTCTGAAAGTACACCCCTAGACAAGAGACAGATGAGCTGAAGAAAGAGAGGGGAGTGAGCAGGGCGCTACAATTATAATGATACTAATATGAGTATTAGTTTCATGGCTGCTTTTTCTAACTCACTAGCTTTAATGCTTTCTGAATCTGTGAGCTGTAACAAGAATGCACATCAGGAAAATTGACCAAAGTCAAAAGTCCTTATCAGCATTTTTTTTACCGCTCAGTGACTGAAGCGTAATGAAACCAGAGGGTCAGCATGACACCCAGCACTTCCAGCGATAAGCGGCCTCTCTTACCACTCCTGATAGGTTCTTGTTTTTCAGTAAACTGTTAAAATTCAACATCAGACAGTGGAAAAAGGAAACCAGCTGCTGTATAACATCTTTCTCTATCTTTCTAAAATCATCACTAGGGATTACAATAAGCAGGAGAGTTATGTCATTTAAATCCATTCACTTACCGTATTTATCGGCGTATAACACGCACTTTTTTCCCCTTAAAATCAGGGGAAAATCGTGGGTGCGTGTTATACGCCGATACCCACTGATCCCGGCGATCTCCGCTGACTGATCGCCGCCGAGATACACATAGCCGAGTGTACTCGGCTATACTCGGCTTTTCTCGGCTCTGCTCACAGTCACGCCCAGTCCCGCCATTGGACCTGTGATATGTCTGTAGCGGGGTGTTCCCCTTTAATCAGAGACAGGAAATTCCAGAGAGAGGGGAGTCGGGGGGAAGGAATATAAGGAGGGGGCGAGGCCTAGCTCTTTCTCTTTGGACACGGGGAGGCAGAGAGAGATACACCTGTGCGGATCTGTGCTGTTCCAGGCCTGAAGCCTGGGGCCTGTGGAGCGAACCAAAGAGCCTTCCACCCCCTTTGCGAGCCTGGGTGGCATCCAGACTCATCTCTTCTAAAGTTATCTGGATCGGGGATCCGATCGCAGAAGCCGCCGTGGACTAGGACCGACACAGCCGGTGGAAGTTCCGGACTGAGGGAAGTGTTCCGGAGTGGTGAGCGAGCGAAAGCTCATCTTTAAACTGTTACTTTTATACTTTGTGCCTACTAGACTTCCGAGGCCTAACACCTCCGGTGAGGGAGAATTACCCCCCCCCCCCCCCCTATTGGTTTACAAATACATGGTTTTAAATACTTCAAGTGCACCACCTTTACAGATCCTGTGCCGGTGAAGATTTGTGTTTCTTCTAAGACTGAGTTTCATGGTTAGGGATCAGGCCTGATCCGTTAGTTAATTATAAGTTAGTTATCACACCACAGGGTGTTTAGGTAACGGTCGCCCCACGTGGCGTTCCGTCCCCTTTCCATTGCTGGTATACACACACACAGTATTGTGATTTATAACTGCAGGGACCTGCTTATGTGTTGTGAACCAAATGTTACATGCATGTTATTCCCTTTTATCTTACCACTAGCAGTAAAGTCAGTTATTATTTACAACATTGTCTATGAGTCTGAGTTATCAATCCACACACCCACATTTAAAGCATAAGTGATTGTTTATGTGAAATTGCTGTGGGTTAACTGTGCCAGAGCGGGTAGAGCAGATTGCCGGGGGGTTGGGGAAGCTGTACTCAGGGCCCAAATCAAAACTTGCGGCTCTCTTAAGTTGAGGGTATCGCTACACGTGGGGGCTCGTAAATCCGGGATTACTGAGACAGCGGTGAGAGCCCGCCAAGACTTACCGGCATGGACCCGAAAGACATCAGAACGTGGTGTGAAGTAGCCAAGACAGATCCAAGCCAGTCAGTGGTCATTAACATTCCGGGTCAGGAATGGTCGACCGAAACGGTGGAAGGGTTAATGAAGTCAGACCCAGACACCTCACACCAGTATACGCTAGTGGAATATTCAGATGGGAAGCCAGAGGCTTGTAAATGCAAATATGCGCGGATGCCGGATAACAGATCTTATAGTTTGGCGTACGCTACTAAGAAAGAGCTATCACCAACGGGATCACCGCAAGTTGCGGCCCGTACCCCGCCAGAGAGGAAAGACGGAGCGACACCTCCGGTGACGCCTGCACCTGCCACGGCCATATCACCAGAACTGATAAAGGCGTTAGGGGATCTACTAACAAACTGTCAGAAGACAAGCACAGTGCACGTAGAGACTAGCTACCGGAGACTAAAAACATTCTCGGGGGAGCTCCCCGTCCCTGCGGGGGAGGAAGATTTTGACACTTGGGTGGAACAGGCATTACAAGCAGTAGAGGCATGGGAGGTGCCTGAAGCACAGAAAAGACAACGAGTTTTAGAAAGTTTGAAAGGTGCCGCGGCAGAAGCGGTGAAGAGCTTCCGTTTTGGAAATGCAAACTGTACGGCTCAAGATTGTCTGGCCATGCTGCAGGAAGAGTTTGGACAGCTGGAGAAGGTGACAGAGATGGTCTACCAATTTGAACATACTTTCCAGCAGCCGAATGAGAAACTGTCAGAGTATGTTAGAAGGTTGAACAGGCTGTTATGCAAGATAGTCCTGAAGAAGGGAATGCTGCCCAAAGATGCAGATGAAGCACGAATGAAGCAGATCATGAGGGGAGCGCGGCGCTCAGACCCAGTCTGGCTGCACCTGAAAACCTCAGGAGGAGGAATGTCACTAACCTACTCTGATCTAATAAAAATTATTAGGGACGAAGAGGCGCTGCAGAGAGATCAGCAGGTGGCCAGAGTGAGTGTCACCCCTGTACCAGTGTTGGTCAGTTCAGTCAAGAGCCCGGAAAGAGATGCAGAAGTCGACACTTTGAAATCACAAATGTCCCAAGTGTTGGAGATGCTGACCTCTTTGATGGAGAAAGATCAAAGAAGAGCAGAGAAACCAAGTCCAAGAAAGGAGTTGTTCCCGAATACCTCAGAACCAGCTTCCATACAGGACCGAGAAGAGATGCTATGTTACAACTGCGGGGGCAGTGGTCACTTTGCCAGTAGGTGTTCCAGTCCCAAGAAGAAGAAAATGGATAATCGCCAGCCGGCGGGAAACTCCAGAGGGCCCCGGTGAGGGAGTCAACCGGGTGCCCATCTCTTTCAGTGAGCTCCAAACTGAATGGAAGGAAGCAAAAGAGAGGGGACAAGACCCCTCAGAAGGAATCTAGGGTCTCTCAACCAAGATACACACCAGAGAGAGGGGACAAGACCCCTCAGAAGAAATTTAGCACTCCCAAGAAGGAATGTCTACAACCAAGAGACAATAACATCCCTCAGCGGGTTTGTACTCCCATTAGGGTGGGGAAGGTCAATGCATACCGGGCTCAAGAGAGAATAAAGTCAAAAACAAACTGGATGAAGACAAGTCCTCAGAAGAAAGTGACCTCAACCCGGCCGTACCCAGAAGAATTGGTCGGCCCGTCCCCCACTGTATCTATCCAGGTGGAAGAAGTATATACGAAGGCCCTCCTGGACACTGGAGCTCAAGTGACTTTGTTGTACAGAGACTTCTACGATAGGCACTTAAGCCATTTGCCTATACAGAAGATAGAAGAACTGCAGATATGGGGCCTGGGAACGCAGAGGTTCCCCTATGATGGTTATCTGCCCATAAAGCTGACATTCGACCCCTCTGTGGCTGGGAAGACAGAAGTGTTCGACACCCTGGCAGTTGTGTGTCCTAGACCACCCGGGGCCAGCAAGATGTCCCTCATCATAGGCACCAATACGGATCTAGTGAGAAGACTTCTGACCCCCCTGGTGAAGATGAGGAGCCATCAAGATCCAAACATCCATCCCATGCTGAAGACAGCCTACCAACGGTTAGTGTTGGAGCAGAAGACCCCAGGAGAGGGGATAGGGAAGGTGTGGAGACTGGGGAGAGAAGGAGTGGTGCTGCAGCCCGGACAGGTGGCTTGTCTCAGGGCCACTGTGAAGCTCACCTGGAAGCAGCCTGGTCCCTTTGTCATGCTGGAATCCGACCCAAGGGAAGATCACTCAGGCCTGGAAGTGATACCGGAAGTGATTCCAATCAAGGCCCTGAAGAAAGCCAGGGGAAGAGTCCCGGTGAGTGTGAGGAACTCTACAGAAAGGGCCATAGAGATCCCTGCCCGGATGCTGTTGGGACAGGTGAGTCCTGCTGTCCCAGTCAGCTGGTCAGAAGTAAAGGGGACGGGTGAAGAAGGAGATGTTTGGGAAAAACTTTCCATGGAGAGCCCGAATTTACCTGGAGCCTGGAAAGAGAGAGCCAAGGCCCAGCTGACTAGATGGGAGAAGATTTTCTCCAAAGATGAGTTTGATGTGGGGTGTGCGAGGAGTGCTACCCACCGCATCCGCCTGCAAGAAGACAAACCATTCAGGGAGAGAGTCAGGCGGGTTCCGCTGGCAGATCTGGAGGATCTGAGGGAGCAGCTTGCAGAACTGAAAAAGACTGGGGTGATTCGAGAATCCAGAAGCCCCTATGCCTCTCCAATAGTGGTGGTCAGGAAGAAGAATGGGTCGTTGAGGCTCTGCATTGACTACAGAACTCTCAACAGGAGGACCACCCCTGATCAGTACACCACGCCAAGGATAGAGGACGCCTTACAGAGTTTGCCTGGAGCCAAGTGGTTCAGCGTGATGGACCTCAAGAGCGGGTACTATCAAATCCCCATGCACCCAGAGGATAGAGAAAAGACCGCTTTCATAACTCCTGTGGGATTCTTTGAGTTTAACAGAATGCCTCAGGGCCTATCTGGGGCCCCAGCTACTTTTCAACGTCTCATGGAAAAGACTGTCGGAGATATGAACCTCATAGAAGTCCTCGTGTACCTGGACGATGTCATTGTCTTCGGGAGAACTTTGGAGGAACATGAGGCCCGATTGGAGAAAATGTTGAGAAGGCTTAGTGAAGAGGGACTAAAGCTTTCCCCCGAGAAGTGTCGGTTCTACCAGTCTTCGGTGAACTATCTGGGACACATAGTGTCTGAAAAGGGGGTGGCTACTGATCCTGAGAAGTTGGAGGCAGTTACCTCCTGGCCAAGACCCACAACAGTCACTGAACTTAGACCTTTCCTGGGCTTCTGCTCCTACTATAGGAGGTTTGTGGATGGGTTTGCCCGTATTGCCAAGCCCCTAAATGAACTGCTCAAGACTGAAGGGGAAGAGGATGGCCAGGGACCCAGAAGACCCGGGGAGTCGGTTCAAGATCAGTGGACCCCCAGGTGTGAAGAGGCCTTCAGAACCCTGAAGAGGAGCCTCACCACAGCCCCAGTATTGGCCTATGCTGATCCCACCAGACCATACGAGTTACATGTTGATGCTAGTCATGAAGGCCTAGGTGGAGTGCTCTACCAAGAGTATGAAGAGCTACTGCGACCAGTGGCCTATGTGAGTCGGAGTCTGACCCCCTCGGAGAAGAACTACCCCACTCATAAGTTGGAGTTCTTGGCCCTCAAATGGGCAGTGGTGGACAAACTAAGAGACTACCTCTATGGGGCAGAGTTTACAGTAAAAACAGATAACAACCCTCTGACTTACCTATTCACCACTGCCAAGTTGGATGCCACAGGACACAGGTGGCTGGCTGCATTATCTGGGTTCAACTTCAGTCTTAAATACAGACCAGGGACTGGAAATAGGGATGCAGATGCCCTGTCCCGAAGATCTCATACCATGGCTGATGACTGGGAGGACTGGACTCAGGTAGCACCGGACGGAGTGCGAGCCCTTTGTCAAGGGGCTGAATTTCAAGCCAGAGGGGGCTCCAGAGCCGAGGAGATAGGAGTTACCACAGTGGGAGTCCCAAAACACTATTGCAGGGTGACTCAACTTGAAGAGGAATGCTTACCGAAGCTGTCTAAGAAGGAACTGAGGTGCGACCAATTGGAAGACCCCATGGGGAGATTGGTCTTTGAAGCATTGGAAAACGAGAGTCCAGAGAAACTTCGACATCACCCCTCCAAGGAGGCTCGTCTGCTAAGGAGAGAGCTAGACAAGCTACAGGTCCATCAGGGAGTGGTCTACCGAAGGGGCCCCTCTGATTACTCCGAGGATAAATGGCAGTTGTTTCTCCCAGAGAAGCACCGAGAGACTGTGCTGGTTGCCTTACATGACCAGCATGGTCACCTGGGAGCTGAAAGAACCTTCCAACTTGTCAGAAGCCGGTTCTATTGGCCCTGTATGAGGGCTGAAGTGGAGGAATATTGCCACTCCTGTGCACGATGCATCCAGAGGAAGACTCTACCCCATCAAGCTGCCCCAATGGGCCACCTACAGAGTCAAGGCCCAATGGATCTGGTATGCATTGACTTTCTCTGCCTCGAACCCGATTTGAGTGGATTGGGAAATGTTCTGGTGGTAACCGATCATTTCACCCGTTATGCACAGGCGTTCCCCACCAGAGACCAGAAGGCTTCCACTGTAGCTAAGGTGCTTGTAGAAAAATACTTCGTCCACTATGGATTACCACAGAGAATCCACTCCGACCAAGGAAGGGACTTTGAGAGTCGCCTGATCCGGAACTTACTGGACTCCCTGGGAGTGGAAAAGACCAGGACTACCCCCTATCATCCACAAGGAGATGCCCAGCCTGAGAGATTTAACCGGACTTTGCTAAACATGCTTGGGACTCTGGAGACAGAGAAGAAGCAGCATTGGAGTCAACACATATCCACTTTGGTGCATGCCTACAATTGCACCACCAGTGATGTGACGGGTTACTCTCCCTACCGCCTCATGTTTGGGAGAGAAGCAAGATTGCCAGTGGATCTGGCCTTTGGCATTTCTCTAGACTATACCTCTGCTACCTCCCACAAAGGGTATGTAGACAGACTTAGGTATAATTTGAAAGCGGCCTATGAACAAGCCCAAGCGGCCTCAGACCAGAGAGGGGCCCGAAATAAAAGGAACTATGATTTGAAGGTTTGAGTGCAAGACCTGCAGCCTGGAGACCGTGTTCTGCTACGCAACCTAGGGATCCCAGGGAAGCACAAACTTGCTGATAGGTGGAGGTCTGAGCCTTACGTTATTTGTAGGAAACTCCCTGGACTACCGGTGTACAAGTTAAAGCCAGAGGGGAGAGTGGGACCCTTGAAGACCTGGCACAGAAACCACTTACTCCCGCTTAAAGAAGCAGTCAGGATACCTCCAGTGAGGAACCTACCGGAATCTGTTTCCATCTTGGATACTCCCGGACCCAACACTCGGTCTCAGACCTCTCGATCTAGAGGTGGACAGGCTTCTCAACCAAGTGAAGATGGGAGAGGAGAACTGGAGTGGCTATGGCCTTCCCCAACCCCGGAAAATCCCACCATAGACCTTCCACCCACTGAGGATATGCAGGATGGGACCCTGAACCCAGAAGCTACAGAGTTCATTCCATCCAGTGGCGTGCCTGAATGCTGGGAAGATATTCTGGGCCTGTACTCAGATGAAGAAGAGACAGAGGCCCCAGAACCAGTGACGATGTCAGAGAGTGTTCCTGAAACAGAGCCTGTGGCACCAGAGCCTGAAGTCCCAAGGGAGCAGAGAGCTCGCAGAGTCGTGAGGCCTCCCATGAAGTTAACCTACCCTCAATTGGGAAAGAGCTCAGAGGACTCTGTTACCACCGCTAGAAGAAGTAACGAGTGCTCCAATCCTTCCACTGTTCATTTGGTGGAGGGCAACCCCAGCTCACTCTCTGGCACAGTTAGGCAGGCCACTCATGCCAGTGTGACCTGTGGGACAGGGAATCCCACCTCTGAGTTTTGGTGGCAATTCCCTGTACCAACATCATACTCCGCACTCTCTAAAATGGTTCAGAAATGTTGTTAAAATGTTTATCTTTGGGGACCAAAGAGTTTTAGTGGGGGGAGTGTGTAGCGGGGTGTTCCCCTTTAATCAGAGACAGGAAATTCCAGAGAGAGGGGAGTCGGGGGGAAGGAATATAAGGAGGGGGCGAGGCCTAGCTCTTTCTCTTTGGACACGGGGAGGCAGAGAGAGATACACCTGTGCGGATCTGTGCTGTTCCAGGCCTGAAGCCTGGGGCCTGTGGAGCGAACCAAAGAGCCTTCCACCCCCTTTGCGAGCCTGGGTGGCATCCAGACTCATCTCTTCTAAAGTTATCTGGATCGGGGATCCGATCGCAGAAGCCGCCGTGGACGAGGACCGACACAGCCGGTGGAAGTTCCGGACTGAGGGAAGTGTTCCGGAGTGGTGAGCGAGCGAAAGCTCATCTTTAAACTGTTACTTTTATACTTTGTGCCTACTAGACTTCCGAGGCCTAACACCTCCGGTGAGGGAGAATTACCCCCCCCCTATTGGATTACAAATACATGGTTTTAAATACTTCAAGTGCACCACCTTTACAGATCCTGTGCCGGTGAAGATTTGTGTTTCTTCTAAGACTGAGTTTCATGGTTAGGGATCAGGCCTGATCCGTTAGTTAATTATAAGTTAGTTATCACACCACAGGGTGTTTAGGTAACGGTCGCCCCACGTGGCGTTCCGTCCCCTTTCCATTGCTGGTATACACACACACAGTATTGTGATTTATAACTGCAGGGACCTGCTTATGTGTTGTGAACCAAATGTTACATGCATGTTATTCCCTTTTATCTTACCACTAGCAGTAAAGTCAGTTATTATTTACAACATTGTCTATGAGTCTGAGTTATCAATCCACACACCCACATTTAAAGCATAAGTGATTGTTTATGTGAAATTGCTGTGGGTTAACTGTGCCAGAGCGGGTAGAGCAGATTGCCGGGGGGTTGGGGAAGCTGTACTCAGGGCCCAAATCAAAACTTGCGGCTCTCTTAAGTTGAGGGTATCGCTACACGTCCATCATAGGGCGGGACTCGGCGTGACTGTGAGCGGAGCAGAGAAAAGCCGAGTATAGCCGAGTACACTCGGCTATGTGTATCTCGGCGGCGGCTCCGCCCAGTCCCTGCGTCTCTGCGTTCCCTGCGTTCTCGGCGGCGTTCGCCCCGCTCCGCCTAGTCTCTGCGGCGATCTCGGCGGCGCCAATTTTGAAAACTGGGGCAAGGCTGCACTTAGCAAAGGCTGCACTGGACACTGGGCAAAGCTACACTGGGCAAAGGCTGCACTGGACAAAGCTGCACTGGACACTGGGCAAAGGCTGCACTGGGCAAAGGCTGCACTGGACACTGGGCAAAGCTGCACTGGACACTGGGCAAAGGCTGCACTGGACAAAGCTGCACTGGACACTGAGCAAAGCTGCACTGGGCAAAGGCTGCACTGGACACTGGGCAAAGGCTGCAATGGACACTGCTGACAAGGCTGCAATGGACACTGGTAAGGCTGCATTTAAATGTACGTTTTTTTTTTCCTTAAACTTCCCTCCTAAAAGTTTTTTTCCCTAAAATTCCCTCCTAAACTTGGGGTGCGTGTTATACGCCGGTGCGTGTTATACGCCGATAAATACGGTATATGTGCTGATCTGAAGGAACCTGGCACCTCATCGACACAACACATTTCGTCCTGAGTCAGAGTGACAGTCTCTCTCAACGCCAGGTGATCCCTTCAGGCCACTCCAGTCCAAACAGACGGTCCCGCTCCCGGCTTGCCTTGCTCCTGTCCCACAGACCCACACAAGAGGCTCCGGCCGTTCCGCTCGGCCCCATTGCACTATGACATCACACGACATGCTCAGGGACTGCCTCCGCCAGACCGCACCCCGCCGGCGCTGCCAGAACACATTATAGCAGGCACTCAGATGGTCTCAGCATGTGCAGTTACGAGCTGTGCGTCACAGACATATTTTTTACTGGCAACCTTTCCGTGTTACTGGCCTTTACTTGCAGGAGAAAGTACCCATTTTTTACTGGCTGCCAGTAAAAATACTGACGGTTGGCGACTCTGCTCCCTGCTGTTTACAAGGCTTTGGTGGCCACACCCACGGGTTGGGACTGCTATCGTGTCAGCGGATTTCCAAGCACATGACGTCGCACCGCACACTACGCCCTCTTTGTTAGGGTGGTGCATGGTGATGCAGTGCGCTCAATTCCCGGGGGATCGACCACAGCGGCGCCTCCATTGGCGCTATAGATGGCAGGAGACTGTTTGGGTGAAGTCTCTCCCCTCTTTCCTCATCAGTAGTGGCTCCAATCGACATGCAGGTGTCTTTATATACAGTCATGGCCGAAATTGTTGGCACCCCAGAAATTTTTCCAGAAAATCAAGTATTTCTCACAGAAAAGTATTGCAGTAACACATGTTTTGCTATACACATGTTTATTCCCTTTGTGTGTATTGGAACAAAACAAAAAAAGGGAGGAAAAAAAGCAAATTGGACATAATGTCACACAAAACTCCAAAAATGGGCTGGTCAAAATTCTTGGCACCCTTTCAAAATTGTGGATAAATAAGATTGTTTCAAGCATGTGATGCTCCTTTAACCACTTAAGGACCGCTCACTGTATATATAAGTTGTCAGAATGGCTCGTACAGGCACAATCATGTACTTGTACGTCCCCTTTAACTGTCCGACGTGGGGGTCGCGCGCTCGCCACCGCCGGCGCGCTCGCGACCCCCCTGCCTTCTTTGTGAGTCGGACCGCGGGTCCCGCGGACTCGATCGCCACGGGTATGCCCGCGGTCGTCTCACGGAGGCATGGAGCGGGGAGATGTTAGTGTAAACACAACATCTCCCCGCTCCCCTACTGACAATGTCAGCGATCTCTGCTCTGTGTAATCAGAGCGGAGATCGGTGACGTGTCAGTCGTAGCCACGCCCCCACACAGTAGTAATCACTCCCCTAGGCACACTTAACCCCTCCAGCGCCCCTAGTGGTTAACGCCTTCACTGCCAGTGTCATTTTCACAGTAACCAGTGCATTTTTATAGCACTGATCGCTGTGAAAGTGACAATGGTCCCAAAAATGTGTCAAAAGTGTCCGATGTGTCCGTCATAATGTCGCAGTCACAAAAAAAATCGCTGATCGCCGCCATTACTAGTAAAAAAAAAAAAAATTAATAAAAATGCCATAAAACTACCCCCTAGTTTGTAAACGCTATAACTTTTGCGCAAACCAATCAATAAACGCAGATTGCAATTTTTTTTACCAAAAATATGTAGAAGAATACATAAACTGAGGAAAAAAAATGTTTTTTTATATATTTTTGGGGGATATTTATTATAGCAAAAGTAAAAAATATTGAATTTTTTTCAAAATTTTCGCTCTATTTTTGTTTATAGTGCAAAAAATAAAAACCGCAGAGGTGATCAAATACCACCAAAAGAAAGCTCTATTTGTGGGGAAAAAAAAGACGTCAATTTTGTTTGGGAGCCACGTCGCACGACCGCGCAATTGTCAGTTAAAGCGACGCAGTGCCGAATCGGGGCCTGGTCTTTATGCTGCGTATTGGTCCGGGGCTTAAGTGGTTAAACTCACCTGGGGCAAGTAAGAGAACTACGCTTCCTGATGACGTAGTATCCTACGAAACGTACGTCGAGGCGGTATCTGGTCACGTGTTTTTTTACGCCCACATCCGGCCTGTGTGGCTAGCGGAAGGAGGGAGGTGGAACGCACGCCGTCCATGCAAGTGGACTGATCACAGCGGATCGCAGCGGATTTTCCCATTTCATTCCTCTAAGAGTCTGCAGCCCCAGTGCCGGGAATAGGCACCTGTGAATGTGAGTAGCCATTTGGCTCTTTTTATGTTTTTTACGAATAAAAAAACAGTTTTACACTATGGAATGTTTTCCATCTTAATTTTCCGGTCATGGCTGTATGAGGAGGAAGGATTTTTTTCCAGGTCCAATCCATGTGGACAGGCACTACCCTGTAAAAGCGATTTTGACCTACTTTTTAGTTAAAGTGGTCAACTACCTCTGGTAAGCAGGATTTACTCCAGCACGTTGGGTGAACGTTTTTTTTCCTTGGTGAAGGAGCACAATATACATCACTTCAAGTTTTTTGTCAGCACTGAGTTGTCAGCACAGAGTATTGAAGTCACATGAAAACCTGATTTCTCTTTCAGCAGTAAAATTTGGACATCTTTTCTGTTGATCTTTTGTTTATACAATATATTGGGACACTTATATAAAGTATTCAATATTGCAATATTGCATTTATATAAATTGAGGTATTGGTACATGTATAACCATTTCGCCACCATTGTTTTATATTTGCACATATTAGCGCCCCCTAACCATTCATTCTATACATCACTGGGAGTCATTCACTTCTCAGGGGAGCAGCTTTATTTTTATTTTGAGTTTAGTTTCTGAGGTCAATATATTTGACCTGGGCGATTATACACTTATTATTTTTTATTTTGTCGGAGTTTACTCAAAAATCACAAGTAAGAGAACTGTATGAGGACTTGAGAACCAAAATTGTGGAAAAATATCAACAATCTCAAGGTTACAAGTCCATCTCCAGAGATCTAAATTTGCCTTTGTCCACAGTGCGCAACATTATCAAGAAGTTTGCAACCCATGGCACTGTAGCTAATCTCTCTGGGCGTGGACGGAAGAGAAAAATTGATGAAAGGTTGCAACGCAGGATAGTTCGGAAGGTGGATAAGCAGCCCCAAACAAGTTCCAAAGAAATTCAAGCTGTCCTGCAGGCTCAGGGAGCATCAGTGTCAGAGCGAACTATCCGTCGACATTTAAATGAAATGAAACGCTATGGCAGGAGACCCAGGAGTACCCCACTGCTGACACAGAGACATAAAAAAGTAAGACTATAGTTTGCTAAAATGTACTTGAGTAAGCAAAAAACCTTCTGGGAAAACGTCTTATGGACAGATGAGACCAAAATAGAGCTTTTTGGTAAAGCACATCATTCTACTGTTTTCCCGAAAACGGAATGAGGCCTACAAAGAAAAGAACACAGTACCTAAAGTAAAATATGTTGGAGGTTCAATGATGTTTTGGGGTTGTTTTGCTGCCTCTGGCACTGGGTGCCTTGAATGTGTGCAAGGCATCATGAAATCTGAGAATTACCAAAGGATTTTGGGTCGCACTGTAGAGCCCAGTGTCAGAAAGCTGGGTTTGCGTCCGAGATCTTGGGTCTTCCATCAGGACAATGACCCCAAACATACATCAAAAAGCACCCAGAAATGGATGGCAACAAAGCGCTGGAGAGTTCTAAAGTGGCCAGCAATGAGTCTAGATCTAAATCCCATTGAACACCTGTGGAGAGATCTTTAAATTGCTGTTGGGAAAAGGCGCCCTTCCAATAAGAGAGACCTGGAGCAGTTTGCAAAGGAAGAGTGGTCCAAAATTCCGGGTGAGAGGTGTAAGAAGCTTATTGATGGTTATAGGAAGCAACTGATTTCAGTTATTTTTTCCAAAGGGTGTGCAACCAAATATTAAGTTAAGGGTAAAAAGGTTGTCTGGACTGCCGCAGTCTGTTGAAGCGTTTATTTGTCAAAAAAGATTAAAATACAAAAATATCCAAGCGAAGATAATCAAAATCCATCAAAAGCAATCAGAAAAGGCATGCAGGAGAACAAGGCTGACGCGTTTCACATCAGAGATGATGCTTACTCATAGCTGGAGTGTGAGTGACCCAAAAAATGCATTTAAGAGTAACATAAAAACCTCTCCACCAATGGAGACCATCGAGCACAGTAGTGGGATGTTAAGTGCTTAATTGGATCTATCACACTCCATGTTCGGAAAGCACCTGTGAAGTGACAAGACTAGTGATAAAGATTGAATCACATATTGCAAAAAATAAATAAAATAAATGATAATAATAACATATGTGTAAGATGTGCATAATTATGTAGATATACAAGATGTGCACAATGATGTGAACATGTGTAAAAAAGTGAATGAAAAAATAAATTTTTCGCATTTTTTGCATTATGTGATTCAATCTTTATCACTAGTCTTGTCACTTCACAGGTGCTTTCCGAACATGGAGTGTGATAGATCCAATTAAGCACTTAACATCCCACCACTGTGCTCGATGGTCTCCATTGGTGGAGAGGTTTTTATGTTACTCTTAAATGCATTTTTTGGGTCACTCACACTCCAGCTATGAGTAAGCATCATCTCTGATGTGAAACGCGTCAGCCTTGTTCTCCTGCATGCCTTTTCTGATTGCTTTTGATGGATTTTGATTATCTTCGCTTGGATATTTTTGTATTTTAATCTTTTTTGACAAATAAACGCTTCAACAGAGTGCGGCAGTCCAGACAACCTTTTTTATCTATATATTAGAGCAGAGCCAGCACCTGTGAGACAGCAGGGCGGGAGCTATTAGAGGAATCTGGAACCCTTAAGCGGTGCACCCTTTCTCTTCATTAAGTTAAGGATGCTAAGAAATTTGACCAGCCCATTTTTGGAGTTTTGTGTGACATTATGTCCAATTTGCTTTTTTTCCTCCCTTTTTTTGTTTTGTTCCAATACACACAAAGGGAATAAACATGTGTATAGCAAAACATGTGTTGCTGCAATACTTTTCTGTGAGAAATACTTGATTTTCTGGAAAGATTACTGGGGTGCCAACAATTTCGGCCATGACTGTATAGACAGTCCCTCCTAGGCAGGAAGTGATCCAGCTCTAGGTGTGCAGGCTGCATTACGCAGTGAGGATTCTTTCTAGCAGGTATGTATCGCTTCCATTCAATGAATATGACCAGTGCCTTTAGCGGCGGGGGATTAGGAGCCACTGCACTATGATTACATTTTATCTGCATTGTTATATATATATATATATATATATATATATATATGTGTGTGTGTAGCGCCCACCCCATTTAGGGGTGCTATATACCCAAATTTAGGGGTTGGTCTGAGATAGTAGGTGGCACTGCCATAATGGGTCAGGGTTGAACCACTGGTATTAGTGTTGTGCCTTGGGGTGTCCTCTCTCGGCAGCGGTATAGTGGGTATGGTTGGCCTGCTCTGCATCCTGGGAGAGGATACATAAGGGGCAGATGCCACCTGGGAGGGGTCTTCGTCTGGGGAGGAGGAGAGGAGTCGGAGTCCAAGTGCGTGGCGCATGGCCCTCCAGGCCATGGGGCCACGTGTGCACCAGTCCCAGGCACCTTTAGTCCTGGGGCTGCATCTTCAACACTGGGCCCCGCACCCGCTTTGAGGAGGAGAAGTCCCAGGGTGTCCCTCGCGAGGGAGCCCGCTTCTAAGAAGAGGAGGCCCAGGGGAGGGCCTTTCTGACGGACCGGTGAGAGTTCACGGTGAAGGAAGGGGCCCGGTAACTCTCTGGAGGGATTCTTCTGTCCACCAAGGGCCTAGTGATGTGCTGCTGCTGGAACCTGTCCTTAGTTACCCAAAAGCTGAGAGGTTCGGGTCTGATAGATTCTGTGGCAGAGAGTCTCACGATCGCATCTAGGAAAAGAACCTGATCACTTTGGCTGCTAGGATCCACTTTGTAGGAGACTATCTGGGTGAGCTAACCCTACTCTGGGATAGAGTGGAGATTGTGATATCCATTTGTGCCTGGACTGACCTCCCAAATCTTGCTGTCCTGTCTCTCTTCCACCCTTTTCCAATCTGCTGAACATTGAGAAAATAAACTCAATGTTGGAGTTTAAAGTGGTGTGGACATTGGAATTACTGGGGGGAAAACAGAGACTTGTCACAGACGAGAACCAACTGATGGAAGAACCTAGCTGTGGGACCCAAATACATAACACCGCTTAACCTCCTCATCCAGGAGGGTACGGGCATATAGTACGGTGTGCCTTTTTCCTGCAAGTGAGCCAAAGCAGGGGAAAAGGGTTTGTGTGCTACACATATATATATATATATATATATATATATATATATATATATATATGTAGCAATACCCCCGTAGGAGCTGCTGGTTTAAATTTGGGCCTGCCGTTACCTTACTGTTCTGTATGCTCATCTCAGGGGTTCTCCTTGAAGAGTTGTCCAGAAGAAAGTTTGCACCAACACAAAGTCTCTTTTAAGGGTTTTATTGGTTAAAGTTTCCAACAGAGGGGGTTGAAGGGATAGGGAGGACTCAGGTACATTAATTGCGGATCACAGGAATTTTCCTAGGTCCAGAGGAACAACTGTCTCCACGCTGGACTCAGCAACCACCGGATAGGCCCACTCTCACTGGCCTAACAACTGATGCATAGCTCGATCACATATAGTCTCTGCCACAGACTTGGTGCAAATAGAACAGTCTCTGCCACAGACTTGGTGCAAATAGAACAGTCTCTGCCACAGACTTGGTGTAACCCTTCCCTGGGTTACCTTCTGAATAAAAGAACACAGCTCTCAGTGCCAGGATCTTCCAGCCGTTCAGGCAGCACTATGAGGTAGATTGTGATCCGGATACATCCTCCAATTGAGTCCTCAATTGCTGAATCCCTTCCCGCAGGCAAGGCGACACAGGATCATCCCTGGATCAGTAGGCTCCCAGTAACTCCTGGGCCTTCATCTCAGTAACGGAGCCTCAGGCCAACATGGCCCGAGGCGGAAACTGCCTGCACTTCCTTGAGGCCATGAGGGCCCTCAGGTCGGGATCGGGCGGGCGGTGCCCACCACCAACGAACGACGACCCCACAAAATGGTGTCTGTCTCTTAAGTACCCTCTCCCAGAATGCACAGCGGGTTGACCACACCCCCTGAGCCGCTTCTGAGAAAGAGATACCCAATGCATTCAGCCTGTTACCTTTCCAATCCTGACCAGTGGTGACAGCGACACCCACTGTCAGGAGGAAATCATGCAACCAGCTGAACTGAAACAGTGTATAATTTGAAACACAATCCTTCTGAGCCAAACTATTTCTCAGACAATTGAAATTTTAACACATAACGCTCACTCATTGGGAGCAGGGCGCTACATACTCCCCTCGCCGCAAAAAGATGATGTCTCCATCGTCGAGAAAAATATGACCCTCAGTCCTGAGGGTCAGTTACCTGAGTCCAAAAAAACTTGGATGGGGAAGGGAAAAGAGGGGTAGCAAGAAAAATATAAAAGTTAGCATAAACACACAGTAATCAAATCACTATACATTACAATGTTCCTATCTATCTCTATCTAACCCATCCAGCTCTGTAGTATTCTGGCAAAATAATCCGGAGTACCTGAAAAACACAACAGCATACACAAGCAACAATACAAAACATTACTGTACAATCAGGAAGCAAAGCCTTACTTCCTGAGAAATAAAACTTTATTTCCCATATATATTTCTCTTAGTGCAAAAGAGTTGTGTAGCTAAGTGCAGAAAAGTCCAGTTTCTGCTGAGCACATCTCCGCCACCTAATGGTCGAAGAACATCATAGCAAAGTTCCTTTTCGGTACAAGTACTGGACCAGGTAGAGTATATTGACTCAAAGTTTCCAATGCCCTAGCACTAACTAGCTAGTTACCCCAAGTCCTTCAAAGAAGAAAAATAAAAGAAAACCTTCTCCCTTGCAAAGTGACAAAAACTGGAACAGTCACTACAGAGGATCACCAGTAAAAGCAAGGGTCAGGCAGGGTTAGTGATTTCCCTTGTTTGTCCACAGTAGTAACAAAATAGACGTAGTCTTCCTTTCCAGGCCGTCAGATGACCACCTTGTCCGCATAGATGTGCCGACCATAGCTCCACTGCAACAAACACCCTCTGAAGCGTTCATCCATGGTAAAGAAATGGCCTACTTTCCGGAACGGTTTAGGTACTTCAAGGTAGTCCCACACAGCTTCACTGTACCATTCCGCTCTATTGGTCTCAATCTCTTGCATGGTTTCCCTGGGAACATAGGGGAACTCTAGTCCATACTCCCTGGCTACCCTTTTGTTTAGCAATATTTGTGCTCGGGCAAGCCTGGGCAAAGATCTGGTACTTCCATATCCAGGCGGTATACAAGAAACTGCGGACTTGTGCACCATGCGATTTGCAAACAGTTTTCCTGACCCATATGAATTGGTAACCTTAGGCAGGACTTCACTAGTAACAACCGGGGCTTCCACTCTGGGTGTTGTCTCCCCGGAATCCATGGCCGTCAACTCCGAAAGACCATGTATTGAGGCAACATCCTCCATGTTTCTCCACAACAATTCTTGAGACATGGACTCAAACAAGTAATCGTCTCCAGCATCCGCCAGAGAGTCTAACTCAGAGTCTTCCAACTCTTCTGCCGGCAAATAGTTGCGCACAGTCTCGGGCACTTTTTCCCCAGATGTCTTACCGGTTCCTGACGTGGACCTCCCGGGGACATCATCTCTCTTGGGGTTCGGTTCCGGTATTCTCTGGGGTGGACCTCTACCGCGGCCGCGGGAGGCCTTCATGTATCCCACCTTCTTCTGGACAGGTGCGGCGAAGATAGGTGCAGCAACGGTGGATACAGATGAAGTAGCAGTGGAAGTAGCATCCGCTGGTAACCCACTCACAGTGGCAACAGTAACATCCCCTTCAGGATTACTCGTAGCAGCAGATGCGGCGGGCACGGGCCAGACATTTTGGTTGAAGGCAGCAGCTTCTTCTGTCACGTTGCCCGTGACCCAGTCCACTTGGTAAACGTGGGGTGGCATGGTGGGTTGCTCCACAGAAAACAGGTACTCCCCGCATCGTAAGCATCGAACAAAAGGATGGGGGTGCATAGCCAGTCCACCACACCTGTTACACAGCACACCCAAGGCCTCCACACCCTAGATCGTGTAGAGCATGAACCGCCCATGCGGCCTCAATCGGATGCCAGTGTACGTCAGCACGGTTCCTGGCAGCATGGTACTTGCAGCGGTATCCACAGGAAGCATCCTGGGCCCAAAAGCAGACTGCAACGATAGCACTGAAGACATGGCGGTGCTCCGTTTCTCTAAGTGCTGGACACACATGTGGCGTCTCACGCAGCAAGCAAGCGGGAATTCCTCCCACTTACTTTTCCTGGCACGTAGCTCGCGGGCTTTTCCTTTCCTTGACTCCGCCCACGGCCCACGCGGCCAGAAAGTAATCACAAATTTCTTCCCCGTTTTGGCACAGTCCTTCTCCCTCTGTAGAATAGGTCCCAAATGAACAGTCTATTTTCGTTGCGAGATGTAACGGCAAATCCCGGACTTGAGCCCCCACATGTAGCACTACCCCCGTAGGAGCTGCTGGCTTAAATTTGGGCCTGCCGTTACCTTACTGTTCCGTATGCTCGTCTCAGGGGTCCTCCTTGAAGAGTTTTCCAGAAGAAAATTTGCACCAACACAAAGTCTCTTTCAAGGGTTTTATTGGTTAAAGTTTCCAACAGAGGGGGTTGAAGGGATGATGAGGACTCAGGTACCTTAATTGCGGATCACAGGAATTTTCCTAGGTCCAGAGGAACAACTGTCTCCACGCTGGACTCAGCAACCACTGGATAGGCCCACTCTCACCGGCCTAGCAACCAATGCGTAGCTCAATCACATATAGTCTCTGCCACAGACTTGGTGCAAATAGAACAGTCTCTGCCACAGACTTGGTGCAAATAGAACAGTCTCTGCCACAGACTTGGTGTTACCGTTCCTTGGGTTACCTTCTGAATAAAAGAACACAGCTCTCAGTAGCAGCACTGTGAGGTAGATTGTGATCCGGATACATCCTCCAATTGAGTCCTCAATTGCTGGGTCCCTTCCTGCAGGCAAGGCGACACAGCATCATCCCTGGATCAGTAGGCTCCCAGTAACTCCTGGGCCTACATCTCAGTAAAGGAGCCTCAGGCCAACGTGGCCCAGAGGCGGAAACTGCTAGCACTTCCCTGAGGCCATGAGGGCTCTCAGGTCGGATCGGGCGGGCGGTGCCCACCACCAACGAATGACGACCCCACAAAATGGTGTCTGTCTCTTAAGTACCCTCTCCTAGAATGCACAGCGGGTTGACCACGCCCCCTGAGCCGCTTCTGAGAAAGAGATACCCAATGCATTCAGCCTGTTGCCTTTCCAATCCTGACCAGTGGTGACAGCGACACCCACTGTCAGGAGGAAAATCATGCAACCAGCTGAACTGAAACAGAGTATAATTTGAAACACAATCCTTCTGAGCCAAACTACTGCTCAGACAATTATAATTTTAACACATAGCGCCCACTCATTGGGAGCAGGGGGCGCTACATATATATATATATATATATATATATACATATATAATGTATATTCTCTATTCAGTGCTATTTGGTGAACCACCAGCATTCAGATATTTCCTTTTTGGATACTATATAGTGTGGAGGACTTCCCCAGTGAGAGCAACATTCAAGCCACTTTGGTCTGTGATACTTGATGACTAAGGGAGCTTTAAAGGCACCAACAGTTACCTTCTGAGCTGAGGCTCTTTCCATCTCCTATGGGGTAATTTCCTCTAGGATAATGTTCGTGTTGTAAACACATCTTTACCCTACTTACATACATATATTCCATATAAGTATACATACTTTCCCCTCCCTTCCCCTCTATCTACATTAGGCTATCCCAGTTGTGCCCCACGTGGTGCGCCCTCGAGCCAAGAGGATTTCTTACTTTTCTGCATACCTGTTTTATTTTGACTGGATTCATTACTAATATTGTTTTTACCATTGGCTGGTTATGCGTTTTACATCTATGCCCAGGCACTGTGAGTATTTTCTGCTATGTCTCTTCTTCCCTACCCCTTTCCCTTTTTGTTCACATCATGTTATGCCATCCATGATCAGCAATAAAAGCTCTAATATGTGTTCTGTTTCATAGACTATACTTGTCAAGATTGTTAAAACCCTCCCTGAAGAAGGAGCTCTAAGGACTCTGAAACATGTGTGTTATGATTTTCTGTATCAATCTCTAGTACCACCATTGAGTGGCTTCATTTTTTGCCTGTGGCTTTTGACCATTCAGTTTTTCCATGTAATTCTACATATAAAGCGATGGGTTACAGCATCCACACATTTCACCCTGTTGCCAGACATCCATTAGAAATACTCCTTTAGTCAATGAACAGTCACTTGCTTGTTTTTGTTGTTTTATTAGGCCATTAACTTGGTTGGGGAAAAGGGACATGGGACGCCCAGAAGATAAATTAGTACTTTGAAAAATATAGTAAGAATATAGTGTAGCGCACCCCCAGCTAAGAGAGCCGCTGAATTTGGTCTCAGGCCCTGCACACAGCACCGCCAACCCCCGGCAATTTACTCGACCCACTCTGACACAGTTAGTCTAGGGTAATATCTCTTATACTCTATGGTAAAATTCAGACACCAATGCAGAATAGTAAACTATAACAAGTTTACTTTTCTATAAGTAAAAGAACAGTTATAACAAACCACATGAATTACTTGCAGAGCCCTGCACTAAATAGCATACTACGCATGGACTATGTATTATAGTAATTCACCAGGCGCCCTGTGGCACAGCAACTAAAGAGAACTATCTAACTGGTCAGGCCTGACGCTGGATCTATACTCAGTCTCTCAGGAGATGATTTCTTTGCATGCAAAATCTTGACTGGAGGTGCACATTCAGGAACAATTTATAATCCACAGGTTAATCAGCAACAAGGAACACTTCACTGGAGACCGTTTAACTCAGTTCCACTATAGGTCTCCGGTGCAACATCAAATAAAGGTCGATAGGCCAAGGCAGTCTGTAGGCCTAATGACAGTACAACGTGCTTGGATTGAGCATGTGCTCGCTCACCCCTCCGGACGCGATCCCAGTCCGGGACTTCCACCTGCTGTGTCTCCACACACACCGTCTGCAGCGGTCGGGTCTCCGATTCAACAGAAGTTGAGGATAAACAAAGTCAGATGCCACCCAGGCTCGCAGTGGGGTGGAAGGCTCTTTGGCAGCTGCGCAAGGCCCCAGGCTTCAGGCCTTGCACTCCAGCAGATCCGAACAGGAGGACCTCTTAATCGAAGTCTCGTGTCCAAAGAGAGCCACCTCAGCCTCGCCCCTTCCCTTTATAGCCCCACCCATAAGTCTCTGCGGTGGCAACAATGCACCCTGGGTGCCAAACGGGGTTCTGGGTAAGGTAGTCCAGAGAGTCTTAAAGGAGACCCCGCTACATACTCCCCCCACTTAAATTCTTTGGTCCCCAAAGATAAATTTAACATACTCTACGGACAACCCTAGATAAAGTGGCGTATGATGCTGGCAAAGGGAATTCCCACCAAAACTGAGGGGTTGGATTCCCTTGCCTACAGGTCACACTATCATAAGTAACCTGCCTAACTGTGCCAGAGAGTGAGTTGGTATTGCCCTCCACCAAATGAACAGTGGAAGGATCCGGATTCTCAGCACTCCTCCTGGCAGTCACCACAGAATCTTCTGAGCTCTCCCCCATTTGTGGGTAGGTCAACTTCTTAGGAGGCCTTATGACTCTTCGAGTCCTTTGCTCTCTTGGGATTTCTGGCTCCGACGCCACAGGTTCTTCTTCCGGAGCAGACTCGGGAAATGCTGCGGGCTCAGGAGCATCTGATTCAGGAGCCGGAAGGTACATAGAGTCCCTGGGGTCCTCCTCTGAGTAGGTGTCACAGGCATCTTCCCATTGATCTGATAAAGGATTAGATGGGATGAACTCAGTAGCTTCTGCATTCAGTGTACTGTCTGTAGTGTCTTCAATAGGTGGAAGATCTATAGCAGAAGCTCCTGGAGTCGGCGAAGGCCATAGCCAGTCAAGTTCTTTCCCTTCATTTTCACTCAATTCAGAGGCCTCTACATCTTCAGCTCGAGAGGTCTGGGACCGAGTGCTTGGCCTGGGAGTATCCAGGATGGAGGCTGGTTCTGGGGGAGTCCCTCACAGGAGGTATCTGGACTGCTTCGGCAAGTGGAAGTAGGTGGTTCCGATGCCAGGTCTTCAGTGGCCCCACCTTCCCCTCTGGCTTCAACTTGTAAACAGGTAGGCCTGGCAGCTTCTTACAAATGACATAGGGTTCAGGTCTCCATCTGTCTGCAAGTTTGTGTTTTCCAGGAACCCCCGGGTTGCGTAGTAGTACTCGGTCCCCAGGCTGCAGGTCCTGGATCGGGACCTTCAAGTCAAAGTTCTTTTTGTTGTGGGCCCCCCTTTGATCTGAGGCCGCTTGGGCCTGCTCATAGGCCAACTTCAAGCTGTGTCTAAGTATGTCTACATATCCTTTGTGGGATGTGGCTGAAGAATGGTCTAAGGAAGTGCCAAAGGCCAGGTCTATGGGTAACCTTGCTTCTCTCCCAAACATGAGTCGATAGGGGGAGTAGCCTGTAGCATCACTAGTGGTGATATATATATATATATATATAGCTGCTATGTGTTTGCTCCAATGTTGTTTCTTCTCACTACTCAGAGTCCCCAACATGTTGAGCAGGGTTCGGTTGAACCTCTCAGGCTGAGCATCTCCTTGTGGATGGTAAGGCGTGGTTCGGGTTTTCTTGATCCCTAAAGAATCCAGGAGTTTCCGGATCAACCGACTCTCAAAGTCCCTCCCTTGATCTGAATGGAGTCGCTGCGGTAGCCCATAGTGGACGAAATACTTCTCCATTAGTACCTTAGCTAGCATGGAAGCCCTCTGGTCTTTGGTTGGGAAGGCCTGAGCATACCGAGTGAAATGATCGGTTACTACCAGAACATTTCCTAATCCACTCAGGTCTGGTTCAAGGCAGAGAAAATCATTGCATACCAAATCCAGCGGGCCTTGACTTTGTAGATGGCCCATTGGAGCAGCTTGACGGGGTAAAGTCTTCCGCTGGATGCAGCGTGCACATGAATGGCAGTACTCCTCTACTTCAGCCCTCATGCAGGGCCAATAGAACCGACTTCTGACGAGTTGAAAGGTTCTTTCAGCCCCTAGGTGGCCATGATTGTCATGCAGGGCAACCAGGACAGTCTCTCGGTGTTTCTCGGGAAGAAACAACTGCCATTTATCTTCCAGGTCATCAGAGGGGCCCCTTCGGTAGACCACTCCCTGATGAACCTGCAACTTGTCCCACTCCTTCCTCAACAGTCGAGCTTCCTTTGAGGGGTGACGCAGGAGTCTATCTGAGTCCTGACTCTCCAGAGCCTCCAGGACCAATCTCCCCATGGGGTCTTCCAGTTGGTCACATCTCAACTCCTTCTTTGACAGTTTTGGCAGATTATCTTCTTCCAACTGAGTTACTCCACAGTATTGTTTGGGAACTCCTACCATGGTAACTCCTATCTCTTCTGCCCTTGAGCCTCCTCTGGCTTGTAATTCAGCCCCTTGGCAAAGGGCCCGCACCCCGTCAGGTGCCACTTGGGTCCAGTCCCCTGTGTCACTGGTGGGGGCATGAGATCTTCTAGACAGGGCGTCCGCATCTCGATTTCCGGCCCCTGGCCTGTACTTCAGGCTGAAATTGAACCCAGACAGGGTGGCCAGCCATCTGTGTCCTGTGGCATCCAGCTTTGCTGTGGTGAAGAGGTAAGTCAGGGGGTTGTTGTCGGTTTTCACAGTGAACTCTGCCCCATACAGGTAGTCTTTAAGCTTGTCAACTACCACCCACTTAAGGGCCAGGAACTCCAACTTGTGAGTGGGGTAGTTCTTCTCAGAGGGGGTCAGGCTCCTGCTCACGTAGGCAACGGGCCGTAGTTGCCCTTCATGCTCTTGGTAGAGCACTCCTCCCAGACCGTCATGACTGGCATCTACGTGTATTTCATAGGGTCTTGTTGGGTCTGCATAGGCCAAGACTGGGGCAGTGGTTAGGCTATTCTTCAACGCCTGGAAGGCCTCTTCACTAGTGTTGAGCGGACCCGAACTGTAAAGTTCGGGTCCGTACCGAATTTTGGCGTTTTCCCGACCCCGGACCCGGACCCGGATTTTGCGCTAAAGTCCGGGTTCGGGTTCGGATTCGGGAATTTAATGGCGCAGTTAGAAATGCTTCAGGGGCCAGCCAATCACCATTTGATTAGCTGGTGTGCCCTTAGAAGCCATCATAGCCATGCCTACTAATGGCATGGCTGTGATTGGTCAGTGCAACATGTGACCCAGCATGTGACCAGCTTCTATATAAGCAAGAGGCACACAGCACAGATCGTCACTCTGCTTTTAGACAGTGTAGGGAAAGGATCCTGGCTGCTGTTGCTGTGAGGGAGAGAATTATATGATAGGAGTTAGTCCTGATTCTGCAATCTACTGATAGAAAAGATAGAGAAACAGTGTAGTGTAGTGTAGGGGCAGGATCCTGTTTGTGCTTTCAGGGAGAGAGATTTAGATAGGAGTCCAGATTGAGAGATATAATAGCTCAGCGATCTGCATAGGTTTATCTGTTTGTGTTGCAAGCTCAGTGCACCAGCACTGCATTACGTTGAGTGATACACCTATTCCATACTGTGGCTGTATTGTGCTCTTGCTAAAAGACCCATTTCGGGCAGAAAAAAAAAAAAAAAAAGGCACTTTATTGTGCTTTTGCTAAAAAGACCCATTTTTGGGCCCCCCCAAAAAAAAAGGCACTTTATTGTGCTGTTGCAAAAAAAAAAAAAGGCACTTTGTTGTGCGCAAAAAAGACCTATTTTTGGGCAAAAAAAATATTTTGCAGTGTATATCTCTAGTTGTGTGAAATAACCAATTTCTATATATTTTTCTTGTACTATGCTATACTAAAAAAAAACAAAAAACTTTTTTTTGAATAGCATTCTCTGCAGCTGTGCGATTCAGCGGTTATATACTGTTGGGGTTGTTGTGCTCTTGCAAAAAACGCCATTTAGGGCCACAGAAAATATTTTGCAGTGTGAAATACACATCTGGAGGTGTGTGAAAAAACAACATTATTTTTAAAAAGCATTCTCTGGCCTCTGCAGCTGTGCGATTCAGCGGTTATATACTGTTGGGGTTGTTGTGCTCTTGCAAAAAACGCCATTTAGGGCCACAGAAAATATTTTGCAGTGTGAAATACACATCTGGAGGTGTGTGAAAAAACAACATTATTTTTAAAAAGCATTCTCTGGCCTCTGCAGCTGTGCGATTCAGCGGTTATATACTGTTGGGGTTGTTGTGCTCTTGCAAAAAACGCCATTTAGGGCCACAGAAAATATTTTGCAGTGTGAAATACACATCTGGAGGTGTGTGAAAAAACAACATTATTTTTGAATAGCATTCTCTGGCCTCTGCAGCTGTGCGATTCAGCGGTTATATACTATTGGGGTTGTTGTGCTCTTGCAAAAAACGCCATTTAGGGCCACAGAAAATATTTTGCAGTGTGAAATACACATCTGGAGGTGTGTGAAAAAACAACATTATTTTTGAATAGCATTCTCTGGCCTCTGCAGCTGTGCGATTCAGCGGTTATATACTGTTGGGGTTGTTGTGCTCTTCCAAAAAACGCCATTTAGGGCCACAGAAAATAAATTGCAGTGTGAAATACACATGTGGAGGTGTGTAAAATAAACAATTTCTATATATTGTACAGTGCTATACTAAAAAAAACAACATTTTTTTTGAATAGCATTCTCTGCACTTCTATAGCTGTGCGATTCAGTGGTTAAATACTGTGGTTGTGTTGTGCTCTTCCAAAAAACGCCATTTAGGGCCACAGAAAATATTTTGCAGTGTGAAATACACATCTGGAGGTGTGTGAAAAAACAACATTATTTTTAAAAAGCATTCTCTGGCCTCTGCAGCTGTGCGATTCAGCGGTTATATACTGTTGGGGTTGTTGTGCTCTTCCAAAAAACGCCATTTAGGGCCACAGAAAATATTTTGCAGTGTGAAATACACATCTGGAGGTGTGTGAAAAAACAACATTATTTTTGAATAGCATTCTCTGGCCTCTGCAGCTGTGCGATTCAGCGGTTATATACTGTTGGGGTTGTTGTGCTCTTCCAAAAAACGCCATTTAGGGCCACAGAAAAAAAATTGCAGTGTGAAATACACATGTGGAGGTGTGTAAAATAAACAATTTCTATATATTGTACAGTGCTATACTAAAAAAAAAAACATTTTTTTGAATAGCATTCTCTGCACTTCTATAGCTGTGCGATTCAGTGGTTAAATACTGTGGTTGTGTTGTGCTCTTCCAAAAAACGCCATTTAGGGCCACAGAAAAAAAATTGCAGTGTGAAATACACATGTGGAGGTGTGTAAAATAAACAATTTCTATATATTGTACAGTGCTATACTAAAAAAAACAATTTTTTTTTTGAATAGCATTCTCTGCACTTCTATAGCTGTGCGATTCAGTGGTTAAATACTGTGGTTGTGTTGTGCTCTTCCAAAAAACGCCATTTAGGGCCACTGAAAATAAATTGCAGTGTGAAATACACATGTGGAGGTGTGTAAAATAAACAATTTCTATATATTGTACAGTGCTATACTAAAAAAAACAACATTTTTTTTGAATAGCATTCTCTGCACTTCTATAGCTGTGCGATTCAGTGGTTAAATACTGTGGTTGTGTTGTGCTCTTCCAAAAAACGCCATTTAGGGCCACAGAAAATATTTTGCAGTGTGAAATACACATCTGGAGGTGTGTGAAAAAACAACATTATTTTTAAAAAGCATTCTCTGGTCTCTGCAGCTGTGCGATTCAGCGGTTATATACTGTTGGGGTTGTTGTGCTCTTGCAAAAAACGCCATTTAGGGCCACAGAAAATATTTTGCAGTGTGAAATAAACATCTGGAGGTGTGTGAAAAAACAACATTATTTTTGAATAGCATTCTCTGGCCTCTGCAGCTGTGCGATTCAGCGGTTATATACTGTTGGGGTTGTTGTGCTCTTCCAAAATACACATGTGGAGGTGTGTAAAATAAACAATTTCTATATATTGTACAGTGCTATACTAAAAAAAACAAAATTTTTTTTGAATAGCATTCTCTGCACTTCTATAGCTGTGCGATTCAGTGGTTAAATACTGTGGTTGTGTTGTGCTCTTCCAAAAAACGCCATTTAGGGCCACAGAAAATATTTTGCAGTGTGAAATACACATCTGGAGGTGTGTGAAATAAACAATTTCTATATATTTTCCTTGTACTGTGCTATACTAAAAAAAACAACCTTTTTTTTTTTGAATAGCATTTTCTGCAGTTCTGTAGCTGTGCGTTTCAGCCATTACGTACTGTGGGTGTGTTGTGGTCTTCCAAAAAACGCCATTTAGGGCAAGATCCTAAATTTGGAAAATATGAGGGGAAGGTCAAAGGGACGTGGTGGCCCCGGTCCTGGTGCTGCTGGTGGAGCTCCTGTTGCAGGGAGAGGACGTGGTGGATCTGTGCCAGCTACACGCACAAGTGAAACACCTTCCTCAGGTGCGAGTAGGCGACCGAGCCTGCGGCGGTATTTTGTCGCGCCTAATGAGGCTGTACCAATGTTTAGGCCAGGACAAGTACAGGCGATAGTAGATTGGGTTGCTGACAGTGCCTCGGGTTCCTTCACATTGTCTCCCACCCACTCTTCTGATGAAAGATCAGAGTTGGCACCTGAAGCCCATGTCCATCAGTCTTTCACCTCACCCCCTTGCAAATCAGCCAAGCAATCTGAGCCCCAAATCATGCAGCAGTCTCTTCTGCTTTTCGATGACTCTGTTAGCAGGGTTTCCCAGGGCCATCCACCTAGCCCTGCCCCAGAAGTGGAAGAGATTGAGTGCACCGATGCCCAACCACTTATGTTTCATGATGGGTACATGGGAGGACCATCGCAGCACGTCTCGGATGATGATGAAACACAGGTGCCAACTGCTGCTGCTTTCGCAATTGTGCAGACAGACATGGAGGGCAGGGGTGAAGACTGGGTGAAAGATGATGTGGAGGACGATGAGGTCCTCGACCCCACATGGAATCAACGTTATGCAGGTGACCAGTGTAGTTCGGAGGAAGAGGCGGTGGTCGCACAGAGCCACCAGCACAGCAGAAGAGGGAGCAGGGTGCAAAAACGGAGCATTCGTCCCCTAGACAGTACATCTGCTACTGCCCAACGCAGCAAGGGACCGAGCACACCAAAGCCAGGTCCAAGGACTTCCCTAGCGTGGCAGTTCTTCACACAGTGTGTTGATGACAAGACACGAGTGGTTTGCACGCTGTGCAATCAGAGCCTGAAGCGAGGCATAAACGTTCTCAACCTGAGCACAAGCTGCATGACCAGGCATCTAAGTGCAAAGCACGAGCTGCAGTGGAGTAGACACCTCAAAAACCAAGAAAGGTCTCTGGCTCCTCCTGCTTCCTCTTCTGCTGCAGTCTCGGCCTCTTCATCCACCTCTGTAGTGACAGTGGCACCTGTCACCCCGCAAACAGAGGATCTGCCAGCAACACTACCACCTGGGTCACCAACCATCTCCACAATGTCCCATGGAAGCGTTCAGCTCTCTATCTCCCAAACATTGGAGCGGAAGAGGAAGTACCCCCCTAGCCACCCGCGATCCCTGGCCCTGAATGCCAGCATTTCAAAATTCCTGGCCTTTGAAATGCTGTCATTCCGTCTGGTGGAGACGCAGAGTTTTAAAAGCCTGATGGCATTGGCTGTCCCGCAGTACGTCGTGCCCAGCCGCCACTACTTTTCCAGGCGAGCCATCCCTTCCCTGCACAACCAGGTGGGGGACAAAATCAGGTGTGCACTGCGCAACGCCATCTGTGGCAAGGTCCACCTAACTACGGATGCGTGGACCAGTAAGCACGGTCAGGGACGTTATATCTCCCTAACAGCACACTGTGTAAATGCAGTGGCGGCTGGGCCTGAGGCAGATAGCGGTTTGGCGCATGTCCTTCCACCACCGAGGATTGCAGGGCGCTTCAGTTTGCCTCCTGTTGCTAACTCCTCCTTCTCCGCTTCCTCATCCTCTACCGCCTCCTCATCCATTCAGCGTAACACCTTCACCACCAACTTCAGCACAGCCAGGGGTAAACGACAGCAGGCAGTTTTAAAACTTTCCTGTTTGGGGGAAAATCCCCACACCGCGCAGGAGTTGTGGAGGGACATGGAACAACAGACCGATGAGTGGTTGCTGTCAGTGAGCCTCAAGCCCGGCCTGGTGGTGTGCGATAATGGGCGAAATCTCGTAGCAGCTCTGGGTCTAGCCGGTTTGACGCACATCCCTTGCCTGGCGCATGTGCTGAACTTGGTGGTCCAGAGGTTCCTTAAAAATTACCCCAATATGCCAGAGCTGCTGCAGAAAGTGCGGGCTGTGTGTGCGCACTTTCGGCGTTCTCACCCTGCTGCTGCTCGCCTGTCAGCGCTGCAGCGTAACTTCGGCCTTCCCGCTCACCGCCTCATATGTGACGTGCCCACAAGGTGGAACTCCACCTTGCACATGCTGGCCAGACTGTGCGAGCAGCAGCAGGCAATAGTGGAGTTTCAGCTGCAGCAATCACGCGTGAGTCGCTCTGCGGAACAGCACCACTTCACCACCAATAACTGGGCCTCCATGCGAGACCTGTGTGCCTTGTTGCGCTGTTTCGAGTACTCCACCAACATGGCCAGTGCCAATGACGCCGTTCTCAGCGTTACTATCCCAGTTCTATGCCTCCTTGAAAAACCGCTTCGTGCGATGATGGAAGAGGATGTGGCACAGGAGGATGAGGAGGAGGAGGAGGAAGCGGGATCATTTCAAAGGCTTTCAGGGCAGTCTTTCACAAGTGGCTACGAGGGTGGGTTAATGCACCAACAAACGCCAGGTACACAATTGTCCGGCAGAAAGGGCACAGTTCTGGAGGATGACGAGGTGGAGGAGGAGATGGAGGAGGAGGAGGAGGAGGAGGAGGAGCCATGTTCACAGCAGGGTGGCACTCAGACCAGCTCGTGGCCATTACTGGTGCGTGGCTGGGGGGATACAGAGGACACAGACGATACACCTCCCACAGAGGACAGCTTTTCTTTGCCTCTGGGCAGCCTGGCACACATGAGCGATTACATGCTGCAGTGTTTCCGCAACGACAGCCGAGTTGCCCACATTTTAACTGGTGCTGATTACTGGGTGGCCACCCTGCTGGATCGCCGTTACAAGGACAACGTACCGTCCTTAATTCCCTCACTGGAGCGGGATCGTAAGATGCGCGAGTACAAGCGCACGCTGGTAGACGCGCTGCTGGTGGCATTCCCACCTGACAGCGGGCGTACGGTGGAAGCACAAGGCGAAGGCAGAGGAGGAGGAAGAGGTCGCCAACGCAGCCGGGGCACCGGCAGCACCTCAGAAGGCAGGGTTAGCATGGCCGAAATGTGGAAAAGCTTTGTCAGCACGCCACAACAACCAGCACCACCAGCTGAGATGGAACGTCTTAGCAGGAGGCAGCATTTCACCAACATGGTTGAGCAGTATGTGTCCACAGGCCTACACGTACTGGATGACGGGTCTGCCCCCTTTAACTTCTGGGTCTCCAAATTGGGCACATGGCCTGAGCTTGCCGTTTATGCCTTGGAGGTGCTGGCCTGTCTTGCAGCCAGTGTATTATCTGAACGTGTATTTAGCACGGCAGGGGGCGTTATCACAGACAAGCGCAGCCGCCTGTCCAGAGCCAATGTGGACAAGCTCACGTTCATTAAAATGAACCAGGCATGGATCCCACAGGACTTGTCCGTACCTTGTGCAGAATAGACATGTATACCGGTGTTGTGACAAAAACTGTCCGGCCATCGGATTGTGCCCGGCCCGTACTGCGCAGGCGCAGCGCTTGCGCAGTACAGAGGACAAGGAGATTCACAAAATCTCCGAAGATGAACGGCGCCTGCGCTGTGAGTGCAGGTTCAAGCCCCACCATCCAAGAGGACATACGGTAGCACATAGTAACAGGGCCCCTCACGGGCTCGCTTCGATCGCGGCCTTGCTTGGCTCGGCTTGAACCACGGATGGTGTGGCCTTCACCTGAACTCAACACGCAGGCGCCGTTAGTCTTGGGAGATTTTTGAAATCCCCTTGTCCTACATACTCAGCAAGCGCAGTACAGGGCGGACACTATTCGACACGGGACATAATTCGACACATCACCGGCCTTACCCAGCCATTGTTGTATTTTTGAACCAGTGTTGGCTTCCTCGTCCTCCTCCACCTCCGCTTCCACCTACACAGCCACATCCACCGCCACCTCAACCTCCTACTCCATATGGACCTCGTCCTGCTAGGCCAAGATTAAAATTTTTATTTTATTTTTTTGTAGCGCACAGATCCTTTCCCCCTTACCTGCCTTTATGTTGTTGGCTCTTCGCAGGAGGGAGAAAGGCACACCGCACTACCAGCCCGTATCCTCCTATATAAAGAGGTTGAGCGGTGTACTTGACGGGCCGTGTCCACAGCCGGAGTCAAAACTCCTCCAGAGGATGATTCTCACCTCTACTGTAGGTAGAGGCAAGTCCTTTAATTGCCAGTAAAGTCAATGTCCACACCAGCTGAAACTCCAACTCTTATTCTCTCATGGCAAAATAAACTGTACTCAGATAGAAAAGGTTAGAGCAAAGAAACAGGACAGCTTAAGGTGTGGAGGAGGTCCAGGCACAAACGTAGCACATTCACTTCACTGCTTAGGTTTCTCAAACAGTTTTTGGCGCACGGTCTCTGCCACAGACATTGAGGTTGGTCTCTGCCACAGACCGGGTGTACAAGGCCCCTGCCACGGGCCTGGAGAACTTTGGTCTCAGCCACAGACCAGGGTGTATAAGGCCCCTGCCACGGGCCGGTTGAATAAGGCCTCTGATACAGTCAAGGTGACCTTGAGCTTCTCCTTCTACGAACCTAGCCCATATCAAGGGGAAGACATCTCTCCAGGGAGTCAACAGACCATTCCTTCACCGTGACTCCCGCATCGGTCCATCAGAATGATCCTCCCTTCCCTGGAACAGGGTCCCCTACACGAGGCGGCTCTGGACTCCAGGCTTTACTCCCGCGCCTAGGCCTCCATACCCAGGGCAGCAAGAACTCCAGGATAGTACCTCACCCCGGGCTAAAGGTGCCCGAGATGGAACAGGAACACATGCACCCAGGCCGAAGGCACCTGGGCGCGGACCCCACTGGACATCAGCCCCCAGGCCAAAGGTCTGCCCCTTTTATATGCTCTCCCGGCATGCACAGCAGGTTCCCCGCCCCGCTCTACTACTGCCAAGAGGGGACACAAAAGGCGCCACCTGTAGGCTGCAGGGAACTGCACACCAATACTGTCCCCCGAGGACAAAATGGTCCATGAATCCTACAGAATTAGGGTATTTGAGCCTATTTACCACTCAAACACTTTCCTTAAATTTAGCACCCCGCTACATTTTTATTTCAAAGTATTTTATTTTCCCACTAGCTTATCCATTAAATTAAATAATTTATTCCATAAAGGGCGTATTCTGGGGCATTCCCACCATATGTGTGGCATCGTGCCGTTGAGTTTCTGAGGTTCTTAATGACTTCCTGTACCTCTTCTGCTGAAAAGGGGGCCTCCAGCATATTTTTTTATTGTTTAATTTTTTTTATGTTCTTTTAAGTTATTTCCTATCCACATTTGTTTGCAGAGCACTTGCCATGTTCTTAACAACATTTTGCTGCCATTTGCAGCCCTCTAGCCCTTTCCATTACTTTTTTAGAGCCTTTTTAGTCGTCAGAAGTCCGGGTCCCCATTGACTTCAATGGGGTCCGGGTCCGGGTCCGGGTTCGGGCTAAAGTTCGGTCCCGAATCCGAACTTTTTTCCGAAGTTCGGCCGAACCCGCCGGACCCGAATATCCAGCTACCCGCTCAACTCTACTCTTCACACTTCTGGTTCCACTGATCTTTGACTGACTCTCCCGGCTTCCTGGGCCCTGAGTCGTCCTCTTCCCCTTCTGTCTTGAGTAGTTCATTCAGCGGTCTGGCGATTCGGGCAAATCCCTCCACAAACCTCCTATAGTATGAGCAGAACCCCAAGAAGGATCTGAGTTCTGTTACTGTAGTGGGCCGTGGCCAGGAGGTAACTGCCTCCAACTTCTCGGGGTCTGTGGCCACTCCTTCTTCAGACACTATGTGTCCCAGATAGCTAACGGAAGACTGGTAGAACTGACACTTCTCGGGCGAAAGCTTGAGTCCCTCCTCACTGGGTCTTCTTAATACCTTCTCTAGCCTCTCCTCGTGTTCTTCTAAGGTTCTCCCAAAGACAATGACATTGTCCAAGTACACAAGGACCTCGATAAGGTTCATGTCCCCTACAGTCTTCTCCATGAGACGTTGGAAGGTGGCAGGAGCTCCAGACAATCCCTGAGGCATTCGGTCAAATTCAAAGAACACCACTGGGGTTATGAAAGCCGTCTTCTCTTTGTCTTCGGGATGCATAGGGATCTGGTAGTATCCACTCTTGAGGTCCATAATGCTGAACCATTTCGCTCCAGACAAGCTCTGCAGGGTATCCTCTATCCTCGGAGTGGTGTACTGGTCAGGGATGGTTCTCCTGTTGAGAGTCCTGTAGTCTATACATAGCCTCAATGACCCATTCTTCTTCCTGACTACCACTATCAGGGAGGCATAGGGGCTTCTAGACTCCCGGATCACACCAGTCCTCTTGAGTTCTGCGAGTTGTTCCCTCAGATCCTCCAGATCTGCTAGTGGGACCCACCTGACCCTTTCTCGGAAGAGCTTGTCTTCCTGGAGGCGGATTCGATGGGTGGCACTCCTTGCACACCCCACATCGAACTCATCTTTGGAGAAGATCTTCTCCCATCTGGTCAACTGGGCCTTGGCTCTCTCCTTCCAAGCCCTGGGTAGATTCGGGTTCTCCATGGAGAGCTTCTCCCAGACATCTCCTCCTTCACCCGTCCTCTCGAGTTCTGACAGGGCAACCGGGGAAGCAGGGCTCACCTGGCCCAGCAGCATTCTGACAGGGATCTCCATGGGGCCACCTGTAGTATTCCTGACACTCACCGGAACTCTACAATGGGCCTTCTTCTGGGATTACTTCCAAACCTGTGGGTTCTACCATTGGGTCGGGCTCCAGCATGACAAAGGGTCCAGGTTGTTCCCAAGTAAGCTTCACAGTGGCTCTGAGACAGGTTACTTCACCGGGCTGCAACACTACCCCATTTCTTCCTGTCTCCACACCTTCCCTATCCCTTCTGCTGGGGTCTTCTGCTCCAACGCCAGTCGTTGGTAGGCCGTCTTCAGCATGGGATGAATTTTGGTGACTGCAGGGCCCTTCCCTTGTACTAGAGGGGTCAGGAGTCTCCGGACCAGATCCGTATTCGTCCCTATTATAAGGGAACTCTTGTTGGCTCCAGGCGGCCGAGGACACACAACTGCCAGGGTGTCGAACACTTCAGCCCTCCCAGCCACTGATGGGTCAAAGGTCATCTTGATGGGCAGGTAGTCATCGTAAGGGAAGCTCTGGGTTCCGATTCCCCATATTTCTAGTTCCTCTATCTTCTGGATGGGCAGATGACTCAAGTGCTTATCATAAAAATCCCGGTATAGCAGGGTCACTTGTGCTCCAGTATCTAAGATAGCTCTTGTGTAGACTCCCTCCTCTTGAATGGGTACTATAGGAGACGGGCCTACAAGCTTCTCTGGATACGCCCTTGCAGGGGTCGCCTTCTTCTGGTCTTTTCCCTTTTTCCTTGGGCTTTCTTTCCTCCAACTCCCTTTGGACTTTAGTCTTTCTTGGGCCTGGTATGCATTGATTTCCCTCCCTTTACTGGGTGTATAGACCCGCTGAGGGATATTATTTTCCTTATTTGGTGTGTATTCCCGCTGGGGAATACTGTGCTTCTTCTTAGAGGTTCTGTCTTTCCTCTTCTTTGGCTTCTCATTCAGTTTGGAGCTCACTGAAGATGATGGGCACCCGGTTGACTCCTTCACCGGGGCCCTCTGAAGTTTTCCGCCGGCTTGCGGTTGTCTATTTTCTTCTTTTTGGGGCTCGAACACACAGCTGCAATATGGCCAATTCCCCCACAGTTAAAACAGACTATATCTCCCCAATTTCTGTAGAGATGCGGGTGCTAAGGCAATTGGGAATAATTCCTTCCTTGGTACTTCTCTCTCGGGACCCTCTGAATCTTTTGCTATCAGAGAGGTCAGCATCTCTAACACCTGAGACATTTGTGATTTTAAAGTGTCCACTTCTGAATCTCTTTCAGGCGTCATTACTGAGTTGACTATTACTGCTGCAGGGGCGGCATTTGTCTTAATCATTTGCTGGTCCTGCTGTAGTGCCTCCTCATCTCTGATGATTTTTATCAGGTCAGAGTAGGTCAGCGACGCTTCCCCTCCTGAGGTTTTCAGGTGAAGCCAGACTGGATCCGAGCGCAACGCTCCCTTCAAGACTTGCTTCATTCTCGCCGCATCTGTATCTTTGGGCATCATTCCCTTCTTCAATACAATTTTGCACAGCAATCTGTTCAGTCTTCTGACATACTCTGAAAGCTTCTCATTCGGCTGTTGGAAAGTATGTTCGAATTGGTACACCATCTCTGTCACCTTCTCCAACTGACCGAACTCCTCCTGTAGCATGGCTAGACAGTCTTGAGCCGTGCAATCTGTATTCCCAAACCGGAAGCTTTTTACCGCTTCTGCAGCCGCGCCTTTTAGGCTCTCCATCACTCGTTGCCTCTTCTGCGCTTCAGGCACCTCCCATGCCTCTACTGCTTGTAATGCCTGCTCCACCCAAGTATCAAAATCTTCCTCCCCTGAAGGGACAGGGAGCTTCCCTGAGAATATCTTTAATCTCCGGTAGCTAGTCTCTTCATGTACCGTGCTTGTCTTCTGACACTTTGTTAGCAAATCCCCTATAGCGTTTATCAGTTCTGGTGATATGGCAGTGACAGGTGCAGGTGCCGCTGGAGGCGTCACCCTGTCTCTTCTTTCAGGTGAGACACGGGTTGCCCCCTGCGGTGATCCCGTTGGTGATGGCTCCTTCTTTATAGTCATTGCGTGCGCCAACCTATAGGTTTTGTTGTCTGGCGTCCACACACAGTTGCGCTTGAGAGTCTCTGGCATCTCGTCCCAGTACTCCACTAGTGCATACTGATACGAGATATCTGGGTCTGATTTTATCTCCGTTACCCATGGTGTATGATCTGGGGACACTGACATCATTAGCTGCTCTACTGTCTCTGTTGACCACTCCTCCCCCGGGAGGCTGATGACTACTGACTTGTTTGGCTCTGCTCTAGATGCTTCGCACCAGGCTTTTACTGTTAGCGGGTCCATGCCGGTACCTCTGGCATGTTCACCTGCTGTATCAGGATCCCGGACCAGAACCCCCACGTGTAGCGCACCCCAAGCTAAGAGAGCCGCTGAATTTGGTCTCAGGCCCTGCACACAGCACCGCCAACCCCCGGCAATTTACTCGACCCACTCTGGCACAGTTAGTCTAGGGTAATATCTCTTATACTCTATGGTAAAATTCAGACACCAATGCAGAATAGTAAAGTATAACAAGTTTACTTTTCTATAAGTAAAAGAACAGTCATAAGAAACCACATGAATTACTTGCAGAGCCCTGCACTGAATAGCATACTACGCATGTACTATGTATGATAGTAATTCACCAGGCGCCCTGTGGCGCAGCAACTAAAGAGAACTATCTAACTGGTCAGGCCTGACGCTGGATCTATACTCAGTCTCTCAGGAGATGATTTCTTCGCATGCAAAATCTTGACTGGAGGTGCACATTCAGGAACAATTTATAATCCACAGGTTAATTAGCAACAAGGAACACTTCACTGGAGACCGTTTAACTCAGTTCCACTATAGGTCTCCGGTGCAACATCAAATAAAGGCCGATAGGCCAGGGCAGTCTGTAGGCCTAATGACAGTACAACGTGCTTGGATTGAGCATGTGCTCGCTCACCCCTCCGGACGCGATCCCAGTCCGGGACTTCCACCTGCTGTGTCTCCACACACACACACCGTCTGCAGCGGTCGGGTCTCCGATCCAACAGAAGTTGAGGATAAACAAAGTCAGATGCCACCCAGGCTCGCAGTGGGGTGGAAGGCTCTTTGGCAGCTGCGCAAGGCCCCAGGCTTCAGGCCTTGCACTCCAGCAGATCCGCACAGGAGGACCTCTCGATCTAAGTCTCGTGTCCAAAGAGAGCAAGCTCAGCCTCGCCCCTTCCCTTTATAGCCCCACCCATAAGTCTCTGCGGTGGCAACAATGCACCCTGGGTGCCAAACGGGGTTCTGGGTAAGGTAGTCCAGAGAGTCTTAAAGGAGACCCTGCTACAATAGTAACTCACACTTCTCAAAAGAACAAGATGGCTAAACTTGACAGACTTTAACCGCAGGACACTTCGTCCTCCAGCACATTCCTTGACAGACTTTTACCTCATAACACTTCTTCCTCCAACACACTACTTTACTGTCCAAGTCTAGTATTCCTGTCACGCCATCAGAACATGACTAGGCCTCACTCTGAATAAGTCCCAGTTAATTTACTTGATGACCCTTTGTAGGCCAGGGGCCTGCAGTACCCCTTTATGGCAGCAATCGTTTACTGGAAAAGAAAAAAGGTGATGGACTATTGATCCCAGCAAGTCCGACTTGCAAATCCTGCCCGCCCTCATGGCTTCATCGATTTGACACAAACTCCACAGTCTCTCCCTCTGGCTCTACATCCAGCTCCCCTGGCATGCCTCTTCTAGATCTCTCCACTGTGCTTTCACTCACGACACCTGCCCTGGATCCTTCCTGAATGACTTACTATGGACATGCGGACCAACTGTCTCCTCCAGCTCCTGTTCCAGGGCACATCTCCATCACTGTGTAAGGAGAGGGTCCCTCCCAGCTCCTGAGCTCCTCCGCCTGAGGTACACTCCCCCAGATAGGGGTTCCCTCAGACACGACAGTCTAGCACTCCATCATCCAGTTCATCCAGCCGACAACTCCTCCCCCAGCAGGCTGACCATAGGTATATGTAGAAGGCCTGCCCCCTGCCAATTCTAGTTGAGGATTGGTCAGAGCTCCTCACATGTACCCCGTGCTACTCCAGCTCTCTGCCCTGCCCTTTTTCCAGAACATTCTGCCCCCACATCAAAAACAAACAGGCTTAGCTCGCAGCATAGGCCTGCTTAAATTTACCTGCACTGGCAGCTTACACAAAAACCCTTACACCTAGCACCTACCTAAGGTAGAGGGTGCTACATATATGTAATATTTTACATCTTTTAACGACTTTTGATATTAGTAAATACTTTATATTCATAACTTGCTGTTTGTACATTCCTCAGAGCCTAAAAAGACCCAACTGTTAGGGGAGTCTCCTTTCTGTTACTTACACTGCAAAATCTATGCCCAGATCTCTGTCTGCACCTTATACATACACTTATTAACTCTTCCACTTCACAAACTTTGTGACCAGGTCATTGATCTTAATTACGTAGGTTGGGATCTGGTTGCTAGGGGTTACTGATCGCTAGGGAGGGAGCCAGAACATCGACCCCCTTGATATTGGAGGACCTGCTACCTTACCAGGTATCACACCTAATGACTGTGTAGCGGCCCCATTGGCTTTGAGTAAATAACGAGAGGAGAGCTTCCGACGTGTGTATTACTTTTATTCTTTTGCCTCAAAGGTGTGCAGTAGGGTTGAACACCACAGAGGTTAATCCTTTTTAACTCCTTAAGCACCGTAAGCACTGTGAAAACTGTAAAATGACATACAATACATTCGTTTACAGAGATAACCAAAAAGGGGGTTACAACAGATATACAAATGTGGAGTTCTGTTATCTACACACATTATCTAAATTAACAATAAACATCTAAGGAAACATGACTATATGTTCAAAGATTTGGGCTGTCTACAGCATATCTTTTAACTAACAGCATGGACTCTTTATGTCTAAAAACATAAATTCTTTTACAACAGGAAGTACCCTCCCCTATATAAGCCCCTCCCATCCGGGAGTACCTCAGTTTTTTGCCAGTGTCTAAGGTGTTGGCCAAGGTTAACATGTATTCATCTGGGCTTGTGTACAGGTTCTCTGGGCCTTAGCAAGCTATTCCGGATCCGACCAAAAAAGCTTCATAGCTAAACGGTCGGTACCCGGGCCTTGCAGAGAAGAGCAAGGTTTTGCCTGTAATGCCTCTCTTAGGAGGGCTGGACCCTGGGATCCAGAGCTCTGGTCATACCCAAAACCAAGAGGCTATCTGTGCAGGGTGCTATACAGGTCCAGGGGAGTGGAATCCTTGGGAACCCGGTCCCTGAAGGTCTAGTACAATGCCTGCCGTGAGAGGTGAAGTTTGGGCTTCTGTGGACCAAACAAAGTCCTGCGGCGGGGGAAAAGGTAAGTGGGGGCCCCTCAGGAACTTGGTTCTATTGAGGGGACCCCCAAGCCTAATATGTCTTTCTGCCTGTTACCTAAAGGTATTCCCGCTAATAGCTGTATATGCCTAAAAAATCCTAGAAATGTCTTTTCATAAAGGAAGTTTTAAAACGGTAAACCTGGAAATGTTTTTCATAAAGGAGGTTTTAAAAAAAAAAAAAAGACAAAAGTGCGGTACCTGTGTTTGTCCACTAGAGGCCGCTGTGGAGCGTCTTTTTTTCTTGGGACTATTCCTTCCATGGTGAAAGTCCAGGCAGATGAGTGAGCTCTCTATCAGGGAAGCTGCATTCCTCTGTCATGCTGCCAAGTAGTTTCCTTCCATCCCCGAGTCCTGGTGAAACAGGGACCCTGGCTCCTCTCCCTACATGGCGCCAAGAGCGCACACGTGCACGCGCGCGCGCGCACACACACGCTTTCTTTTTATAGATTTAGCTTAAAAAAAGGGGGTGGAGCCTGGCGGATGACGCGCTCTGTGCGCTCAGCGCTTCTGCGCATGTGCGGGCGTCCCAGCAAGATAAAAGGACTCAGTCCACGCTGCTTGCTATGGACACAGAGCATGAAAAGGAGCTGGTAGCATGGTATAGGGGCTTACAGCGGGCGGTTGATACAGGCATCCCCAGAAAGACGCATTAGTAGACACCCACTGATGTACATAGCAGCAAATTGCATTAGACTATTTCAGTAAAGGGGTGTATTGCGGCTGGAATACCTCAGCTTTGAACTAAGGAATATGCCGCCTAAAAAACTCAGAGATATACCTCTCAGGAAGTGTAGGGGGTCTCCATCGGGCTCCGAGGATCTGGAGCAGTCATCTGCACCTTCCTCCCCTGAGAAATCAGAGGTTAATACCCATAGGGAACCCCCGGGAGTGCCAGGTACTGCGGCTGTCCTCAGTCCACCTGCTCCTGCATATATAACAGAGGAGGTTTTTGCCTCAACTCTGGAGGGATTGGAGCAGAGATTGGCAGCATTGATCGCTTCTTCTCTACAGGAAAGAAAGCGCGCCAGATCTCCATCACCTCCATTAGAGTGCCTGTTGGCAGAGCAACAGTCCCAGGAAGGAACTGACCTACCTGAAGGGGATCAGGAGGAGGTTAACTCTGTTTTTGAGGAATCGACAGTAGATGAACCATTTTCAGCATCACAGACTGAAAGATTGTGGGTCCAGACCCTAACTGACATGGTTCGATCTGCATTTAAAATGCCTCTTGTTGAACCATCAACTACTGCTGTCTCCTCATTGGGGTCGCTAAAAGCTCCCCAGGTTAATTGCTCCTTTCCAATACATCCATTATTGGAAGGACTTATATACCAGGACTGGGAACATCCTGATAAACTATTTGTTCCGCCTAAGAAATTTCCGGTGATCTATCCCATGGAGGAAAAGTTCACCCAGAGATGGAAAGTTCCTATGGTGGATGCAGCCATCTCTTCTGTGAACAAATCACTGACATGCCCAGTAGATAATGTTCAAATGTTCAAAGATCCAGTAGATAAAAAATTGGAATCTTTATTAAAATCTGCTTTTTCCACAGCAGGGGCTGTTACACAGCCAGCAGTGGCAGCTATTGGGGTCTGCCAAGCTTTAAAGGATCAGATGAAAATGGTCCTGAGGGATTTGCCAGACCAGCAGGCCCAGGCTCTGGCTGATCTGCCTAGAGCATTATGCTTTGCGGTTGACGCCATCAAGGATTCCATCCATCAGGCCTCCCGCCTCACGCTGTCTTTGGTACATATGCGTAGGCTTCTGTGGCTCAAGAACTGGTCTGCTGAAGCTCCCTGTAAGAAGCTCTTAGTTAGCTTCCCATTTCATGGGGAACGCCTTTTTGGCGAAGACCTGGATAAGTATATCCAGAAGATTTCCAGTGGTAAAAGTACTCTCTTACCGAGTAAAAAGAGGTCTAGGGGTCCATCTTTTAAGAGGACTACCTCTCCTATCCCTGCGACGTCTGCTACTAAGCAGTTCCGACGGCCTCCTCGGTCAAACTCAGGGGGTAAAAATCAGGGACAGTCACAGGGTAATAAGAAACCCTGGATCCGAAGGGGTACTAAACCAGCCTCCAAGTCAAGCCTATGAAGGGCTGCCCCCACTCAAACGGGTGGGGGGAAGACTTCAGTTGTTCGCAGAGACCTGGCGGGAGACGATCAAAGACAGATGGGTGCTCTCCGCAGTAACTCTGGGATACAAGTTGGAGTTAAAAGAGTCTCCTCCTTCCCATTTTATGTGGTCAGGCATGCCAAAAGACCCTCTGAAAAGAGGGTCTCTCCTATTGGCGTTAGAACAACTATTGCTCCAAGGAGTAATTATGGAGGTTCCTATGGAAGAGTGGGGGTTGGGTTTCTACTCAAACCTTTTCACAGTCCCGAAACCAAACGGGGACATAAGACCCATATTGGACCTAAAGAGTCTAAACAAATTTCTAAACGTCCGGTCTTTCCGGATGGAGTCGATCCGATCGGTCACCGCTGCCCTACAGGGGGTGGAATGGTTAGCCTCGATCGACATCAAAGATGCTTACTTGCATGTTCCCATCTTTCCAGGTCATCAAAAATTTCTACGCTTTGCAGTAGAAGGGTGCCATTTTCAGTTCAGAGCCTTACCATTCGGTCTGGCCACAGCACCACGAGTGTTCACAAAAATTCTGGCCCCACTGTTGGCCGATCTAAGAACACGAGGTGTAACGATAATGGCATACCTAGACGACCTGTTGTTGATGGACCACTCAGTTGCCAAGCTAGAAGTGGTAATTGTCGATACAATCAAGTATCTAGAATCTCACGGTTGGGTCATCAACCTGGACAAGTCAGCCCTACAGCCAGTGAAAAACCTGGTATATCTAGGGCTACGACTGGATTCAGACCAGAGGAAGATTTTCTTACCTCTAGACAAGGTATCCTCTTTGAGGGGCTTGGTCCGTCTGCTTTGTGCAAAAAGACAGCCGTCCATACGCCTGTGCATGAGGCTGCTAGGAAAGATGGTAGCATCATTCGAAGCTGTGCCATACGCCCAATTCCACTCAAGGAATTTACAGAGGGCCATATTGTCAGCCTGGAACAGAAAAATTCAGGCTCTAGACTTCCCGATGGCTTTGTCTCCTTCCGTTCGGAAGAGTCTCTGCTGGTGGTTGATCCCCCAGAATCTCCAGAAGGGAAAACCCTTCAGTCCGATATCCTGGAAGGTGGTCACTACAGATGCCAGCCTTATAGGCTGGGGGGCAGTACTGGAGCAATGGTCTCTCCAGGGCAGATGGTCAAATGTAGTAAAAACCCTGCCCATCAATCTCTTAGAGATACGAGCAGCCCGGTATGCCCTAGTAGCCTGGACATCCAGACTCCAAGGGTCCCCTGTCAGAATTCAATCAGACAATGCCACAGCAGTGGCATATATCAATCATCAGGGAGGCACCAGGAGTCGTGCAGCCCAGAGGGAAGTAAGTCACATCCTGGAATGGGCAGAAAAGCATGTCCCATGTATATCAGCTGTCTTCATTCCAGGGGTGGAGAATTGGAAGGCGGACTTTCTGAGTCGCCAACAGTTATGCCCAGGGGAATGGTCCCTTCATCCCGAGGTCTTCCGAGCAATATGTCAGCGGTGGGGAACACCGGATGTAGATCTGCTAGCATCCAGATTCAACGCAAGGGTGGACAGATTTGTCTCCCGGACAAGGGATCCCCTCGCTTGCGGCTCGGATGCTCTGGTGTTCCCTTGGGATCAGTTCAGACTGATATATGCATTCCCTCCGCTACAATTGTTGCCTCGACTCCTTCGCAGAGTCAGGTTGGAAAAGAAGCCGTGATCCTGGTGGCTCCAGCGTGGCCCCGAAGGGCCTGGTACGCGGAGATCATCAAAATGTCTGTGGGGAGTCCTTGGACCCTTCCACGTCGTCCGGACCTGCTTTCGCAAGGACCGATATACCACCCTTCCTTACTAACTCTAAGTTTAACGGCCTGGCTATTGAATCCCACATCCTAAAGAAGAGAGGTCTCTCTAACTCTGTGGTATCAACTATAATCAATGCCAGGAAGCCTGTATCCAGGCAGATCTACTATAGAGTTTGGAAGGCGTACATCACTTGGTGCGAGGCCAGAAAATGGCATCCACGTAAGTACGTTATAGGCAGAATTCTGGACTTCCTACAGTGGGCTGTAGACAGGAAGTTTGCCTTAAGTACTATCAAGGGTCAGGTTTCGGCCTTATCAATACTATTTCAAAGGCCCCTGGCTATGCATTCACTCATCAAATCCTTTATGCAAGGGGTGACTCGTATTATTCCACCGATTAAAGCTCCCATATGCCCATGGGATCTAAATTTGGTTCTGTCGGTTCTGCAGAAGCAGCCATTTGAACCTTTGCGGCACATTTCCTTGGTTCTACTCACCAGAAAATTGATATTTTTAGTAGCCATATGTTCGGCTAGAAGAGTGTCGGAATTAGCCGCCATGTCCTGTAAGGAGCCATATCTGGTTATTCATAAGGACAGAGTAGTATTACGCCCTCACCCAGCCTTTCTTCCTAAGGTGGTATCGAGGTTTTCACTTGAACCAGGATGTGGTTCTTCCTTCTTTTTTCCCCAAACCAAGCTCGGTAGAGGAAAAGTTATTGCATTCTTTGGATGTAATAAGAGCAGTTAAAGCTTATCTAAAAGCCACTGCTCAGATTCGTAGAACGGATTCTTTGTTTGTTCTGCCGGAAGGCCCCAGAAAGGGTCAGGCAGCATCAAAATCTACTTTAGCCAAGTGGATTCGACAGGTAATAATACAAGCCTATGGCTTGAGAAGTAGACCGCCTCCGTTCAAAGTTAGGGCGCACTCCACGAGAGCAGTTGGAACTTCATGGGCAGTGCATCACCAGGCCTCCCTGGCTCAAATTTGTAAGGCCGCAACATGGTCTTCAGTACACACGTTTACTAGGTTCTACCAGGTGGACGTTAGAAGTCAGGAGGATGTCGCCTTTGGGCGCAGTGTGTTGCAGGCCGCAAAAGATCCTCATGCCTGATGGCGCCCAGCTTATATATGGTGTATCCCCCCCCTCATTTGGCATTGCTTTGGGACGTCCCACATAGTAATGACTATGCCGCTCTGTGTCCCGTGATGTATGAACAAGAAAGTAGGATTTTTAAAACAGCTTACCTGTAAAATCCTTTTCTTGGAGTACATCACGGGACACAGAGCTCCCACCCTTCTTTTGGGGACACGTATTGCTTTGCTACAAAACTGAGGTACTCCCGGATGGGAGGGGCTTATATAGGGGAGGGTACTTCCTGTTTTGGAAGTTGCCAGTGCCAGCACCTGAAGGTAATTCTATATAACCCACATAGTAATGACTATGCCGCTCTGTGTCCCGTGATGTACTCCAAAAAAAGGATTTTACAGGTAAGCTGTTTTAAAAATCCTACTTTACTCTTCCTTGCCTTGCTGAGTTAACCCCTTACAACTGACCTGCTTCATACACCATATGTGCTTTACTGACCCCAAGTAGTGTAGTGTGTATCTGCCATTGGACACTCATGCACCCCTTTAGTGAATTTAGACCAGGCTCTGGAAACAGTTAAGCCCTGTACACACGATCGGATTTCCTATGTATTCTAATCCGATGGATTTTTCCATTGGAAATCTCAGTCTTGCCTACACACCATCAGTCAAAAAACCGATCGTCCCAAACGCCGTGACGTACGACGGCACTATAAAGGGGAAGTTCAAATTCAATGGTGCCACCCTTTGGTCTGCTTTTGCTGCTTTTGTGTTAGTAAAAGTTTGGTGAGAGCCGATTCGCGCTTTTCAGTCTCCGTGCTTTTCAGTCCATTACAGCATGACGAATGTGCTATCTCCATTACAAACGCTAGTTTTACCAGAACGAGCGCTCCCGTCTCATAATTCAGTCTGTGCATGTGTGGGTTTTTTATCCGATGGAGTTCCACACAGACGATCTGATTTTGCTATCGTTTTTTTTCCCATCGGAAAAATTTAAAACATGTTCTATTTTTTCACACCGATGGAAAAAAGACTGATGGGGCCCATACACAATTGGTTTGTCCGATGAAACCGATCGTGTGTACACAGCTTTAAACTTTACTGAAAGTTCTGCAGCATAACAGGTAAAGTGCACACAGTTCGATGCATCCATCCCTAACTTGCTACTCTAGAGCGTGACTGCCCAGGCATAACTTGCAAAGGTGAGAGTCCATTACTTGGTACAAGTCCATGCTGTGGCAGGAGAGCCCCAGGGAGCTGCTGGCTGTAAAGAGTTACATCTTCTTTGAGCCTCTGGTGTCAGGGCTGGGCTTTTGGCAGCTCCCTTCTCCATGCTCAGGCTACTCAGCCGTCGGATAATTGTCAGCAATCATTGATCCTAGTGACTCACCTGGTTTCATTACCTGCTCAGTCCCACCTACAGCCAGCCCCGTCTGGCTATTTAAACTGCCTTGTTCATTCCTTTCCTGCCTTCGCCTTGGGCAAACATATCTGGAGATTCTCTGCTGTGTTCTGTTGAAGACTTTGCCTGGCTGATGTCTCTTCTGGTTCCTAATCCTGTTCTGATGCCTCCGACTATGCTGATCTCTGGTTTCCTGATTTACTGGCTTGTCTGACTATTCGCTTTAGCTTCCGATCCCTGACTATGTTTACTGTTCTATACAATTTTTACCATTAAGGTGTGATTTTTGCTGCATTTTCTGTCTCAGCCTGATTCATGTTTCCTGACATCTGGCTTCTGTTCTAATGTAGCTAGAACTAGAACAGAGTCCTCACTGTAAAGTAGCTGGAGATTACATCTTTATGGCTTATCTCAGTCTTCTTGCCATGCAAACTCTGTGTGAACAGAGTATACAAAAGGGAAGGAAAAAGCACTCACATTGCCACATCCATGTATTGAGGAAAATAGTTTTTTTGCTCAAGAAGGAGCAAAACAAGGTATACCACATATATGAATTGGTAACACCTGAACAATATTTTACTATCCGGATGTCCTTCTGAGATAGTGAGATTTGTCCCAAGTGTGTATAAAAACCGTCTGTCAGGATCACCTGTGGCCAGGTGACAGATGCACACTGTAGGGGGACAGGAGTGCACCGCGAGGTAGTGAACCCTATGGCTGGCTTCTGCGGATAGGAAACTGGGTGGTTGTGGAAAGCGGGACCAGAGGAGCACAACTGGGATCCAAACGGAAGCTAGAGCCAAGATTCCCGAGGGCGCGGAGTCTAAGACCCAGCTGGTCTTCTCCAGGGCCTCTAGTGGTGAGGATGTTAGCTGCAGGCTGGGACCAGGTCGCGGCCCCTGGAGTTTCCTAGCTCACGCCCCGTAGGATAAGGGGAAAAGAGGGGAAGCAGCAGCACACGATAAGAGAGAACCGAATAACAAGCTGAAGGTCAGGGGCCACAAGCAGACAAGGATAACGAAGAACGAGCCGAAGGTCAAGGGTCACGAGCAGACAGGGATAGTCGGGGACAAGCCAATAACGTAACAGAGAGACAGACGTAGCACACGGCAGGCAGGAACCCAAACACACAATGCCTAACAAACACGTTGATCAGCAAAGCAGGCTTGCAGTGCACAGGTTAATATAGTGTTCTGTGATAGGGCCTGGGGTGGAGTCAGGCTGGGAGGAGATTATAAAGGAAGCCAGGTGAAGGAGGTCTGGTCTCTAGATGAACACATGAGGAGGAAGGTAAGATGGCAGACAGACATTAATGCATATCCATGACAGTACCCTCCCTCTTACGAGGCCTCCCCCTTCCCCGCCTGGGCCCAGGTTTAGAGGGAAACTTCAGATGAAACTCCTTTAACAGACGAGGTGCAAAGACCTCAGATGCAGTGATCCAAGACCTCTCCTCAGGACCAAACCCTTTCCAATGAACGAGGTACTGAAGAACGCCTTTACAGAGTCGGGAGTCCAGAATTTGACTGATCTCGTACTCCTGATTATCCTCAGAGACAGGCGCCACGGTAGGGAGAGGACGAGAGAATTTATTGAGGACTAAAGGCTTTAGAAGAGCAACATGAAAGGAGTTAGTGATTTTAAGGCTCTTAGGAATCTGGAGTTTGAAACAAACCGGATTCAGTTTAGCAGTTACCGTGTATGGACCGATGAATCGTGGAGCAAACTTCAGAGAAGGAACTCGGAGCTTGATGTTCCTGGTAGAGAGCCAGACTTTGTCCCCTGGCTGAAGAGAAGGCGGTTTACGCCTGCGGCGGTCGGCAAAGCCTTTGAATTTTTCAGCAGCTGCCCGGAGGGAATCATGAACGTGAGCCCAAACGGAATTGAGAGACTCCTGAACCGAAGCCAAAGCTGGAATGTCTGGAAAACAGATCATGGGAAGAGGAAGTTGAGGGTGTTTTCCATAAACTGTGAAAAAGGGTGTCTTCTGCGAACTGGTATTCACATGATTGTTATGGGAGAATTCTGCCCACGGGAGTAGAGAGGACCAATCGTCATGGTGAGAAGACACAAAGGTGCGAAGAAAGACCTCTAACTCCTGATTAACCCTCTCAGTCTGTCCATTGGATTGGGGATGGTAAGAAGAAGAAAAATCCAAGACAATATTGAGGGATTAGCAAAAGGCTCTCCAAAAACGAGACGTGAATTGGACTCCCCTGTCGGAAACAATATGAGAAGGGACCCCATGTAGGCGGAGAATTTCCCGAATGAAAATGGGAACCAAGGCAGGGGCAGAAGGAAGACCAGGAAGAGGAACAAAATGAGCCATCTTGGAGAATCGATCGATTACCACCCAAATGACTGTATTATTCTCAGACAGTGGGAGATCGGTGATAAAATCCATGGCAATATGGGCCCAGGGTTCCTTAGGAATGGGCAAGGGCATGAGGAGACCAGCAGGAGCTTGTGTGGAGGATTTGGACTGAGCGCAGACATGACAAGCTTTAACGTAGTCTTTGACGTCTGAGCGGAGATTAGGCCACCAGTAGTGACGACTGATGAGTAGGAAGGAACGGAGGAATCCAGAATGGCCTGCCACCTTGGAATCATGTCCCCAACGAAGGATCTTAGCTCTTAGCTCAGTGGGGACAAAGGTCTTACCAGGCGGAATTTTTGACTTCAGGGTGGTAGAGTGGGCAACAATGCATGAGGTGGGAATGATCGGCTCAGGTTCAGGGGCGGACTCCTCGTCCAAAGTGTCAAATGACCTAGAGAGCGCATCAGCCCGACCGTTGCAGGAACCAGGTTTGTAGGTAATCGTGAAATTAAAACAGGCAAAGAAGAGACTCCACCTGGCCTGTCTAGGATTCAGACGTTTAGCATTCTGTAGATACTGTAAATTCTTGTGATCGGTAAAGATCGTTATGGAGTGAGGGGAACCCTCCAAGAGATGACGCCACTCCTCTAACGCCAATTTAATTGTGAGAAGTTCCCGATCACCGATGGCATAATTCCTCTCTGCCTGAGAATTTTTTTTGGAGAAGAACGCACATGGTTGGCGTCTCTTCTCAAAGATTTGAAGAAGCACAGCTCCCACCCCCATTGAGGAAGCGTCCACTTCAATAAAAAATGCATTCCCAGGATTTGGTCTCCTCAAGAGGGGGCCAGAAACAAAGGCCTGTTTCAGGTTGTGAAATGCAGAGACAGCTTCGGGAGGCCAGTCTCTGGCATTCACACCCTTCTTGGTCAAAGCGATAATAGGCGCGGCAATGGAAAAGTAATTCCTTATGAACTGCCTATAATAATTAGTGAAGCCAAGAAAGCGCTGTGTGGCCTTGAGGCTAGCAGGAAGAGGCCAGTTGGTGATAGCCAAGACCTTCCCAGGGTCCATACGAAGACCCGAACATGAGACGAAGCACCCCAAAAACAGGACCTCAGAACATTCAAAGGAACATTTCTCCAGCTTGGCATAGAGATTGTTCTCTCTAAGACGTTGAAGTACAGTGCGGACATGGTTTCTGTGGACGAGCAGATTTTCAGAAAAGATCAGAATGTCATCCAGATAGATGACAACAAACTGGTACAGCAGATCTCTGAAGATTTCATTGACAAAGTTTTGAAACACGGCTGGAGCATTACACAGACCAAAAGGCATCACCAGATATTCGTAATGCCCGTCTCTAGTGTTGAATGCAGTCTTCCATTCGTCACCCTCCCGTATTCGAATGAGATTGTACGCGCCTCTGAGATCCAACTTGGTGAAAATGGAGGCACCCTTCAACCTATCGAATAGCTCAGATATTAAGGGTAAGGGGTATCGATTTTTAATAGTAACCGCATTTAAACCCCGATAATCGATGCAGGGTCTTAAGGTACCATCCTTTTTGGCAACAAAAAAGAACCCTGCCCCTGCAGGCGATGAGGATTTCCGGATGAAACCTCTCTCCAGATTCTCTGCGACATACTCCGACATGGCCTGGGTCTCTGGGATGGACAGAGGGTAGGTACGACCCCTGGGTAGAGTTGCTCCGGGGACAAGATCAATAGCACAGTCAAAAGACCTGTGGGGAGGAAGCACCTCAGCTGATTTCTTACAGAACACATCCCGGTAATCGCTGTATGCAGCAGGAAGATCAGAAGAAACAGAAGTGGCAGCAACCGGAAGACTCTCCTTGGGGGTCACCTTGAGAAGACACGACGAGAAACATGAGGAACCCCAGGCCAGGATCTGCCCAGAGACCCAGTCCACATGTGGAGAGTGGAGCTGTAGCCAAGGGAGGCCCAATACAACTGGGGTAGAGGCCTTGGGTAGAATAAGAAAGGATATCCACTCCTGGTGGAGAATCCCTACCGACATCCTAATGGGTAGCGTCTGGAAGTGAATAGGGCCCCCTGGGAGAACAGTGCCATCAATTGCCGAGACTACCAATGGGGTAGTGAGAGGTGAAAGGGTAAGCTTCATAGAAGAAGCAGTTCTCCAATCCATAAAATTGCCGGCAGCCCCGGAATCCAGGTATGCAAGGGTTGACTGAGGAGAAGTGCCTACATGAAGGAACACCAGCAAGAGCAGGCGAGAAGGTGATGATTCTGGGTCCAATACTCCACCTTCCAAATGTATTAGACCCGAGCGTTTCCCGGACGAAGCGAGCAGGAGTCACGAAAATGACCCTTGCCCCCACAATAGAGGCACAAGCCCAGAGTTCTGCGCCTAGCACGTTCTTCGGGGGTTAGTCTGGTCCGGCCCAGCTGCATAGGTTCTTCAGCAGGTAGAGGATGCTCCACGGAATGAAGGGAGGGGAGCTCAGACTGGCTAGGACCCAGAGAGTGCTGGCGTCTTTTTTCTAAGGACCTCTCTTGAAAACGAATGTCGATCTGGTTGCATAATGAAATTACATCGTCCAGACCGACGGGAATGGCTCTTCCCGCTAATTCGTCTTTCACTCGGTCAGAGAGGCCATGTAAAAAGGTAGCGACCAGGGCCTCATTATTCCAGCTCAATTCAGCTGTGTGGATACGGAACTGAAGAGCATATTGCCCCACTGAACTAGATTCTTGGCGAAGACGTAAGACAGCACTAGCCGCTAAAGAAGCCCGAGCCGGCTCTTCGAAGATATTACGAAAGAGCTTCAAGAAATCGGACAGACTGGAAACCACCGGATCGTTCCTCTCCCACAGGGGAGCAGCCCAGGCCAAAGCTTCACCGGAGAGGAGGGAAATGATATAGGCTACCTTAGCCCGGTCAGACAGGAAGCTTTGAGGCTGAAGCTCAAAATGAATTGTGCATTGGCTGAGAAACCCCCTGCAGGCCTTGGAGTCCCCAGAGAAACGGGACGGAGCTGGCAATCCCAGTGAGTGTGAGGCTGCGACTGGTGCGATAGGTACAGCCGCTGGTTGTACTTGGGGTTGCGGATTCGGGGTTCCCAAGGAGACCTGAAGCTGCTCGAATCGAGAAGCCAGATCCTGGAGGAATCGCATCACCTGAGTCTGATTTGATTCCTGGGTCTCAAGTCTGCGAACTATGCCCTGCAATGGATCATCCGCGGGGAGCGGGATGTCAGCCGGGTTCATGGCTGATCAAACTGTCAGGATCACCTGTGGCCAGGTGACAGATGCACACTGTAGGGGGACAGGAGTGCACCGCGAGGTAGTGAACCCTATGGCTGGCTTCTGCGGATAGGAAACTGGGTGGTTGTGGAAAGCGGGACCAGAGGAGCACAACCGGGATCCAAACGGAAGCTAGAGCCAAGATTCCCCAGGGCGCGGAGTCTAAGACCCAGCTGGTCTTCTCCAGGGCCTCTAGTGGTGAGGATGTTAGCTGCAGGCTGGGACCAGGTCGCGGCCCCTGGAGTTTCCTAGCTCACGCCCCGTAGGATAAGGGGAAAAGAGGGGAAGCAGCAGCACACGATAAGAGAGAACCGAATAACAAGCTGAAGGTCAGGGGCCACAAGCAGACAAGGATAACGAAGAACGAGCCGAAGGTCAAGGGTCACGAGCAGACAGGGATAGTCAGGGACAAGCCAATAACGTAACAGAGAGACAGACGTAGCACACGGCAGGCAGGAACCCAAACACACAATGCCTAACAAACACGTTGATCAGCAAAGCAGGCTTGCAGTGCACAGGTTAATATAGTGTTCTGTGATAGGGCCTGGGGTGGAGTCAGGCTGGGAGGAGATTATAAAGGAAGCCAGGTGAAGGAGGTCTGGTCTCTAGATGAACACATGAGGAGGAAGGTAAGATGGCAGACAGACATTAATGCATATCCATGACACCGTCCCCCCTTTTTCTTGTCCGTCCTGATGAAGCCTCACGGCGAAACGCGTCGACGTTCAAAGGGACTCCTTACTGCTATATACATTGTATGGTCTTTTTTAATCATTATTCAATAATTTTGCGATTCAATAAACTTTTTTGTATTCCATTTTTGTGTGTTGCCTGCCAAGTCCTACCTTGTTTTGCTCCTTCTTGAGCAACAAACCTATTTTCTGTGTGAACAGAGCCCTCCCCCCTTTTATAAGAGCACAGGGAGAGAGGCAGAGCCTGAAAAAATCAGGAACTGCAGACACTAGCATTAACTTTTCCCTAACTTAGGCACAGTAGCTGGTTTACTAACATAGTATGTTTCCTACACATCCATGAGTTCTGTTGTTCTGTTCTTGATTATTATCTTTTGTAATTTCTATTCATTTTATGGGACTTGGTATTGCCTATACCTCCTTAGGGATGGAACCATATTTGAACCTTGGCAGTGGCGTATCTAAAGTATGTCACATATGGCAAGTGCCATGGGGGGGCGGTGGCAAAAAAGCCAAAAAAAAATCCCCCACCCGTCCTCCCATGGCCACCTCTCGGCTCTCGCGGCCACCTCGCAAATGAATATATCCCTCGGTGGCTGGGCTGCTGGAGCTTGCTAATAGTTACTAAGCTCAGAGCCTCAGCTGTCTTTTAGTGTAGCTTACATGGCCTGGGGAGGGGAGCGACATGCACTCCCATGACGGGCGATGACTGGCCAGACCAGGTCCACGTAGGGTAACTGGCGGAGGTGGAGCCTAATGCTCCGCCTACTCTCCTCTGTGCGGCATCATCTTTTCCCGGAGCGGGGTTTGTGACGTTAGGAGGAGGAGGAGAAGAGATGAGAGAGAAGGAATGGATGACTGGGAACCCCCAGGCAGCAGCAAGGATTAGCAGCCTAGCAGGTACTACTTAAGTCATCATCATGTGCCATTGTGCATGTGTGCCAAGCAGAACGAAGCAGCCAATCAAATATAGTGCTCAATATGGATTAAATAAATAGATATCATAAAGAAAGTGTAATAAAGTGATTTGTGCAACAAGCTCATTAAACAGTCCACATTTAGTGAAAGTTCATGTACTGCAAACTTTGCAGTACATGAACTTTCACTGAATGTGGACTGTTTAATGAGCAGGGGCGGACTGACCCATCGGGCACTCGGGCATTGCCCGAGGATCTGGGACCATTAGGAGGGCCCCATTAAAGGCTTTGCAAGACTGCAGCACATACAGTCTAGCACAGGCAGTGGCTGTAATAAGACCTTTCATGGCGTGCTGCTCCCTGCCAGCCCCTTCTTCCCTCCCATCCACCCCAGGTGCTTGTACTGTACATTACATCACCCAGGACGGACGAGAAGAGAGGAGGGGCCGGCGGGGAGCAGTGCGCCGTGAGAGGTCTTATTATTACAGGCATCAGGTGAAGCTGTGTACTTTTTTTTTTTTACAGGATTCTAGAGACACCAGGGCCGCCACCACCGGGGAAGGGGCAGCCAGTACAGATGTAGGGGACCTGGGCCCCAACTGGACCGCAGGAGGCCCCATGATACTCTTCTGGTTCCCCTGTGTCCCCACCCACACACAGTGTCCCCCCGGTATCCCCATGTCTGCACTGCGTCCCTCTGTCTGTCACCAGTTTCCCTCCCTGTGCCTGGCATTCCTCCATACTCCACTCACTGCGTCTCTCTATGTCTGTCCCCAGCGTCCCTCTCTGTCCCTGGTGTGCCTCTCTGTCCTCGTCACACTGCATCCCTTTCTGTCTGTCCCCAGCATCCCTCTCTGTCCCTGGTGTTCCTCTCTGTCCTCGTTGCACTGTATCCCTCTCTGTCCTCATCGCACAGGGGCGCAGTTTCAGTGCTTGCCATAGGCACCATTTTCACTAGATACGCCTCTGAACCTCAGACAATCTAGGGCCTGGTGTTTTCTTTGCCAGACGTGTGGTATCATCATTCCAAGATCAACTGAGCTCTGTAAAGCAGGCCATAGATGATGCAATTTTCTTTCCTTCCACCACAGGTCAGTCCCTCCCAGAGAGTTATTGTGTTCTTCCAGTGGGGAGGGGGGGGGGGTGCGGGAAGCGGCTCCTCCCTGCGATAGATAACCCCCTCTAGGAAGCTGCCAAGTGTATGATTCGACCCCGCCCCCGGCGGCCGCGTCATTGGATTTGATTGACAGCAGCGGGAGCCAATGGCTGCGTTGTAATCAATCTATCCAATGAAGAGCCGATAAATCGCGGGGAGAACGACGCAGGATCGCGCCCACGAAGGTTAGTAAAACAGGGGCTCGGGGGCCAGACAGCACAAGGTGTTTTTTCACCTTAAAGTGGTTGTATACCCAAATTTTGTACAAGCACCTACAGGTAAGCCTACATTAAGGCTTACCTGTAGGTGCTTGTAATATCTCCGAGACCTACACAGTCTCGGAGATATTTGCAAAAAAAACTGTACCGCTATCTACGGCGCATGCGCGCCGTAGATAACGGCGCAGGCGCACTGAGCGCGGCGGCTCTTGAATGGGAGCCTGCCGGACACTGCCGGAAATTTGCGCATGCGCGGGGATCGTGCCGTTCCCCGCGCATGTGCGGGAGTGACGTCATCGCCGCTCCGGCCAATCACAGCGCCGGAGCGGCGATACCCGGAAGTCACTCCGGGTATCATGGATTCGACGGAGGACGCGTCCGAGGACCGCTGCGGGGGCTTCGATCTAAGGTAAGTGATTGATAATGAGCTAGTATGCTAGTCATACTAGCTCATTATACCTTTGCCTTGCAGGTTGGCCAAAAAAAAAAAAAAGTTTTGCGGTATACAACCGCTTTAATGCATAGAATGCATTAAGGTGAAAAAACACGAGGCTTTACAACCCCTTTAAGGCAATGAGAAAGAAAGTTGTGGATGTCTAAGAGTCTGGCAAGGGATTTTAGGAAATTGTATCTACAATTATACATTTCATACATGTCATACATTTAAAAAAACTGCTAGTTTGTCCAGGAATAGCCAGCCCAGCAAATTCAACCCAAAAGATGGCAGTTTTATGTTGAAATAATTCTTTAAGAACCCCAATATGTCATTATGGGGTGTTCAACTTTTGCAGCAGTTGGTGTCAATGCATGCATCTATAATAAAAAAAATGTACCAAATCAACACGCATGAGAGACGTGTTAAAGTGTCATTAAGCCCACATCATAAACAAAATATCAATAAATGCTGTGTTACATGCTGTTCATACTCACTTAGGCACTATAATATTAATTTTCTGTACTCTGAAAGAAACCTGGTTCATCCTGCTGTTTTCTGTCCCCTTCTGTCTAAGTCCCCAATGCAGCCAAGGATTTTGCAGAGCAGTGTTGGCAGATTTACACATGCTCAGTTTTTAGTGAGTTCCTATGCTGTGCATTTTCTCCCTATCACATCTGCGTAGCCCATGTGACTATAGAGGCACACATGTGGGCATATACACAGTGGTAAATTACATCCCACTCCCTCCCCCCTCCTCCATGCCCACCTACTAGCCTAACACAATGGGGGCGGGATGTTACATGTAGATTGATGGAGACTTCACCTCTTTGTAAGACACAGGCTGGAGAGGCGTGGCCCAGCCTGTGACTGGCAGAAATTCACCCATACTATGTTATTGCCAAAAAATAATACATATTTTGTTTGAAATATATATTTGTATGACAAATGAAACAGTTTATTAATAATTTTTTTACTCTGCATTCCAAAGGCTGTTTTTTTTTTTTTTTGTAACGTGACCAGCAGCAGAGGACTAGAATCTCCTTCTGCTTATTTTTACCTGTAGACAGGCAAGGAAAGAGCTGGGTCATGTGTGTTAATTAGGAAAAAGGTACTTTGATTTTTTTTTTATAAAATAATTACAGTGCCATCATCCATATACAGAAATAGAATGGACAGTGTAAATGAAACAGTATGTGTTTAGTATCACTTAAAGAATAAGTATTTGCGGTTCAAAAAACTTTATAACAAGATCACAGCTTGCCATTGGACATATATGCAAAGACCAGGCCTTTTGGATATACTGTATACTTATCAATAAAAGATGTTTTTTTTGGTTACAGTAACAGTAGACATGATTAAAGAAAAGTAAAGACAGTATTTCAGGGGAAAAAAAAATCACATAACTGTGAGGCATGGTGGCGGAAATATTCTGGTTTAGGATTGGATACTTTGCAGTTATTGAGTCAGCTATAAATTCTGCATCATACCAAAATGTGATAGATGAGAATGTGAGGCCAAAGTTGAAGCTGAAATGGAAAGAAGTCTTTCAATGTGATACCAAGCCAAAGCGCACTAGCAAATCCGTGAACGAATGGTTCGAAAATGAGGGTTACTGGACTGTCCTAACCACGATCCTAATTTGATTCTCATTCAATTTTGTAGAGGGATTTTGAAAACAGACAGTGCATGCAAGAAAGCCCACAACACTTTGCAATTTTGCATGGAGCATTGTTTAAATATTCAGTGCCAGCGACTGGTGGAGCAGTTATACAAAATGCATTAAGAAGCCGTATCTGCTACAGGGGACAATACCGGTTTTTGATATCAAGGGTGTATTTCCACAGTACACCATTACCATCTATTGATATTGTTATTGAATAACTGATTGAAAATGCATTTTTTTTCTTGTGATTTTAATCAAATATTACACCTTTATCTGTAGGCACTGCTTGAATAAAGACCCAGTGTTTGCCTGTTTAATTTTGTTGAAAACATAAAAAATTTCCATGGAGCTTACTTAACTTTTTACATGAATGTATATTTGGTAAAAACAGGATTGAAGGGATGAGTTGCAAATAATGAAGTACTTTATTAGCTAAACAGGATATAGATTTTTTTAAATTGCATAGATGGAAAATATAAAATTTAAAAAAACAATCTTGGGGGAAAATGTCCCTATTTTAGTTACGGTAGTTATATTTTCCCTGCAATACAGCTTTTTTTCAGATTTATTCTAGAATTGCAACTGCTTTTGTTTTGTGTCTTCTAGTTTGAGGCTTCTGATGTTAGCCACACCAATTCTTCATTCACACCTTCAGATTATTTTCACTTCTGTATATTTTCACACCTTCCTAGTCTATTCAGCTTTTACTGATATATCTGCACAATCACATCTCAGTTTAACAAGCACATAACACAACTCTTTGCTGTCTACTGTATCTTTTATGAAAACATGTTTACTGACAACTGAAAATGAGTAACCACACAGCAGTCAAAATGCTGATGTTGTAAAAAAAACTAGGGAAAAGTTACATTTTAAAAACTTGCAGTCAACTTGATTTCGGCTACCAATTTATCACGACTGTTCTGTCCATCAGATGTCTATATTCTGATTATCTGCATTTGTGTTGATTAAAATGACATTTAATGTTGTAATTTCTATGGAAATCATTTGCAGAGCGTAGGCGCCATCTAGCGGCCCTTTTTGGTATTGTTTCAGTTTGTTCATTATTAGATGCATTAATGTATAACCCAGGAAGTGATTAGAAAGCAAAGTATTCTGGGTAAATCTTTAGAGGAAGAGACACATTCACCATGCTTTTTCAAGACACTGCAGGAGGCAGGATATGTCCTTATTTCAATCTCTTACCATCAACCCTTAGAGAACTTAAAAAGTATGTTTTTACTGTCTCATATTGTACTGTGTATCTTTGTCTCTGCAATGTATGCTAAATGTATGGGATATTGTACTTATCAAGGTTTATTCTTGTTATTTGTAGTTTCACCTAGCTTGTTCCAATAAACTGCGATCAAAGAAATATGGTATCATGTTTATGGGATAAGAATGGTTTAGCTGAATGTCCTTGAGACAGAACAGTGAAATTTTCAAGCTGACCTCTGAAGGGAAGATAAGCTGACTTCGGAAGTCTGTACAGCCCGGGCTACGCAGTTACCATACAGTCAGAAGCCTTAAAGAAACAGGCCTGTGGGAGGCAAAGCAAGCAGCCGCGCTACACAGAGACGCGCTCTGTCAAGCAGCACCGACACTAACGGTCTCTATACAGAAAGACAGCTTTTTCCCCGCAGCCATGTCTCACAGTGGAACATCTTCTTACAAAACACGATCACGAGCAAGCTCATCTAGATCATCTGTCGCAAATGCAGCAGCTATCGCCCGTTCAAAAGCTGAAGCAGCAAGAACCAGGGTCGCATTCACAGACCAAGAGCTGCAGATAAAAAAAGAAAAGGCCCACCTTGATGCAGAAAGGGTGCAACAGGAACAAGAGAGAGAGAAAGAAAGAATACGCCTGGAACAAGAGAGAGAGAAAGAAAGAGTACACCTTGAAGCAGAAAGGGTGAGACAGGAACAGAGAGAGAGATGGAAAGAGTACACCTTGAAGCAGAAAGGGTGAGACAGGGACAATAGAGAGAGATGGAAAGAGTACGCCTGGAACAAGAGAGAGAGATGGAAAGAGTACGCCTGGAAGCAGAAAAGGTGAGACAGGAACAAGAGAGAGAGAAACAAAGAGTACGCCTGGAGGATGAGCTAGCCCAGCAGGAAGCATCTCTGAAATTGCAGCAAGCTATCTTAGAAGCTAACATGGAGAAGCTAGCAGTAGACCGAGACGCTGCCGCCACCATTGCAGAAGCAGAAGCTTAAGAAGCAGCCGTCTACGAGGAGCCAAGAGCAGGTAGCAGCATACCAGGCCTAGAAGAGGACCACAAGATTCCTCGCAACGCATGTCAGATCATGTCTACCAACACTGTCACCCAAGCAGCATCCTACAACAAGAAATTAAACATGACATCAGTGAGTCACATCAAATAAAGCAGCAACAAGCCGACCTTGGACCCCAGTGCTACAAGCAAGAAAAATCTGACAGGGTTCCAGACATTCCAGTCCCAACCAAACCTTCTACTCTACAAGATACCCAGCCTTCATACAAACATCAAACACCTGTCTTCACTCCAAAGGTGTATGCAACGAGCCGGTACAAACAGCCAACCTTATGCAAGTTTGAACCCAGAGAGCCTAAAGAAGAGACTTCTACCAGATTTGTAGAGTCTCAGCCAGAGGATCAAGACAATGACCCTACTAAGTTCTGTCCTCTACATAAGATGCCACATCCTCTTCTGAAATGCAGAGCCTTTAGGACAAAGACCATCCAGGATCGCAAAGCTTTCCTCAAAGAGAACATCTGTTACAAGTGCTGCTCTTCATCCACACACTTCGCCAAGGACTGTAAGGTCAGTGTCAAATGTACAGAGTGTGACAGGACAGAACACAACACAGCTTTACACCCAAGGCCTACTCCAAGAACCTACCCACCTGTCCATGGTGACAAGGAGCAAGGCAGGGAGACCAAAGACTCTAGTACAGATGCCACAGCAATCACTTCACAGTGCACTGAAGTCTGCAAAGGGAGTACAGGTGGCAGATCCTGCTCTAAAATCTGTCTAGTGAAAGTTTACCCAAAGGGACGCAGAGACAAAGCAGTCAAGCTCTACGTCATCTTGGATGATCAGAGTAATAGGTCACTAGCTAGACCTGTGTTTTTTTTCCATTCTAAACCTTAAAGGCCCCAGCAGCCCTTACTCCCTTAGGACTTGTGCAGGTACAGTGGAAACAGCGGGGAGAAGAGCTGACGGCCTACAAATTGAATCTAAGACATGCCTACCCTTACCGACCATAATAGAGTGCAACCAGATGCCAGATAACAGAAAAGAGATTCCCGCACCAGATGCAGCAGCCCACCAGACCCACTTGAAGCACATAGCACATCTCATACCAGAACTTGATGATCAGGCTCAGATAATCTTACTCCTAGGGAGGGATATCTTGCAAGTCCACAAAGTAAGGAAACTGATCAATGGTCCTAAAAATGCTCCATATGCCCAAAAACTGGATCTTGGGTGGGTCATTATAGGTGATGTTTGCCTGGGAGGTGCACACAAACCGGCATCTGTTAATAATCTGCTCACTAGTACCCTCGAGAATGGTCGTCCTTCTCTTTTCCAACCCTGTCAAAATCTCATCCTCATAAAGGAGCTACCTCACAACAACCCTGTACCTCTTCATTTCCTAAGTCCCCTCTGTGACAGCAATACCTATGACGATGACCAAAGCGACTTAGGACACTCAGTGTTCAGGAGAACAAAGGAGGACAACCAGGTAGCAATGTCCATTGAGGATAGGATCTTCCTAGAGGTTATGGAAAGCAGTATGGAGAAAGACGTGACTAATAGCTGGGTAGCACCTCTTTCCTTTAGGCCACAGAGACGGCGTTTGCCTAACAACAGAGAATTAGCATATAAACGCCTCACTTCCCTAAGACACAATCTTCAAAGGAAACCAGAGATGAGAGAACATTTATTTTCCTTCATGGACAAAATATTCCAGAATGGTCATGCTGAGATAGCCCCAAACCTCAAAGACTCAGAAGAATGTTGGTACTTACCCATATTTGGGGTCTATCACCCTAAGAAGCCAGGGCAGATTAGAGTGGTGTTTGATTCCAGCGCCAAGCATGAGGGTGTCTCTCTAAATAATGTCCTCCTTTCTGGCCCTGACCTCAACAACAGACTATTAGGAGTACTTTTCCGCTTCCGCAAGGATTCGGTCGCATTCATGGCAGACATATGTAGCGGGGTCTCCTTTAAGGCCCCACGGACTACGTTACCCAGAACCTCGTTTGGCACCCAAGGTGCAATTGCCAACCGCAGAGACTCATGGGTGGGGGTATAAAAGGGGAGGGCGAGGCTAAGCTCGGCCTCTTTGGACACCGCGCAGCTAGCAAGAGGACTCCCTGTGCGGACCTGCTACAAGTGCAAGGCCCAAAGCCTAGGCCTTGCGCACTTCCAAGGAGCCTTCCACCCCACTGCGGAGCCTGTGTGGCACCTGATCTCTATCGGCTTGAGGGACATCAGTTGGACCGAAGAACTGGCTGTCGCAGACCCTGTGTGCGGAGACACAGCGGTGGAAGTCACGGACTAGGACTGAGTCCGGAGTGGTGAGAGAGCACCTGCTCACAATCATAGCCAAGTACTTTGTTTAGGCCTATTGACTACCTAGGCCCATCGTTCTATACTTGCTATCCTGATCGGAGACTAGTTCCAGAACTGAGTTATATAATCTCCGGGGACTTGTTTCCATTGCCATAAACCGTTACTTGGATTTACAAATTGTTGTTCCTGTATGTGCACCACCGATCATCTTGCATGCGAAGATTCCTCGCTTTAAAACTAAACTTTAACCAAGTCAGGCCTGACTGGGGGGGGTAGAACTTTACTAAGCGCCATATTGCTCACGGGGAGGATAGCTGCACGCAGTGTATGATCTATTTCTATATAGTAGTTGACTAGTGTCATTATTATTGCAGGGCTCTGCATGTATGTGATGTATTGTATTTATGATTGACTTTTATAATCAAAGTAAATCTGATATAGTTAATCATTCTGGTATTAGTGTCAATTACTATAATCTACCACCATTTGCATTACTGTGGAATTGCTCTTGTTTTTTGTAAGACTGAGGTATGTGGATTAAGCAAGTGATAGCTTGTACAGTACAGAGTTATACTAATACCTCATTCCCTAGACTAACTGTGCCAGAGGAGGGTCAAGTAGATTGCCGGGGGTTGGCAGTACTGTGTACAGGGCCCGAAACAAAACCAGCGGCTCTCTTAGTTTGGGGGTATCGCTACACATACAACAAATGTTCTATTGTTTTCTTGTTAAAGAAGAACACCAAAACTTTCTGAGGTTTCTCTGGTTCAGGGACAACAACCCCTCTGGAGACATCACAGAATACCGCATGAGGGTGCACATATTTGGCAACAGCCCTTCCCCTGCTGTTGCTATATATGGCCTCAGACACTCTGCTAGAGTGAGAGAGTCAAGCCCCGTACACACGATCGGTTTAACTGATGAAAACCGTCCGATGGATGGTTTTCATCAGACCAACCGATCGTGTATGGTACCTATCAGTCTTTTTTCCATCGGATGGAAAAAATAGAACTTGTTTTAAATTTTTCCGATGGATAAAAAACCGATGGGAATTTCCGATCGTCTATGGGCAAGTCCATCGGTTGAAAAACCCACGCATGCTCAGACTGAATTAGGAGACGGGAGCGCTCGTTCTTGTAAAACTAGCGTTCCTAATGGAGAGAGCACATTCGTCATTCTGCAAGTTATTGCTTCGTTTAATGCAGCGCATGTTTTTTTGCTTTAGAACGGTCTTTAAAATGTCATTTTGGCAGCAGAACTTTCTCCTGAGTTCTGACAAATGTATGTCTTTCTTTTTTCTAGTGATCTTAGGAATAATTATTACAATTCTGCAAGGCCGACCTCCCAAATTACACCTTTATGTTTTTTGACTCTTAAAATTTGTTGTGCATTTTTTGGTGTGTCAATTTCTCAGAACAACATAATATTAAATTTTAGAAAAATCATGGAGTTTGGTGTCCCTTGTTCTTAATTACACATTGTATTTATGCAATCTTATTGCTACTTCTCCAAAAAACACATCAGGCATGTAGGTTGGCTGTAATCAAATTTCCCTTTATTTTGGAAAAAACAAATCAAAAACCGAAGGGCAACTATTCCCAAATTAGCAGAGAATATAAAGTCATTAGATCCCAAATGCAGACCTGACTATGATCAATAATAAAATCAACAACAGCATGAAATCAGGAGCAGCAGCCAAAGACATACATCATCCCAAGCTGTGGTACTCCATCAACCTTCAATTTCTGGATGAGCAGCTCGAGGCCAGGGAATCACCTCCTGCTCTTCCTTGTAGTCTTCATTCTACGCCTCTCTGCAGCGTTCTCTCCACGGCCCCGTCCACGCACCCTTGCAGGCTGGGCCACTGTGGGTGGTGATGTGGCAGGAGGAGGAGGAGAAGGAGGAGAGGGATTGGGCTGATGTGAGATATGGGTGGCCTCAGTCAGCAGCCCCCTCGCCCCCATATACGGCCATATAGATGAGATGCTCACAGAGGGCCCGTTGTCCCGCCTCCATTCTGAGCAGCTTATCTGCCAGATAGGTGCTAAACCCCTCTGTAGGGTTGAGGGGGGCCCTCATAATGGCAGCAGCCTCCTGAATCATCTTTAGTGACTCCTCCTCCACTTGTGTCATCCGCCGTTGTTTTGGCGGTATGACGTGGAGGGGAGCCACTTGGGAGACGGTGCTGCCACTAGGCCTGGGGACCTGCTGAGTCCCACTTGGCCCTGCCTCCTCCTGCCTGTCACACTCCTGACCCTCTTCCTCCTGGCTTGCCTCATCCTGTTTATAAAATAAAAAGTAGATTTCTATTATTTGAGGAATCAATCACACACAATTTTGATCTCATTACTGGTTTATTTTGGAGGGGGGGGGGTGGGATCATTTATGGCTAAGCCAAACAGTTCAACTCCATATTACTTAGTGGACAATATTAGCATCAAAAATACTATACTGGGCTGAAGATGTGAAGATCTGGCTCTTCTAGCTCGGGAGGCTCCTCCTCCGCCTCTGCAGGGGTGGAGGGAAGGGTGGAAGGAACTCTGGAGGGAACGGTGGAAGGAAGGGTTGAGGGAAGGCTGGAAATAGATTCCCTGGCCTCGATCTGGTCATCCAGGAATTGAAGATGTCTGTAGTACCACAGCTTGGACTTTACTACATTTTCGGCTGCTGCTCCTGATCTCTTGGACTGGCGCACTTCCTTGAATTTTTTTTTATAAGAATTGCGCAGGTTGTTGATTTTATTATTGATCATAGCGTAGTCTGCATCTGGGATCCATGGCTTCATATCCTCGGCTAATTTGGTAATAGTTGCCCGTCGTACATCACTTTTGTGATACGCAGGGTGTTTGAGCTCCCAAAGGTTGCGCTGTTCCTTATACTTTTCAATAAAAACAAGCATCACCTCCGGCTCTCTTAGTTTATGCATCTATTAGGATCAGCAAGTACAAAAAAAAAAGGATCAGAATTGATTCTCCTCAACTTATCACAATATTGCCCTTTACAATCATGACCCATTAATATGCCACTGCAGGCACGAGTTCCCTTCTTACCTTTGTTCACTTCGTGGGTTCACTTCCGGTCGTCCTTACTCCGCGTATCCCTAATAACTTCTTTCCCCTTTTTATACCCTGCGCATGCGTGTAACTCCGCCCTCGTCGCCTGCCCATGACGGACTTTTTCTGCATTTCCCCGCCCCTTAACGATCGGCGCACAGTGTGAGACGGCGACATGTCGCAGACACAGGTGGCTTCTTTCCTTGAAATTACCGACGAGGAAAGCCCGGAGGCGGAAACGTCCCGATCCTGTAAAAAAAGTAAAAGGCGACTAATATGTCTTTTTCTGAGATGGCGGAGATGGTGGACATTCTGCGGAGGAAGGATTACGACGGCAAGCATGGCCCATGCGACACCCCTAATCTCCGGAAGTCACAAATTATGGATAAAGTGGCGAAGACTCTCTATAAAAAATATGGGGTCAGAAGATCCAAGGAACAACTCCGTAAAAGGTGGTCAGACCTGAAGCTCAGGGAGCCGGAGCAGTATAGGAAGCTTATAAAAAGCATAGAAAAAAGTAAGTATATTTTACTGTGTTCTTTCACATTGTAATATGTATTCTTCCATGTTTTGCACCATGTGCTTGTCTTGACTGGGTTCACATTTTGAAATCTCATCTTTTATGTTAAGTGGAGAGTCCACTTATTTGCCCAATGTTTTGACCAATAACTTGCTGCTCTTCCCCCAAACATGTTTGGCACATATCCACGTAAACGACATGTGGGCATGCCTCATTTTACTTCAACAATGTTTATCTACACATTGTTGGCTAGATGATGTGTTGTAAGGAAATTTAGAATGTGACTGAAAGAAGAAACTGTATTCTGGGTAAAGGAGATGACACTCCAGCAGTTGTGTACTCTTTTTTGTTCTTGATCAAGATACTATACTCTGGGCCACATGACCAAATTTCTTAATGGTGTCACACACAGGTGCTCCAGTGGATACCTTGGTGGTTATCCAAGTGTTTGTGAGTGTCCTCAAAAAGAACATGTTGCTTTGTTGAGTTTGCAAAATCACATATGTTCATGTTGGAACTCAGGGGCAAATATCAATTGTACCCCACTTCAAAACATTGAGGATCCCTTTTCAGGCCTAAAAAAAGTCTGTGTGCTAAAGTATACATTTTGTTGTAAATTCCCATAGGGGAGAGGAGAGTGGGAGGACACCATGCTCATGAGACGAGTAACCCAACACCACAGAAAATCCCCGAAGCTCCCAAAGCATACCAAGATCAGCAGGTTCAGGAAGCGGAGGTGGAGGAAGCGGAGGTGGAGGGAAGGGGAGGTGGAGGAAGGAGAGGTGGAGCTTATCAGCACAACAGGTCAGTGTCTGTCACCACAACTTCAAGGTAAATACAGATGTAGGACTGCCTAGTGTAAAACCTTTTTTTTTGTTTTAGGGACTGAACGTGGGGGTGTGTCAGGAAGTCCAAATCCGCCATTCTCGAGTGCCAGCGCCAAAATAATCATTCAGGAAATCATGGAATGCAGTAGCGAAATGGACATTATGAGAAAGAGAATGATTGTGATTGAGCAAAAATATAAAAACATGATAGATATTTTGGGGAGAATAGTGTGAACCCCCCCCTTTTTGTGTTTTTTGTTCTGCGTCTGACATTATCTCAGGGATTTCCAACATCCCAAATGTGAAGATGCACACACTGAAGACTCAACATGTGCTATCTGCCGTCACAGGATATCTATGTCCCTGTTTTGGGGGTGCAACCTCTTCCTCCCTCCTCAAGTAGTGGCAGATGAGGTTTAATGTTGATAAATGTAATATTGCTCCTTCCACCGACTCCAGAAGGTATTGGCAAGGGTTTGAACTTGTCTCCATTGACGTTTGTAAAGGTCTTTCTCACAAAACTCTCCAGCTGGAGTACCTACAAGACCAGTCTTTTGCGTGAGTAACATGGCAGGTGTGAGAACCATTGGATCAAGTTTCTTTAAAACACTGTCTTTAGGAACAGGTTTGTAGTTGAGAATACAATCAATCTCTTTGGCAAAAACTTCTCTCTGTACAACAGATATTAACCAATTTTTAGATTGTTCTAGGTCAGTTGCTGAGTAGACTTTCCTACAGTGTTGCCAACCTCTGCAATTGACATGAGTTGGTGGTTGTTTTTTGTAAGACTGGGTTATGTGGATTAAGCAAGTGATAGCTCTAACTAGTGACCTCCAGGTGGAGAACCTGCTGAAACGGTGGGTTTTAAACTGGTTGAGAGAAGTTGTAGTGACTGCAGTAGAAACCTGAGGGCGAATTTCCTGATCCTTGTCTGCATCTATTAGGTCAAACGTGGTGAGGTCATTATTGTTACAGTCAGGACTGCGTAGAAAGGTGGGACCTGTGAACCATGAAGTACTTTCGAGGCGACTGGCCGTTACAGATCTGGTCGCTAGGTCTGCAGGATTATAGTCTGTAGGCACAAAATGCCCTTGCTCTGGGTGAGTGGACCTCCTTATTCTCAGCACTCTGTTATTGACATAGACATAGAAACGCCTAGTTTCCTTATGGATGTAACCCAGAACTACTTTACTGTCTGTGTAGAACTCAGCTTCCTGGATTTCTAAGTTTGTCTCTGTTGCTATTAGTTCAGCTAGCTCTGTAGCCAATACTGCAGCACAAATTTCCAGCCTGGGTATGGTGTGTTCAGGCAGTGGTGCAAGTTTTGCTTTTCCCATTACAAACCCTAGGTGGCATTGTCCTTTAATGTCTATGGTTTTCAGGTAAGCTACAGCAGCAATTTCTTTAACAGAAGCATTCGCAAACACACAAAGTCTTTGCATCTGAACGTCTGCAGATGACAGAGGAGCAAATGTGCGTGGAATTTTAAGATTGGATAGAGCTTTTAGTGAGTCCTTCAACTCTAGTCATAGGTTCTTCCTGTCAGAGGGGAGAGGGTGGTCCCAATCTAGCGACTGACAGGTTAAGTCTCTGAGTAGTGCCTTACCCTGGATGGTGACAGGTGCTGCAAAGCCTAAAGGATCATACAGGCTGTTTATGGTAGACAGGACACCTCTACGGGTAAAGGGTTTTTCTTCTGTGTTTCCTTGGAAAGTAAAGGTGTCAGATCTTAAGTCCCAAAGCAAACCAAGGCTACGTTGCATGGGAAGTGAGTCTGTGCCTAGATCTAAGTCTTTTAACTCGTTGGAATGATCTTGGACAGGAAAGGCTTCTAAAACTTCTCTACTGTTGGAAGCAATCTTGTGGAGCCTTAAGTTGGAACACGCAAGCATTGCCTGAGTTCTTTTGAGGAGACTGATTGTGGCTTCATTTGTGGGTAGTGATTTTCAGCAATCGTCCACATAGAAATCCTTGTCCACAAATTGTCTGACATCTGACCCATACTCTGAAGCCCTGTACACACGATCGGATAACCTATGGATTTTCGTCCGATGGATTTGACCATCGGAAATCCGATGAAACTGTTTTTCATCAGTCTTGGCCACACACCATCAGTTTAAAAACCGACGGCAACAAAACGACGGCACGTACAAAACGTACGACGCGCTATAAAAGGGCCGAACAAATCTAATGGCGCCACCCCTTGGGCTGCTTTTGCTGATTTCATGTTACCGCGTGTTAGTAAAAGTTTGGTGAGAGCCGATTTGCGCTTTTCAGTCTCCGTGCTTTGCAGATCGTTTCCTGGTGTTCAGTTTGTGCTTGTGGGTTTGTATTTGTGATTCAGTGCGTGCAGTCAGGTCGTTACTGCCTTGCAGTGCCGACTTGGCCGTTCGTTTACTGTTTTTCAGATCGTTCTTTTCAGGCCTTGCTGTTCCACGGTGCGTTCTGTTTGAGTGCGTTCTGAACAGCCGACCGGTTTAAAACCATGTTTGAAGTGTGTTCTCGTTCTCGAGCTCGTGCTGGCTTTGGGCTTGGTGTTGCAGTTAACATTGTAACCCGAGTTCAGTCTGTGAACAGGGTGAGGAGGAGTTCATGGACTAAGAATTGGTTGCTCCAGTGGGACCAATTCTCTCATATGCCTCTGCTGCGGGAAATCCATGAGAATAACCCTGATGATTTCAGGAATTATCTCAGGATGACGGATCCCGTATTTCACCGTCTGTTGGATTTGCTGTCCCCCTATATCACGAGGCAGGACACTGTGATGCGCCAGGCCATCACTGCCGAGCAGAGGCTTATTGCCACGTTGAGATACCTGGCGACTGGGAGAAGCTTGCAGGACCTCAAGTTCTCAACAGGCATCTCCCCCCAGGCTCTCGGGATCATTATCCCTGAGACGTGTTCGGCCATCATTCAGGTCCTGCAGAAGGACTATATGAAGGTAATTATGCTCCTTTAACCTCACATTATCTTTTTTTATTCTTGTTTTTTTAATTTTTTTTTCCTCCTAACACAAATATGCCTGTTTGTAATCTCCTGGTAATGTCCCCATTTTCCACATGCCTTTTTTTTACCTGTAAATCCCTTTTTGGGCCCTACATGCCTATTTCCCTCCACTAACCTCTCCAGCATGCTATCGTGGGCGCAAACCCAGCTAGCCTTCTATTTTCCTTTTCATTTTTGGGGGGTCATTGCCCTCGTAGTTTGACAACCTTCCCTCCCCCCCCTAAAGATGTTAAAAAAATAGTAGTTCTCAATCAAGCTCAGCAAAGTGGTAGATCCTTTTTTGGGATCCCCCACAATCACCTTAGGCCCCCCCCCTTAGATTATTTTAGAATGTCCACTCAGCGGGGGTGAGGCATCTGCTAAGTGGGCCTTTGTTTATTGTTCGGAAAAACTCCCTTAAATAATAATGTTACTCAACAATGTTTTTTGGTGTGTCATCTGCTTGCACTGTAACCATAAACCGTACTAATGTCTTCTTTTTGTTTGACGCCACAGTTCCCTAGCACACCACAGGAATGGCTGACTGTGGCCTCCCAATTTGCCCAGCGGTGGGATTTCCCCAACTGTGGAGGGGCAATTGATGGGAAGCACGTCCACATAGTGCCGCCACCCCGTTCGGGGTCATACTATTTCAACTATAAAGGTTTTAATAGCATAGTGTTAATGGCGGTGGTGTCGGCACGGTACGAGTTCCTGTATGTGGACGTGGGGAAGAACGGCCGGATGTCCGATGGCGGATCATTCACGGAGACGGAGTTCGCTCACCGTCTGCAGGCTGGGGGTCTTGCACTGCCTCCAGATGCAGAGAACGTTGAAGGGCTCCCATTCGTTTTCATTGCGGATGAGGCTTTTGGACTAGGACCACACCTGATGCGGCCGTTTCCCCAATGCACCCTCACCCCGGAGGGACAAAAGTCATTGATAAAAAAAAAAAAGCGTAGGGGTTCCCCAGAATTCAATTACCAGGCCCTTCAGGTCTGGAATGGATATTAAGGGGAACCCCGCCGCAAATAAAAAAAAAAATTGACGTGGGGTTCCCCCAAATATCCATTCCAGGCCCTTCAGATCTGGCATGGATTTTAAGGGGAACTCCAACCCAAATTTAAAAAAAAATGGCGTGGAGTCCCCCTAAAAATCCATACCAGACCCCTTATCCGAGCACGCAACCTGGCCGGCCGCAGGGGAAAAGGGGGGGATGAGAGAGCGGCCCCACTCCCTCCTGAACCGTACCAGGCCACATGCCCTCAACATGGGGAGGATGTCCCCATGTTGATGGGGACAAGGGCCTCATTCCTACAACCCTTACCCGGTGTAATTTAAATTTACATAGTGAAGGAAGTTCCCCGCTCAAGCCAATGACGTAGGCGGGTCCGACATACCGAGGGGGCGGACCTGATGGGGAACTGCTCTCACTTTGGTAATACATGTATAGACCCGCTGAGCGGACCTGATGGGGAACTTTAGAAGGGGCGGGTCTATACATTTAAAACACTGAGAGGGAGTTCCCCATCAGGTCCGCTCAGGCACAACCAATGAAGGACAGCGCTGGACATCGGGATCACCGCGGGACACTGGATTTCACCGCTGGAATGTTTTTTTTTTTTTTAATAAAGGACTTTTTCAAGGTGTTTGTGTGTTTTTTTTAAACATTTTTTTACGCTTTCTTTGTGAAATGGTAGGGGTACAATGTACCCCTTACCAATTCACATAGGGGGGGCCGGGATCTTTGGGTCCCCTTTGTTAAAGGGGTCTTCCAGATTCCGATAAGCCCCCCGCCCGCAGACCCCCACAACCACCGGGCAAGGGTTGTGGGGATGAGGCCCTTGTCCCCATCAACATGGGGACATCCTCCCCATGTTGAGGGCATGTGGCCTGGTACGATTCAGGAGGGAGGGGGGGCCGCTCTCTCGTCCCCCCTTTTCCCCTGCGGCCGGCCAGGTTGCGTGCTCGGATAAGGGGTCTGGTATGGATTTTTAGGGGGACTCCACGCCATTTTTTTTTTAATTTGGGGTGGAGTTCCCCTTAAAATCCATGGCAGATCTGAAGGGATATTTGGGGGAACCCCACGTCAATTTTTTTTAAATTTGCGGCGGGGTTCCCCTTAATATCCATTCCAGACCTGAAGGGCCTGGTAATTGAATTCTGGGGAACCCCCACGCTTTTTTTTTTTATCAATGACTTTTGAATGTATTGCCGGGAGCCGACAATTCATTAATAGCCGCGAGTGAGTTTTAAATGACTTTTTTTCTTTCAAAAATGATTTTTTTTGCAGGGACAGTTCTAAGCACGGGAAACATGTGCCACTTCACATGCATATCATACACACCCCCCAGGTACGAAATTTAAAGGAATATTTCACTTTTGTTTTTTCATTTTAAGCATTATTAAAATCACTGCTCCCGAAAAAACGGCCGTTTTTAAAACTTTTTTTTGCGTTGATACATGTCCCCTGGGGCAGGACCCAGGTCCCCAAACACTTTTTAGGACAATAACTTGCATATTAGCCTTTATAATTAGTGTCGAGCGTTCGAGTCCATTGTATTTAATAGGGTTCTAAAGTTCACACGAACATTTTGTCTGTTCGCAGGTTCTGGTGCGAACCGAACAGGGGGGTGTTCGGCTCATCCCTGATATGCATAGTTACAAGCTGCACCAGTGTAATTATGCAATCAAATCCTTACATATAATTCAGCTTTAATTGGTAGGCTATGGGCAATATTGTTGTAGGTGTAATTAAATCTGTAAAATCCTTTGCACAGAGCCAATGAGGGACACAGCTTAATGATAATTAAGCAACGTACGGATGTCCAAAACAGTCAAAATGGAGGGGAGAGCGCAACAAACACAGATGAACAAGAGAAAACGAAGGCAAAAAGGAAACCAAGAGCATAAAACAGCCACCTGCGGAACGTTTTGACCTAAACCATCATCTGTTGAAGTAGATACATTGACCATATAAGACTTACAGAATGTACAAAAGACTAGGCCGCAGTCGCACAGATCTGAGACACAGGCCAGATGACAAAAAAAAAGCCTACGATGTACTCACTGCTCTAGTTGAGTTTGCTCTAACTGGAAAAGGAACAAAAAAAAGCCCACTCTCTAATGATGCTGAGGTAGGGGAAGATGCGAATCAAAGAAATGAGGTTGAGGACAAAGGTTCAACTCTTTTAGTAGCCTTTGGTACTACCTCTAGCAACCATTTTATGGGCGTGTAAGCTTCCCAACGCCTTTGAAAACCACCAAGCATCCCGCCACCTCTGGGATTAGTGAGGGTGGACCTGCATGCTATAGCAAATGTATCCCCAGGCTTGGATCCCTTGTATTGTCACAGAGACTTGGTCTTGCTGGGGTAAGTAGACAATCTTAGTTCCTTCCCCCACTCCATCACAATTACTTCTAGGCACTCTCAACACTTAAGCTTCAGATAGGGGGAAAGGACAAGTGCCTAAGCTCTGGACCCATAAACTTCATAAGAAATCCCCATGCATACTGGCCTGATCTAAAGTCGAGTCCTTTGACCTAGAACAAAAACAGGTAGTCACTGCCAACAGCAGGACCACTAGTGTACTAAGTTTATAATCTTTATTTATAAATGTTTTCGTTTTACACAATACAAAACAAGTACCGTAGTTATCGGCGTATAACACGTGCCGGCGTATAACACGCACCCCAAGTTTAGGAGGGAATTTCAGGGAAAAAAACTTTTAGGAGGGAAGTTTAAGGAAAAAAAACTTACATTTAAATGCAGCCTTACCAGTGTCCATTGCAGCCTTGTCAGTTCAGCCTTGCCAGCAGTGTCCATTGCAGCCTTGCCCCAGTGTCCATTGCAGCCTTTTCAGTGCAGCCTTGCCAGCAGTGTCCATTGCAGCCTTTCCCCAGTGTCCAGTGCAGCCTTGCCCCAGTGTCCATTGCAGTCTTTTCAGTGCAGCCTTGCCCCAGTGTCCATTGCAGCCTTTTCTTTTTCGTACATCACGGGACACAGAGCGACTTAGTCATTACTAATGGGTTATATAGATACCTTCAGGTGCTGGCACTGGCAACTTCCAAAACCGGAAGTACCCTCCCCTATATAAGCCCCTCCCATCCGGGAGCACCTCAGTTTTTTGCCAGTGTCTAAGGTGTTGGCCAAAGAGTAACATGTGTTTTCACTGGGCTTGCGTACAGGTTCTTTTATGGGCCTCAGTAAGCTGTTCCGGATCCGACCAAAAAAGCTTCATAGCTAAACGGTCGGTACCCGGGCCTTGCAACAGAAGAGCAAGGTTTTGCCTGTAATGCCTCTCTTAGGAGGGCTGGACCCTGGGATCCAGAGCTCTGGTCATACCCACGACCAAGATGTTGTCTGTGCAGGGTGCTATACAGGTCCAGGGGAGTGGAATCCTTGGGAACCCGGTCCCTGAAGGTTTAATTACAATACCTGCCGTGAGAGGTGAAGTTTGGGCTTCTGTGGACCAAACAGAGTCCTGCGGCGGGGAACAGGAAAGTGGGGGCCCCCAGGAACTTGGTTCTATTGGGGGACCCCCAAGCCTAATTTGTCTTTCTGTCTGTTACCTAACGGTATTCCCGCTAATATCTGTGTATGCCTGTAACTACTGGAAAATGTAAAATTTTAATAGTAGTCAAGAAAAAAAAAAAAAAAAGGGAGACCGCGGTACCTGTGTTAAACCACTAGAGGCCGCTGTGGTCCATTTTTTCTCGTCATGTGGATCTTTGGTTTTTTCAAGTCAAAAGATCCAGGCAGTTGGTAAGTTTCTCTGTGGGAATCCACTTCCTCTGCCCTGTTGCTGCGCTTATCCACCGCACAGCCCCTCCGGCAAAAAGGGCCCTGGCTCCTAGTCCCTGCTTGTTTTCAAAAAAGAGCGCCGAAGGCGCACGGGTGCGCGCGCGGGCGCGTGCACGCGCCTCCTATGAAAAGAAAGGGGCGGGGCGGGTGGATGACGCTCGATGCGCGCCGCGGCGCTTCTGCGCATGTGCAGGCGTCCCAGCATGGATAAAAGACACAGTACAAGTGTCAGCTGGATGCAAGCAGAGCTAGCAACAAAAACGGTGGCACACAGAGGCGGTTGATGCAGGCATCCCCATAGAAAGACACTTTAGTGGACACCAGCTGGTATATAGCAGCAACTGTGTTAGACTATTACCAGTAAAATTGGTGTATGACGACGGGAATACCTCAGCTTTGTGCTTAAAGGATATGTCGTCCAGACGCTCTGGAAATAAGTCTTCCAAGAAGCCAAAGGGGTCTCCATCGGGCTCTGAGGATTTTGGGCATGCTTGTACTGCACCAATCTCCCCTGAAATTTCAGAGGTTAGTAGCCGTAGGAACCCCGCAGGAGTACCTGGTGCTGCGGCTGTCCCCAGTCCACCTGCTCCTGTATATATAACAGAGGAGGTTTTTTCCTCAACTCTGGGAGGATTGGAAGAGAGATTAACAGCATTGATCGCTGCTTCCCTGTCACAGGGAAAGCGCGTCCGATCTCCGTCTCCTCCTTCAGAGTGCCTGTTAGTGGAGGAACAGCCCCACACAGAGATCGACCTACCTGAAGGGGATCAGGATGAGGTTGATTCGGTTATAGAGGAATCAACAGTGGAAGAACCTTTCTCAGCATCTCAGGCTGAAAGATTATGGGTTCAGTCTCTGACTAACATGGTCCGATCAGCATTTAAAATGCCTCTTGCGGAGCCATCAACCACTACCGTCTCCTCGCTGGGGTCGCTGAAAGCTCCCCAGACTGTCTGTTCCTTCCCAATCCACCCTTTATTGGAAGGGCTTATTTACCAGGATTGGGAGCATCCTGATAAAATATTTACTCCCCCCCAAGAGATTTCCGGTGATCTATCCCATGAAGGATAAGTTCATAAAAAAATGGAGAGTCCCTACAGTGGACGCAGCTATCTCTTGTGTGAATAAATCACTGACATGTCCAGTAGATAATGTTCCAATGTTTAAAGACCCAATAGATAAAAAATTGGAGTCTTTACTAAAATCTGCTTTCTCTACAGCAAGCATGGTGACACAACCTGCAGTAGCAGCGATTGGGGTCTGCCAAGCAGTGAAGGATCAGTTGAAACAAGTCTTAAGAGACTTACCAGATCAGCAGGCTCTTGCCCTAGCTGACCTACCTAGAGCCTTGTGTTTTGCGGTAGACGCCATAAAGGATACAATCCAACAGGCCTCCCGCTTGACGCTGTCTGTAGTACATATGCGTAGGCTTCTATGGCTCAAAAACTGGTCTGCTGAAGCTCCCTGTAAGAAATTGCTGATTAGCTTCCCATTTCATGGAGAACGCTGATTTGGAGAAGATCTGGACAAGTATATCCAGAAAATTTCTGCCGGTAAAAGTACACTCTTGCCGGTTAAGAACAAGGGTAGAAGTCCTTCTTTTAAGAGGCCTACTTCTCCAGTCCCTGGCACATCGGCTGTGAAACAGTTCCGACGGCCTCCGCGGTCAAATCCAGGGGGCAGGAATCAGGGACAATCACAGGGTAACAAGAAACCCTGGGTCAAGAGAGGTACGAAACCTCCCCCCAAGTCATGAGGGTTGCCCCCACTCAATCGGGTGGGGGGAAGACTTCAGTTGTTCACAGAGACCTGGCGGGACACCATCAGAGACAAATGGGTGATCTCCGCAGTAAGTCTGGGATACAAGCTGGAGTTAAAAGACACTCCTCCTGCCCATTTTATGAGGTCAAACGTGCCAAGCGATCCCCAAAAGAGAGGATCCCTCCTTCTGGCACTAGAACAACTATTGCTCCAAGGTGTAATCATGAAGGTTCCCTTGGAAGAAAGCGGGTTCGGGTTTTACTCAAACCTTTTCACAGGCCCCAAACCAAATGGGGACGTGAGGCCCATATTAAATCTAAAAGGGCTAAACAAATTCCTACATATCAGGACTTTTTGGATGGGGTCGATCCGATCGGTGGCCACCGCCCTACAAGGGCAGGAATGGTTAGCCTCGATCGACATAAAGGATGCTTATCTGCATATTCCCATCTTTCCGGCCCACCAGAAATTTCTACGCTTTGTAGTAGAAGGGCGCCATTTTCAGTTCAGAGCCTTACCTTTCGGTCTGGCCACAGCACCACGAGTGTTCACAAAAATTCTGGCCCCACTATTGGCCAATCTAAGAACACGGGGTGTAACGATAATGGCATATTTAGACGACCTGCTACTAATAGACCACTCAGTGGAAAAACTGGAAGTAGCTATTCACGAGACAATCAAGTATCTGGAATATCACGGTTGGATTATCAACCGAGACAAGTCAGCTCTAAGACCAGTCAAAAGTCTGGAATACTTGGGGCTAAGGCTGGATTCAAATCAGAGAAAGATTTTCTTACCTCCAGAGAAGGTGTCGTCTTTGAGAGATTTGACCCACTTAGTGGGTACAAAAAGAAAACCATCCATACGCCTGTGCATGAGGCTGCTGGGAAAAATGGTGGCTTCATTCGAAGCAGTACCCTACGGTCAATTCCATTCAAGGAACTTGCAGAGGGCCATACTGTCAGCCTGGAACAAAAAAGTTCAGGCTTTAGACTTACCAATGTCCCTGTCCCCTTCCGTTCGCAAGAGCCTCCATTGGTGGTTGGTGCCCCAGAATCTGGAAAAAGGGAAACCCTTCAGTCCAGTTTCTTGGAAGGTGGTCACTACAGATGCCAGCCTCATAGGCTGGGGGGCAGTACTGGAGCAATGGTCTCTCCAGGGCAAGTGGTCAGAAGCAGAGAAGGCCCTGCCCATCAATCTCTTAGAGATACGAGCAGCCCGGTATGCCCTAGTAGCATGGACATCCAAATTCCAAGGGTCCCCTGTCAGAATTCAATCAGACAATGCCACAGCAGTGGCATATATCAATCACCAGGGTGGCACCAGGAGTCGTGCAGCCCAGAGGGAAGCGAATTGCATCCTGGAATGGGCAGAAAGATATGTCCCAGCCATATCCGCGGTTTTCATCCCAGGAGTGGAAAATTGGAGAGCGGACTTTCTAAGTCACCAGCAATTATGCCCGGGGGAATGGTCTCTTCACCCCGAGGTTTTCCAGGCAATATGCCAGCGGTGGGGAACACCGGATGTAGATCTGCTAGCATCCAGATTCAACGCAAAGGTGGACAGATTTGTGTCTCGCACAAGGGATCCCCTAGCTTGCGGCTCGGATGCCCTAGTGTTCCCTTGGGATCAGTTCAAACTGATATATGCATTCCCACCGCCACAATTGTTACCGCGATTAATCCGCAGAATCAGGGTAGAAAAGAAACCAGTGCTTCTGGTGGCTCCAGCGTGGCCCCGAAGAGCATGGTACGCGGAGATCGTAAAAATGTCAGTGGGGAGTCCTTGGACCCTCCCACATCGTCCGGACCTGCGTTCGCAGGGACCGATATACCACCCTTCCTTACCAGCCCTGGGTTTGACGGCCTGGCTATTGAAGCCCACATTCTAAAAAAGAGAGGGCTCTCTAATCCTGTGGTATCTACCATGATCAATGCCAGGAAGCCGGTATCCAGGCAGATCTATTATAGGATCTGGAAGGCGTACATCGCGTGGTGTGAGGCCAGGAAATGGCATCCGCGTAAGTACGTAATAGGTAGGATTCTGGACTTCCTACAGTGGGCTGTAGATAGGAAGCTTGCCTTGAGTACTAGCAAGGGTCAGATTTCGGCCTTGTCAATATTTTTTCAAAGGCCCTTGGCTTTGCATTCATTAGTCAAAGCTTTCATACAAGGAGTGATGCGTATTAGCCCTCCGGTTAGTATTCCCATATGTCCATGGGACTTAAACCTGGTTCTGTCGGTTCTACAGAAACAACCGTTTGAACCATTGCAACACATTTCCTTGGTTCTTCTCACCAGGAAATAGATTTTCTTAGTAGCCATTTGTTTGGCTAAAAGAGTATCGGAATTAGCCGCCTTGTCCTGTAAGGAGCCATATCTGGTTGTCCATAAGGACAGAGTAGTATTACGTCCTCATCCAGCCTTTCTTCCTAAGGTGGTATCGAGGTTTCATTTGAACCAAGATGTGGTTCTTCCTTCTTTTTTTTTCCCAAACCTACCTCGGTAGAGGAAAAGTTATTGCATTCTTTGGATGTAGTAAGAGCAGTTAAAGCTTATCTAAAAGCCACTGCTCAGATTCGTAGAACAGATACTTTGTTTGTTCTGCCGGAAGGCCCCAGAAAGGGTCAGGCAGCATCAAAATCTACTTTAGCCAAGTGGATTCGACAGGTCATAATACAAGCCTATGGCTTGAGAAGGAGACCGCCTCCGTTCAAAGTTAGGGCGCACTCCACAAGAACAGTTGGAACTTCATGGGCAGTGCATCACCAGGCCTCCCTGGCTCAAGTCTGTAAGGCCGCAACATGGTCTTCAGTACACACGTTTACTAGATTCTACCAGGTAGACGTTAGAAGTCAGGAGGATGTCGCCTTTGGGCGCAGTGTGTTGCAGGCCGCAAAAGATCCTCATGCCTGATGGCGCCCAGCTTATGTATAGTGTATCCCTCCCCTCATTTGGCATTGCTTTGGGACGTCCCATTAGTAATGACTAAGTCGCTCTGTGTCCCGTGATGTACGAAAAAGAAAAAGGGATTTTTATAACAGCTTACCTGTAAAATCCTTTTCTTGGAGTACATCACGGGACACAGAGCTCCCACCCCTCTTTTTGGGACACTTATTGCTTTGCTACAAAACTGAGGTGCTCCCGGATGGGAGGGGCTTATATAGGGGAGGGTACTTCCGGTTTTGGAAGTTGCCAGTGCCAGCACCTGAAGGTATCTATATAACCCATTAGTAATGACTAAGTCGCTCTGTGTCCCGTGATGTACTCCAAGAAAAGGATTTTACAGGTAAGCTGTTATAAAAATCCCTTTTTCAGTGCAGCCTTGCCAGCAGTGTCCATTGCAGCCTTTCCCCAGTGTCCAGTGCAGCCTTGCCCCAGTGTCCAGTGCAGCCTTGCCCCCAGTTTTCATTGCAGCCTTGCCCGAATTTCAAAATTGGCGCCGCCGAGATCGCCGCTGAGACTGGGCGGAGCGGGCGAACGCCGCCGAGAATTTCCAGGATTTCATATACCTGACATAAATGTACCAGCAGATGTGGATGGAGAAAAAAATCTTCCAAATGAACAGAAAACAGCACAGTTTTTAAGTGCCTAGTGTCCATTTCTTCAGTAAGCAGCCGTATAACCCTGTGTTTTAATTATCAAACCCTCAATAGATGATAGAGAAAAACGTTTTCTTATGTAGCCAAGTACTGGGCTAAGCAGTTTTGGAGGAGAGAAGACACTACTGTGCCTAGTGACTTTTCACTTTTCTGTAACACTCTAGTGCCCTTTCTTTGTCACTAGGAGAGAGGGTAACCGCTGGGAGGGTAACCACTGAATAAGAAGCAAAGGATTATGGGATTTGTAGAACTAAAATAGGACAGTCCCCAGATTGAGGACACTGTCTTCGGAGGAAGTCTGTCCCCGGTTTTGTTCCCGCTTTGTAGGGCCGGGAATGTCTGGTCATCCTACTCTAAATTTGCCAGGGCCAAGGGGGACAGTCCGCCCCGGGTTCCACGCATTGGGGCGTGTCAGTGGTTTCGCTATGGGGGGTGCGGTCCGCGCCCGGGATGGGTGACAACCACCAGAGGGCGGCAAGAGACCTGGCTTCTCCCTATGGCAGTTTTCTTTCCAGCCGGTGATCTGCCAATGCTGGTTCCGCCTATCTGTATGGTTCCGAGCTCGACTGCGCAGGCGCAATCCGAGGCGGCAGAAATCTCTGAGCTTTAACAGCTGTTCGGCAGCGCCTGCGCAGTCAAGGGGGGGAAGCATATCGATAGGACGCGCTCGCTCCCATTGCTTAGATACACACGCCGCTTTCCTCTTCATACAGCAAGGGGCGGCTCAGATGTGATATTGAGCAGTGCGATTTGTTTGTTTATACTCACCGGGGGCTAGCAAGGGGCTGGATAGAGCATTATGTATAAACAAACAAATCGCACTGCTCAATATCACATCTGAGCCGCCCCTTGCTGTATGAAGAGGAAAGCGGCGTGTGTAATGAAGCATCGGGGGCGAGCGCGTCCACAGCTGCCGAGCCTATGGTTCCTCCTATCGATCTGGTTCCCTCTTGACTGCTCAGGCGCAAGCCAAGCCAACGGAAATCCCTGAGCTTGAACAGCTGTTCGGCAGCGCCTGCGCAGTTGAGCTCGGAACCATATCGTTAGCGGAACTAGGACGACAAGACACCGGAACACCGCGGCAGCACTAGCCTGGTCTGGTCTGTGGATTTCTCCTTGCTCCTCCCACCACTGCTGCGCTGCCGAACCAGGCCTGTCACTATTCTCCACCACCTCAGATTGCGATGGCAGTGTCCTCCGCAGCCCGAGGTGAACTAGTGATAAGGGGGGTGGGGGTGTGGGTTGGCATGGTATCCGTCACCCAGTCACCTAAGCTGTCCTGAGCTGGTGTGCTGTGAGAAGAGGGAGGGGTGTTTGTGTTTGCTGTCCTGAGCTGGTCTGATAATGGGGGAAGGGGGGAGGTTGCTGTGTCCACCACTACCCACTGATGTTCTAACTCTCTGCTTCTAGTTTAATGGGTGATTCAGTGATTGAAGTGCAGCGATTTTCAGTAACATTTACCTGAGCGAAATTTTTGTTGATGTAACACTACTTGCTTGCTGTTCCATATTTTGCTCTTTGTTTTTCCAATGCAGCTTTGAAAACTACCCCTCCAGTGGTGATCAGGGATTGTGAGCAGAAACCTTCATACCACTAGTGTGGGACTATAAGTAGCGTAAAGTAAAGTCTGCAAGCTACAGTCGGGGGGTGGGGGGGTGGTGTGTGTTGGTCCTGATGGGACAAGATCTTCTAGTGCCCAGGGTGAAAATGCCAAACTGCCCCCCATATCAGTTTATTGCAAATTAGTCTGGAGCATATTTAGAACATAATAATGATATAAATTCGGTTTTTGGCTTTCACACCTGAATCGCACAGATACATGCTCCGCGTTCCTGCTAGATTCCTGTGCAACTCCATACGGTGCAATTTTCAGCTCATTCATTTAAATGGGATGAAATCACATCGGATGGCACAAAAATTTAATGCACACACTACTTTTTCAAAAGCGTACTGCACCAAATTGCATAGTACTGCCGTACCATGAGATCCGGGACAGGCAAACGCACTGCAATTGTGACCTGCATTTTAGGTGGCCTTAGAAAAATATATATACTCCCACAGGCTATCACACACACAGTGCATTTTAAACATAGTATGGGAAACGCAGCCGTTATGCGGTTGGGTTGGTATAATAATGCTATGGGGCTGGTATGTAATAATTTCCAGAAATAACGTATATATCATACAATCATTCCATAAACAAATACCACATACACTGCATATATCATTTGAGGAAAATCTGCTTATAAAATAGTTTACTATTTGCCAATAAAAAAAAATATTTAAATATGTCCCCGGATTTCATTTTAAAAATCTGGTCACATTAAACTAAAACCACCTTCTAACACTGTATTATTTATGCATACCTCCCAACTGACACGGATTCTGCGGGTTTTACCTGCATAGGCCCCTCCTTCCCGCAGTCCCGCGAGAGTGTCCTTTTTCTCGCATAGCAGGAAGAAGAGAAGGCACAGCCAACAGCATGAAGAGGATCAGAGAACGCGCAGGTAAGCCCCCCCGCGCGATTTGCGGGCAAAACAGTGTACCGCAACCCCCCCCTTCAACAACAGTTGAACGGATTTTTTGTTAAGTGTCCCGGCGAACCCAACACCCCCCCCCCCCGCTCAACAACTTTTGTTGGCAGGGATATTTTTTTAGAATGAATGTCCCGCGGGGGGACTTTTTAAAGTTGGGAGGTATGATTATGGCCTGATTAAACTGCAAGTCCTAGTAAGCCTTGTGTATACATTCCAGGAAGCTTTGTGGCAGAAGGAGGGTCAGGAAGCCTTATATAGCCTTCCCCTCCTCTTCCTTAACTACAGCTAGGGTTGAAAGGACACCACTTTTCTAAGACCGAGTACAAGTACCAATACTTTTTTCAAGTACTCTATACCAATTACCGATACTTTTTATTAATGTCGTGTGACAGTGGCACTAATATGCAGCACCGATGGGCACTGATGGGGTGTGGACTCTGTCAGTAGTTTTTTATTTATTTTTTACAATTTTTTTTTTTTATCCACTTGACAACTGGGCACTAAACCCCCTTCGTGCCTGGACCAATTTTCAGCTTTCAGCGCTCTCACACTTTGAATGAAAATTACTCAGTCATGTAATACTGTACCCAAATTTTTTTTGTCCTTTTTGTCATACAAATAGAGCTTTCTTTTGGTGGTATTTGTTTACCTTTTGGGTTTTTTATTTTTTGCGCTATAAATGAAAAAATACGTAAAAATTTGAAAAAAAATGATTTTTTTTTAGTTTATGTGATAAAATTTAGCAAATTATTAATTTTTCTTCATAAATTTTGGCCAAAATTTATACTGCTACATATCTTTGGTGAAAATAACCCAAATTAGTGGATATTATTTGGTCTTTGTGAAAGTTATAGAGTCTACAAGCGGATCATAAACAATTGATCACACCCTAATGTACTGGTGGCTTATCTCAATTCTTACGACCCGAACAAGCCAGGAAAGTACGAATACCCCCCAAATGACCCCTTTTTTGAAAGTAGACATTCCAAGGTATTTAGTAAGATGCATGGTGAGGTTTTTGATGTTGTCATTTTTTCCCACAATTCTTTGCAAAATTAAGATTTATTTTTATTTTTTTATTTTTCCCACAAAATTGTCATTGTAATAGGTTATTTCTCTCACATGGCATGTGTATACCACAAATGACGCCCCAAAATACATTCTGCTACTCCTCCTGAGTATGGCGATACCACATGTGTGGGACTTTTTCACAGCCTGGCCACATACAGAGGCCCAACATGCAGGGAGCACCATCAGGTATTCTAGGAGCATAAATTACACATCTAACTAGTTGACTACCTATTACAATTTTGAAGGCCCTGGAGCACCAGGACAATGGAAACGCCCACAAAGTGACCCCATTTTGGAAAGCTAACACCCCAACGTATAATCTATGAGGCATAATGAGTCTTTTGAACGGTTCATTTTTTTCCTGAAGTTTTTGGAAAATGCGGGAAAAAAATGAAAACGCAATTTTTTTACGCAAAGTTGTTTATTTATAAGATATTGCCAACACATAGCATGTACATAGCAAAAATGACACCCCAAACTACATTCTGCTACTCCTCCTGAGTATGGCGATACCAAATGTGTGAGACTTTTATACAGCCTGTCCACATACTGTACAGAGGCCCAATATTGAAATGGCACCTTCAGGCATTCTAGGAGCATAAATTACACATCTCATTTCTCAACCACCTATTACACTTTTGAAGGCCCTGGAGCACCAGGACAATGGAAACGCCCACAAAGTGACCCCATTTTGGAAAGCTAACACCCCAACATATAATCTATGAGGCATAATGAGTCTTTTGAACAGTTCATTTTTTTCCTGAAGTTTTTGGAAATGCGGGAAAAAAATGAAAACGCTATTTTTTTACGCAAAGTTGTCCATTTATAAGATATTGCCAACACATAGCATGTACATAGCAAAAATGACACCCCAAAATACATTCTGCTACTCCTCCTGAGTATGGCGATACCAAATGTGTGAGACTTTTATACAGCCTGCCCACATACAGAGGCCCAACATGCAAGGTACACCATCAGGTGTTCTAGGGACACATAGCATGAACATACCAAGAATTACACCCCAAAATACATTCTGCTGAGCAAAGGGTAAACAAAAGATTACCTGTGGTTTTAGTAGCGCAGTTGTCCACAGGAGAATAGCACTGGTCCAGGCAGCAGGCATTGACTTGGTCAGCAAAAGCGAATGCAATTGTCCAGGCAACAGGCAGGAATACGGTCCATAGTCAGTACAGGCAGCAGGCAGGGATACTGTTCATATACAGTCCAGGGTCAGTGCAGGCAGAGATTGTCAGCAGTGCCAAAATATTGGTCCATGTGGTGTGGTCAGTTCATGCGACAGGCAGAGGCATGATGGCATAGGTCCTACAGGCAGTTGGCAGAAGTAGGGCCTCGTTCAGGACTGAATGGGGACAGGGGTAGAGGCTTCTCCCACCCAAATCTCTTTGAAGCCTCCGAGTCTCCAGACCCTAATCTGGGAATGAGAAAAACAAAAATAATTGTTTTCTTCATCCAGAAAAACAATTCTGGAGCCCCTCACATATGTGAGACCCCTGTGTTTTGAATCCCACTAGTCCACTGGCAGGGTACAAGATCAGTCCAAGAGGCAGGCAAAAAGCATGGTCAAACCGTCCAGGGTCAGTTCCAGATCAGGCAGAGGTATGTACAGAATCGGTAGGCAGAAGCGTGGTCAAATAACAGTCCAGGGTCAGTTCCAGATCAGGCAGAAGTATAAACAGAATCTGTAGTCAGAAGCATGGTCGAATAACAGTCCAGGGTCAGTTCCGGATCAGGCAAAGGTATAAACAGAATCGTTAGGCAGAAGCGTGGTCGAATAACAAGCCAGGGTCAGTTACAGAGAAAGCAGAGGCATAAGGGGTGTGAAGGTAAATGGCAGGAAGTGAACTAATAATTTATTTTGGTATGGTAACGGCGTAAGCAGTCGCCTACGCAGAGGCCTGGTTCTGAAGGACATTGGGCACAATAATAAATGGTGTCTCTTCTCTCTCCTCTTTTGGTGCACACCCGGCATTTTTTATGGCGTTTTTGGCCTGTTGGTCTGGGAGGGATTTTATCTGAGAAGTGGCGCTCGGAGAGTCGGCTAATGACATCAGATCTAATGTTTACTGGTGGGTAGTGTTGAGCGAACCCGAACTGTAAAGTTCGGGTCCGTACCGAACTTTAGCTTTTTCCCGAACCCGAACCCGAACCCGGACTTTGCCCAAAAGTCCGGTTTCGGGTTCGGCAATCTAATTACGCATTTAGAAATGCTTCAGGGGCCAGCCAATCACCTTTTGATTAGCTGGTGTGCCCTTAGAGGCCATCATAGCCATGCCTACTAATGGCATGGCTGTGATTGGTCAGTGCAACATGTGACCCAGCTTCTATATAAGCTAGAGGCACACAGCACACATGTCACTCTGCTTCAGAATAGATAGGGAGAGGATCTAGTCTGCTGCTGCTGCTTTTAGGGAGAGATAGAAAAATAGATGAGGTAGTCCTGATTCTACAATCTGAGGGAAAAGATAGAGAGATAGTGTAGTGTAGGGCCAGGTTCCTGTGTTGGTGCTTTCAGGGAGAGAGAATATTATATAGGAGTCCAGATTCAGAGATTAAAATCAGCGATCTGCATAGGTTTACCTGTTTGTGTTGCAGTGCAGTCTTTTTACACTGCCATGAGCCCAGTGTCAGAGAAAATCTAACTTTTAGGGGGAAAAAAAGGCACTTTATTGTGCTCTTTTCCAAAAGAACCATAGGGCAAAAAAAAAAAAAAAAAAAAAAAAAGCATTTTATTTTGCTCGTGCAAAAAAAGACCCGTTTAGGGCAAAAAAAAAAAAAAAAAAAAAAATTTGCACTTTAATGTACGCTTGCAAAAAGAGCCATTCAGGGGCACAAAAAATAGTTTGCAGTGTGTTATACATATTTGGAGGTGTGTGAAATAAACAATTTCTATATAGTTTTCTCCTACTGTGCTATACTAAAAAAACAAATTTTTTTTTGAATAGCATTTTCTGCAGTTCTGTAGCTGTGCGATTCAGCGGTTACGTACTGTGGGTGTGTTCTGCTCTTCCAAAAAACGCTGTTTAGGGGCACAAAAAATAGTTTGCAGTGTGTTATACATATTTGGAGGTGTGTGAAATAAACAATTTCTATATAGTTTTCTCCTACTGTGCTATACTAAAAAAAAAACATTTTTTTTGAATAGCATTTTCTGCAGTTCTGTAGCTGTGCGATTCAGCGGTTACGTACTGTGGGTGTGTTCTGCTCTTCCAAAAAACGCCGTTTAGGGGCACAAAAAATAGTTTGCAGTGTGTTATACATATTTGGAGGTGTGTGAAATAAACAATTTCTATATAGTTTTCTCCTACTGTGCTATACTAAAAAAACAACATTTTTTTTGAATAGCATTTTCTGCAGTTCTGTAGCTGTGCGATTCAGCGGTTACATACTGTGGGTGTGTTCTGCTCTTCCAAAAAACGCCGTTTAGGGGCACAAAAAATAGTTTGCAGTGTGTTATACATATTTGGAGGTGTGTGAAATAAACAATTTCTATATAGTTTCTCCTACTGTGCTATACTAAAAAAACAACATTTTTTTTAATAGCATTTTCTGCAGTTCTGTAGCTGTGCGATTCAGCGGTTACGTACTGTGGGTGTGTTCTGCTCTTCCAAAAAACGCCGTTTAGGGCACAAAAAATAGTTTGCAGTGTGTTATACATATTTGGAGGTGTGTGAAATAAACAATTTCTATATAGTTTTCTCCTACTGTGCTATACTAAAAAAACAACATTTTTTTTGAATAGCATTTTCTACAGTTCTGTAGCTGTGCGATTCAGCGGTTACGTACTGTGGGTGTGTTCTGCTCTTCCAAAAAACGCCGTTTAGGGGCACAAAAAATAGTTTGCAGTGTGTTATACATATTTGGAGGTGTGTGAAATAAACAATTTCTATATAGTTTTCTCCTACTGTGCTATACTAAAAAAAAAACATTTTTTTTGAATAGCATTTTCTGCAGTTCTGTAGCTGTGCGATTCAGCGGTTACGTACTGTGGGTGTGTTCTGCTCTTCCAAAAAACGCCGTTTAGGGGCACAAAAAATAGTTTGCAGTGTGTTATACATATTTGGAGGTGTGTGAAATAAACAATTTCTATATAGTTTTCTCCTACTGTGCTATACTAAAAAAACAACATTTTTTTTGAATAGCATTTTCTGCAGTTCTGTAGCTGTGCGATTCAGCGGTTACGTACTGTGGGTGTGTTCTGCGCTTCCAAAAAACGCCGTTTAGGGGCACAAAAAATAGTTTGCAGTGTGTTATACATATTTGGAGGTGTGTGAAATAAACAATTTCTATATAGTTTTCTCCTACTGTGCTATACTAAAAAAACAACATTTTTTTTGAATAGCATTTTCTGCAGTTCTGTAGCTGTGCGATTCAGCGGTTACGTACTGTGGGTGTGTTCTGCTCTTCCAAAAAACGCCGTTTAGGGGCACAAAAAATAGTTTGCAGTGTGTTATACATATTTGGAGGTGTGTGAAATAAACAATTTCTATATAGTTTCTCCTACTGTGCTATACTAAAAAAACAACATTTTTTTTTAATAGCATTTTCTGCAGTTCTGTAGCTGTGCGATTCAGCGGTTACGTACTGTGGGTGTGTTCTGCTCTTCCAAAAAACGCCGTTTAGGGGCACAAAAAATAGTTTGCAGTGTGTTATACATATTTGGAGGTGTGTGAAATAAACAATTTCTATATAGTTTTCTCCTACTGTGCTATACTAAAAAAACAACATTTTTTTTGAATAGCATTTTCTGCAGTTCTGTAGCTGTGCGATTCAGCGGTTACGTACTGTGGGTGTGTTCTGCTCTTCCAAAAAACGCCGTTTAGGGGCACAAAAAATAGTTTGCAGTGTGTTATACATATTTGGAGGTGTGTGAAATAAACAATTTCTATATAGTTTTCTCCTACTGTGCTATACTAAAAAAACAACATTTTTTTTGAATAGCATTTTCTGCAGTTCTTTAGCTGTGCGATTCAGCGGTTACGTACTGTGGGTGTGTTCTGCTCTTCCAAAAAACGCCGTTTAGGGGCACAAAAAATAGTTTGCAGTGTGTTATACATATTTGGAGGTGTGTGAAATAAACAATTTCTATATAGTTTTCTCCTACTGTGCTATACTAAAAAAACAACGTTTTTTTTGAATAGCATTTTCTGCAGTTCTGTAGCTGTGCGATTCAGCGGTTACGTACTGTGGGTGTGTTCTGGTCTTCCAAAAAACGCCGTTTAGGGGCACAAAAAATAGTTTGCAGTGTGTTATACATATTTGGAGGTGTGTGAAATAAACAATTTCTATATAGTTTCTCCTACTGTGCTATACTAAAAAAACAATTTTTTTTTTGAATAGCATTTTCTGCAGTTCTGTAGCTGTGCGATTCAGCGGTTACGTACTGTGGGTGTGTTCTGCGCTTCCAAAAAACGCCGTTTAGGGGCACAAAAAATAGTTTGCAGTGTGTTATACATATTTGGAGGTGTGTGAAATAAACAATTTCTATATAGTTTTCTCCTACTGTGCTATACTAAAAAAACAACATTTTTTTTGAATAGCATTTTCTGCAGTTCTGTAGCTGTGCGATTCAGCGGTTACGTACTGTGGGTGTGTTCTGCTCTTCCAAAAAACGCCGTTTAGGGGCACAAAAAATAGTTTGCAGTGTGTTATACATATTTGGAGGTGTGTGAAATAAACAATTTCTATATAGTTTTCTCCTACTGTGCTATACTAAAAAAACAACATTTTTTTTGAATAGCATTTTCTACAGTTCTGTAGCTGTGCGATTCAGCGGTTACGTACTGTGGGTGTGTTCTGCTCTTCCAAAAAACACCGTTTAGGGGCACAAAAAATAGTTTGCAGTGTGTTATACATATTTGGAGGTGTGTGAAATAAACAATTTCTATATAGTTTCTCCTACTGTGCTATACTAAAAAAACAATTTTTTTTTTAATAGCATTTTCTGCAGTTCTGTAGCTGTGCGATTCAGCGGTTACGTACTGTGGGTGTGTTCTGCTCTTCCAAAAAACGCAGTTTAGGGGCACAAAAATAGTTTGCAGTGTGTTATACATATTTGGAGGTGTGTGAAATAAACAATTTCTATATAGTTTTCTCCTACTGTGCTATACTAAAAAAACAAAATTTTTTTTGAATAGCATTTTCTGCAGTTCTGTAGCTGTGCGATTCAGCGGTTACGTACTGTGGGTGTGTTCTGCTCTTCCAAAAAACGCCGTTTAGGGGCACAAAAAATAGTTTGCAGTGTGTTATACATATTTGGAGGTGTGTGAAATAAACAATTTCTATATAGTTTCTCCTACTGTGCTATACTAAAAAAACAACATTTTTTTTTAATAGCATTTTCTGCAGTTCTGTAGCTGTGCGATTCAGCGGTTACGTACTGTGGGTGTGTTCTGCTCTTCCAAAAAACGCCGTTTAGGGGCACAAAAAATAGTTTGCAGTGTGTTATACATATTTGGAGGTGTGTGAAATAAACAATTTCTATATAGTTTTCTCCTACTGTGCTATACTAAAAAAACAACATTTTTTTTGAATAGCATTTTCTGCAGTTCTGTAGCTGTGTGATTCAGCGGTTACGTACTGTGGGTGTGTTCTGCTCTTCCAAAAAACGCCGTTTAGGGGCACAAAAAATAGTTTGCAGTGTGTTATACATATTTGGAGGTGTGTGAAATAAACAATTTCTATATAGTTTTCTCCTACTGTGCTATACAAAAAAAACAACATTTTTTTTGAATAGCATTTTCTGCAGTTCTGTAGCTGTGCGATTCAGCGGTTACGTACTGTGGGTGTGTTCTGCTCTTCCAAAAACACCCATTTAGGGCAAGATCCTAAATTTGGAAAATATGAGGAGAAGGTCAAAGGGACGTGGTGGCCCCGGTCGTGGTGCTGCTGGTGGAGCTCCTGTTGCAGGGAGAGGACGTGGTGGAGCTGTGCCAGATACACGCACAAGTGAAACACCTTCCTCAGGTGCGAGTAGGCGACCGAGCCTGCGGCGGTATTTTGTCGCGCCTAATGAGGCTGTACGAATGTTTAGGCCAGGACAAGTACAGGCGATAGTAGATTGGGTTGCTGACAGTGCCTCGGGTTCCTTCACATTGTCTCCCACCCACTCTTCTAATGAAAGAACAGAGTTGGCACCTGAAACCCATGTCCATCAGTCTTTCACCTCACCCCCTTGCAAATCAGCCAAGCAGTCTGAGCCCCAAATCATGCAGCAGTCTCTTCTGCTTTTCGATGACTCTGTTAGCAGGGTTTCCCAGGGTCATCCACCTAGCCCTGCCCCAGAAGTGGAAGAGATTGAGTGCACCGATGCCCAACCACTTATGTTTCATGATGAGTACATGGGAGGACCATCGCAGTACGTCTCGGATGATGACGAAACACAGGTGCCAACTGCTGCTGCTTTCGCAATTGTGCAGACAGACAAGGAGGGCAGGGGTGAAGACTGGGTGGAAGATGATGTGGAGGACGATGAGGTCCTCGACCCCACATGGAATGAACGTTATGCAGGTGACCAGTGTAGTTTGGAGGAAGAGGCGGTGGTCGCACAGAGCCACCAGCACAGCAGAAGAGGGAGCAGGGTGCAAAAGCGGAGCGTCCGTCCGCTAGACAGTATGTCTGCTACTGCCCAACGCAGCAAGGGACCGAGCACACCAAAGCCAGGTCCAAGGAGTTCCCTAGCGTGGCAGTTCTTCACACAATGTGCTGATGACAAGACATGAGTGGTTTGCAGGCTGTGCAATCAGAGGCTGAAGCGAGGCATAAACGTTCTCAACCTGAGCACAACCTGCATGACCAGGCATCTAAGTGCAAAGCACAAGCTGCAGTGGAGTAGACACCTCAAAAACCAAGAAAGGTCTCTGGCTCCTCCTGCTTCCTCTTCTGCTGCAGTCTCAGCCTCTTCATCCACCTCTGTAGTGACAGTGGCACCTGCCACCCCGCAAACAGAGGATCTGCCAGCAACACTACCACCTGGGTCACCAACCATCTCCACAATGTCCCATGGAAGCGTTCAGCTCTCTATCTCCCAAACATTGGAGCGGAAGTGGAAGTACCCCCCTAGCCACCCGCGATCCTTGGCCCTGAATGCCAGCATTTCAAAACTCCTGGCCTTTGAAATGCTGTCATTCCGTCTGGTGGAGACGCAGAGTTTTAAAAGCCTGATGGCATTGGCTGTCCCACAATACGTCGTGCCCAGCTGCCACTACTTTTCCAGGCGAGCCATCCCTTCCCTGCACTACCAAGTGGGGGACAAAATCAGGTGTGCACTGCGCAACGCCATCTGTGGCAAGGTCCACCTTACTACGGATGCGTGGACCAGTAAGCACGGTCAGGGACGTTATATCTCCCTAACAGCACACTGGGTAAATGCAGTGGCGGCTGGGCCTGAGGAAGATAGCAGTTTGGCGCATGTCCTTCCACCACCGAGGATTGCAGGGCGCTTCAGTTTGCCTCCTGTTGCTAACTCCTTCTACTCCGCTTCCTCATCCTCTACCGCCTCCTCATCCGCTCAGCGTAACACCTTCACCACCAACTTCAGCACAGCCAGGGGTAAACGACAGCAAGCAGTTTTAAAACTTTCCTGTTTGGGGGAAAAAACCCACACCGCGCAGTAGTTGTGGAGGGACATGGAACAACAGACCAATGAGTGGTTGCTGTCAGTGAGCCTCAAGCCCGGCCTGGTGGTGTGCGATAATGGGCGAAATCTTGTAGCAGCTCTGGGCCTAGCCGGTTTGACGCACATCCCTTGCCTGGCGCATGTGCTGAACTTGGTGGTCCAGAGGTTCCTTAAAAATTACCCCAATATGCCAGAGCTGCTGCAGAAAGTGTGGGCTGTGTGTGCGCACTTTCGGCGTTCTCACCCTGCTGCTGCTCGCCTGTCAGCGCTGCAGCGTAACTTCGGCCTTCCCGCTCACCGCCTCATATGTGACGTGCCCACAAGGTGGAACTCCACCTTGCACATGCTGGCCAGACTGTGCGAGCAGCAGCAGGCGATAGTGGAGTTTCAGCTGCAGCAATCACACGTGAGTCGCTCTGCGGAACAGCACCACTTCACCACCAATAACTGGGCCTCCATGCGAGACCTGTGTGCCTTGTTGCGCTGTTTCGAGTACTCCACCAACATGTCCAGTGCCAATGATGCCGTTCTTAGCGTTACTATCCCAGTTCTATGCCTCCTTGAAAAAATGCTTCGGGCGATGATGGAAGAGGATGTGGCACAGGAGGATGAGGAGGAGGAGGAGGAAGCGGGATCATTTCAAAGGCTTTCAGGGCAGTCTTTCACAAGTGGCTACGAGGGTGGGTTCCTGCACCAACAAACGCCAAGTACACAATTGTCCGGCAGAAAGGGCACAGTTCTGGAGGATGACGAGGTGGAGGAGGAGATGGAGGAGGAGGAGGAGGAGGAGCCATTTTCACAGCAGGGTGGCACCCAGACCAGCTCGTGGCCATCACTGGTGCGTGGCTGGGGGGATACAGAGGACACAGACGATACACCTCCCACAGAGGACAGCTTTTCTTTGCCTCTGGGCAGCCTGGCACACATGAGCGATTACATGCTGCAGTGTTTCCGCAATGACCGCCGAGTTGCCCACATTTTAACTGGTGCTGATTACTGGGTGGCCACCCTGCTGGATCCCCGTTACAAGGACAACGTACTGTCCTTAATTCCCTCACTGGAGCGGGATCGTAAGATGCACGAGTACAAGCGCACGCTGGTAGACGCGCTGCTGGTGGCATTCCCACCTGACAGCGGGCGTACGGTGGAAGCACAAGGTGAAGGCAGAGGAGGAGGAAGAGGTCGCCAACGCAGCCGGGGCACCGGCAGCACCTCAGAAGGCAGGGTTAGCATGGCTAAAATGTGGAAAAGCTTTGTCAGCACGCCACAACAACCAGCACCACCAGCTGAGATGGAACGTCTTAGCAGGAGGCAGCATTTCACCAACATGGTTGAGCAGTATGTGTCCACAGGCCTACACGTACTGGATGATGGGTCTGCCCCCTTTAACTTCTGGGTCTCCAAATTGGGCACATGGCCTGAGCTTGCCCTTTATGCCTTGGAGGTGCTGGCCTGCCCTGCAGCCAGTGTATTATCTGAACGTGTATTTAGCACGGCAGGGGGCGTTATCACAGACAAGCGCAGCCGCCTGTCCAGAGCCAATGTGGACAAGCTCACGTTCATTAAAATGAACCAGGCATGGATCCCACAGGACTTGTCCGTACCTTGTGCAGAATAGACATGTATACCGGTGTTGTGACAAAAACTGTCCGGCCATCGGATTGTGTCCGGCCCATACTGCGAAGGCGCAGCACTTGCGCAGTACAGAGGACAAGGAGATTCACAAAATCTCCGAAGATGAACGGCGCCTGCGCTGTGAGTGCAGGTTCAAGCCCCACCATCCAAGTGGACATACGGTAGCACATAGTAACAGGGCCCCTCACGGGCTCGGTTCGATCGCCACGCTTCGGGCACGGCCTCACTTGGCTCGGCTTGAACCACGGATGGTGTGGCCTTCACCTGAACTCACCACGCAGGCGCCGTTCGTCTTGGGAGATTTTAGAAATCCCCTTGTCCTACATACTGAGCAAGCGCAGTACAGTGTGGACACTATTTGACGGGGGACAGAATTCGACACATCACCGGCCTTACCCAGCCATTGTTGTATTTTTGAATCAGTGTTGGCTACCTCGTCCTCCTCCACTGCCGCTTCCACCTACACAGCCACATCCACCGCCACCTCAACCTCCTACTCCATATGGACCTCGTCCTCCTAGGTCAAGATTATTATTTTTTATTTTTATTTTTTTTATGTTATTTTAAGTTATTTCCCTATCCACATTTGTTTGCAGAGCACTTGCCATGCTCTTAACAACATTTTGCTGCCATTTGCAGCCCTCTAGCCCTTTCCATTACTTTTTTAGAGCCTTTTTAGTCCTTAGAAGTCCGGGTCCCCATTGACTTCAATGGGGTTCGGGTTCGGGTCCGGGTTCGGGTTAAAGTTCGGTCCCGAACCCGAACTTTTTTCCGAAGTTCGGCCGAACCCGGACATCCAGGTGTCCGCTCAACTCTACTGGTGGGCTGTTCGGGTATAAAAGGGCAGTGGTGATTTCCTCCTGGAAGAAAAGGAAGGATTTGGGTCTTATAGTGGATTTCTGATAGATGACATAGGAGTTGTAAATGGTTAAATTAAACAAATAAATGGAAACTTTCTTATACCACTGGTATGTTCTTCTTGTGGAAAGGTAGGGTTTGAGCATCTGGTCGTTGAAGTCGACACCCCCCATGAACTTATTGTATTCGTGGATGCATTTGGGTTTTTGGATCCGGCCATTCCTCCTGGTGATCTCAACAAATTCATTGTTGTGGATGGAAGAAAGTACGTAGACGTCCCTTCTGTCCCTCCACTTCACAGCCAAAATGTCCTCATTGCGTAAACTCGCCGTCTCCCCTCTTCTCAATTTTTTTGTGACCAGGCTTTGAGGAAAGGCTGGAGTCTTCATTCTGTGTAGGTTTTGGAACAGGGGCAAACTTATATAAAAATTGTCCACATACAAGTGGTATCCTTTCTCCAGGAGTGGGTTTATGAGTTCCCAAACTACTTTCCCACTGGTTCCAATGTAGTCTGGGCAATTAGGGGGGTGCAGTTGGGTGTCCTTCCCTTCATATACAATAAAGGCATACACATACCCTGTGGCTCGGTCACACAATTTATAGAGCTTCACCCCATAGCGGGCCCTTTTGCTGGGTATAAATAGTTTTATGCCCAGCCTGCCAGAAAATTTTATTAGGGACTCATCCACGCATATATGTTGGTCTGGGGTAAACAACTGGGGGAAGGTTTCAGAAAAATCATTTAGTAGCGGCCGAATTTTATAAAGCTTATCAAAATTTGGGTCATTTCGGGGAGGGCACTGGGTATTGTCATTGTAGTGTAGGAATCTCATAATCATTAGATATCTGGACCTGGGCATTACTGAGGAAAAGATGGGCATGTGGTAGATGGGGCGGGTTGACCAATAAGAACGCATCTGATTTTTTCCATTTAGTCCCATGCAGAATGTGAGGCCCAAAAAAATTCTAAACTCCTCCTCTGTAAGGGCTCTCCACACGTAGGGACGGGCATAATAGGATGTTGGGTTGCTGGTTATGAACTGTTGGGCATATAAGTTGCACTGGGCCACAATTGTTGCCAGCATGTCCTCAGTAAAAATGTAATTAAAAAAATCAATTGGGGAAAAGTTTTCTGTATCCACCTGGACGCCTGGCTGGGCAGTGAAAGGGGGAATGTTGGCTTCTCCTGAATTAGAAGGAAGCCACAAGGGGTACTGAAGGGAATAGGGAAGGCTGGCATGGGACCTAACCCTTTGGGACTGAGGTGACACCCCACTGGTACGTGGCCTTGCTTCCCGAGGTACTGCGGTGCTGGTGGATGGCACTGCAGTGGTGGTGGATGGCACTGCCTCCTCAGCAGAACGCCTTTGTCTGGCGGCGGGCCCTCCTCCTCTTCTTCTTCCTCCTCCTCCTCCTCCTCCTCCGTCATTGATCCACTGCTTATGACAGGCTCGTAGTCCACGTCAGACTCATCTGAATTTGCGGAGGAATCCGAATCGGAGAGCTCCCCATTGCTCCCGTCGGCCGCAAGAATTTCGTACGCCTCCTCGGCTGAAAATACTCTTTTAGCCATTGTTGGCGATGACAGAAGGAACTTGCACTGATGGCAGATGGCACTGACAGGTGGCACTGATGGCAGGTGGCACTGGAAGGTGGCACTGGCTGGTGGCACTGGCAGGTGGGACTGGTGGCAGATGGGACTGGTGGCAGATGGCACTGGCAGGTGGCACTGATGGCACTGACAGGTGGCACGGATGGCAGATGGCACTGACAGGTGGCACTGATGGCAGATGGCACTGACAGGTGGCACTGGCAGATGGGACTGGTGGCAGATGGGACTGGTGGCAGATGGCACTGGCAGGTGGCACTGGCAGATGGCACTGGCAGGTGGCACTGGCGGCAGATGGCACTGGCAGGTGGCACTGGCAGCAGATGGCACTGGCAGATGGCACTGGCAGGTGGGACTGGCAGCAGATGGCACTGGCAGATGGCACTGGCGGCAGTTGGCACTGGCAGGGACTGTGGGCACTATTTTTTACTGTGTGTGTAATGTGTTTTCAACTCACTTTTACAGATCAAAAGCACAGATCTCTCTCCCTCCTCACACGCAGTCTCTGTGTGAGGAGAGAAAGCCGGCAATGAGAGATGATCTCATATGTTTATATTTGAGATCATCTCTCATTGGACAGTGAGATCGAGTGCTGAATGGCCTCTGTGGTTGGCCATTCAGCACGATCTGTGATTGGCTGTGTCCAAGGGACACGGCCAACACAGATTTTCGCCGATGCGTGCTCGCGGGGGGGGGGGAGGAAACAGGAGGACGTCCATGGACGTCCTGTCGGCAATTCAGCGCCGCAATGCAGACGTCTTTTTAGCATTGCCCGGGCGCGAAGTGGTTATTTACAATATTTTTTTTATTATTGTTTACAATTTATTTTATTTTTTTGGGGGGGGGGGGGTGTCAGTGTTTTTTTTTTTTTTTTTACAATCTTACCTTGAAGTATTTATTTATTGCAATTCTTTTTTCATCAGCCCTGCTGACCCAGAGAGCAGAGAGGAAGGAGGACACCACTAGGAGAGAGGAGGACACAGGGAGCCGGGGACCCGGAAAGAAGGAGGAGGACACCACTGAGAGGGAGGAGAACACTGGAGAGAGGGAGGAGGACCCAGAGGAGTCGGCGATGATCGGCACAGCGGTGGGGGCAGTTAAAAGCACCGATCTCCCTGTATAACTTTCACTAAAGCATCTGACAGCCGCAGGAGGGAGAGGAGGAGAAGCGGCTGAAAAGCTATACAGTGAGATTGGTGCTTTTAACTGCCCCCCACAGCCGCACCGATCACCTGTGAGGCTGCCCGGCCCCCCTGCTGAGCTTGAGGACACCTGGTCCGATACAACAGGTATCGGATTAGGCATCGGAGCATTTGTACGAGTACCGATACTCGTGCAAATTCTTGGTATCAGCACCTATACCGATACTAGTATCTGTATTGGTGCATCCCTAATAGTGATGAGCCGAACACCCCCGGGTTCGGTTCGCACCAGAACCCGCGAACGGACCGAAAGTTCGAACGAACATTAGAACCCTATTAAATACAATGGATGCGAACGTTCGAATTCTAAAGTGCTAATTATAACAACTATTATGCATGTTATTGTCCTAAAAAGGGTTTGGGAACCCGGGTTCTGCACCAGGGGACATGTATCAATGCAAAAAGAAGTTTTAAAAACGGTCGTTTTTCGGGAGCAGTCATTTTAATGATGCATAAAGTGAAAAAAAAAAAGTCAAATATTCCTTTAAATATCGTACCTGGGGGGTGTCTAAAGTATGCCTGTGAAGTGCCACGTGTTTCCCGTGTTTAGAACTGTCCCTGCACAAAATGACACTTCTAAAGGAAAAAAAAGCCATTTAAAACTGCTTGCGGCTTTAATGTAATGTCTGGTCCCGGTAATATGGATGAAATTCTTTAAGAAAAATGGCATAGCTACCCCATGACCCCCCCCCTACCCCAGCCCATTACCAGCCCCTTTGGGTCTTGTATGGATATTAAGGGGAACCCCGCACATAAAATAAAAAAGGCCCTATATACTCTGAACAGCCCTATACAGGCGGTGCATACAAGACAGGGACTGTAGGTTTGTTCTTATGTAGAGTCTGTTTGTAATTTTGAACAGGTACATTGTTGAAGTGTAGCTCCAGACCAAAAATCTATTTTTAAACTTTTTGGAAAACATAGGTAAGGGTTATCACCCCTGTAACATTTGTTTTGCTGTCTGTGCCCCTGTTCAGAACATTTCACCTCAATTTCCGTCCCAATGACAACTCTTTTTGAAATGTGGTCTTTTTCTTGAAACAAGGATTGCTGATAAAGCATCAGTACAGAGGAGACACCTTTCTCCCATATTTATTCTTACAGGAGAGAATTTTCCTTCCTAGTGGTAGATTTCCTCTCACTTCCTGTTGTCTTCTTGCGTTTGCAAGTAGGAGTCGTTTGTAAGTTGGATGTTTGAAAGTAGGGACCTGCCGTATATACTCTGCAGAAATAGGCCCCTTAGTTGTTGGTGTTGGCACAACACTGTAAGCACTCACAGTTACTCTTGGTTGGTGCTGGAACGCCCTGCTGTCAACTATTATATCAGGAATTTTAATTACATATAATTGTTGAACAGTGGTAGTAAAAATTGGGCCTTTGATGGTGGTGCTGGTGCCACAACACTGTAAGCCCTGACAGTTACTCTTGGTGGGTGCAGCAATGGGCCCTGCTGTGAATTATTAGATCAAGAATTGTAATTACATGCCCCTGTTGAACAGGGGCTGAAAAATTGGGCCTTAGGCACTGGTGGCACAACACTGCAACCCCTCACAGATACTGTACTTGGAGCACAGCAATGAGCCCTGTTGCAAAGTATTGCTTCAAAAATTGTAATGACACGCCCCTGTTAAACAGGGGCTGAAAAATTGGGCCTTAGGCACTGGTGGCACAACACTGCAACTCCTCACAGATACTGTACTTGGAGCACAGCAATGAGCCCTGTTGCAAAGTATTGCTTCAAAAATTGTAATGACACGCCCCTGTTAAACAGGGGCTGAAAAATTGGGCCTTAGGCACTGGTGGCACAACACTGCAACTCCTCACAGATACTGTACTTGGAGCACAGCAATGAGCCCTGTTGCAAAGTATTGCTTCAAAAATTGTAATTACACGCCCCTGTTAAACAGGGGCTGAAAAATTGGGCGTTAGGCACTGGTGGCGGCACCCATAAACAAAAATGATCTTACAAGCTATCATCATCAATCGTATCATTGAGGACTCGGAGGAGGAGGATAGCCAGTCAACATAACAGCACAGGCACTCAGCATCAGCATCAGTCTTGAAGGGATGTGACATGTTAAAATCAATTAGTCTGTTATATCAGCATCAGGTGTGTGGTAGCTGGTGGTGATCCAAGACTGGTTCATCTTGATGAAAGTCAGTCGATCAACCGAGTCGGTGGACAGGCGCACCCTGTGATCCGTGACAAATCCTCCAGCAGCACTGAATGTGCGTTCCGAAAGAACGCTGGATGCAGGACAGGCCAGTAGCTCAATTGCATACTGTGCAAGCTCTGGCCAGTGATCCATCCTCAAGACCCAGTAAGCCAGAGGATTTTCGGTGGGGAAGGTGTCCAAGTCTGACCTTGCCCCTAGATATTCCTGCACCATGTTTATCAGACGCTGGCGATGGTTGCTGGAACCGATCATACTTTGGGGCTGCGGACTAAAGAATTGTCTGAACGCATCGGTCAGACGGCCACCTTCCCCACCGCTCCTTCTTTGACTGGCCGAAGCCTCAGCAACTCGTTGTCCAGGACCAGGAGTTTGCAACCTCCCAGTCTCTGGGAACGCGTTGCACAGACCTTTCTGCAAGGCCTCCCGGAGTTGTCTCATCCTCTGCTCCCTCTGCGACGGTAACATAAGGTCCGCAACCTTACCCTTGTACCGTGGATCAAGGAGAGTGGCCAGCCAGTAATGGTCCCTCTCCTTGATCCGAAGAATACGAGGATCCTTCCGCAGACTTTGCAGGATCAGGGAGGCCATGCAGCGTAGGTTTGCTGAGGCATTCGCTCCGGAGTCCTCTGGGTCACTAAGGACGACATGATCCGCAGCCACCTCCTCCCAGCCACGTACAAGTCCACTGGTTTCTTGGGACTGTAAATCATCCCTAAAAGACTGCTGCTGATGATGCTGAGTGCCAGCCTCCACCTCCATGCTGACACAATCCTCCTCCTCCTCCTCCTCCTCCTCCTCTTCCTGTGCGATGGGTGGGACAGAAGGAACACTGTCTGGGTAAAGGGGGCCTTGAGAGGCAAGGAAGTCCTCCTCTTCCTGCCTCTGTTCTGCCTCAAGTGCCCTGTCCATTATTCCACGCAGCGTGTGCTCCAACAGGTGGACAAGAGGTACAGTGTCACTGATGCATGCACTGTCACTGCTCACCATCCTCGTGGCCTCCTCAAATGGTGCCAGGACAGTGCATGCATCCCTGATCATGCCCCACTGGCGTGGAGAAAAAAAACCAAGCTCCCCTGACCCTGTCCTGGTGCCGTAGTCGCACAGGTACTCATTGATGGCCCTCTGCTGCGTGTGCAGCCGCTGCAGCATGGCCAACGTTGAGTTCCACCTGGTGGGCATGTCACATATAAGGCGGTTCTTGGGCAGGTTCAACTCCTTTTGCAGCTCAGCCAGGCGAGCACTGGCATTATAAGATCTGCGGAAATGCACACAGACTTTCCTGGCCTGCCTCAGGACATCCTGTAAGCCCGGGTACCTGCCCAAGAAGCGCTGCACCACCAGGTTAAGGACGTGAGCCACACAGGGCACATGGGTCAGTTGTCCCTGTCGGAGGGCGGAGAGGAGGTTGGTGCCATTGTCGCAAACCACCATTCCTGGCTTAAGCTGGCGTGGCGTCAACCACCTCTCGGCCTGGCCCTGCAGAGCAGACAGGACCTCTGCCCCAGTGTGGCTTCTGTCCCCCAAACACACCAGCGCAAGCACGGCATGGCATCTTTTTGCCTGCGTACTTGCGTAGCCCCGTGAACGGCTACGGAGCACCGCTGGTTCATAGGACAAACCACAGGAAGAGGCCATGGAGGAAGAAGAAGAGGAGGGGGTGGAGGAGAGAGGTGTGTCACAACCAGTAGTAGCATTTTGGAGGCGTGGCGGTGGGACAACCTCCAACACTACTGCACCTTGTCCTGAATCCTTCCCAGCTGCCAAAAGAGTGACCCAATGGGCCGTGAAAGAAAGGTAACGTCCCTGTCCATGCCTGCTGGACCATGAGTCAGCGGTAATATGCACCTTACCGCTGACCGCCCTGTCCAGCGAGGCCAAGACATTGCCTTCCACATGCCGGTAGAGAGCCGGAATAGCCTTCCGTGAGAAAAAGTGGCGTTTGGGAACCTGCCACTGAGGAACCGCACATTGCACAAACTCACGGAAGGGGGCCGAGTCTACCAACTGAAAAGGCAGCAGTTGAAGCGCTAGCAATTTAGCCAAGCTAGCATTCAACCGCTGGGCATGTGGATGGCTGGGAGTGAACTTCTTTCGACGGTCCAGCAGCTGGGGCAGGGAAATTTGCCTGCTAGAATCGGACGTCGGTGTACTGCTAGCAGAGTGGGCGCAAGTACTTGGCTGTGACACACCTAATTCTACACCTTCATTCCTCTCAGTGCATGTTTCAGAGAGGACTGAAGTTATAGTGGGGTTGGAGATCCCAGCTGATGCGGTGCAAGGAGAGGTCCGCTTTGTTCTTTGGTGTGGGTCTTTGAGGTAGGCTTGCCAACGAGCTGCATGGCAGGTCAACATATGTCTGGTCAGGCATGTGGTACCCAAGCGGCTGATGTTTTGGCCACGCGATATACGCTTGAGACATATGTTGCAAACAGCAGCTGTGCGATCTGATGCACTAGCCTCAAAAAAGGCCCACACCAAAGAACTTTTTGAATGACGGGCAGAGGCAGCGCCCTGCACAGGCGGAGCTCTGCGGTGTGATTCCGTCGGTGTACTGCCCTTACGCTGGCCACCAAAGGGCATCCTGCCTCGTTGGAGATGTGCCTCCTCCTCATCCTCCTCCTCCTCCTCTCTCCTATTAGGCACCCACGTGGAGTCAGTGACCTCATCATCCCCTCCCTCCTCATCACTGGAGCCAATCTGGCAGTATGCTGCAGCTGCTGGAACATGACTGCCAGATTGGTGTCCTTCTTGAGCATCCCCTCTGTCTGCTCTCACGCTACTGCCTTCCTCTAGCTGGGTTTCATCATCAGACCCTTCGAAACGCTGGGCATCCTCCTGGAGCATGTACCCAACACTGTGCTGAAACAGTTCGGGGGACTCCTCAGGAGGAGGACATGGTGGGTCTAGGGAAGGAGTGACTGATGATTTGTCTGACATTGATACCAGGGAAGACGACGCTTTGGCAGCTGCTTTTCCAGTACCCTGAGCCTGGGTGAGAGAGGATGAGGAGGAGGAGGAGGGCTTGGTCATCCACTCTACCAAGTCTTCGGCATGATGTGGCTCAACATGTCCAGCTGCCGAAAAGAAGGACAAGCGTGTCCCATGGCCATGTGCTGATGACAATGCACCGCGTCCACGACCAGCACTGTTGCCCCCAGACACAGAGCCTGCTTGCCCTCTTTTATTGCCTCCTGACTGTCTGCCTCTCCTTGTTTGCCTTCCAGACATTCTAATAGATGGCCTGCAGGGAGATGGGAAAAAAGCAATAAGGGCTACCTTCAGGTGTCCTTCTCTGTCCCTTGAAACAAGGACTTTCACAGTGAAAGAAACTGACACTCTCCCTACCTACAGTTTTCTGTCCCTAGAAAAAATGTTTTTTTTAATCACAATATAGCACAAGGACAATTCACTCACTGTCCTTCCAGGTCCCTGGAAACAAGGACTTGCAGAGTGAAATAAACTGACACTCTCCCTACCTACAGTTTTCTGTCCCTAGAATAAATGTTTTTTTTAAGCACAATATAGCACAAGGACAATTCACTCACTGTCCTTAGAGGTCCCTGGAAACAAGGACTTGCAGAGTGAAAGAAAATAAACACTCTCCCTACCTACAGTTTTCTGTCCCTAGAAAAAATGTTTTTTTTTAAGCACAATATAGCACAAGGACAATTCACTCACTGTCCTTACAGGTCCCTGGAAACAAGGACTTGCAGAGTGAAAGAAAAAAAACACTCTCCCTACCTACAGTTTTCTGTCCCTAGAAAAAATGTTTTTTTTAATCACAATATAGCACAAGGACAATTCACTCACTGTCCTTACAGGTCCCTGGAAACAAGGACTTGCAGAGTGAAATAAACTGACACTCTCCCTACCTACAGTTTTCTGTCCCTAGAATAAATGTTTTTTTTAAGCACAATATAGCACAAGGACAATTCACTCACTGTCCTTACAGGTCCCTGGAAACAAGGACTTGCAGAGTGAAAGAAAAAAAACACTCTCCCTACCTACAGTTTTCTGTCCCTAGAAAAAATGTTTTTTTTAATCACAATATAGCACAAGGACAATTCACTCACTGTCCTTACAGGTCCCTGGAAACAAGGACTTGCAGAGTGAAATAAACTGACACTCTCCCTACCTACAGTTTTCTGTCCCTAGAATAAATGTTTTTTTTAAGCACAATATAGCACAAGGACAATTCACTCACTGTCCTTACAGGTCCCTGGAAACAAGGACTTGCAGAGTGAAAGAAAAAAAACACTCTCCCTACCTACAGTTTTCTGTCCCTAGAATAAATGTTTTTTTAAGCACAATATAGCACAAGGACAATTCACTCACTGTCCTTACAGGTCCCTGGAAACAAGGACTTGCAGAGTGAAAGAAAAAAAACACTCTCCCTACCTACAGTTTTCTGTCCCTAGAAAAAATGTTTTTTTTAATCACAATATAGCACAAGGACAATTCACTCACTGTCCTTACAGGTCCCTGGAAACAAGGACTTGCAGAGTGAAAGAAACTGACACTGTCCCTACCTACAGTTTTCTGTCCCTAGAAAAAATGTTTTTTTTAAGCACAATATAGCACAAGGACAATTCACTCACTGTCCTTACAGGTCCCTGGAAACAAGGACTTGCAGAGTGAAAGAAAAAAAACACTCTCCCTACCTACAGTTTTCTGTCCCTAGAAAAAATGTTTTTTTTAATCACAATATAGCACAAGGACAATTCACTCACTGTCCTTACAGGTCCCTGGAAACAAGGACTTGCAGAGTGAAATAAACTGACACTCTCCCTACCTACAGTTTTCTGTCCCTAGAATAAATGTTTTTTTTAAGCACAATATAGCACAAGGACAATTCACTCACTGTCCTTACAGGTCCCTGGAAACAAGGACTTGCAGAGTGAAAGAAAAAAAACACTCTCCCTACCTACAGTTTTCTGTCCCTAGAAAAAATGTTTTTTTTAATCACAATATAGCACAAGGACAATTCACTCACTGTCCTTACAGGTCCCTGGAAACAAGGACTTGCAGAGTGAAAGAAAAAAAACACTCTCCCTACCTACAGTTTTCTGTCCCTAGAATAAATGTTTTTTTTAAGCACAATATAGCACAAGGACAATTCACTCACTGTCCTTACAGGTCCCTGGAAACAAGGACTTGCAGAGTGAAAGAAAAAAAACACTCTCCCTACCTACAGTTTTCTGTCCCTAGAAAAAATGTTTTTTTTAATCACAATATAGCACAAGGACAATTCACTCACTGTCCTTACAGGTCCCTGGAAACAAGGACTTGCAGAGTGAAATAAACTGACACTCTCCCTACCTACAGTTTTCTGTCCCTAGAATAAATGTTTTTTTTAATCACAATATAGCACAAGGACAATTCACTCACTGTCCTTCCAGGTCCCTGGAAACAAGGACTTGCAGAGTGAAATAAACTGACACTGTCCCTACCTACAGTTTTCTGTCCCTAGAATAAATGTTTTTTTTAAGCACACTATAGCACAAGGACAATTCACTCACTGTCCTTACAGGTCCCTGGAAACAAGGACTTGCAGAGTGAAAGAAAAAAAACACTCTCCCTACCTACAGTTTTCTGTCCCTAGAAAAAATGTTTTTTTTAATCACAATATAGCACAAGGACAATTCACTCACTGTCCTTCCAGGTCCCTGGAAACAAGGACTTGCAGAGTGAAATAAACTGATACTCTCCCTACCTACAGTTTTCTGTCCCTAGAATAAATGTTTTTTTTAAGCACAATATAGCACAAGGACAATTCACTCACTGTCCTTCCAGGTCCCTGGAAACAAGGACTTGCAGAGTGAAAGAAAAAAAACACTCTCCCTACCTACAGTTTTCTGTCCCTAGAAAAAATGTTTTTTTTAATCACAATATAGCACAAGGACAATTCACTCACTGTCCTTCCAGGTCCCTGGAAACAAGGACTTGCAGAGTGAAATAAACTGACACTCTCCCTACCTACAGTTTTCTGTCCCTAGAATAAATGTTTTTTTTAAGCACAATATAGCACAAGGACAATTCACTCACTGTCCTTACAGGTCCCTGGAAACAAGGACTTGCAGAGGGAAAGAAAAAAAACACTCTCCCTACCTACAGTTTTCTGTCCCTAGAAAAAATGTTTTTTTTAATCACAATATAGCACAAGGACAATTCACTCACTGTCCTTCCAGGTCCCTGGAAACAAGGACTTGCAGAGTGAAATAAACTGACACTCTCCCTACCTACAGTTTTCTGTCCCTAGAATAAATGTTTTTTTAAGCACAATATAGCACAAGGACAATTCACTCACTGTCCTTAGAGGTCCCTGGAAACAAGGACTTGCAGAGTGAAAGAAAATAAACACTCTCCCTACCTACAGTTTTCTGTCCCTAGAAAAAATGTTTTTTTTTAAGCACAATATAGCACAAGGACAATTCACTCACTGTCCTTCCAGGTCCCTGGAAACAAGGACTTGCAGAGTGAAAGAAAAAAAACACTCTCCCTACCTACAGTTTTCTGTCCCTAGAAAAAATGTTTTTTTTAATCACAATATAGCACAAGGACAATTCACTCACTGTCCTTACAGGTCCCTGGAAACAAGGACTTGCAGAGTGAAAGAAACTGACACTCTCCCTACCTACAGTTTTCTGTCCCTAGAATAAATGTTTTTTTAAGCACAATATAGCACAAGGACAATTCACTCACTGTCCTTCCAGGTCCCTGGAAACAAGGACTTGCAGAGTGAAAGAAACTGACACTGTCCCTACCTACAGTTTTCTGTCCCTAGAATAAATGTTTTTTTTAAGCACACTATAGCACAAGCACAAAACACACTGACACTCTCCCTACCTATCCTTCTCTTTCCCTAAACTAAAGGAATCCAGGTTAAGCAAGAAAGAAATAACAGTCACTGTCCCTGCCTATGCTGCTCTATCCCTGCTCCGGAACACACTACACTAGGCCGCCGTGCTGGCGGCCTTTTATAGTGTGGGGCGTGTACTAAACACCCTCAGCAATAATTGGCCACAGGCATCCTGCCTGTGGCCAATCATTGCTCTCCTCGCTGCCGGCGCTGTGATTGGCCAAGCATGCGGGGTCACAGTGCATGCTTGGCCAATCACAGCGCCTGGATGACACTGCGATGGCGTAGTGCATTGTGGGCCGTTCGCGTCACTCGAATTTGGCGCGAACGGCCCAAATCGTTCGATCTTCGTCGAACGATCGAACAGCCGATGTTCGAGTCGAACGTATGTTCGACTCGAACACGAAGCTCATCCCTAATCCCTAACTACAGCCTAGGCCTACCATATGGTTAACTACAGCCTAGGCCAGAGCTATTTTACAATAAAGGAATTGCCAAAAACGGTCTCTTGTTTTCTTTTTATATTTCACTGCTTTTTGGGGTGAATGGGTAGGGGTACGATGTACCCGACACCCATTTACTTGGGGGAGGGGCGGGATCTGGGGTCCCCTTTTTAAAGGGGGTTTCCAGTTTCTGATAGGCCCCCCGCCCACAGACCCCGACAACCACGGGCCAGGGTTGTCAGGAAGAGGCACTTGTCCTCATCAACATGGGGACAAAGGTGCTTTGCGGAGGACCCCAAAGCACCCTCCCCATGTTGAGGGCATATGGCCTGGTATGGTTCAGGAGGGGAGGGGGCCCGCTCGCCCCCCCACTTTCTTGACCTCCAGGCTGCTTGCTTGGATAAAGGTCTGGTATCGATTTTGGCATGGGGTTACCCTTGAAATTCATACCAGACCCAAAGGGCATGGTATGATTTGGGGGGGTGCCCATGCCATTTTTTTTATCTGTATTGCCGGGAGCCGGCAATACATTACAGCCACGAACAAATTGAAATTACATTTTTTCCTTTAGAAATGTGATTATTGCTGCGGCATGTTCTACACATCTCACATATGCGCCACTTTACAGGCAGACTAAGGCCCCCCCAGGCACGATATTTGATGGAATATTTCATTTTTATTGTTTCACTTTAAGCATCATTAAAATCATTGCTCCTTTAAAAACGATTGTTTAAAAACATTTTTTTGCATTGATGCATGTCCCCTAGGGCAGTACCTGGGTCCCCATAAACTTTTAATGGCCAATAATTTGCATACAAGCCTTCAATGAGGACTTTGGATTTTGCAGGTTCGAGTCCCGCATATGCCGATGTGACAGGCATGTTCGCCGGCAATAGCGCGCTTTCCATTTGCATGTATACCCAGTTGAAGTCTTAATTGACTTTAATTGGGCGCTATTAAATGTAGAGCGCCCATACTTGCTGGGAATTTTAGTAAATGACCCCCACAGTGTTTAAAAGGTCAAAGTGTACTGAAGGTAGGAGTAGACACAGAGGTCCTATACTATACTATTCAGAAGCTCCTACAGGGGTAGCGCTACACTAACATAAAAGTGCGCTGAGCATTCTAATGAGGGCAACTTATTAAATCACGGTGGTGGATTACCTGCAGACAACTATATATTTTATAACTTATATCACTTTGGAACACTTGGACTTTTTATTTATTTGTTCACCAGTTTATTTGGTTCATTATCACTGATGGTGTTCTTATTGTTTTTGTAATGATTTTTTAGTACAGAGATCATTTTCTCACCTATAATCATTTGAACACTACAAGCAATATTGTTATTTGGACTGTACAATCATTTGTTCATTTGCCCAATTGGCTTTAGCCTTTTTGGTGTCCAATTCACAGGTTTTATAAAATTTTGCTAATTTATTTTACATTATTATACTAATTTGTAATTTTGTGTATTTATTCAGCACATTGGTTGTATACATCCATTCAACATGGAGGTCACTTTATAAGTTTTTGTCAGACATACCACTACTTTGAGCGCTTCACTTTACCACTTTCACTTGCTTTTATATTACAGTACATCTGTTGTGCCGGCAGCTATCCACATTTGCATTGACAGCGCGTTTTTTTCCTTTTCTTTATTTCATATTCCGTTTATATTCAAACTGCTGCAGTCTGGATTCTGTACAAGGAGAAACCATTATGGATATCTTCGAATGCAGAGCCACACGTACGGTGAATACCGATGGTGTCTTTACTGTCATTAATAGTGACAGTGAGATTGGTGGCCTTTTTTTAAGGCTTAAAAACATCATGACTTCAGAGCTTCACCTGCAATGGGATGTTATATTTTTAGAACAATACATCTCTGAAGCTTTGGTACCCAGGAGTTTGAGGTGGGATGTCAATCCTCAACAGGGTGACCCAGACCTGGACTCCTGGTTCAAATATTTTAATGAGGCTGGTACAAAATTCCTAGATTTTCTGGTTACCAGAAAAAGGAATAGGCTACAAGCACTGGACAGGGAAATAAAAGAAATAAAGGACAAACTTTTGGCCTTTAAAAATTCTAATGAGTACAATTCTCTTTCTATGAATCTTCAAACACATCTAGAAAAAGAAGACAGAGACCAAAAAAATAAAAACATAAAAAATATTCTAGAGACTCGGGGGACTATAAATCTGGTGCAGTCTTTGGCTGGCAGAAATTTACTGTAGCCAAACGTACGTCAGAGACTCCTATGGAGGCAGACGCCAGTGCGAACAATACGGCAGGTGCCATCCAGCCTAATCCTGCCAGCCACAGACAAACTCCCCAGAATAGAGGGTGACAACCTAAGGAGGACCCTTCATTACCATACAGGAATAGGAATCCGAGTTCACGCACTCCATCTCTATCATACAGGGGTGGTGGAAACAATTTCAATAGGAGGGGTGGAAGAGGTAACTTTAGAGGTCACCAGCGTGACTCCAAACCCCAACACCAGAGAGAACAAGAGTATTATTCACATACAACTCTCCTTCTCAATATAATAATTATCCAGCCCCGCCCACATAATATGCAAATGTGACCCTCTCAACGCCCATACACTACCACATATAATAGGTTTGCCCCTTTACAAGATACCTATAATGATGATTATCGTCATTACATTGAGGATAATTATGAACCACCCTCATATAGAAACAATCAATATGATGAACATCTATATGAGAACCAGGTTTTTCAACAGGATACGCAGGGACGAAAAAGGGCTCCAGACCCAAAAGAGGGCGCAGAGGCAGCAGGAGAATCCAAAGGAAAAAGGAGAAAAACATAGTGGGCCAAGGCGTTTTTAATTTGAGTTCTAAGACACTAACTAATGATGAATTATCCATTTTAGATAAGGGTTTGAAATATGCCCTTCCAAAAAAGCTAGACAAATTCCATTCTTTTATTGACAAAAGTAAATTAGAAAAATTTATATTCAGAGATATCTTGTGTCCAAACCTTCAGGTACAGTACATTCTGGATTGTCGAATCCCTCTTTGTTTAACCCCCCTGTTCCTGTTGCTCCGGCTGTTAGCATTTTCAAGGATCTCGTTCTCAGTGATTTGGCCCAATTACCTATCAAAAAGCCCCGCAGTCACCTTGCGTTGCAAGCCGGTATCAAATCACTTAGCGAGAACAAGGACATAGTTATGCGCCCCGCCGACTAAGGCGGGGGTATTGTAGTTTTGGATAGGACAGATTATGAACTAGAGATGTATAAGATTCTTGGAGATGTTGAGACGTATAGACAAATACCTATCAATCCTACCAACAGTTTTAGGAACTAACTAGTGGCCTTGGTTGACAAAGGATTTGATATGAAAATTTTAAACCAAAAAGAGCGATCCTATCTGGTGCCTCTAGCACCTAGGATCCCTACTATATATTTTTTACCGAAGATTCATAAGGACCCCATCCACCCACCTGGTCGCCCCATTATAAGTGGCATTGATTCGGTCACCTCAAGAATCGGCCGATACATTGACCTTTTCTTACAGCCACTAGTCAAGCGTGTTCCTTCATATCTTAGAAATACCAGTCATACTATTCAGTTACTGGAACAGATAGACATACGGGGTGACTATATATTGGCTACGGCCGATGTTGCTTCCCTATATACCTGCATTCCCCACACTTTAGGTAGCTGTTACTTACTTTTTGAGTAAAGATCCTTGTATTACATAAGTTCAGTGCAATTATATCATAGAGCTGTTAGAGTTTGCCACAGCGCATAACTATTTTTGGTTCGACCAACGTTATTACATTCAGCAGAGAGGCGTCGCCATGGGGGCCAAGTTTGCCCCCAGCCTCGCCAATCTGTTTATGGCCAAGTGGGAGGAGGATGTCGTCTATCATGAGGGTGGTCCCTCCCTTGTCATTTGGGCCAGGTACATAGACGACATCCTCCTCCTCTGGGCTGGCAGTCCTGAATCTCTTGAATAATTTTTTTCCACGTTGAATGCTAATGATCGAGGGATTTCCCTCACTCATGAGTCTAGTTCCACCAAAGTTCACTTTTTGGACCTTGAGGTAGAGATTGATTTGGGACGTTTTAAGTTTCAAACATTTTTTAAGCCTACTGACAGGAATGGGTTTATCCCCATGGACAGCTGTCACCATCAATCATGGCTTAAAGCCGTCCCAAGGTGCCAATTTTAAGACTCCGTGGGAACTGTACAGACACAGAGACTTACATACAACAGGCTGCCACGTTGACCAAGGAATTTTTAGACAAGGGATATGATCCAATGTTCGTATATTTACAATATCAGGACATCTTAGAGAGACAGATAGACGTTCCTTGTTGTTGGATCGACCATTAAGAGTACAGGATAATTCACACAAAAGGGCTGTATTAACGTCATACTCTGTACAACATAAAGACATCAAAACTATATAGAATAGATATTGGGGTGTGTTGAGAACGGACAAGGTTCTCCGCCCATTATTACCAGAAAATGCCAAAGTCACATTCAGCTATGAGTAAGCATCATATGATGTGAAAGATGTTAGCCTTGTCCCTGTCTTCATTTCAAGTTTGTATGCTGTGCTGTGTTTTGGATTTTATATAATAAAAAAAGAGCATCTTTCACAGAGTGCGGCAGTCCAGGATTTTTTTCTTTTTGATTGCCTACATTGTGCAGAGCCAGCACCTGTGAGTTTAGAGTGGGGCGGAAGTATTTCATGGATACGGAGGCTTGAGAGCGGTAAACTTTTTCTCCTTAAAGTCACATTTAGAGGTGTCCCTTCATTACAGAGTAAAATTGCTCCAACTATAATTAACCCTCCCGTACGTCCATCCTTTTTTCATAATATGAAAGGATATTATCCCTGCAAAAAATGTGTGGTATGTTGTCATAACAAAATTGGGAAAGCCAAATCTTTGCAGTTTAGTTCCTCGGTTACCAATCAAACCTACCAAATCAAAGGTTTCCATACATGTGCTTCAAGATATGTTGTATATTTGATCACATGTCCATGTGGAAAACAGTACATTGGATGCACTACACGTACATTCACAATCAGAGTAGGGGAACATATTGCTAAGATTAAGGGTGGAGACACCAAGCACACAGTTCCCAGACATTACAGGGAACACCATGATCGCAACCCTGCTGGTACTAGTTTCTTGGTGATAGATAGCTACATTCCCCCATGGAGAGGCGGTGCCCCCACCAGGGGCGTTTCACAACTAGGGACATATTGGATATATGTTCTCCAATCATACCAACCGTGGGGTATGAACGTTGAGTGGGATGTTAATGCCTTTCTCAATAAGGCTTAATCCCCCTCCTCTTTTCTTTATCATTTACATTTGGATAGGTTCATAATTTTACATCTCCACTATACATCTCCTTAACACTCTTTTGTTCATATCAATATACTAATATTCCAATGAGTTTTGGTATCTGTACATTTAATAGTTAATATATGAATTGTATTGTTTTATGTCCCACGGTGGGGGTCAGCTCCACAGCTACATGACATGTTGCATCCCATTGGCCTGGGGGGCACCATTGGTGTCTTATCGAGTCCAATAGATGGCATACGTATGGCGAGATATATATGAGTTATATATTTTATATATTACAGCGTAGTGGCTGGCGCAAATATGTTTTTTATTTAATTACAAGTACAATATGTTTTCTTTTTCGGCCGGTTTCTCGCTTATTGGCCGATTTCCGGGACTTCTGACAGATCAGGATGTGATGGTTACATTCAGGATGAGGCTTGGCTTCAGCTGAGTCTATACTCCATTTTGCTGTAGACGCCCGCTAGAGGACCATGTTTTGAATGCGGGCGCCATTTTGCCGTGGTCCATCGGCGGGGTACGTCTTCAGGTCCCCCCCCAGCTGGGAATGTATATACGCCGGGGCCCGCATCTGTGAGTTCCACAGTTGTGGCCGCGGTGGTGCTCGTCTGGGACTCTGCACGTGGTCTGCATTTTTGCAACCAGCGCCCAATATTAGATTTATTTACCTGGTCCGGGCGCCATTTTGTTGTGGTTCCATGTCATATTGCAACTACATCTCATTTTATATATTTTATATGTAGCGGGTATTTAAATTGGGGGGGGGAGCATCTGGGTTATTTAACCCAGATGTACTAATTCTTAGGGAATCTGAGAATCCCTTTTTGTGGTTCTTGGAGGACTCTGATGGTGCAGGATTCCCTGTGGCCTGCTGGTGGCGTTGTCGCCCTGGGCTGGAGTTGAACCCGCACCGCAAGACTGCTCCCTTTTTGTCCTTTCCTGGTGCTGGTACAGCGGGGCGGGGAACCCGCTGTGACGCAGGGGGAGAGGAGATAAAAGGGGCGGACGCCCTGACCTTGGGGTTCAGAGTTGGAGGATGCGGCCGCACCCAGGCACCTTCAGCCTGGGTGCTGGCATTCCGGAGTTCCGGGCCCAGGTGCCCTTGACCTGGCCGGAGCGAGAGATGGAGTCCATCCCAGGCACCTTAAGCCTGGGGTGAGGTACTACTGCCGGAGCCTGGGGCCCAGTAACTTCGACTTGGTTCCACGAGGGTGGAGAAGTCCGAGGGGCCCTAAGGTGTTGGGACCCGTATCTGAGGCGAGGAGGCCGGGGAGTGTAACTCTTCCGGATAGTCCGGTACAGCATTAACCCGGTGACGGCGGGGCCTCTGGTAACTTCCTTGGAGGGATGTCTTCCCCCTGACAGGGGCTGCAATGTAGCAAAGGTAACTCCAGTTTCTGTTCACTAGAGTCGCTGGAAGAGACTCTGAAGCCAAAAATTCCATTTAACAGCCACTGTGCTTAGCAACCGTTGGTGAAACCTCAACGGTTTAGTTTTTTTGGAGGATTGTGCCTTGACCTACTCTCCACCAATACTGAACTGTTCTATGGGTCTCAAACTGTCTGCTCGCAAAGGAGTATTTGTTTGCCGTTATGGAATAAATAAGTGTTGGATCTTTTCAGTGTGTGGTACTCCAATTACTGGGAGCAAAGGGGGTTATCAGCAGAACAGACTTGGCTCTAAGCGTATACACAGGCCCGAATACAACTAGATACTGGCCTTCACCTCTACATGCTGTAATCGAGAGGACATGGGCCGTGGCGCACCTCGCTCTCCCCTCCAAGATACCCCTAGACCAGAGCCAGAATAACCGATAAAGAAGGGGGTGAGGGTGAGGGCCGCTACATATATATTTTTGCTTAGCAGTCTAGCGACAGATCGATACACTTACAGGTTATCGGTCCTTTTATACACATATTTCACAACTATAAGTATAATTCACATGTTCTCTCCAGCCAGAGAGAACTGAATTATACACATCATAACTTTCCACTTCCTGGGATCGAGGCATGAGCCACACACCAGAGTGAGGCTTGAGGTGCAAGCCATGGGGGCCATCTTTACCAACAGGAAGTGGCTTGTTAATTTATTTTTGCTAATTGTGGAGCTGGCCCTCAATTGGGGCATCCCCATACCTATAAATATGCAGTGGACGCAGCGGACCAGCACCCCAGAAGATGCCTTATTAGGACGAAACGTTGGGAAGGGCTCTGATAATGCCACTGCGTCATTTTGATCTTATATGCTTTTATATGTCTTCTCAAATGTGAGTGACCATTTTATATTTTACCATTAAATGTTCTAATTTTAAACGGAATCACACTATGTGGCACAATTTTTCTCCTTTTACCATATGATACATTGGGAGGATTTGTATATGATGTACCGTGGCTTAATCTATGGTGGATACTCATTGATGTCAAAGTTGTGAAACATCCCTGCCTGGTTTATATTGTAAGCTGTGCTTGCTGTACTTCTCCCTGGGTGTGTTACACCAATAAGCTTGTTTGACCCATCAGGCGTATGCCTTGCTGGGTCCAACTCGTCTGGTAAGCCTTTGATCATCATGGTGGCAGATTACCTGCAGACAACTATATATTTTATCACTTATATCAATTTGGAACACTTGGACTTTTTATTTATTTGTTCACCAGTTTATTTGGTTCATTATCACTGATGGTGTTCTTATTGTTTTTGTAATGATTTTTTAGTACAGAGATAATTTTCTCACCTCATAATAATTTGAATACTACAAGCAATATTGTTATTTGGACTGTACAATCATTTGTTCATTTGCCCAATTGGTTTTCGCCTTTTTGGTGTCCAATTCACAGGTTTTATTTAATTTTGCTCATTTATTTCACATTATTATACTAATCTGTAATTTTGTGTATTTATTCAGCACATTGGTTGTATACATCTATTCAACATGGAGGTCACTTTTTAAGTTTTGATCACACATACCACTACTTTGAGCGCCGCACTTTACCACTTTTACCAACTTATTAAATGTAGAGAGTGTTAATCATTTGGTGGCTCTAAATAAGAGCTACATTTACATTTGCTTTGATTCTTGCTGGAAGGGAAGGTTACAACATCCCCTTACCCATAGGTATCAACAAAGAAAAACCAAGGTCCTTTGCTAGAAGACTCTGATCCGGCCAGTGCTAACATATGAAACGGAAACCTGGGTGCTCTCATAGCAAGATGAAGTATGTCATAATGGCTTCAAGAAGGAACTCTTGAAAATGTGTTGTGCAGAATCTAAAGTAGAAAACCGGGGTTTCAGAACCAACTAGGAGATCGGTTAGTTGTTTGGTAACATTGCTGTTATATAAATTCACAACAGCATTAAAAATTGAATTAAAAAAATAATTAAAATCTAATAATCCTGCCAAGAGCATTCTATTAGTTGAGCCTATATCCCAAAGACAGGCCTAAATGGTGATGGAGATAAAGGATTCAAGAAGACACACCACAGATAAGTTATAGAAATTGGAAAGCAGTCTCTAGCAGCAAACTGGAATGAAAAAACTTTTTGAAAAATCCGAAGCTATTCCAGCTCGTAGGGCCAATGTGGACGATCAATCTCTTGTACTGAAAATGGAAAATGATGGAGATTGTGGTTGGTGGCCATAGGAAACATTGGCATGTTCATTGAAAAGTCAGGACACAATACTGATTTCTGTTGCACCTAACAACCATATCACTACTGCAATTATTCTAGGCTAGGTTTAGAAGGTACAAGACTTCTTTCTGCAGAAAAGAGTAGAAAGGTAAACTAACATTTTCTCACAGTTACTATTGTATAGTCTCATATAATGGCTACAGAAGCATTCCAACGTCATCTAAGGCGAGTATGACGGATGATCTGATTAAGATTGGGTCTGCTGGTATTTGGTTAGGACAATTCAACTGTTGCCCAGGGCAGCTTGCTCTTGTAATCAAGATTCCAGGAATGATACTCATTAGTGTAATAGGTTGTCATATCCGTATGTCCACTAGTGTGGTCAATAATATGACTGAAGAGACTTTTAATAAAATTTTGAAAAAAAACTCACAAAATAGGTGAAAAAAATCTTGTGTAATCATTAAGACTTTATATCCACCCCAAATGAGAGTGTCTTAAAACCTTCTGCATTCCATATGCCATCAAATCCTTGTTAAATCCTGGTTACACTGAGAAAATGTCTAATAAGAGATCCTTCACAATAAAAGTGCATCTTGTCCTATAAGATGTTCTTCAAGTATCCTGGAGATGATCTGTGGCCAAATTATATCCATGCAATTATAGGCAACCCTTCCCATTGTCCACCATCTATTCTTAGGAGCTCTGTAAATTATATCTTTTTTTTTATACCTCCTCTAGACAGAACTGCAAAATAGGAAAAAAAACAAAAAAAAAACAAACACAAATCAAGCACCACTGTCCTTAAAGCACAAAGACAGACAACACCATCTATATAATGAGGTGCCTTGTTCTTTTCTAGGCAGAAGCATCGGAGAAGTACACAACCTGTTGCAATTGCTACAGGCTTCCAATAAGGAGATGGAATTTCTTAGCAACAAGGTAAATCACTTAATCTATATTACACAATATTAGAGTCTGCTTCTATATTTTCCTTTCATGCATGTTGTCTTGTAGTAAGCATACCACTTAATGGGAGCCTAATAGTAGCTATAGTATCTTAGGTTTCCTATAGTCCTTGCTTGCTGTGCAGTATGTCACATAACGGGGCATAATAAGATTACTCAAGATATCAATATACTGGGCACTTCCCCAGTTAAAATATATATATATATATATATATATATATATATATATTTTTTTACAAAATTATAATTTTTAAACTGTGCATTACTTCTTTATGTATTCTTCTGTATATATACATAAATATATGCACATACAGCTGTATGTTAAAGATTAGGCCAAATTACGTATTTAGTTAATTTTGTAAGTCAAGAGTAGTAGTAAACAACCACCACACAACTTGTGCAGTACAAAACAATGTATTTTTAATTTTAATTTTTTTTTAAAAGATATGTTTATTCAGTTTTCACAAGAGTACACAAGAAAACTTCCCAAAAAACAACAAAATATAACAAAATTGCATTTTTTTTTAAAAACAAACCCATAGGGTTTAAATGGTAATGCACGGTAGATTTTTATTTTACAAACTTTCACAAGTAGAAGAAATTAGTAATTGTGAGATGTGCAAAAGTGTGAACCCAGTGAGAGCTATTAAAAAAATGTGGAATAGACTCCCTCCCTCAAGAATTAGCTCTGCCCAGCTCAGTAGATTGTTTAAAAAAAGCTGGATGCATTCCTAAATGAAAAAAAAAAAAACATAACTAGATATTAATGTATAGGTAATAACAGCAGACATTGTTGATCCAGATCTGATTGACTTCATGAAGGAATTATTGTCCCCTGATGGAGGAAATTAGTTCATACTTTGCTGTTTTTCTTTTATTCTTTTGCCTTCCTCTTGATCAACTGTGGGTATAGGGTTCTGTATATGGTGGTTTTCTATTTACTATTTTTTTTTTTCCATTGGTTGAACTAGATGGAGTTTTTTCAACCTATGTAACCCTAGTATTCAACAACACCCCATTTTGGGACTGATCACAGCTTGTACATACTTTTTGTACCCAGCAAAGTGTTTCTTAAGTTCTGTTGAAGGGATTCTTGACTACTCTTCCTTACAGATCCCTAATAATTCTGAGAGGTTCTTGTGTTATGTGGCATGTGCAGAATGTTTAAAGTATATCTAAGCCCATTATAATTATATTATTATAGGTATTTTATATACAATTTATGGAGAGCTTTACCTATTGTACATTTATGCCGTGTACACGCGATCGGTTTTACCGATGAAAACAGTTCGATGGACTTTTCTCATTGGACAAACCGATCGTGTATGGGCCCCATCGGTCTTTTTTCCATCGTTGAGAAAAAATAGAACATGTTTAAAATTTATCCGATGGGAAAAAAAAACGATAGCAAATTCCGATCGTCTGTGTGGAACTCCATCGGACAAAAAACCCACGCATGCTCAGAATCAAGTCGACGCATGCTCAGAAGCATTGAACTTAATTTTTCTCGGCTTGTCGGAGTGTTTTACGTCACGGCGTTTGCGACGGTTGGATTTTTGACTGATGGTGTATAGGCAAGACTGATGGAAGTGAGCTTCATCGGATTAGAATCCATAGGAAATCCGATCGTGTGTACAGGGCTTTACATCAAGCTTAAAAACCCATCTATAAACCGGTCTATAGCCTTTCCCTTTTTTAGCTTCATCTTCATAGCTTTCACATTTAGAATTCGGAATTTAACATTAAGTGGAATTTTTTGCTCAACGTGTCACACCACTGGCTGCCACACAAACACAGCACAATGGATACTACCCTCATGTTTAACAGTTAGCAAGGTGTTTTTTAATCAAATGCCTATCCTATTTTTCTCCAGACAAATCTTTGGTGATTGTGGACAAAGTGTTCAATTTTACTTAATTATTGCACAGTACTTGTTTCCAAAAAGTCTCTGGCTTGTCTAGATGGTGCAGATACCTCCAATGTTGAGGTTTGCTATGAGTTTGCAAATACATGGAATGATGCAACACTACTCCTGTGTCAGACAAACCTTCTTGCAGGTCCTTCACAGCCATTGAAGGGTTTGCCTTACATAGTTACATAGTTAGTCAGGTTGAAAAAAGACACAAGTCCATCCAGTTCAACCATAAAAAAAATAAAAAAAATAAAATAACATCATAAAATCCCATATACCCACAGTTGATCCAGAGTAAGGCAAAAAACCCCAGCAGAGCACGATCCAATTTGCTACAGCAGGGGAAAAAATTCCTTCCTGATGCTCCGAGAGGCAATCAGATTTTCCCTGGATCAACTTTACCTATGAATGTCAGTACCCAGTTATATTATGTACATTTAGGAAAGAATCCAGGCCTTTCTTAAAGCAATCTACTGAATTGGCCAGAACCACCTCTGCAGGGAGTCTATTCCACATTTTCACAGCTCTTACTGTGAAGAAACCTTTCCATATTTGGAGATGAAATCTCTTTTCCTCTAGACGTAAAGAGTGCCCCCTCCTCAGTGTTGACCGTAAAGTGAATAACTCATCACCAAGTTCACTATATGGACCCCTTATATATTTGTACATGTTGGTCATATCCTTCCTTAATCTCCTCTTCTCAAGAGTGAATAAATTCAGTTCCTCTAATCTTTCCTCATAGCTGAGCTCCTTCATGCCTCTGATCAGTTTGGTTGCCCTTCTCTGCACCTTCTCCAGTTCCCCAATATCCTTTTTGAGAACTGTTGCCCAAAACTGAACTGCATATTCCAGATGAGGTCTTACTAATGATTTGAACAGGGGCAACATTATATCTCTCTCTCTGGAGTCCATACCTCTCTTAATACAAGAAAGGACTTTGCTCGCTTTGGAAACCGCAGCTTGGCATTGCATGCCATTATTGAGCTTATGATCTACCAAAACCCCAAGATCCTTCTCCACTATGGATCCCCCAGTTGTACTCCCCCTGGTATGTATGATGCATGCATATTCTTAGCCCCCAAGTGCATAACTTTACATTTATCAACATTAAACCTCATCTGCCACATAGTCGCCCAATTAGGCAGTGCATTGAAGTCGGCTTGTAAATTGGAGACATCCTGTAAGGATGTTATTCCACTGCATAGCTTAGTATCATCTGCAAAGACAGAAATGTTACTTTTGATCCCAGACCCAATATCATTTATAAAGATATTTAAAAGTAAGGGTCACAACACTGAACCTTGGGGTACACCACTGATAACCTTAGACCATTCAGAGTAAGAATCATTAACCACTACTCTCTGAATTCTGTCTTTTGGCCAGTTTTCTATCCATTTACAAACTGATATTTCCAAGCCTATACCTTACACATTAGCCATGTGTGGGGAACTGTATCGAACACTTTTGCAAAATCCAAGTATACCACGTCCACAGCCACGCCTCTGTCCAAGGTTTTACTTACCTCTTCATAAAAGGTTTGTCTGACAACTTCTGTCTTTCATGAATCCATGCTGTTGCTTAAAATATTTTTTTCCAGCAAGAACTCGTCTAATGTGGTCTTTTATTAATCTCTCCAGTATCTTCCCAACTATAGAAGTTAATCTAACAGGTCTATAGTTACTTGGTAAAGACTTTGTTCCCTTTTGTAAATATAGGCACCACGTTCGCCCTGCGCTAATCCAGTGGTACTATTCCTGTGATTAATGATTCCCTAAAAATTAGATACAATGGCTTTGAAATTACAGAGCTCAATTCTTTTAGGATATGTGGGTGTATGCCATTTGGTCCTGGTGCTTTATTCTGTCTAAATATTGCTGGACCATATCACTTTTGAGCCATTGTGGATTTGGGGCTGTGTCACTATCAACCCCATTATGGACATGAGCTCCCCCATGCTCCTTTGTATACACAGAGCTGAAGAAAGTATTTAATAAATTAGCCTTCTCTTTGTCCCCAGTCAGCCACTCTAGATTATTTTGTAAAGGGCCTACATGCTCAGACTTCACCTTTTTACTATTGATATATTTGAAGAATTTTTTGGGGTTTGTCTTACTATCTTTTAAATTCTGTCGTTCATTTTGAATTTTTGCATCCTTGATTTCCTTTTTACATATTCTGTTATATTCTTTGTGTAGCACACAAATCCCTTTCTCCTGCTTACCTCCACCTGCAGCAGTGGGACACACCATGCCACATGCCCAGTACCCTCCATCTTGTAGAGGGTGAGCGGTGTTAATAGTTTTGGGTCCTGCAGCGAGTTACCTCTTTCCATTGGTTCTCGTCCCTAGAGAATAGTGAAGAGTCTATTCTCTCTCTCCCTGAAGAAGGCCATTGTCCAAACAGTATTAAACCGGATAAAAGAGTTCATTTTTCTTGCTCACAACTTGACAGGAAAGATTGGAGATAGAGACAGTTGAACAGGGAGGCAGGTTAAGGCACGCGCCACTTAGTTACCCTCGTCGCCACTCAAGCCTGAGTGGGATTTGCTCACCCGGATAGTCCCCTCTCACGGTCCTAGCAGCCGGTGTGGAGCACAAACATTTACTTTAAGTTCTTTTCCTAAGGATACGATCAGGATATTAGCCTCTAAGTCCTGAACTTCCCAGCACTTGTAACACTTGAGACCTTAGGTGCCAATGGGGCACGTTACAAGGCTTTTGGCGGATAATGGAATCCTTCCCTCTGTCAGGTAACCAGGCCTCTCCCGAGACAGTGACTTCCTTCACCGATCTCCTGGATAGGTCCTCCCCTGGTAACCTCTCCTTCAAAGTGGGTCACCCTCGCACGGGTAACCTGGGATTCCGCTGTTTGGCGTAGGTCTCAGCTAAAGGTGCTGGGCCTACCTGGAATGATGCAGCCTCGGGCTAAAGGTGCCCGGGACTGAACACACACAAGCACCCCTGGCCTGGAAGGCCAAAGGGCGCAAACTGCTCCCCGAATAATGGGGTCTGCCCCTTATGTATCCTCTCCCAGCATGCACAGCGGGTAGACCACACCCACTGCATGGCTGCCGAGAGAGGACACCCAATAGCGCTATAATGCCACCTGTGGTTCGACCTGAGACTTGGGCGACAGCACCACCTACAGGTCACAGGGAACTGTACTGCCAGGCAACATCACAACAGAGCAGAGGTCTAATAAAAGAATTTCAACAGCCCGAGCCTAACTATTTGCTCGGGCTAGCCCCTAAATTTAGGCATAGCGACCCCAGTTTTGGGGGGTCCGCTACATTTGTAACATTTAAATGACACTAGTGTTCCTTCATTTTTATATTTTTTTAAAGTTCTTTTCTTATAGTTTATAGCTTGTTTAACTTTGGCCGTGAGACACATAGGTTTTATTTTTAGCCTTTTAAACTTGTTGCCCATGGGAATATACTTTGCAGTGAGTTCACAACAGTCTTTTTGAAGAATTCCCATTTCTGTTCCGTGCCCATTGATGCCAATATTCTCTCCCAGTCTAAGTCCTGGAGAGCAGCCCTCATCCTTGGAAAATTTGCTCTCTTGAAATTAAGTGTTTTTATCTTTCCTGTATGTGATTTTTGCTTACAGCTAACATCAAATGAAATCATGTTATGGTCACTGCTATCCAGGTGTTCCTTTATCTGAACATTAGTAATACGCTCTGCATGGTTTTAGATTACCAGGTCCAACAGAGCATCATTCCTAGTTGGGGCCTCAATAAACTGGACCATAAAATTGTCCTGTAATAGGTTTATAACTTTTTGCCCTTTAACTGTCCCAGCAGTGCCATTACTCCAGTCAATTTCTGGGTAGTTAAAATCCCCCATTATTATCACCGTCCCAGCCCTTGCAGCCCTTTCCATCTGTGCAAGGAGCCGAGTCTCCACCTCCTCATTAACATTGTGTAGCGATACCCCCAGCTAAGAGAGCCGCTGAAATGATTTGTTTGGGCCCTGTAATGCACTGCTGTCAATTGGCTCTAACCTCTCCTGGCACAGTCAGTAGGGGATGGCAGAATTGTGTAACCTGTAACTCTCAGAGACACAATCATGCAATAAACACAGCAATAGGGTATGGCTATCAATAACCGTCTCTTCTGCACAGTAAATGACACAAACACAAGTGTACTTAACCCTGGCACTTTTACTGAGAGTGTTGGTTAAGCATAGAAAAAGTATACATGAACACATGCAGAGCCCTGCAATGAAAAGGGGTACTTTTGCAAACAGACAGATATAACAAAAGAAACTAACGGTCCCCGCTGCAGCTATTCTACCCCGTGGGTAAAATGTCTACGCTACTAAGTCAGGCCTGACTGTATAATGTAGAAGTTCTGCAGAGGAAAATCTTTGCTAGCAAACGGTAGTGCACTTTTGAAGAAACAAGTTATAATCCACAAAGAGAGAAAGGGTCTTGAACTTGGTGAACACAGGATAAGTCTTAGAGACTCCTAGATACTCAAGGCGCTGTCCCTCCGGTGTATGACTACAAGCACTAAAGTTAATTCTGAACAACAGTTATCTGGCCTAGGAGATCCTGTGTTTGTCTCTGAGCAGGTGCTCTCTCACCCAACCGGACCAGTCCGTGTCCGTATCTTCCGTTGCTGTGTCTCGGTACACAGATTCCACGACACCCGGGTCTTCGGTCCTCCTGGCAACAGTACAGTAGCAGTCGGATGATGTCCCGCAGGCTCCTCGGTGGAACGGAAGGCTCTTTGGAGAAAAGTCCTGGCTTCAGGCCTTGTCACACAGCAGACTCAAACAACAGTTCCACTTGCTGGACGGGCGGTGTCCAAAGAGAGCGAACTCAGTCCCGCCCCCCAGTTAAATAGCCCACCCCAGCAGTCCTTGCGCGGAGCAACGCACCTTGGGTGTCTCGTGGCATTCTGGGTATGGTAGTCTCTGAGGCCTAAAAGCAATACCCCGCTACTATTGGGTGGTCTATAACAACCTCCAATGATTAACTTTGAACTACGCACATCTGTATGCAGTTCCACCCATAATGCTTCAGACTCATCACACTCTCCATCCACCAGGTCCCCTTTCACACTTGCTTTGAGATCACTTCTCACATAGAGACAGACCCCTCCACCTTTCCTTTTTACCCTGTCTTTCCGAAAGAGTGCATAGCCAGGAATATTAATAGCCAGTCATGTGAGGAATGAAGCCAAGTTTCAGCAATACCGATTACATCATAGCTCTCCTGATGCACCAGAGCTTCCAACTCACCTATTTTGCTTTGCAGACTTCTTGCATTGGTGAACAAACACTTTAATGCATTAATATATCTTGACCGGTCACATACTATCCTCTTGGGTGTTCCGAGATTGCAACTAGGACTTGCTACTATACTTACGTTGGGTTTATGTGCTTTGGTTACCCTACCACTAATGCCCCTAATACTACCCTTTAGAATATGTTCCACGCTGACTATCTCTATCTCTGGACCCTCCCCCCTGACGCCTAGTTTAAAAACCCCTCTAACTTTTTGGCCATCTTCATTCCCAGCTGATCTGCACCCTCCTCATTTAGGTGCAGTCCGTCCCTTCTATAGTACTGGTTATCGACTGAGAAGTCGGCCCAGTCCTCCAGGAACCCAAACACCTTTATATACAAGCATTTCTCTATTTTATGAGCCACAGACTAATATAGCTGTTGTGCTTTTCCATTCCATATGTGGTATGACAGCAGAACCTGTCAGAGCATACAGAAAGCTGCAGTGTGGCAGGACCAGGGCCGTCGGAACAGGACAGGCAAAACAAGCAATTGCTTGGGGCCCCGAGCTGGCCTGGGGCCCCAGCCTGCTGCCTGTCACTGTCCTCGATTTTCGCCCGGAGCCGATCCGCGCATTGCAGCCTTAGAAAAAGGCCGCGGCTTCGGCCTAGCTCCGGAGCGGCGGCCATCTTGGTACACCCGGCGGTGACAGGCCGCCGCTATTGCTTATGGGAGTTGTAGTCCACAACGGCGGCTACGTGCTGATGCTCCTTGCTCCTGGGGGGAGGAGTCAGTGTCAGTCACAGTCACTCAGGAGGGCAGCGCAGGCGTGCTACAACTCCCATTGCGGTCGGATCATATTTTGCCCGCCAGACAGTGCCTCTGGAAAGGGTAAGTCAGTGAATGACTTTTTAATGGAGTGATAAAGTCTCTAATACTTCCACAAATAAAAAAGTAAATACGTTTTCTTGAAAAGTAGTAAAGAATCTGTCTTTCTTTGGCTCCACAAGCATGTACTTGTACATGATTTCTGTTCTTCTGTCCAGTAATTCAGCCAGATCAGGATCCCTGAATATTAGTGCGCGGCTGCAAACAACTTCCTGGTCACAGCAGCCTGCTTCTCCATCCCAATCCCCACTATTGGAGAAATGTCCAGTATCAGGGTTTTTTTTATTTTTTTATTTACTAAATAAAAAAAATAAAAAACCCTGATACTGGACATTTCTCCAATAGTAGGGATTGGGATGGAGAAGCAGGCTGCTGTGACCAGGAAGTTGTTTACAGGAGAAAAGCGCACGAATATTCAGGGATCCTAATCCTGGCCTGGATTACTGGACAGAACAGAAATCATGTACAAGTACATGCTTGTGGAGCCATAGAAAGATTGACAGATTCTTTACTACTTTTCAAGAAAACTTATTTACTATTTTATTTGTGGAACTATTAGAGACTTTATCGCTCCATAATTATTTTTGAATATTTTTATTATTTTAACAGTGGACATTACAGGGGGAGATGTGGACAGTACAGGGGGAGATGTGGACAGTACAGGGGGGAGATCTGGATATTACAGTGGGGGAGATGTGGACATTACAGGGGGAGATGATGTGGACATTACAGTGGGGGAGATGATGTGGATATTACAGTGCGGAGTCCCCCTGTCCATCCCACGGTCCCCCTGTCCATCCCACTGTCCATAAACAGTCCTAAGCAGCATCTTAATGTTAATGTGAGTGTGTATGTGTTTTAAGTATGTTGGATTATATGCAACAGCAGTATTTGCACTGTAAACCTTTTTTATTTATATAAAGTGTGGGTGAGCTTAAACTGTATCGCTATGCTGTGGTTCCTGTAGGCTTTGCGTTAGTGCGCGGGGGGGGGGGGGGGGGGTTGTTTTGGGCCTCCATGTCCATTTTGCTTGGGGCCCCCAAATTCCTTCAAATGGCCCTGGGCAGGACAGACACTGAGGCCGAGTTCCAGGACGGGGTCCAGTGGTTGGAAACCACTGTTCTAAAATAGATCTTGTCCTGAGTTTTACAATTTCCAAGGAAATTACGATAAAGTGTCAATTGCAAACTTGAAGCATTTTATAGTTCTTCCCTACTTCATAAATATCAATTAGCTTCCTTTTCAGATCCTTTCCTAGTTGCTCTTGGTTGTTGAGTAACAGTCCAAAGTTTGTAGTGTCAGATTTTATCAGGATCTGTATAATTTTTTTTACAGAATTACAAAATATAAATAAATAATCACTTTTAAAGGAAAAAGAGATAAATAAGGTCAGAGACCTTGCAAAGTATCCAAAACGGTACATGCCACAATTACTATTCTGTGTTGCTTTAGGGCTGGTTCACACCAAATGCGTTGTGGGACAGGCTTGCTCCATGCATGTGTAGCGCACAAACCCCTGTCTTTACCTGCATTTAATTAGGCTCCTCGCAGGCAGAGAGAGGCACACCGCACCACAAGCCCGTACCCTCCTGTGTGAGGAGGTTGAGCGGTGTTAGTTTCGGGCCTGCCTGCGGCTGGAGTTGAATTCTCCCCGAGGATGACTCTCACCTCTACCTTGAATAGATGCGAGTTTTTATTTCTCCCCAGAAATAAACTGTCCACACCAACTGAAAGTCCAACTTCTATATTTATTTCACACTGGATAACAAATAGTCTCTTTAACAGCAGACAGGTTGGACAAGACACAGAACAGCTTAGGTGGGAGGAGGTCCAGGCACAAACTTAAATGATTTCCTCAGACTGTTAAGGTTTCACGAACAGTTTTGGCGCACTATCTCTGCCACAGACCGTGAGGTTGGTCTCTGCCACAGACCTGGTGAATAAAAGTCACTGCCACTGACTTGGAGAATGAGTCACTGCCACTGACCTGGTGAATAGGGCCTTGCCCTATGAAGTCACTGCCACTGACTTGGTGAACTACCTTCTTGAAGTATTTGGCCCATGTAAAGGAGAAAACTATCCCTCCGGAGAGTTACCAGAGGCCCTCACCGTCACCACGACTCTGCGCTGGGTCTTCGGAAAGGGTTACCTCCCTGGCCTCCTCATCTCAGATACGGGTCCCCTCGCAAGGCGGCACCCAGGGAGCTCTCGATCCTTAGCGGACCCCAGCCGAAGGTTGCTGGGCCCTGGGCCTTCGAAAATAGTACCTCACCCCAGACTGAAGGTGTCTGGGATGGAACAGGAACCAGGCCTCCGGGCCTAGGGCCTCCGGAGATGACACACGCACCCAGGCTGAAGACCCCCCTTGAAGATGGCCGCCCCCCCTTTTATACCCTCTCCCGACAGGCACAGCAGGTTCCCCGCCCCGCCGTACCACTGCCGAGAGGGGACAAAAAGGGCACAGCCCTGTGTCAGTGGTTCAACCCTGGCTTACGGCAACAGCGCCACCTGTAGGCCACAGGGAACTGCACACCAACACCATCTCCCATGGACAGAAATGGTCCATGAACCCTAAGAATCAGTGTGTCTGAGCCTAATTACCACTCAGACACTTCCCCTAAATTTAACACCCCGCTACACATGCTTCCCGCACTGCCCTCAAAGCACATTGCCTTTGTGATCTATCAAGATTTAGATTTGCAGAATAGACGCCCTCAAGAACTAGCTCCGGTCAGCTCAGTACATTGTTTTAAAAAAGAGCTTGATGCATTCCTTAATGCACAAAATGTAACTACATTCTAACATTTATAGGTAATAACAGCAGAGGTAGTTGATCCAGGGAATATCTGATTGCCTCCTGGGGGATCAGGAATGAGTTTAATTTTCCCCCCAATGAAGCAAATTGGATCATGCTTTATAGGGTTTTTTGCTTTCCTCTGGATCAACTGTGGTTACAGGAAAAGGTTTCTTGACCTTTTTTCCGTCCCGGCACCCTTTAACCACTTAACGACCGCTCACTGTATATATACGTCGGCAGAATGGCACCGACAGGCACAATCACGTACAGTGTACGTGATTGCCTTTGTACAGTTGGGGGGTCCGATCGGACCCCCCTCCTATACAGTGAGCAGTCGTTATTCGTTGGGGAGCGATCCGTCATGAGGGGGCGGCCATTCGATTCCGGCCACCCCCCCGTGATCTCTCCCGGCGAATTGGAAATGCTCCCTCTGCTGTGTAATGTTTACACAGGCAGAGGAAGCAGGAGGAAGTGATGTCATCTCTCATGCGGCGCTCACATATACCGAGCGCCGTACAAGAGAAGACACACAGGTCAGTACACTAACACTACACTGACACCAGGACACATAGGCACACAAATCGTACCCCCCAGGCCCCCCCAGATCACCCCCCAGCCCCCAGTCACAGTGTCACTGATTGCAGTGACCATTTATTTACTGATCACTGCAATCAGTGACATTTGTGACTGTAAAAGTGTCACTAAAGTTAGTTTTAGGTCCAGTGTAGCCCCCTAACCCCCCCTAATAAAGGTTTAACCCCCTGATCACCCCCCAGATAACCCTTTCACCCCCTAGCACCGCCGTCGCTAAGCGATCATTTTTCTGATCGCTGTCTTAGCGTCGGTGATGCAGATCGGTAGCCAGTAATTTTTTTTAGGTTCGCCGCAGGTTTTTATAGCGTCGGGTACCCCCATAAATGATCTAATAAAGGTTTAACCCCCTTGATCGCCCCCCCAGGTAACCCTTTCACCCCCTATCACCACTGTCGCTAAGCGATCATTTTTCTGATCGCTGTCTTAGCGTCGGTGATGCAGATCGGTAGCCAGTTATTTTTTTTAGGTTCGCCGCAGGTTTTTATAGCGTCGGGTACCCCCATATATTACCTAATAAAGGTTTAACCCCCTTAATCGCCCCCCAGGTAACCCTTTCACCCCCTATCACGACTGTCGCTAAGGGATCATTTTTGTGATCGCTGTCTTAGCGTCGGTGATGCAGATCGGTAGCCAGTAATTTTTTTTAGGTTCGCCGCAGGTTTTTATAGCGTCAGGTACCCCCATAAATTATCTAATAAAGGTTTAACCCCCTTGATCGCCCCCCAGGTAACCCTTTCACCCCCTATCACCACTGTCGCTAAGCGATCAATTTTCTGATCGCTGTCTTAGTGTCGGTGATGCAGATCGGTAGCCAGTAATTTTTTTTAGGTTCGCCGCAGGTTTTTATAGCGTCAGGTACCCCCATAAACTATCTAATAAAGGTTTAACCCCCTTGATCGCCCCCCAGGTAACCCTTTCACCCCCTATTACCACTGTCGCTAAGCGATCATTTTTCTGATCGCTGTCTTAGCGTCGGTGATGCAGATCGGTAGCCAGTAATTTTTTTTAGGTTTGCCGCAGGTTTTTATAGCGTCAGGTACCCCCATATATTATCTAATAAAGGTTTTAACCCCCTAATTGCCCCTAGTTAACCCTTTCACCAGTGATCACCATATAAGTGTTGCGGGTGACGCTGGTTAGTTTGTTTGCTTTTTATAGTGTCAGGGCACCCGCCGTATATATAACCCAATAAAGGTTTAACCCCCTGATCGCCCGGCGGGTGATATCAATTAGGTTTTAGCGTCAGAGAGGGTCTGCGTCACACCCCAGGCAGCGTCAGGTTAGTGCCAGTAACGCTAACACCCACGCGTGAAGCATACACCCCCCTTAGTGGTATAGTATCTGATCAGATCAATATCTCATCTGATCAGATCTATACTAGCGTCCCCAGCAGTTTAGGGTTCCCAAAAACGCAGTGTTAGCGGGATCAGCCCAGATACCTGCTAGCACCTGCGTTTTGCCCCTTCGTCCAGCCCAGGCCACCCAAGTGCAGTATCGATCGATCACTGTCACTTACAAAACACAACACACATAACTGCAGCGGTCGCAGAGACAGGCCTGATCCCTGCGACTCCAGTGCTGTAGGAGGTGATTTCACCACCACAGTTAAAAAAAAAAAGCATATATGCCGAAGCATTGGGGCAGCAGGGGCGGAGGAGCGATTTTGCTCCTAATGCCGCGTACATACGGTCGAAATTACGACGGAGGCTTGCCCGTGGAAAAGTCCGACCATGTGTGTGCGGCATAACTTTTTTGCGGGAGGATGCCCCCATGCTTCGGCATATATAAATAGTGCGAGTATGCCCATCATTAGAAGTGGGTGAATGAAGGGCAGTATTCTAATGGTGGGCATACCCACCGATCAATCTCTTTTTTCGTTCAGCCAACTGGCTGCATGAAAAAAAAAGATTACAATACATGTCCAACAAGGACCAGCAACGTACTGGTATGTTGCTGGACTTTGAATGTTTATACCAGAATGATGCCTGCGGGTTTAGGTATCATCTTGGTATCATTCTTTTCAGCCAGCGGCCGGCTTTCATGTAAAAGCAATCCTAGTGGCTAATTAGCCTCTGGACTGCTTTTACAAGCAGTGGGAGGGAATGTCCCCCCCCCCGGATATAAAAAGCGCCATTGGGAAATTGGGAAAGCATTTTATCACACCGATCTTGGTGTGGTCAGATGCTTTGAGGGCAGAGGAAAGATCTAGGGTCTGGAAGACCCCAGTTTTTTCAAAAAAGAGTACCTGTCACTACCTATTGCTATCATAGGGGATATTTACATTCCCTGAGATAACAATAAAAATGATAAAAAAAAAAAAATATATATGGAAGGAACAATTTAAAAATAAAATAAAAAAGCAAAATTAATAATAAAAAAAAAAAAAAAAAAAAAAGCACCCCTGTCCTGCCCTGCTCTTGCCCAATGGCGAACGCAAGCGTCGGTCTGGCGTCATATGTAAACAGCAATTGCACCATGCATGTGAGGTATCACCGCGAAGGTCAGATCGAGGGCAGTAATTTTAGCAGTAGACCTCCTCTGTAAAGCTAACGGGGTAACCTGTAAAGGCTTTTAAAGGCTTTTAAAAATGTATGTAGTTTGTCGCCAATGCGCGTTTGTGCGAAATTTTAAAGCATGTCGTGTTTGGTATCTATGTACTCGGCCTAAGATCATCTTTTTTATTTCATCAAACATTTGGGCAATATAGTGTGTTTTAGTGCATTAAAATTAAAAAAAGTGTATTTTTCCCCCAAAAAATGCGTTTGAAAAATCGCTGCGCAAATACTGTGTAGAAAAAAAATGTAACACCCACCATTTTAATCTGTAGGGCCTTTGCTTTAAAAATATATATAATGTTTGGGGGTTCAACATAATTTTCTTGCAAAAAAAAAATATGTTTCCATGTAAACAAAAAGTGTCAAAAAGGGCTTTGTCTTCAAGTGGTTAGAAGAGTGGATGTAAGCTTCCTAATGTTGTGTATAAAATGCCAGAACAGTTCAAAACCCCCCCCAAATGACCCCATTTTGGAAAGTAGACACCCCAAGCTATATACTGAGAGGCATGTCGAGTCCATGGAATATTTTATATGTTGACACAAGTTGCGGAAAAAATACAATTTTTTTTTTTTTTTTTGCACAAAGTTGTCACTAAATGATATATTGCTCAAACATGCCATGGGCATATGTGGAATTACACCCCAAAATACATTCTGCTGCTTCTCCTGAGTACGGGGATACCACATGTGTGAGACTTTTTGGGAGCCTAGCCGTGTACGGGACCCCAAAACCAAGCACCGCCTTCAGGCTTTCTAAGGGTGTAAATTTTTGATTTCACTTCTCACTGCCTATCACAGTTTCGGAGGCCATGGAATGCCCAGATGGCACAAAACCCCCCCAAATGACCCCATTTTGGAAAGTAGACACCCCAAGCTATTTGCTGAGAGGTATTGTGAGTATTTTGCAGGTCTCGCTTTTTGTCACAAAGTTTTGAAAATTGAAAAAAAAAAATATATATATATATATTTTCTTTCTTCATTTTCAAAAACAAATGAGAGCTGTAAAATACTCACCATGCCTTTCAGCAAATAGCTTGGGGTGTCTACTTTCCAAAATGGGGTCATTTGGGGGGGTTTTGTGCTATTTTGGCATTTTATGACCTTCGAAACTGTGATAGGTAGTGAGGAGTGAAATCAAAAATTTGTGCCTAGAAATCCTGAAGGCGGTGCTTGGATTTCGGGGTCCCGTACACGGCTAGGCTCCTAAAAAGTCCCACACATGTGGTATCCCCGTACTCAGGAGAAGCAGCAAAATGTATTTTGTGGTGTAATTCCACATATAATCATGGCATGTGTGAGCAATATATCATTTAGTGACAACTTTTTGTAATTTTTTATTTATTTTTTGTCATTATTCAATCACTTGGGACAAAAAAAAAATATTCAATGGGCTCAAGAGGACTCTCAGCAATTTCGTTGGGGTGTCTACTTTCTAAAATGGGGTCATTTGGGGGGGTTTTGTGCTATTTTGGCATTTTATGGCCTTCAAAACTGTGATAGGTAGTGAGGAGTGAAATCAAACATTTGCGCCCTTAGAAATCCTGAAGGCGGTGCTTGGTTTCCGGGGGCCCGTACGCGGCTAGGCTCCCAAAAAGTCCCACACATGTGGTATCCCCGTACTCAGGAGAAGCAGCAAAATGTATTTTGGGGTGCAATTCCACATATAACCATGGCATGTGTGAGCAATATATCATTTAGTGACAACTTTTTGTAATTTTTTTTTTTTTTTTTAGTCATAATTCAATCACTTGAGACAAAAAAAAAATATTCAATGGGCTCAACATGCCTCTCAGCAATTTCCTTGGGATGTCTACTTTCCAAAATGGGGTCATTTGGGGGGGTTTTGTACTGTCCTGCCATTTTAGCACCTCAAGAAATGAGATAGGCAGTCATAAACTAAAAGCTGTGTAAATTCCAGAAAATGTACCCTAGTTTGTAGACGCTATAACTTTTGCGCAAACCAATAAATATACGCTTATTGACATTTTTTTTACTAAAGACATGTGGCTGAATACATTTTGGCCTAAATGTATGACTAAAATAGAGTTTATTCTATTCTTCTTATAACAAAAAGTAGAAAATATCATTTTTTTTCAAAATTTTCGGTCTATTTTTGTTTATATCGCAAAAAATAAAAATCGCAGAGGCAATCAAATACCATTAAAGAAAGCTCTATTTGTGGGAAGAAAAGGATGCAAATTTCGTTTGGGTACAACATTGCATGTCCGCACAATTTACAGTTAAAGCAGCGCAGTGCAAAATTCTGAAATCACCTCTGGTCCTCTAGCTACCAAATGGTCCGGGGCTTAAGTGGTTAAAAATTAGGCACCCGAGCCTTAAAGCATTTGTTACTTACCCCAACACTTCATATTCCTGATATGTGCCTGCTGTACCATATACTTGTATGAGAAAGTATTCCTGTTCTCTTTGTATTGCTTCCTTTGTGTGAAATCCCTGGTGATCCTGCCAGTCACTTTGCTTAACCACTTCAGCCCCGGACCATTTGGCTGGCCAAAGACCAGAGCACTTTTTGCGATTCGGCACTGCGTCGTTTTAACTGACAATTGCGCGACCGTGCGACGTGGCTCTCAAACAAAATTGACATCCCCTTTTTCCCACAAATAGAGCTTTCTTTTGGTGGTATTTTATCACCTCTGCGGTTTTTATTTTTTGCTATAGAAACAAAAATAAAGCGCCAATTTTAAAAAAAAAGCAATATTTTTTACTTTTTGCTATAATAAATATCCCCCAAAAATATATAAACATTTTTTTTTTCCTCAGTTTAGGCCGATACGTATTCTTTTACATATTTTTGGTAAAAAAAAAAAATTGCAATAAGCATTTATTGATTGGTTTGCGCAAAAGTTATAGTGTCTACAAAATTGGGGATAGTTTTATGGCATTTTTATTAATATTTTTTTTTTACTAGTAACAGCGGTGATCATCGATTTTTATCGTGACTGCGGCATTATGGTGGACACATGGGACACTTCTGACACTTTTTTGGGACCATTGTCATTTTTACAGCGATCAGTGCTATAAAAATGCACTGATTACTGTAAAAATGACACTGGCAGTGAAGGGGTTAACCAGGATGGGGCGCTGAAGGGGTTAAGTGTGTCCTAGGGATGTGTTCTAACTGTAGGGGGGATGGGCTACGTGTGACACGACACTGATCACCGCTCCCGATCACAGGGAGCTGTGATCAGTGTCCTGTCACTAGGAAGAATGGGGAAATGCTTGTTTACATCAGCATTTCCCAGTTCTTCCTCTCCGTGAGATGATCACGGGTATCCCCCCGGACATCGAGTCCTCGGGACCCGCGTTTGGACTCACGGAGCTTGCGGCGGGTGGGCAAGCTCGCCCACAATGCTGCGTCTTAAAAAGGGACTTACAGGTACATTAATCTGCCTGTACGTGCCATTCTGCCCACCTATATCGGCGTGAGCCGGTCGGCAAGTGGTTAAAACTGACCACACTAAGCAGGAGAATGCAGCGTGGTCAGTTCTCTAGCTATGCTGGGAACTCAACCTATTCTCCTTCAATGATCAGATTTGTCCTGACACGCCCCCGCTGCACAGCCATTTACTGGCAAGCCCAATATGCTGCTATGCTGCTTCTTCTTGATAATAAAGTTGTTGTTGTTATATATATATAAATATATATACAGTGGAACCTCAGATTGCGAGTAACGCGGTTAACAAGCGTTTCGCAATACAAGCAATAATTTTTTTTAAATCCTGACTTGGTTTGCGAGTGTTGTCTCGCAAAGCGAGCAGGATTCAAGCCTGTGCCGTGTGCAATACCTCATTTGGCCAGAGGTGCTGGGGCGTCGGAGCCGATCGGAGCCGTTCTGAGCCGTTCGGAAATACTCCGTTCCCGAGTGTTTCCAAACCTTTCCGGGGGTTTCCGAGGGCAGCTGAACGATCTCTGAGTATTTCCGAATCTCTCAGGCGCCCCCCTCAGGCCACATGCGGTATTGCATGCCATAGAAGTCAATGTGGAACTAATTATTTTAGTTTCCTATTGACTTCTATGGGTAAACTTGCTTTGATATGCAAGTACTTTGGATTACAAGCATTCGCTCCTGCTGCTATCAATCTGCCTAGTGAGCGGAGAGCACAGCATTGGATTGAGATCAGGCTCAGGAAAGTTTAAGGCCTCATGCACACTGGACATTAAAATAACGTTATAAAAACGCCAGTATCGTTTTTTTATAATTTTTTCCACGTTAGCGTTTTTTTGGGGGGAAATTTTTTTTTTCAATGGATCCAAAATGTCCAAAAACACGGGTGAGCCGCGTTTTTGAGCGTTTATCGACATTTATCAGCGTTTATCAGCATTAGAGCTTTTTTTTTTTTTTTTTACTGCTCAAAAATGACACTGCCCAAAACTGCTGACATCAGCCTATGTGTGCATGGACAAAATGATGAACAGTTTAATGACTGTAGAAAAAAACGTCTACAGCCAAAAACAGCTGCTGTAAAAACGTAAAAAAAAACGTCCAGCGTGCATGAGGTCTAAGGGGGGTAATCTATGGCACAGAAGGTTTTTATTCTTAATGCATATAATTTATTAACCTCCCTGGCGGAAATCCCGAGTCTGGCTTGGGGTGAGTTTTTCATGCTAAGAGCGGTAACCCCGAGCCAGACTCGGGATTGCATTGCAGGATACAGGGAAATTACTTACCTTGTTCCCTGGATCCTGCAATGTCCTCCCGCAGTGTGTGCGAGCTGTCTCCTCGCTCGATTCACACTGCCGAGTGCCGGGGGGGCGGAGTTCGGCGCCAAATTCAAAAAGTAAAAAACACAGTATACATACATGTAGCGGGTATATGCTTTTCTCTCATGTTTGAATTTGGTGGGGATATCTGTAATGTATGGTTCCCTGGGGCCCAGCGGGTGGCGCTGTCGCTTTGGGCCCGGGGTTGAGCCATCATTGCAGTGCCGTACCCTTTTTGGCCTCTCGCAGCATGAGTACAGCGGGGGTTGCTGGGCTTGCTGGGGGAGGGTATAAAGGGGTCGGCCATTTTGGTCACGGGGTTGTCGAGTCCCAGGCACCTTCAGCCTGAGGGCTGTGGTTTGTGGTCGGTGTCCAGGCGGCCTAGGCCTGGACACCCGGAGCTCGTGTTCCACCCCAGGCACCTTCAGCCTGGGGTGAGGTTCTCGGTTGGAGGCCTGGGGCCCAGTGTCCTCCGCTGGGCTCCGCGAGGGAAGGATTTCCTAGGGGACCCTGGGCGTGGGGTACCCGAATCCAGAGGCGTAAGGGACTGGAGGAGTTACTCACCCGAAGACCTGGTGCAGCAGATTGCCGGTGCCGGGTGAGCCTCAGGAGACCGCCCGGAGGGGTATCTTCCCAAACAGGGGCCGAGTGCAGTCAGGAGGAAGGTTCACCGCTCACCCGGTCGGTGGCAGCGACCAAGATTCTCAGCAGGTGGCAGAGACCCTGTGCCAAACCTATTCGCTGATAGAGGAATAGGAGAGTTCATTGTGCCTGGGCCTACTCATATCCACACCCCCTGTCTGTTCATTGCGGGAGTCCAACTGATTGTGTTTCATCCTGACATTGGAAAATAAAGGAGTGTTGGACTTTTATTGGTGTGGGGCTCATTTACTGGCAGACACTGTTCCACAGAAGAAGCGGAGGCTCCAAACACCGAACACCGACCCGAAGGTAAAGAAACTTTGACCCCGCACTCTCTCCTCCAGGATACCCCTAGACAAGCAGTAACCAGCCAGCAGAGGAGTGAGAGAGTGGAGGCCGCTACATACAGTATACTGTAATCTTACAGATTACATTACTGTATCAAATAATTACACATCCCCTTTGTCCCTAGTGGTCTGTCCAGTGTCCTGCATGCAGTTTTATATTATAAAAACTGTTCTTTCTGCCTGGAAACTGGAGATTGTCCATAGCAACCAAAAAGTGTCCCTTTATGTCAAAAGTGGTTTTAGACCAGCCAGAAAACAGCGATAATAAATTAGAATCACTTGCAGAATTGAGCGATAGCGATTTGTGGGGAAATTCGTCATCAAACACTAAATCTAATGACAGCGACAATTCTGCAACTGAGCAAATTTCAGTGTTTTTGATTTGATTACATTATTGAACAATTTTTATTATAATTACATTACTATTTGTTATAATTATTTATAGTTATTTATTATATTATAATTTATGATTTGTGTTTCAAACTTTATCATACCAGGATGTCTACTAGACTCTTGTTTGGTCAGGTTTAAGTAAGTAATTACTAAGAATTGCAGGCCTACAATATAAAACTCCAAATTTCCATGCAAAATAATTGTACCGCTTTTGGTACATAATTCCAGACAGAATCATACCGCCAGGGAGGTTAAGGGAAAAAACTTTTAGGCTTTAGTATCACTTTAAAGGATAAGTTCACCTTTTATAAAAACTAATTGCACATCTTTTTTGTAGGTAAAAAACTAATTAGCATTTTTTTTTAAACTGCAGCCTGTAAAGCATTGCACCCACAATCAGCAGATCATGGGAGCAATGTCAGGCTCCTGCAGACTCTCAGTTAGCTGTCTGCCCATATCTGCTTATCAGCACCCTTGTAGTTCATGGAGAACTTCAAGCCGTCTGCTGCGGCGGCTGACAGTACTTTTAGTTCATTCAATCACAGAATTTTACGAATAAATGATGGCCTTGCTGTTTTTAAATTGGAACAGCAGGTGTGGGGAGAGGATCCCCTGCCCGCTGTCACCAAATATAGGTGTAACATGTAATATGTTACAAAGGCGAACTTATCCTTTATTGGTACATACCAGCACTCCTCCTGTTTTAAATGCATGTCTTCCCATTACACATGCAGTTGTTGAGAGGACCTTCCACAAAACCTGCCCCCCCCAATCCCCCTCTGTCCTTCTATTCATAGGGTGGGCTAAACATTACAGCTGTGTGCCCTCTAGTGACCACTTTGGATCGTGCAAACTGCTGCTCCCTCCATCTCAGAGAGACTACAGCAAAAAACAGTGCCCAGTTTTCTATTGTGAAGCTGATTATTGTTTATACAAACTTCTTGTATTGCCCTAAAACATGGGCAAGTATAGTGAGAATTATCCACAAAAGCAACATATAGCATAGCACTGGACTTTCAAAGGCATATAGGAAATGGCACCGCAACAACAAAATTGTAAAACCTATAAAGTTTATTGTACAAAAATAGTTTAAAAAAAACATGTAATGCATATCCAATATAATTTATAGGGTTCTCAAGATTTTCCACATGATTACATAATATGAAACACATATCAGCTGAACGTGTTTCGAATAATCCTACATCTTCATCAGGAGCATAGGTGGATGAGATCCTTGCAGTTGAACCCAATCATGTTAAAAACATGGAATGTAAACATCAATTGAAGAGTGGTTAAAATAAGACTTCATTACCAGGAAGGGAACACGAGGAAACAGTAGATGATCTGAGGAAACTCCATTACTACACAAGGGATGCCCAAAGGAGCGATCTCCAGTTGGAGATCGCTGGACATGGAGGCTGGAACATCATGTGAAATTACAGATTGATGATATCCTGGGACATAGACCTTTTACGGTCTTCCCCTGTGAATCCATTCTGGTCTAAGAGCTACCTCCTTTTCTGAGACTGTAATGACCGTTGGATGGGCTTGGTGGCTCCTTTTGGCGTCCCTTGTATAATAATGGAGTTTACTAGGGTAATTTGCTGTTTCTCCATGATCCCCTCCTAGAATTAAAGGCCTTTTTTTAACCACTCTTCAATATATGTTTACATTCCATGTTTTTAACATGATTGGGTTCTAATGCACGGATCTCATCTGCATATGCTCCTGTTTAAGATGTAGGATTTTTCAAAACACCTTCAGCGGACATGTGGAATGTTGTTTCGTGCTATGTAATCATGTGGAAAATATTGAGAACCTTATATATATATATATATTTTTTTTTTCAAGAGATTTCATTGAGAGATATAAACAGTACAGAGCAATAAAACTGAAAATTTAATTCAAATACTTATCGTAATTTTCCTTTCCTGACGAGCTCCATGTCAGCAAAGCTGGGTGAGGCCCCGCCCACCCCCTACGTAATCAGGACTTTAACTATAAATTTTTTGCTCACCGCAGCCTCAGTGTTTCGTAACTATTACTACTTGACTGGGCGGGTTCTGTGCTGACATGGAGCTCGTCAGGAAAGGAAAATTACGGTAAGTATTTGAATTCAATTTTCCGTTTTCCTGATGGCTCCATGTCAGCACAGCTGGGAATTAACTAGCCACACACGGGAGGGTTATGCTTGCGAAAAAAATTGTTGTAGCTGCCTTGCATATCGTCTCCAAGGACACCTGTCCGACCGCAGCCCAGGAGGCAGAGACTCCTCTTGTGGAATGCGCTGTGACCCCCTCAGGCACCGGCAGACCTTTGGCTCTGTAGGCCAAAGATATCAATTTAACCAGCCACGTAGCGATCACTCTGCTAGAAGCTTTCAGGCCTTTACGGGCACCATTTGGTATAATGAAGAGATTGTCCGACTTCCTGAGTTTGGCTGTCGCGTCCACATAGGCTCTCAGGGAAGCTCCTACGTCAAGCGGATTTGGATCCTGAGAGTTTTCTGCGAGCAATAGTGGGAGGGTGATTTCCTGTGTCATATGGAAGGTAGAGGCTACCTTAGAGACAAACCCCAGCATTGGCCTGAGCACCGCTCTATCCGGGAAGAAGGAGAGGAAGGGCTCCTTAAACCCTAGCGCAGCCATCTCGGACACCCTTCTGGCTGAGGTTACTGCCACAAGAAAGGCAGTTTTCAATGTGAGATGCCACAGAGAGACTGGAGAGGCAAAGGTGTTTGATGATAGGAAGTCCAAGATTAAGGGTAGGTCCCACTTCGGAAATCTTGGCAACTTTGGCGGTCTCAGGCGGATGGTTGCTCTGAAGAATTGAATCACCAACTTTTCAGTGGCCCATTGGACACCCGAAAAAGCAGAGATAGCAGACACGTGAGTCTTCAACGTGCTTGTGGAGAGACCGAGTTCCAAGCCCGCTTGGAGGAACTCCAGGATGTGGCAGACTTTTGGCGAGTCGGGCAGAAAATCATGTCTATGAGCAAATTCCAGGAACTTATTCCAGGTCCTGCTGTAGGCACTGTTGGTGCTGCTTTTCCTCGCCTTCATAAGAGTGTCCGTGACTCTAGTTGAACAACCCAGATCAGCTAACCTACGCCTCTCAAGACCCAGGCCATCAATCTCAGGCTCTCCGGAGCCGGGGGGCAGATTGGCCCCTGTTTCAGTAGGTCTGAGGATACTGGTAGAGATCGTGGCTTCCTGATGCTCAGTGAGCGGAGTAGAGGGTACCAAGGTCTCTTGGGCCAGTCTGGAATTACTGCCAGGACAGATACTTTCTCTTGTTGCAGTCTCCTCAGGAAGAGGAGGATCACAGGAATCGGAGGGAAGGCATATGCTGTTCTGAAGTTCCATTCTGCTGTCAGAGCATCCACTCCTGCCGCTTCTGGGTGACTGAACTGGGTGAAGAACCGTGGTAGTTTGGTGTTGATGGCAGAGGCAAATAGGTCTACTTCTGGGAGGAAGGCCCACGCCACCAAGCTCCGGAAGACCCGCGGAGACAGGGCCCATTCGTTGTTGTTCAAATCCGCTCTGGACAGGTAGTCTGCTTGCGTGTTCAGACGTCCAGGCACATACACAGCTGTTAGCAGATGTAAATTGGTCTGAGCCCAATTCATGATCGGGGTTACCTCCTTCAGTAGGGTACTGCTGCGGGTGCCGCCTTGCCTGCGGATGTAGGCCACTGCCGTCACATTGTCTAGTTTCAGAAGGATAGTCGCTCCCTGGATCTGATTCTTGAAGGCCAGGAGGGCCTGGAAGGCCGCCCTCAGCTCCAAGATGTTGGAGCCTACGTCGGTCGCCTGGTACGCCCAACGACCTTGGGCCCATTGGTCTTTGTATAGGGCTCCCCAGCCCGTGCCGCTGGCGTCTGATTGGATGATTTGCCATCTCTCCGAGAGTAGGGAGTGGCACCATGTAAGATTCTGTTGACTTGCCCACCAGTCTAAGTTGACGTTCATCTGGGCTGTGATCTGGATTTTTTGACCAAGATCCCCTGATCTCCATTGACTTAGGAGACCCATTTGGAAGAGGCGTGAATTCCATTGCGCCCACTTGACCATCCGAATGGTTGAGATCATTATGCCTAGGAGTCGCATGCACTCTACTGTTGGCATGTATGACTGCTTCCGAGCTTCTGACATTACTTTCAGTATGCCGGACATCTTGTCCCTGGGCAATGCTACCGATGCCATCTTGGTATCTATCTTCGCACCTAGATACACCAGGGATTGAGTCGGCACAAGGTGACTCTTCTCTCGATTGATTAACCATACAAAGTTTTCTAGTGTCAACAAAGTCGTGTTCCGGTGTACTAGGAGCGTGCTCCTGTCTTGGCTCAGCAGTAAGATATCGTCCAAGTAATGGTGTATGCGGATACCTTGGTGTCGAAGATGTGCCACCAGGATTTTTGTGAATACTCTGGGGGATGTAGTCAGCCTGAAGTGAAGGCACACAAATTGGTAGTGAAGTTGTCCAATTGCGAACCGGAGGAATCTCTGGTAGTACGGGGCTACGGGCACATGGAAGTACGCATCCTTGAGATCCACTGCTAGCATCCAATCTCCTGGTTGGACAATTTTCAGAATAGTCTGGAGCGACTCCATCCTGAACTGCTCCTTCTTGATGGATCTGTTGAGACCTCGGTGGTCTATTACTGGCCTCCACGTTCCCGACTTTTTTTGGACCAAGAATAGAGGCGAGTACGAAAAACGCTCCCGCTGAGGAACTGCAATTATTGCCTCCTGATCCAGGAGGGTCTGGATGTAATTTCAAAAGACTTCCCGTTTTTCTTTTTCTGGGGGCATTTTTGTTAAGACAAAGACTCTGTGGGGTCGGTTGAGGAATTTCCAACTGTGTCCATACTTGATGGTCGACACCACCCATGGCTCCTTTATCTTTTATGCCCACAGTTGATGAAACCTGAACAGCCTGGCTCCTACCCGGCAAGTGTGGGCCGGTGTGTATAGTCAAAAAGACTTTCGGGCCTGTTGTCCCGCGGAGGAGGCTGGTCTTCCAGATTTGCGGCTTGTCACCGAGTTCGGCCATCGATGGCGAAATTCCCTTCCTGGCTTGTAGGACCTGGTGGCCCTGCCTCTGGGTCTCGCTGTGCCTCTGAAGGTCGCTTTATTCTTAAGCAGCATCTGATCCTGTGGGATGAAACCCGATCTTCCACCTGTCGCTTTGGAGATAGCTGTATCAAGCTTATTGCCAAACAGGGAGTGACCATCGAAAGGTATTCTGCACCATCCTTTTTTGGACGCAGGGTCCGCCACCCAGGGCCTCAGCCATAGGGCTCTTCTGGCCGTCACCGCATTTAGCATGACTCCGGCCAGAATCTTGATTATGTCAATGGATGCTTCAGCCATAAATGCAGCTAGCGGGGCTGAGACCTCAGCTTTGCGTAGGTCATCTTCCACCGCTTCTTCGACATTCTGCACCCAAATCTTCATGGCCTTAGAGATGGTGGCCAAAGCCATCATCGGTTTACATATTCCACCGGCCAGAGTGTAGATCTTTTTAAGATCTATATCCACCCTCCTGTCTAGAACGTCTTTGAAGGTCACTACGTCGTCCAGTGGCAGGGTCACATGCCTAGCGAGGCACATGAGCGCCGCGTCCACTACAGGGGGATCTTCCAGAACCTTCACCTTTTCTGTCTGAAATGGGTACATTTTTGCAAATCGATTTTTGTAAAAGCCTTTCTTGTCTGAGTTTTCCCATTCGCCAGTGATTATGTCTTGGATTTCCTCAACAAAGGGAAAATTTACCGTCTCCCGCTTCATGTTGGCGAATAACTTCCTTTGTTTCCGTTGAGGTTCTACTGCCTCATCTTGCCACCGCAAGGCCTGTCTAACTTCTTTCACCAAGGATGGAATTAAGGTGAAATCAAACCCATCATACTGGTCATCCTCTTCTTCTGCAGAGGATGCATCCGAATCTTGTGCTCGTGCTTGAGCTTCAGTCATTGGATTATTCTGAACCGTTGGACGTTCTTGGGGTGACAGGGAACGAGAGGTGGAAGGAACTGGGGCAGTTGACACTTGCGTCTGCGTTTCAAACGTCTGCAGTGTATCCTCAAACGCCTTTTTTATTAATGACACTAGCTCCGCTTTATCCGATTCATGGCCCTTTGTCGCTTCCTTGAAGCAATCCGCACAAGCCGTCTTCCCGGCCAATGCCTTTTTGGGGCAGGCCCAGCAGCCTCCTGGCCTGGGTTGATCATAATGTGAATCCTGGCGGTGACATGATGGAGATCGGTGATGTCTTGAAGGAGAGTAAGAGCGTGACACTTCTCTTTTACAGCGAGAGCGTCGATCTTCCCATGAGGACGAACGTCTCCTATATTTCCCTGAGATTTCATCCTCTGAACGTCGTGAAGAGCCATGACCATGACCTGAGGAGCTGGAGCAGCACAGACAGGCGTGAGGCAAAAATTAGTCAGCTAGATGCAACGTTATAAAGATGCATATAAACATCAGTGTCTCCCCTACCTTCTTTGTGATCGCTGATCTTTAGAGGGGGTAGGCATTTTGGTTCTGTAGAAAAAATACAACATATGTTATGTCCAGCATCCATATTCAAGCAGGTGGTGTGTAGAAGTAAATCCTGTCCTTTACAAGTCATACCTGAGGAGAGGGTGTGTACAACGCAGGCAGCTTAGCACACAAAGCGCTGCACACTGCAACAGCCAGGTTTAAACTGAACAGCAGACTTTCAAAATTTGTCTCTTTAAGAGTTTACTCCACCCCCTCCACTCCTGATTGGCTGAGTGGCAGAGCACATGTTCAGAGTCGGCTTCCACATAAAAGGCAGAGAGAGAGCGCGGCCCGCCCTTAACAGGCACCATAAGAATATTCAAGATGAGAGACAGGCCACACCACCAGCTCCCCCAAGCCGCCTATTTAAGGATGCATAAAGCCACCCCGAGGATCAGCAGCGGGGTTCCCTGACCAAGCTACCGTTGGTACCTTATACCGCAGGGACTGCATCCGGCAGCAGACACATCCGGATGGACCGCCAGTAATTTATGCCAGCTAGGAGGGGAGACACCGCTAGTCCTGACCTAGGAGGAAGAAAAAGGAACACTGAGGCTGCGGTGAGCAAAAAATGTATAGTTAAAGTCCTGATTACGTAGGCGGTGGGCGGGGCCTCACCCAGCTGTGCTGACATGGAGCCGTCAGGAAAACTGTTTCTGTAGAAGCATTTTACAAAGTAATTAGATGGATAACAGCGTGTAAACTAAGGGACTCGTATACCTAACTACGTAATACGGACAGCAGCTATCATCACTAGGGAAGCAACGGGATGGATCTTGGTTGCAAAAAATTTTCCTAGGATTACAACCTGAAAATAAGATGACATAACAATATCTAAAAGAGGGAGGTAACCAGTGTAATGGAGGGGGGGGGAGAGGGGGTGGGATGGGGTTTAGAACGAGTTCTTGTTATATATAGCGGAAGGAGAGGGGGGGCACCAGTGATGGAGAAGCCTTGAGGACTCTTATCTTCTTCCCAATGTTAATGATGAAGAGGGAGACAATTATATTAATCATATTGGATATGGCGTTAGATATGTAGCGGGCTCACCCCTCTCAACCCCTTCTTCTTCTCGGCTTGCTGTCTTGTCTAGGGGAACCTCGGAGGAGGGATGAGATCCACCACGGCCCATGTCCTCTTCTGGATAGAGGTGAAGGCCCAATGTATTTTTACCATTGGGTCATGTGTATAACCCAGGGTCAAGTCTTTCCTATAACTGACCCCCCTTTGCTCCCAGTAACCAGAGTTCCACACCACTGAAAAGGTCCAACTCTTATTTATTCTTTAGCAGCAATAAATCGTCACTCAGCACAGACAGGTTGTGACCAACGAACAGTTCAGTATAGGTGGGGAGTAGGCCAAGGCACAATCCTCAATCAAACTAAACCATTGAGATATCATCAACGGTTATGGCGCACAGTGACTGTGAATGTACTTCTTTCCTTTTCTGAGTCTCTACCAGCAACTCTGATGAACATGAAATAGGAGTTACCTTCTTTAAGCTGTGGCCCCAGTCAGAGGGAAGACATCCTTCCGAGAGAGTTACTGGAGGCCCCACCGTCACCGGCAAATGCTGCACCGGGCTGTTCGGAAGGGTTACACTCCCAGGCCTCCTCGTCTCAGATTCGGGCGCCCAACACCTTAGGGCCCCTCGGACTCCTCCACCTTTGCGGAACCCAGAAGAAGGTACTGGGGGTCCCAGGCCTCCTCAATAGTACCTCACCCCAGAGCTAAAGGTGCCTGGGATGGACTCCATCTCCCGCTACGGCCAGGTCAAGGGCCCCTGTGCCCGGAACTCCGGAACTCCTGCACCCAGGCCGAAGGTGCCTGGGCGCGGCGATGTCCTCTGACTCTAAACCCCGTGCTCAGGGCGTCCGCCCCCTTTATCTCCTCTCCCCAGCGTCACAGCAGGTTCCCCGCCCCGCTGTACAACCGCCGGAAAGGGACAAAAAGAGTACAGTCTTGCAGTGAGGGTTCAACCCCCGGCCCAGGGCAACAGCGCCACCCTCGGACCCCAGGGAACCTCACACCACCAGAGTCCTCCATAAACAATAATCAGTGCATCTGGGTTACACTACCACCCAGATGCTTCCCTTAAATTTAAATACCCACTACACATATGTTAATAAAAATATTTTTTGTACAATAAACATTATAGGTTTTACAATATTGTTCTTGTGGTGACATTTCCTATATGCCCTTGAAAGTCCTGTGCTATTCTAAATTTTATTTTGTGGATAATATTTTAGAATGTGGGCATATAGGGATATATATTCTCTCTCCTTAATATTGCGTATAGTCAAAATTTGTATTTCCAAAGAAAATGTAAAGAACTCCAGAAAAATACATGTAGAAACTGCAAAAAATCAGTATTCACATATTTTTTTTTGGATGCTGTGTTTGGAAGAATAAAGTACCAACTGAGCTTTCAGCCCATAGAAAATCCCAACTATTTTCCCGAGACCCCACTTCTCCGAATCAATGGTGGATACAGCTAGCAACTGCAGACAACAATGTACAGCTAAATGCTGTTGATTGCATGCTGTTAACTAAATTTATTTATTTATACAAAATACTTGTGCAACTCATTTCAACATTTAAAAACAACTAACGCATGAACTATCTATTACGCAAGAGTATTGGCATGTTTGTTTTCTCAAGAGAGTTAAATTTGATTCCTTAAAGGGGTTGTAAAGGTTTGTTTTTTATTTTCTAAATAGGTTCCTTTACGCTAGTGCATTGTTGGTTCACTTACCTTTTCCTTCGATTTCCTATCTAAATGTTTTTTTTTCTTTGTCTGAATTTCTCACTTCCTGTTCCTCCTCAGTAAGCTTGCCCCCATCACCTGATCCATTCTGGCTGGGGGTTAGTCAGCGTGCTCGCCTCCTCCCTTGGGACTACATCCATACGGGGAGATGCTGTGAGCATTCACGCTGACTAACCCCCAGTCAAAATGGCTCGAATGATGGGGGCAAGCTTACTGAGGAGGAACAGGAAGTGAGAAATTCAGACAAAGAAAAAAAACATTTACAAGGGAAATCGAAGGAAAAGGTAAGTGAACCAACAATGCACTACCTTAAAAGAACCTATTTAGAAAATAAAAAACGAACCTTTACAACCCCTTTAAGGAGAAACATAGTAGTAACAAAGGAAACCTGTCACTTACCCATTCTTAAAGAGAAGCTAAACTCTGGAAGCTGTACCGCAAAAAAAGACAGGCAAATGACTCATCACCAGTTGTCTCTCTCCCGTTATTGACTTACCATTATTTGTTCTGCATTGGGTCTCTATGTGGAGATGGCCATAATGGTAGAGACAGTGCTGTAGTAACATCACAAAATCTCACAGTAATCTCCTCAGGTTTGTGGTCAGAGGCAGAAGTGCATTATATTAAATTCTGCAGATATATAGCTATAAGGTTGTAGATACAGGAGTGCCTAGCCACACTTCTGCAGCAGAAATGGAAGTGCACTGCAATTTTTTTTTTAGGAGGAATTTTAAACAAAAATTTCTGGCTGCTGCTTACACACTATTAACACTTCTAAGTTTTTCCTAACATAATAAATTTTCATGTTTGCAGTTCAGGTGCATTTTAACTAGATATCCTCCCCTGCTGCTACATACCTTCCCCATGCTGCCTGCTGTTCTGCTTGCTTGAGCCCTTTAAAATTCTGTATATTCTAGGGTATGAGGAAGTATGTGTCAAGTGTCATTCCCTCTAGGGTTACATTGCACAGAATGGTGTGGTGAGACTCCAAGGCAGAAGAAGTAGACACATGACTGAGGGACAGAAGAATACAGAGGCTCAATTACCCCTGACCTCAAAACCCCCAATAAAAACACGTCCCCATCCTAAAAAAAAACAATCAACAAAATCTCAGTTTTGGAGTAAATAATGGCAATAGTAGCCCCTTTTTTTAACAAAACAGAATGACATATGTAGCGCACACACCTCTCCCCAACCTGCATTAAATTAGGCTCCTCGCAGGAAGAGAGAGTCACACCGCACCATAAGCCCGTACCCTCCTGTGTAAAGAGGTTGAGAGGTGTTAGTTTTGGGCCTTGTCTGCGTGCAGAGTCAAAGTCCTCCTGAGAATGATCTCACCTCTACCTTAGATAGATGCAAGTCCTTGTTTTCCCCAGGAATGTGAATGTCCACACCAGCTGAAAGTCCAACTCAACATTTATTTCACATAGGATAATAAACAGCCTCTTTGAGAGCAGACAGGTTGGAGCGAAGATACAGGACAGCTTAGATGTGGAGGAGGTCCAGGCACAAACGTAGCTTAACTCTTTAGACTGTTTGGGTTTTTCAAACAGCTTTGGTGCACGATCTCTGATACAGACCGTGAGGTTGGTCTCTGCCACAAACCGGGTGAATAAAGTCACTGCCACTGACTTGGAGAGTAGGGTCGCTGCCACTGACCGGGTGAATAGGGCCTTGCCCTATGAAGTCACTGCCACTGACTTGGAGAGTAGGGTCACTGCCACTGACCTGAACATGAACTTTCTTCTTGAAGTATTTGGCCCATGTCAAGGAGAAAACATCCCTCCGGAGAGTTACCAGAGGCCCTCACCGTCACCATGACTCTGCGCTGGGTCTTCTGAAAGACCCTGGCCTCCTCATCCCAGATATGGGTCCCCTCGCAAGGCGGCACCCTGGGAGTCCTCGATCCCTTTTGGACCCCAGCCGAAGGTTGCTGGGCCCCGGGCCTTCCAAACAGTACCTCACCCCAGACTGAAGGTGTCTAGGATGGAACAGGAACTCCACCTCAGGGCCTAAGGCACCGGGAGATGACCCTCCTCACCCCCAGGCCGAAGGTGCCTGGGCGTGGACGAACCACACACATCCAGGCTGAAGGTGCCTGGGCGTGGACCTCGAAGGAAGATGTCCGCCCCTTTTATACCCTCTCCCGACAGACACAGCAGGTTCCCCGCCCCGCCGTACCACTGCCGAGAGGGGACACAAAAGGTGCAGCCCTCTATTGGTGGTTCAACCCCGGCCCATGGCGACAGCACCACCTGTAGGCCACAGGGAACTGTACACCAATACTATCTCCCATGAACAGAAATGGTCCATAACCCTAACAATCAGTGTGTCTGACCCTAATTACCACTCAGACACTCCCCTTAAATTGAACACCCGGCTACACATTCCCCCCACTAAATAGACACTGGTCCCCAGTGTCTGGAGCAAACCTATGCCTCTCAAGCCTGAGTCAGCATAGGCCCAATCCAGAGACTAAACACAAAAAAAAAAAAATTGAGAGGGAAAAGAAAACTGCCTGTTTGAACCTAAACATGGGGAAAGGGGGTTAAGCATAGAGAAGAAAGAAGAATAACACACACGTGCACATTAAAACATCAAATGTCACATGACATACTTCAATAAATATTTACATTTCCCTCCCACCTGCATTTCCCTCCCAACTAAGGTCCAACCCAATTCTCAGTAACCTTGTTTGACGTCCGCCTGCAGGGGAAGAAAAAAACATACACAACTAAAAATAACATTTGTTGTAATGAACAGACTTTCTCCTAGAGGAAAATCCCTTCCTTGCAAAAGTAAACTGCATATATCACATTTGCAAAGCAATAGTTGCACAACACCGCCACCTAGTAGTAATGCTGTAATTGAGACACAGGTGCTTGACAATCCTCTTCTTCTTGACTGTGGCCCTGAACTATCTACACCCCAAAGTCCTTGTATCTTTGCGGTAGGGAGAGAGGGGAGAAAAAAAACAATGGCTCCCGCTCCTTCAATGAGTAGAATACCCTTCTGTTCCTGTGCTCTAGAGGATGCACTCTAGAAATAAAGCAAACACAAAAGAGTCTAGTCTCTCAAAGATAATAGTGTGGGTCTGGCAACACCAGCGGTTTCCAATGCTTATCGAAAGTGTCAATGTGATACTCGACATTGTCTTTATCTTTTCGGCAGATGAACACCTTGTCCGCATATATGTGCCGACCAAGCATCCAGGCAGCCTTACAGTCTTTATATCTCTGAGTAGCTGCAGGAGAACATGAGAAGTATCTGCGGGCCTGGGGTACTTTAATGTGTGTCCATACAAAGTCTGCGTACCACCAGTGTCTGCAGGCCTCTACTTCAAACAGGAGCTCTTTAGGCAGGTACGGGTACTCCCATTCATACTCACTGGCTAAATTCTGGTTAAATAACTTATGTAATCGGGACAATGGTGGCATGGTGGTACGGTCTCCCGTACCAGGTAGAACTATGGCATCCGGGTGTCGAGGTACTTTCACTACCTCAGGACCAGACACAGGGGCCCGCAATGACTCCCGTCCCATCTCAGCAACTGATGCAGGAATCTCCGGCTGTGGAAAGGCAGACAAGGGGACAGATCCCTCCTCAGGTTTTGAGGCCTCCACCCGGGGTGTGCTATCCCCAGTGGACATGGGTGGGTCCCTATTTCTACGGGACGAGGACAGGGGCATCTTATCCCATCCCTTCCATTCAAACAGTTCATCAACTGCAGCGTCATCTCCCGCATCGGATATTGACTCCAGGTTGGAGGTATCATATTCCTCCGCAGGCAGGTAACTCCTGGTAGAGTACGAGTCACCCCCTTTGACTAGTTCACGGGCATGTGAATCCCCAACACTTGGGACCTTAGACAGAGTCTCTTCCCCGACTTACCTCGGCTTGTAGCTGAACCAGGACGTCTGGGACTTTTCCCTTCGGATGCATCCGTTCCGAGTAAGCGCTGGGGCGTAGCTCCACCATGGCCGCGGGAAGCTTTCACAAACCCGATCTTCCTCTTGGGTGGTGGGAGAAAGGACTCTGTGGTGACCAAAGCAGCATCCTCCGGTCTCTCAATCTCTGGAACAATCTCTTCTGTGACTTCCTCCGAAGTCCCGACAGTGCACGCAGGGGTGGCTGTGTAAGCTCTGATTCCTCCTTCCAGAGTGGTGGCGCACGTAAGGCAATTGAGGTGGAAAGCCCAAGGCTTTTCTGTAGGTTGCTCGACCTCAAACAAGAACTCCTTACATAGCTCGCATCACCCGAATGGCTTCAGTCCCGAGCAGCCGGGACAAATCACTCCGAGGGCCTCCACATCTTTGCAAACGTAGAGGGCAAAACGTCCCGGGGCTTGAGCAAATCCCTGTATCCGTTAAGGGAGCAGCAAATGAAGTAATCTTCATGGTAGTAGTAGCCGGAACCCATGAGGCATGAGAAGCCATGTTATCCATTCGCTGTTCCATCGCGCACTGTCCTTTTCGCGCCAAAGTCCCCACGTGCAACTCCACACATGGCCAGACTCCTCCCATCTCCTGCATCATTCGCAGGCTTTCTCTCTGTCACGCCCACGAACTACGCAGTCAGGGTTCTCCTCGTGGCGCAGTTCTCAAAATCTGAACTTCACTGGGGAATAAAGTTCAAACTCTGGGGGGGTTCTTCAACACTTCCCAACCCGCAAACAAATCCCGGACTCGAGCCCCCACGTGTAGCACACACACCTCTCCCCAACCTGCATTAAATTAGACTCCTTGCAGGAAAAGAGAGGCACACCGAACCACAAGCCAGTACCCTCCAGTGTAAAGAGGTTGAGCGGTGTTAGTTTTAGGCCTTGTCTGCGGCCAAAGTCAAAGTCCTCCTGAGAATGATCTCACCTCTACCTTAGATAGATGCAAGTCCTTGTTTTCCCCAGGAATGTTAATGTCCACCCCAGCTGAAAGTCCAACTCAACATTTATTTCACATAGGATAATAAACAGCCTCTTTGAGAGCAGACAGGTTGGAGCGAAGATACAGGACAGCTTAGATGTGGAGGAGGTCCAGGCACAAACGTAGCTTAACTCTTTAGACTGTTTAGGTTTCTCAAACAGCTTTGGCGCACAATCTCTGCCACAGACCGTGAGGTTGGTCTCTGCCACAGACCGGGCGAATAAAGTCACTGCCACTGACTTGGAGAGTAGGGCCACTGCCACTGACCGGGTGAATAGGGCCTTGCCCTATGAAGTCACTGCCACTGACTTGGAGAGTAGGGTCACTGCCACTGACCTGAACATGAACTTCCTTCTTGAAGTATTTGGCCCATGTCAAGGAGAAAACATCCCTCCGGAGAGTTACCAGAGGCCACCACCGTCACCACGACTCTGCGCTGGGTCTTCGGAAAGGGTTACCTCCCTGGCCTCCTCATCCCAGATACCGATCCCCTCGCAAGGCGGCACCCTGGGAGTCCTCGATCCCTAGCGGACCCAAGCCGAAGGTTGCTGGGCCCTGGGCCTTCCAAATAGTACCTCACCCCAGACTGAAGGTGTCTGGGATGGAACAGGAACTCCACCTCCGGGCCTAAGGCACCCGGAGACGACCCTCCTCACCCAAGGCCGAAGGTGCCTGGGCGTGGACGAACCACACACACCCATGCTGAAGGTGCCTGGGCGTGGACTTCGAACGGAAGATGTCCGCCCCTTTTATACCCTCTCCCGACAGGCACAGCAGGTTCCCCGCCCCGCCGTACCACTGCCGAGAGGGGACACAAAAGGCGCAGCCCTCTATTGGTGGTTCAACCCCGGCCCATGGCGACAGCGCCACCTGTAGGCCACAGGGAACTGTACACCAATACTATCTCCCATGAACAGAAATGGTCCATAACCCTAACAATCAGTGTGTCTGAGCCTAATTACCACTCAGACACTCCCCTTAAATTGAACACCCCGCTACACATACAATATTAGAGAATAATGCAGTCAATGCATACAATACATTCAATGTACTAACAGAACAGTTATTGCTCCTAACCAGCTCTTGGGGTCTTTGAAGGCACTGACAGTTCCAAAAAACCCTGGCTGTATCTGCTGCCCAGTGAGAAGGCCCCCAGCCGCTACTACACTGCCTCGGTGACAATGCTCCACCTATGTACTTCCAGATTTAACCCAATAAAGACAAATTTACCAATGTAACCTTATTGTTAGGAAGGGCCCAACCCTTAATCCTCCAAAATGTTACTACAATACCACCTTCAAAGACCCAGAGACCCCTGCCCACTGCCATGGCACAGGGAACAAACAAGACCAGTACACAGAAGCAGGCATTCAAAATAAAACAAAACCACACACAAAATACCAGTGTAGCGACCTCACCCCTCTCACCCCTTCTCGTTCACGGCTTGTCTGTCTCATCTAGGGGTTAACACTGGGGGGAGGGATGAGATACACCACGGCCCATGTCCTCCAAGGTGTAGAGGTGAAGGCCAGAACTATCGGGTCCCCGGGGCCTTAGTCTTATTCCTGTATCCGTAATCTGGGCAGCAAACAAAGTAATCTCGGTGACGGAAGAAGCAGAAATCCACGGGGTACTTGAAGTCATCCTGACTGTTTGCTGCTCCAATGCGCACTGACCCCTTTGCGCCGGAATCTCCACGTGTGTCCTTCCACATGGCCAGACTCCTCCCACACTCTGCATTTGTTCGCGGGCTTTTCCTTCTCCCCGCCCACGAACTGCATAGCTATGGTTTGCCTCGTGGCGCGTTGGCCAATATGGCCGACCTACTCGGAACTCCCCTGGGCAGCAAAGTTCAAATTCAGAAACCATACACATCCCGGACACAATGCCCCCACGTGTAGCGACCTCACCCCTCTCGCCCCTTCTCGTTCACGGCTTGTCTGTCTCGTCTAGGGGTTAACACTGGGGGGAGGGATGAGATACACCACGGCCCATGTCCTCCAAGGTGTAGAGGTGAAGGCCAGAACTTTTGGGTTTTGTGTATGTGTCCCAGAGTCAAATCCTCTCCTCGGATTGACTCCCCTTTGCTCCTAGTAACCAGAGTTCCACACACTAAAAGGGTCCAACTCGTATTTATTCTTCTCAATAAATAGTCATACAGCACAGACAGGTTGAGACCCATATAACACTTCAGTCTTTGTGGGGAGTAGGCCAAGGCACAATTCTTCTAGATAGAGCTAACCACTGTAGTGTCACCAGAGGCGAATAGTCATTGCCCCTGGCTATATTGAACAGAACATGAATTACCTTCGCTATCATAGCCCCTATCAGGGGAAGGACATCCGTCCAAGACAGTTACCGGAGGCCTCTCCATCACCAGCAATGCTGCGCTGGACTCTCCGGAGAAGTTCCGCTCACCGGCCTCCTCGTCTCAGACACGGGCACCCAAGGAGTTAGGGCCCCCTCGGATTCCTCCACCCTCGTGGGACTCAGTCGAAGGTACTGAGCTCCAGGCCTCCGCCATAGTACCTCACCCCAGGCTAAAGGTGCCTGAGATGGACTCCATCTCCAGCTCCGACCAGGTCAAGGGCACCTGGGCCCGGAACTCCGGAACGCCAGCACCCAAGCTGAAGATGCCTGGGTGCGGCTGCGTCCTCCGACTCTGAAACCCCAAGGTCAGGGCGTCCGCCCCTTTTATCTCCTCTCCCTTTGCATCACAGCGGGTTCCCCGCCCCGCTGTACCAGTGCCAGGAAAGGACAAAAAGGGAAGCAGTCTTGCAGTGAGTGTTCATCTCCGGCCCAGGGCGACAGCGTCACCTGTAGGCCGCAGGGAACCTCACACCACCAGAGTCCTCCAAGAACCATAAAAGGATCCCAGATTCCCTGACAATCAATGCATCTGGGTTACACTACCACCCAGATGCCTCCCCTAAAATCAAACACCCGCTACACCAGGAAAATACAAAAAACAAAAGGCGGCACAAAGAAATTAACTTGTGCCCAAAACCAATAAGCCTTGGGAAGGGAAGGTGGGAGAAACTTTTCCAGTGCTGATAAAGCTCCAACTGAAGCCCGACAAGGTTCTGCCTCTTCTCCTCATACTGGGGTCCATCCCTTGATCCCTCAACTCTCCAATCCAGATAAGTAAAATTCCTTATTAAAAATAAACAACAGACCCACTGTACAACTACCTCTTTTGCACACCCCAGTCATTCTGGCCCTCCCCTTAGCTTCGCTCAGTTCCAGGCCATATACAGTGCCTTTAAAAAGTATTCATACCCCTTGAAATTTTCCACATTTTGTCATGTTACAACCAAAAACGTAAATATATTTTATAGGGATTTTATGTGATAGACTAACACAAAGTGGCACATAATTGTGAAGTGGAAGGAAAATGATAAATGGTTTTCAAAATGTTTTACAAAAAAATATGTAAACAGTGTGGTGTGCATTTGTATTCACCCCCACCCCCCTCTTGCGTCAATACTTTGTAGAACCACCTTTCTCTGCAATTACAGCTGCAAGTCTTTTTGGGGATGTCTTTACCAGATTTGCACATTTAGAGAGTGACTTTTTTGCTCATTCTTCTTTGCAAAATAGCTCAAGCTCTGTCAGATTGGATGGAGAGCGTCTGTGAACAGCAATTTTTAAGTCTTGCCACAGATTCTTGATAGGATTTAGGTCTGGACTTTGACTGGGCCATTCTAACACATGAATATGCTTTGATCTAAACCATTCCATTGTAGCTCTGGCTGTATGTTTAGGGTCGTTGTCCTGCTGTAAGGTGAACCTCCGCCCCAGTCTTTTGCAGACTCTTAACAGATTTTCTTCTAAGATTGCCCTGTAATTGGCTCCATCCATCTTCCCATCAACTCTGACCACCTTCCCTTTCCCTGATGAAGAAAAGCATCCCCACAACATGAGGCTGACACCACCATGTATGGTGGGGATGGTGTGTTCAGGGTGATGGGCAGTGTTCGTTTTCCGCCACACATAGCTTTTGCTTTTAGGCCAAAAAGTTCAATTTTGGTCTCATCTGACCAGAGCACCTTCTTCCACATGTTTGCTGTGTCCCCCACATGGCTTCTCGCAAACTGCAAATTGGTCTTCTTTATCATTAAAAATTTTTTTTTTTCATCAGAAAAAGAAATCATTACAGAATCATAAATAATAGAGATGATTACAAATGACTCAACAAAAATCTCAGGTATTATTACCATAGAAACTTAGACAAAGTGTTATCTTAAAAACCAATACTGATAATGTTTACACAAAAAGTAATAAAATCTAGCCTCATCTTGGTCATGTATATAATCAAGTAAACTTATAAACTGATAATAACTTATAGTGAGAAAATCTAGTTCCCACCAAAATAACCGAAACTTATGAAGGGCTCCTACTCCCCTCCCCAGCCACCCCTAACGGGAACACACTGACTGAGAAGGAGAGAGCGCCCCCTGCTCGGCCTTCCTATCTCCACCAACAATCGTCGGTAGAGACAACTGGAGAGACATAACATAAATTTTCAATTTGTACTTGCAAAAAGAAAAAACAATACTCGACCTTAGTGCGATATCTAAGAGTTGTTCTCATACTATTAGAGCTAAGTTCAACAGTCTAAGCCTCAATCAAGAAAAAGGGATCTGAGCCTGAAACTGTTATATTTTATCTGTTATAATAAAACAAAAAACATTCTATTAAATAATAAAAGTCCATACCAAGAGAATGGAGTATAAGATAAAAGAAAGAAAATAAAAAAAAAGGAGGAGAAAGAAAAGAAAAAACCTCAAAGATATGAAATGAAGAGATTATAGAATGCCTACAAACCAAATATACTTTCTAAAGATTAGTGATTGGTGTTGACGACCAAGTTATGTGATAAAGAGAATCCCATAAAACGCGCCCAAGGTTCCCATATAGCTTCAAAATTTGAGGTTTCATCTAACAAGAAGCGAACCAATTTTTCTCTTTCCATAATCCAAGAAACTTTTCGTTTCATGGATAATATAGATACCGAAAGTTTCTTCCATGCCCTTGCAATTGTTAGTTTTGCTCCCGTTAAAATAAACAAAATCAGTTTACGACTGACTTTAGGAATATGAGGTAAATGTCCATTGAGTAAAGCAATTGTGGGAGATTGATGTATCGGGCAACCTGTAATATTACGTAAAATATGAAATACCTTGTTCCAAAATCCACGAATTATTGGGCATTCCCACCATATGTGGATCATAGTACCCAGTCCCTGACATCCCCTATAACAAAGAGGTGAAACAGTGGGGTACATATCAGCCAATCTCGTGGGAACCAGATACCATCTTGTAAAAAGTTTTATATTGGCCTCTATGAGCGAAGCATTATAGAGGCCTGAAGTCGAGCAAGAGTAGCTTGCATGCCAGTCTACAATATTTCTATCAATTAGGAGTTCCTTCTCCCAGGCCAACATATATGGTAGTTTCACCAAATTGGATGCCAGTGACTTGTAGATCACAGAGATCCCCCCCCCCCTTCGCTCCACGGCCCGTCCACACCAAGTTTCATAATCTGTAAAGTCTCGGGATGAATATCCAGCTTTACACTTAGAATGAATTAAATTAGCGATTTGGTGAAATCTCAGTTGTTCAGATGAAGGAAGATCAAAATTGTTCATAAAATATTCAATAGGAAAAGGGCCAGTAGAGGAAAAAAACTGACCAATGCGGTACAACCCCTTGTCATACCACCATTTAAAGGTTTGAAGATCCAAACCTTGATGAAAAAACAGATTTTTGAACACCGGCGTCAAAGGTTGAGCTTTAGAGACCAGCGAGGGAAGTTTCCGAAGTGAATCCCATAAAGATAATGATTGTGAGAGTGATAAGATGGGAGGTCTATTTCTGGGAGGGCACCACAACAAGTGTATTAGTGATGAGGATGGAACAGCTTGATTTTCAATTGATATCCAATCAGGAAGTTCTGTGTTAAAATATAAAACAGATAGTTGTGCCAATCGTGCTGCTTGGTAGTACCATAAGAGATTCGGAAGGCCTAACCCACCCTGTTTGGGAAGGTTGAATAAGCTTCTGTTTGAGAGTCGTGGACCTTTATTGTTCCAAATGAATTTAGTGAGCTTACTTTGAAAAGATTTCAAATGATCTCTTTTGATTGGAATAGGAAGAGAACAAAATAAATACAAAAGCCTGGGCAGGGCTGTTTGAAGGAATTTGGGGGCCCCAAGCAAAATGGACATGGAGGCCCCCCCAACCCCCCCCCCCCCCGGGGAACTCACGCAAAGCCTACAGGAACCACAGCATAGCAATAAAGTTTAAGCTCACACACACTTTATATAAATAAAAAAGGTTTACAGTGCAAATACTGCTGTTGCAAATAATCCAACATACTTAAAACACATACACACTCACATTAACATTAAGATGCTGCTTAGGACTGTTTATGGACAGTGGGATGGACAGGGGGACCGTGGGATGGACAGGGGGACTCCGCACTGTAATATCCACATCATCTCCCCCACTGTAATGTCCACATCATCTCCCCCTGTAATGTCCACATCTCCCCCACTGTAATATCCAGATCTCCCCCCTGTACTGTCCACATCTCCCCCTGTAATGTCCACTGTTAAAATAATAAAAGTATTCAAAATAATTATGGAGCGATAAAGTCTCTAATAGTTCCACAAATAAAATAGTAAATACGTTTTCTTGAAAAGTAGTAAAGAATCTGTCAGTCTTTCTATGGCTCCATAAGCATGTACTTGTACATGATTTCTGTTCTGTCCAGTAATCCAGGCCAGGATTAGGATCCCTGAATATTCGTGCGCTTTTCTCCTGTAAACAACTTCCTGGTCACAGCAGCCTGCTTCTCCATCCCAATCCCCACTATTGGAGAAAAGGCCAGTATCAGGGTTTTTTTTTTTTTTAAATTTAAATAAAAAAATAAAAAAAACCCTGATACTGGACATTTCTCCAATAGTGGGGATTGGGATGGAGAAGCAGGCTGCTGTGACCAGGAAGTTGTTTGCAGCCGCACACTAATATTCAGGGATCCTGATCCTGGCCTGGCTGAATTACTGGACAGAAGAACAGAATAATCATGTACAACAGTACAAGTACATGCTTGTGGAGCCAAAGAAAGACAGATTCTTTACTACTTTTCAAGAAAACGTATTTACTTTTTTATTTGTGGAAGTATTAGAGACTTTATCACTCCATTAAAAAGTCATTCACTGACTTACCTTTTCCAGAGGCACTGTCTGGCGGGCAAAAGTTGATCCGACCGCAATGGGAGTTGTATCACGCCTGCGCTGCCCTCCTGAGTGACTGTGACTGACACTGACTCCTCCCCCCAGGAGCAGGAAGCATCAGCACGTAGCCGCCGTTGTGGACTACAACTCCCATAAGCAATAGCGGCGGCCTGTCACCGCCGGGTGTACCAAGATGGCCGCCGCTCCGGAGCTAGGCCGAAGCCGCGGCCTTTCCTAAGGCTGCAATCCGCGGATCGGCTCCGGGCGAAAATCGAGGACAGTGACAGGCAGCAGGCTGGGGCCCTAGGCCAGCTCGGGGCCCCAAGCAATTGCTTGTTTTGCCTGTCCTGTTCCGACGGCCCTGAGCCTGGGCAAAAGGGTCATCTTGACTGAGTTAATCCTGCCAATCCATGAAATACTGTGCGACTCCCAATCTTTGAGATCGAGTTCGAGTTTCTTGTACATAGGAGGATAGTTAGCTTGGTATAGATTTTCAAATTTAGATGTAACATTAATTCCTAAGTACTTAATGAAAGAGCTGTTCCACTTGAATTGGGCAAATTGGTCTTCTTATGGCTTTCTTTCAACAATGGCTTTCTTCTTGCCACACTTCCAAAAAGGCCAGATTTGTGGAGTGCATGACTAATAGTTGTCCTGTGGACAGATTCTCCTTCCTGTTCTGTGGATCTCTGCAGCTCCTCCAGAGTTTCCATGGGCCTCTTTGATGCTTCTCTGATTAATGCTCTCCTTGCCCGGCCTGTCGGTTTAGGTGGACAGCCATGTCTTGGTAGGTTTGCAGTTATGCCATACTCTTTCCAATGATAGATTGACTGTGTATATGGTAGATATTCCTGCCCTACTAAGAGAAATACAGTGGAGCAAGGTTAGGAGAGAAACATGTTAACTGCTGCAAAGCACTGGGAGGTTAATCAACAACCATAGGAACAAAATAAAATAAAGAATAGTGCTGCATTGTTGGGGGTAAGTAACTAGTGTACCATAGGGACTAAGGTAAAAGTATGTATATATTTTGATAGATTGACAGTGCTCCGTGAGATGTTCAAAGCTTGGGATATTTTTTATAACCTAACCCCGCTTTAAACTTCTTCACAACATTATCCCTGACCTGTCTGATGTGTTCCTTGGCCTTCATGATTCTGTTTGTTCACTAAGGTTCTCCAACAAACCTCTGAGGGCTTCACAGAACAGCTGTATTTATACTGAGATTAAAATACACACAGGTTCTTCTAAGATTGCCCTGTAATTGGCTCCATCCATCTTCCCATCAACTCTGACCAGCTTCCCTGTCCCTGCTGATGAAAAGCATCCCCACAACATGACGCTACCACCACCATGTTTCACGGTGGGGATGGGGTGTTTAGGGTGATGTGCGGTGTGGATCTCTGCAGCTCCTTCAGAGTTACCATGGGCATTTTGACTGCTTCTCTGATTAATGGTCTTCTTGCCCGGCCTGTCAGTTTAGGTGGACGGCCATGTCTTGGTATGTTTTCAGTTGTGCCATACTCTTTCCGTTTTCGGGTGATGGATTGAACAGTGCTCCGTGAGATGTTCAAAGCTTGGGATATTTTTTATAACCTAACCCCGCTTTAAACTTCTCCACAACATTATCCCTGACCTGTCTGATGTGTTCCTTGGCCTTCATGATTCTGTTTGTTCACTAAGGTTCTCCAACAAACCTCTGAGGGCTTCACAGAACAGCTGTATTTATACTGAGATTAAAATACACACAGGTTCTTCTAAGATTGCCCTGTAATTGGCTCCATCCATCTTCCCATCAACTCTGACCAGCTTCCCTGTCCCTGCTGATGAAAAGCATCCCCACAACATGACGCTACCACCACCATGTTTCACGGTGGGGATGGGGTGTTTAGGGTGATGTGCGGTGTGGATCTCTGCAGCTCCTTCAGAGTTACTATGGGCATTTTGACTGCTTCTCTGATTAATGGTCTTCTTGCCCGGCCTGTCAGTTTAGGTGGACAGCCATGTCTTGGTATGTTTTCAGTTGTGCCATACTCTTTCCGTTTTCGGGTGATGGATTGAACAGTGCTCCGTGAGATGTTCAAAGCTTGGGATATTTTTTTATAACTTAACCCCGCTTTAAAATTCTTCACAAGAAGAACCCACAACCCCGCTTTAAAATTCTTCACAACTTTATCCCTGACCTATTTGGTGCGCATCTTGGCCTTCATGATGCTGTTTGTTCACTAAGATTCTCTAACAAACCTCTGAGGGCTTCCCAGGACAGCTGTATTAATATTGAGATGAAATTACACACAGGTGAACTCTATTTACTAATTAGGTGACTTCTGAAGGCAATTGGTTTCAATAGATTTTAGTTAGGGGTATCAGAGTAAAGGGGACTGAATACAAATGCACGCCACACTTTTCAGATATTTATTTGTAAAAAAACATTGATCATTTTCCTTCCACTTCACAATTATGTGCCACATTGTGTTGGTCTATCACATAAAATACCCCCAATGTTTTTTTTTATGTTTTTGGTTGTAACATGACAAAATGTGTAAAATGTCCAGGGGTATGAATACTTTTTCAAAGCACTGTACTGAACTACAGCAAAAGGATCTTGGCACTGGTTCCCCTGTATGAGTGGTATAGGAGACCCGTTGAGTGATATAGTAAACCCACAACTGATTTGAAAATTATGACTGCACTGATTCAATTTTTAATCAGTTTATTGTGGAAAACGCTGCAGATAATTATGCATGACTGTATGTTTGTACATGCATATCAGTATATGCATGTTAAAGCCAAAAGGGGTCATATAGAAGGGCATCAATTTCTTGTGTAGCCCTCTTTTGGGAGGTTATGAGAAATGTCCCTCCCCAAACAGGATATTTTGCTTAAACCTGTAGGTAAAAAAAGAGAACCAAAACTAATTGGAAGAGTGGACTGGGTTTGATAATAAAATTGGCAGTGCCTCCACCCAGGACAGGGCCTCTGTAAACAGAGGGGATTGCCTTCTTGGGAAATTAACCAGTAATCTAATCAAAGTAATTGGGTGCAGAGGAGCTACATTATCAGAAAAGGCCCTGATTACTGGTGGAATTTTGCACATATACATGGGCGTCCGCTCAAATTTTTTCGGGGGGGGGGCGGGGGGCGCTTCGGCAGCGGCGATACACAGTCGCATTTTACCCTTTCTTCGACCGCTGCATCTTTCAATATCTCTTTGTCGCTAATGTGTACCCCCTCTCCACAGCTGCACCTCTGGACCCCTTTACATTACACAGCACCCCACAGCTCTGGACCCCTTTACATTACACAGCACCCAGAAAAAGAAAAACAAACAAGGCGCCTCTAAGTGCAGAAGTATAAAACTTTTAATATCCCCTAAAAGGGTTAAAAACACTTACAAGATAGTGGATGAAACAGGCATGTAGCAGGTAAGTGTGTCCAGGAGATGTTTCAGTGTGTCAGGGTCACCTGTGGCCAGGTGACAGATGCACACCGTAGGGGGACAGGAGTGCACCGCGAGGTAGTGAACCCTATGGCTGGCTTCTGCGGGTAGGAAACTGGGTGGTTGTGGAAAGCGGGACCAGAGGAGCACAACCGAGATCCTAACGGAAGCTAAAGCCAAGATTCCCCAGGGCGCAGAGTCTAAGACCCAGCTGGTCTTCTCCAGGGCCTCCAGTGGTGAGGATGTTGCGCTGCAGGCTGGGACCAGGTCGCGGCCCCTGGAGTTTCCTAGCTCACACCCCGTAGGATAAGGGGAAAAGAGGGGAAGCAGCAGCACAAGATAAGGGAGAACCGAATAACAAGCCGAAGGTCAGGGGCCACAAGCAGACAAGGATAACGAAAGAACGAGCCGAAGGTCAAGGGTCACGAGCAGACAGGGATAGTCGGGGACAAGCCAATAACGTAACAGAGAGACAGACGTAGCACACGGCAGGCAGGAACCCAAACACACACAATGCCTAACAAACACGTTGATCAGCAAGGCAGGCTTGCAGTGCACAGGTTAATATAGTGTTCTGTGATAGGGCCTGGGGTGGAGTCAGGCTGGGAGGAGATTATAAAGGAAGCCAGGTGAAGGAGGTCTGGTCTCTAGATGAACACATGAGGAGGAAGGTAAGATGGCAGACAGACATTAATGCATATCCATGACAGTACCCTCCCTCTTACGAGGCCTCCCCCTTCCCCGCCTGGGCCCAGGTTTAGAGGGAAACTTCAGATGAAACTCCTTTAACAGACGAGGTGCAAAGACCTCAGATGCAGTGATTCAAGACCTCTCCTCAGGACCAAACCCTTTCCAATGAACGAGGTACTGAAGAACGCCTTTACAGAGTCCAGAGTCCAGAATTTGACTGATCTCGTACTCCTGATTATCCTCAGAGACAGGCGCCACGGTAGGGAGAGGACGAGAGAATTTGTTGAGGACTAAAGGCTTTAGAAGAGCAACATGAAAGGAGTTAGTGATTTTAAGGCTCTTAGGAATCTGGAGTTTGAAACAAACCGGATTCAGTTTAGCAGTTACCGTGTATGGACCGATGAATCGTGGAGCAAACTTCAGAGAAGGAACTCGGAGCTTGATGTTCCTGGTAGAGAGCCAGACTTTGTCCCCTGGCTGAAGAGAAGGCGGTTTACGCCTGCAGCGGTCGGCAAAGCCTTTGAATTTTTCAGCAGCTGCCCGGAGGGAATCATGAACGTGACCCCAAACGGAATTGAGAGACTCCTGAACCGAAGCCAAAGCTGGAATGTCAGGAGAACAGATCATGGGAAGAGGAAGTTGAGGGTGTTTTCCATAAACTGTGAAAAAGGGTGTCTTCTGCGAACTGGTATTCACATGATTGTTATGGGAGAATTCTGCCCACGGGAGTAGAGAGGACCAATCGTCATGGTGAGAAGACACAAAGGTGCGAAGAAAGACCTCTAACTCCTGATTAACCCTCTCAGTCTGTCCATTGGATTGGGGATGGTAAGAAGAAGAAAAATCCAAGACAATATTGAGGGATTTGCAAAAGGCTCTCCAAAAACGAGACGTGAATTGGACTCCCCTGTCGGAAACAATATGAGAAGGGACCCCATGTAGGCGGAGAATTTCTCGAATGAAAATGGGAACCAAGGCAGGGGCAGAAGGAAGACCAGGAAGAGGAACAAAATGAGCCATCTTGGAGAATCGATCGATTACCACCCAAATGACTATTATTCTCAGACAGTGGGAGATCGGTGATAAAATCCATGGCAATATGGGCCCAGGGTTCCTTAGGAATGGGCAAGGGCATGAGGAGACCAGCAGGAGCTTGTGTGGAGGATTTGGACTGAGCACAGACATGACAAGCTTTAACGTAGTCTTTGACGTCTGAGCGGAGATTAGGCCACCAGTAGTGACGACTGATGAGTAGGAAGGATCGGAGGAATCCAGAATGCCCTGCCACCTTGGAATCATGTCCCCAACGAAGGATCTTAGCTCTTAGCTCAGTGAGGACAAAGGTCTTACCATGCGGAATTTTTGACTTCAGGGTGGTAGAGTGGGCAACAATGCATGAGGTTGGAATGATCGGCTCAGGTTCAGGGGCGGACTCCTCGTCCAAAGTGTCAAATGACCTAGAGAGCGCATCAGCCCGACCGTTGCAGGAACCAGGTTTGTAGGTAATCGTGAAATTAAAACGGGCAAAGAAGAGACTCCACCTGGCCTGTCTAGGATTCAGACGTTTAGCATTCTGTAGATACTGTAAATTCTTGTGATCGGTAAAGATCGTTATGGAGTGAGGGGAACCCTCCAAGAGATGACGCCACTCCTCTAACGCCAATTTAATTGCGAGAAGTTCCCGATCACCGATGGCATAATTCCTCTCTGCCTGAGAATTTTTTTTGGAGAAGAACGCACATGGTTGGCGTCTCTTCTCAAAGATTTGAAGAAGCACAGCTCCCACCCCCATTGAGGAAGCGTCCACTTCAATAAAAAATGCATTCCCAGGATTTGGTCTCCTCAAGAGGGGGCCAGAAACAAAGGCCTGTTTCAGGTTGTGAAATGCAGAGACAGCTTCAGGAGGCCAGTCTCTGGCATTCACACCCTTCTTGGTCAAAGCGATAATAGGCGCGGCAATGGAAGAGTAATTCCTTATGAACTGCCTATAATAATTAGTGAAGCCAAGAAAGCGCTGTGTGGCCTTGAGGCTAGCAGGAAGAGGCCAGTTGGTGATAGCCAAGACCTTCCCAGGGTCCATACGAAGACCCGAACATGAGACGAAGCACCCCAAAAACAGGACCTCAGAACATTCAAAGGAACATTTCTCCAGCTTGGCATAGAGATTGTTCTCTCTAAGACGTTGAAGTACAGTGCGGACATGGTTTCTGTGGACGAGCAGATTTTCAGAAAAGATCAGAATGTCATCCAGATAGATGACAACAAACTGGTACAGCAGATCTCTGAAAATTTCATTGACAAAGTTTTGAAACACGGCTGGAGCATTACACAGACCAAAAGGCATCACCAGATATTCGTAATGCCCGTCTCTAGTGTTGAATGCAGTCTTCCATTCGTCACCCCCCCCGTATTCGAATGAGATTGTACGCGCCTCTGAGATCCAACTTGGTGAAAATGGAGGCACCCTTCAACCTATCGAATAGCTCAGATATTAAGGGTAAGGGGTATCGATTTTTAATAGTAACCGCATTTAAACCCCGATAATCGATGCAGGGTCTTAAGGTACCATCCTTTTTGGCAACAAAAAAGAACCCTGCCCCTGCAGGCGATGAGGATTTCCGGATGAAACCTCTCTCCAGATTCTCTGCGACATACTCCGACATGGCCTGGGTCTCTGGGATGGACAGAGGGTAGGTACGACCCCTGGGTAGAGTTGCTCCGGGGACAAGATCAATAGCACAGTCAAAAGACCTGTGGGGAGGAAGCACCTCAGCTGAGTTCTTACAGAACACATCCCGGTAATCGCTGTATGCAGCAGGAAGATCAGAAGAAACAGAAGTGGCAGCAACCGGAAGACTCTCCTTGGGGGTCAACTTGAGAAGACACGACGAGAAACATGAGGAACCCCAGGCCAGGATCTGCCCAGAGACCCAGTCCACATGTGGAGAGTGGAGCTGTAGCCAAGGGAGGCCCAATACAACTGGGGTAGAGGCCTTGGGTAGAATAAGAAAGGATATCCACTCCTGGTGGAGAATCCCTACCGACATCCTAATGGGTAGCGTCTGGAAGCGAATAGGGCCCCCTGGGAGAACAGTGCCATCAATTGCCGAGACTACCAATGGGGTAGTGAGAGGTGAAAGGGTAAGCTTCATAGAAGAAGCAGTCCTCCAATCCATAAAATTGCCGGCAGCCCCGGAATCCAGGTATGCAAGGGTTGACTGAGGAGAAGTGCCTACATGAAGGAACACCGGCAAGAGCAGGCGAGAAGGTGATGTTTCTGGGTCCAATACTCCACCTTCCAAATGTATTAGACCCGAGCGTTTCCCGGACGAAGCGAGCAGGAGTCACGAAAATGACCCTTGCCCCCACAATAGAGGCACAAGCCCAGAGTTCTGTGCCTAGCACGTTCTTCGGGGGTTAGTCTGGTCCGGCCCAGCTGCATAGGTTCTTCACCAGGTAGAGGATGCTCCACGGAATGAAGGGAGGGGAGCTCAGACTGGCTAGGACCCAGAGAGTGCTGGCGTCTTTTTTCTAAAGACCTCTCTTGAAAACGAATGTCGATCTGGTTGCATAATGAAATTACATCGTCCAGACCGACGGGAATGGCTCTTCCCGCTAATTCGTCTTTCACTCGGTCAGAGAGGCCATGTAAAAAGGTAGCGACCAGGGCCTCATTATTCCAGCTCAATTCAGCTGTGTGGATACGGAACTGAAGAGCATATTGCCCCACTGAACTAGATTCTTGGCGAAGACGTAAGACAGCACTAGCCGCTGAAGAAGCCCGAGCCGGCTCTTCGAAGATATTACGAAAGAGCTTCAAAAAATCGGACAGACTGGAAACCACCGGATCGTTCCTCTCCCACAGGGGGGCAGCCCAGGCCAAAGCTTCACCGGAGAGGAGGGAAATGACATAGGCTACCCTAGCCCGGTCAGACAGGAAGCTTTGAGGCTGAATGTGCATTGGCTGAGAAACCCCCTGCAGGCCTTGGAGTCCCCAGAGAAACGGGACGGAGCTGGCAATCTTAGTGAGTGAGAGGCTGCGGCTGGTGCGATAGGTACAACCGCTGGTTGTACTTGGGGTTGCGGACTCGGGGTTCCCAAGGAGACCTGAAGCTGCTCGAATCGAGAAGCCAGATCCTGGAGGAATCGCATCACCTGAGTCTGATTTGATTCCTGGGCTTCGAATCTGCGAACTATGCCCTGCAATGGATCATCCGCGGGAAGCGGGATGTCAGCCGGGTTCATGGCTGATCAAACTGTCAGGGTCACCTGTGGCCAGGTGACAGATGCACACCGTAGGGGGACAGGAGTGCACCGCGAGGTAGTGAACCCTATGGCTGGCTTCTGCGGGTAGGAAACTGGGTGGTTGTGGAAAGCGGGACCAGAGGAGCACAACCGAGATCCTAACGGAAGCTAAAGCCAAGATTCCCCAGGGCGCGGAGTCTAAGACCCAGCTGGTCTTCTCCAGGGCCTCCAGTGGTGAGGATGTTGCGCTGCAGGCTGGGACCAGGTCGCGGCCCCTGGAGTTTCCTAGCTCACGCCCCGTAGGATAAGGGGAAAAGAGGGGAAGCAGCAGCACAAGATAAGGGAGAACCGAATAACAAGCCGAAGGTCAGGGGCCACAAGCAGACAAGGATAACGAAAGAACGAGCCGAAGGTCAAGGGTCACGAGCAGACAGGGATAGTCGGGGACAAGCCAATAACGTAACAGAGAGACAGACGTAGCACACGGCAGGCAGGAACCCAAACACACACAATGCCTAACAAACACGTTGATCAGCAAGGCAGGCTTGCAGTGCACAGGTTAATATAGTGTTCTGTGATAGGGCCTGGGGTGGAGTCAGACTGGGAGGAGATTATAAAGGAAGCCAGGTGAAGGAGGTCTGGTCTCTAGATGAACACATGAGGAGGAAGGTAAGATGGCAGACAGACATTAATGCATATCCATGACACAGTGGCAGGGCAGTCCCAGTCTGTGATGGTAAAGCTTCCAGGGAAGTCCACGAGATAACAGCTGATTGTGCTGTGAATGTTCAGAGGACACAGTAACGCTGGAGCCTGGGGATGACGTCAGAGGAAGCGAGACAGAAACCAGCATGGAACACATGGTCCACAAGTCTCGTGTGGACCATCTCGTGGACTTCCCTGGAAGCTTTAATCATGCAGCCAGAGGGAGAGACACAGCAGCGCGGGAACTGCTGGAGTAATTTTTCATATTACCTAGCGACTGAGGACATGATACAGGAGATGGCTAGAGACTGAGAACATGATACAAGAGATGGTCAGAGGCTGCAGACATGATACAAGAGATGGTTAGAGGCTGCAGGCATGATACAGTAGATGTCAGAGGCTGCAGACATGATACAGGAGGTGTCAGAGGCTGCGGGCATGGTACAGGAGATGGTTAGAGACTGAGGACATCATACTGAAGATGGTCAGGGACTCCAGACATAGTACAAGAGATGGCCATAGACTGCAGACATAATACAAGAGATCAATGCAGCCTCATCAGTGCCCATCAAATGCAGCCTCACTGTGCCCATCATTGCAGCCTCACTGTGCCCATCAATGCAGCCTCCCTGTGCCCATCATTGCAGCCTCCCTGTGCCCATCATTGCAGCCTCGCTGTGCCCATCAATGCAGCCTTGCTGTGCTCACCAATGCAGCTTTGCTGTGCCCACCAATGCAGCTTCTCTGTGCCCATGAATGCAGCCTCACTGTGCCCACCACTGCAGCCTCACTGTGCCCACCACTGCAGCCTCTTTGACCACTAATTGTAGCATCTGTGTGACCACCAATTGCAGCCTCTGTGTGACCACCAATTGCAGCCTCTATGCCCACCAATTGCAGCCTCTGTGTGACCACCAATTGCAGCCTCTGTGCCCACTAATTGCAGCCTCTGTGCCCACCAATTTCCGCCCCTGTGCCCACCAATTTCCGCCTCTATGCCCACCAATTGCAGCCTCTGTGTCCACCAATTGCAGCCCCTGTGTGCCCAATTGCAGTCTGTGCCCACCAATTGCCACCCGTGTGCCCACCAATTGCAGCCTCTGTGCCCACTCATTTCAGCCTCACCATTTCCTGGATAGGCGCTCCCCTCCCTCTGTCCACCGGCGCTCGTATAATATGTCACGGAGCTGGGTCTGTGTGCAAGGTCCCGCCCCCCTAGTCAGGGCCGGATTAACATAGGGGCTGATGGAGCTGCAGCTCCAGGCCCCCCATCATAATGTAGGCCCAAACTTAACTCTCTCACCAGGGCCTGGCCGTCGGCCGCTATATAATACACGCAGCCTGCATCTGCATAATTAATAGGCCCAATATTGAGTCAGTCAGCTTATCATAATTAATCGCGGGCCGCAAGCCGCAAGCCTGCAAGCCGCGGCTATCATACACAGCAAAGCCGCGGCTATCACACAGGAGAGCCTCTTGCGGCGCGGAGGTGCCAGTGCGCCGAGGCTGAGCGTGCTCCTCCCCTTTCAGTACTAAACACAAACACTGTAGGGGGAGCTTGACGTCCCGGCGGCGTGACGTCACCCAGAGGCCGTCCCCGGCGTCCTATGAGGCTCGATTGCCCTGCGAAAGGAGTGCTGTGCGCCATGCTGTGAGAGCCAGGAGGACAGTAAAACTTAAAGTAAGTAAGCCATGAGTGCTGGCTCACTGCTGGGGAAGTCACTGTCAGACAGATAAGGTCGAATTGTGCAGAAGTGTCAGTACTGGCTGAAGCCTGATGTGGGTAACTTTTTTTTTTTTTGGGGGGGGGGCTATATCAGTGCAGGCAGCCTATCAGTGCCCATTAGTGCATCTCATCAGTGCCACATTTCAGTGAGTGCCCTCTATCAATGCCATCAGTGCAGCTCATCAGTGCCACCTATCAGTGCCCATAAGTGCAGCTAGCCAGTGCCACCTATCAGTACCCATTAGTGCATCTCATCAGTGCCACCTATCAGTGCAGCTCAGTGCCACCTATTAGTGCCCATTAGTGCATCTCATCAGTGCCACCTTTCAGTGCCAGTGCCCTCTACCAGTGCCACATATTAGTGCCATCCAATTAATGCCAGTGCCAGCTCACCGGTGCCACCTATCAGTGCCCATAAGTTCAGCTAGCCAGTGCCACCTCTCAGTGCCACCAATCAGTGCCCACCAGTGCTACCTATAAGTGCCCATCAGTGCAGGCCATCAGTGCCGCATAATAGTGCTGCCTCATCAGTGCCCATACGTGCTGCCTGTCAGTGCCACCTATCATTGCCCATCAGTGCTGCCTATCAGTGTAGCTCATCAGAGCCCATCAGTGCTGTCTATCAGTGCCCATCAGTGCTGCCTCATCGGTGCCTATTAGTGCCTATCAGTGCTGCCTCATCAGTGCTGCCTTATCAATGCCCATCAGTGCTGCCTCATCAGTGCCGCCAATCAGTGCCGCCAATCAGTGTAGCATCGTTAGTGCCAATCAGCGAAGAAGATAAATACTTATGGCAACAAACTAAGAAAAACATTTTTTTTTAAATGTCTTTTTTTTTATGTTTAGCAAAAAATAAAAAACCCCAGTGGTGTTTAAATACCACCAAAAGAAAGCTGTATTTGTGTAAAAAAAAGATAAAAATGTCATTTTGGTACAGTGTTGCACGACCGCGCTGTCATTTAAAGTGTGACAGCGCTGAAGGTGGAAAATTGGCCTGGGCAGGAAGGGGGTGAGAGTGCCCATAGGAAAGTAGTTAAAGGATAAGTTTGCATTTGGGAACATGTTCCCACTGCAGCATCTCCCCTATCCACTGGATCTAGTGACAGCAAGTGGAGAATCTTCTCCCTGAACTCGATGTCACTATTTAAAAAAATACATAGTGTAGTTCCTGAGTGCCACCACTTAGGTTAGTGGAAATAATTGGATATGAGGGAACGTTAATCTATGATGCTGGGGGTTATTATTGCTGCTACTGACACCAATGATTTGGGTTGTTATTGCGTAAACTGCCACTGATGTCATGCCGGGGGTTATTATTGCTGCTACTGATACGAATGCTTTTGGTTGTTATTCTGTAAATTGGCACTGATGTTTTTGGTTATTATTATGGAAATTGCCATTTAGGATGGGGGTTATTATTTCCTAAACTGGCAGTGATGCTGGGTGGATATAATCGCAGAAACTGGTACTAATGCGGTGGGTTATTGTGTAGACTGGCACTGATGCTGACGGTCCATCATTAATTATAGGTGATGTGTCAAAAAATGTGTTTATGGCAACCATATGCACTGTGCAGTGCTTATACAAAGGGTAAGTTACGTTTTTTGCACCACATGTCAGTAACAAGCCATGCAATCCATAAATACAAAGAAACCAAAACAAATACGTTCAGAAATGAAGTTATGTGTAATAATATGGAAGGACACAGGGAAGAAGTATTAAACCCGCTAATTGAAATGTATTTAATACTTGGTACAAAATTCTTTGTTGGTGATGATGGCTTTAAGATGCCTCCTGTATGGAGAAATGAGTCGCATGCAATGCTCAGATCTTCAAATCTTGTCTTCAAATCTTGAAGGTTCCATGTGTTAGAGAATATCTAACACCGTGGACCTCTTCTATGAACTCTGATCTTTAGTTCTTTCCATAGATTTTCTATTGGATTCAAGTCAGGTGATTGGCTGGGCCATTCTAGCAGCTTTATTTTCTTTCTTTGAAACCAATTGAGAGTTTCCTTGGCTTTGTGTTTGGGATCGTTGTCTTGCTGAAATGTCCTCCCTCGTTTCATCTTCATCATCCTGGTAGATGGCAGCAGATTGTTATCAAGAATGTCTTGGTCTATTTTTCCATTCATCCTTCCTTCAATGATATGAAGTTTGCCAGTACCATATGCTGAAAAACAGCCCCACACCATGATGTACCCAACTCCAAACTTCACTGTTGGTATGGGGGTGTTTATGGGTTGTGACCCCCAAACATGATGTGTATTATGGCATCCAAAGAGTTCCATTTTGGTCTCATCTGACCAGACTATATTCTCCCCGTATTTCACAGGCTTGTCTAAATGTTGTGGAGCAAACGTTAAACGAGCTTCAACATGTTTTTTCTTCAGCAATGGAGTGTTGCCTAGTGAGCGTGCGTACAGACCATGGCGAGGAGTGCATTTCTTTGAAACAATTGTACGTGCTAATTCCCAGGTCTTTCTGAAGCTCTCCACAAGTGGTCATTGGCTCTTGGAAATTCTTCTGATAATTCTTTTCACTCCTCTGTCAAAAATCTTGCGAGGAGCACCTGGTCACGGCCTGTTTATTTATGGTGAAATTATGTTCTTTCTACTTCTGAATTATGGCCCCAACAGTGCTCACTGAAACATACAGAAGTTTAGAAATCCTGTAACCAATACCATCCGTATGTTTTGCAACAATAAAATTGTGAAGGTCTTGAGAGAGCTCTTTGCTTTTACCCATCATGAGATGTTTCTTGTGTGACACCTTGGTAATGAGACATCTTTTGATAGGCCACCAGGTGAGACTGAACCGACTGATATTAATTAATTTGCACTGAGAAGGGGCAGGATTACTTTCTAATTACTGATAGATTTCAGCTGGTGTCTTGGCTTTCCATGCATTTTTGAACCTCCCTTTCTTCATGTGTTTAATACTTTTTCCCTGTGTCCTTCCATTTGATTACACAGAACTTCATTTCCGAACATATTTGTTTTGGTGTCTTTGTATGTATGGATTTCATGTGGTGAAAATTTCATGTCAATAGCACCTTTAGAAATATATTTACCTAGAAAAATTGTGACGTGTTCAATACTTATTTTACCTGCTGTATATGTAAATGGAGCTGGTTTTACATTTGCCAAATAGATCAATGTGGCCCTCTGCATGGTTGCATGGGCCTGATGTGTTAAGGAGCTCCTGGAAAAAGTACTGTAATTAAAAAAAAATAATTTACTCAAAGGGTGAAAAAACAACGTAGTGGTTGGGAGAAAGTGAAAGCTAAGAAAGAGGAAGAAAAACAAATCCAAAAACTCTTGTCTAGCACCAAAAAATTTACTGAATTTTGTAGAAAAGGCACATCTGGAACAAGTGGTGCAATTGATATACTTGCTTCAGCTTCAAGTTCAACCAGTGCAGCTGATGTCAGTACAACAAGTTTGGTTGTTTCACATGCATCAGATGAAAGTGCAACTAGTGCAGGAGCAAGTGGATCCACGGAGTTGGACACAGAACAGCAAGAGGAAATTTATTCAGATGATATTGGAGACTGGATTATCTGTGATGCTTTGAGGGAATATTTTTGCCAAAAAGGAGTTGATTGTCAACATATGGACAGTGATTTTAGAGCTTCAGAAAAGACATGTCCAGGTGAAACTTTTACAAGACACTGTACAAAGTCTTTGTTTTTTCGAGAACAGTTGAATGGAGAAAAAATTAAGCGTGAATGGCTGTGTTATTCTCCGAAAACTGGCAAAGTTTTTTGTGCTTTTTGCTAACTATTTTCAAAAGAGGAAAGCCATTTGGCTTCAAAAGGGTATTCAGATTGGCGACATGCCACAAGAGATTTAAGCAGGCATGAAAATAGTGCTGGCCATGGAAAAGCAATTGAAAACCTCATCAGAAGAAAAACTTCTGGTCAACGAATAGACAAAAGTCTTGTTAATCAGTTTGAGAGGCAGAAGAAATATTGGCATGAAATACTTCGCCGTATCCTGAGTGTTATAAAACTACTTGCATCAAGAGGGCTTCCTTTTCGAGGAAGTGATGAAATTATTGGATCCGTACATAATGGAAATTATTTGGGCTGTCTTGAGCTGTTAGCTGAATATGATTCATTTCTTGCTGAGCATATTCAAAAGCATGGCAACAAAGGAAGAGGTCACATATCATACTTATCATCAACGATATGTGATGAGTTTATTGAACTGATTGGTCAGCAGGTGCTACAGCAGATTGTAAAAGAGATAAATAAAGCCAAATATTTTTCAATTTCTGTTGACTTAACCCCTGACATAGCACATTTTGACCAACTGACCATCATATTTCGCTATGTACTACCTAGTGGTCCAGTGGAACGTTTTACTAAATTCATTCCAATATATGGACACACTGGTATGGAGCTAACAAACACTCTTCTTCAATTTATGGATGAAAATGGAATTTCCATCAAAGACTGCAGGGGTCAGTCTTATGATAACGCATCGATTATGAGTGGCAAATATAATGGCATGCAGGCCTTAATTCGGAAAAAAAAAAACACTTGCTGAATACATTCCTTGTTGTGCCCATTCACTTAATCTTGTGGGACAAAATGCCGTAAACAGCTGTCCAGTTGCAGTTTAGTTCTTTAATTTTGTACAGCAGTTGTATTGTTTTTTTTCTGCTTCAAGTCATCGATGGAATCTTTTAACAAATAGTTTCAAACCATGTGGTATACCGACATTAAAAAGGTTAGCTGATACACGTTGGTCTGCTCACCATGATGCTGTAAATGCCTTACAAAAAGGCTTTAGTACCATCAGAGATGTCCTTTCAAATATTTTGAATGATGAAGCCACAAAGGGAGAGATCTGTTTACAAGCAAAGGGCCTAAGCAATGTCATGGATCAGCTGGAAACTGGAATAATGGTTGAATTATGGTCTGTCATCTTACCTAGGTTTCACAGAACCAGTCAGTGTCTCCAAGATACAAAATTAGATTTGCATACAGCAACAAACATGCTGAACTCTCTGAACGATTTTGTGCAGTCTCTCCGGTCTAGATTCTCTGAATTTGAAGAGCAGGGTAAAAATATTTCTGGCTGCGAGGCGTACCAGCTACAACGTGGAAGGAAAGTGAAAAGAAATAGGAGGTGGGACTATGGTGATGCAGAAGATGCTGATGCTGATATGACACCCTCTGAGAGGTTTAAAGTGCATACCTTTTATCCTATAATTGACCAACTGACAGAATCACTGAGGCACAGGCAAGCAGCATACAGCATAATTCAAGAAAGATTTGGATTTCTATCAGAAATATGTACTCTAGCAGCTGATAGTCTACGTTCCAGGGCCAGTACACTAGTGACCATATACCCTGAAGATCTTGAACCTCGGTTTGCAGAAGAAATTGTACAGTTTTCCTCTATTTTCAAAATGTACCAATCTTCACCTGCAAATAAAGACATTCATGGTAGCCAAGAAACTCAAATGTACAAGTTTATGATTGCACAATCCCTAGTCGGTGCATTTCCAAATACATATGTGACCCTCCGCATGTATTTGTGTTTAATGGTCAACAACTGCAGTGGTGAGCGTTCATTTTCAGCATTAAAACGTGTAAAAAATGAACTAAGATCTTCCATGGGTCAGGAGCGTTTAAATGCGCTTTCTCTGTTGTGCATTGAAAATGGGTTGCTGAACACGCTTAATTTTGACTCTACAATTGAAGAATTTGCAAGTAAAAAAGCAAGAAAAGTTAATGTTTAGTTTTATTTTAATCTGCCAACCTGATTCATATAGGTTAAACGCTGTTTAGAGTTCAGTGAATAATCTGTTTGTGTGTTTATAACTAGTGGTTGCGATTTATTTCAAGAGTTACTCTCTGCACCATAATCATAACAGCAGGCTGTATTGATTATGATGCTTTAATAATAATAATACTTTAACCACTTCCCGACCGCGTCATGTACAAAAGACGTCCACAGCGTGGTCGAGTTATCCTGAGTGGACGTCCCAGGGACGTCCTCACAGAATCTTGCTCCCGCGCGCCCCCTGGGGCGCGCTCCAGGATATGTCCGTGACCGCAGGGTCCGGAAGACCCGGCGCATCACGGATCACGGTAGATGGCCGCTAATCGCGGCCGTTTACCACGTGAACGCTCCGTCAAATGACGGAGCGATCACTTGTAAACAGACCGGCGTCATGTGATGACGCCGGTTCCTCCCTCCCCTCTCTGTACCGATCGGTACAGTGTGAGAGGAGAGGGGAGGGATCGGATCATGTCCGCTCCCTCCCCCATGTCAGCTGTGGGCTGGATCTGTGACAATTGCAGTCACAGATCCAGCCATCCATCCATCCCTGCTCAGCCATCCCTGTGCAATACTCTGCCAATACTCTGCAATACACCCTGTGCAATACTCTGCAATACACCCTGTGCAATACTCTGCAATACACCCTGCCAATACTCTGCAATACACCCTGCCAATACTCTGCAATACACCCTGTGCAATACTCTGCAATACACCCTGTGCAATACTCTGCAATACCCTGTGCAATACTCTGCAATACACCCTGCCAATACTCTGCAATACACCCTGTGCAATACTCTGCAATACACCCTGTGCAATACTCTGCAATACCCTGTGCAATACTCTGCAATACCCTGTGCAATACCCTGCCCATACTCTGCCCATACTCTGCAATACCCTGTGCAATACCCTGTGCAATACCCTGCCCATACTGTGCAATACCCTGCCCATACTCTGCCATATTCCGCAATACCCTGCCATACTCGGCAATACTCCACAATACCCAGCAATACTCCACAATACCCAGCAATACTCCACAATACCCGGCAATACTCCACAATACCCGGCAATACTCCACAATACCCTGCAATACTCCACAATACCCTGCAATACTCCACAATACCCGGCAATACTCCACAATACCCGGCAATACTCCACAATACCCAGCAATACTCCACAATACCCAGCAATACTCCACAATACCCGGCAATACTCCACAATACCCTGCAATACTCCTCAATACCCTGCAATACCCGGCAATACCCCGCAATACCCGGCAATACCCCGCAATACCCGGCAATACTCCACAATACCCTGCAATACTCCACAATACCCTGCAATACTCCACAATACCCTGCAATACTCCTCAATACCCTGCAATACCCGGCAATACCCGGCAATACCCCGCAATACCCGGCAATACTCCTCAATACCCGGCAATACTCCTCAATACCCGGCAATACTCCTCAATACCCGGCAATACTCCTCAATACCCGGCAATACTCATCAATACCCGGCAATACTCCTCAATACCCGGCAATACTCTGCAATAACCACTTCCCGCCCGCCGGCCGTCATATGACGTCCTTGACTTTGTGCGGAGATATCTGAATGATGGGAGCAGCTACAGGCATCATTCAGATATTCGCTTTTTCAGCTGGCGATTCCCTGCACCATAAGAATGATCATAGCGGCTGTTCCGCTCTTACGGAAGGTGAGAGGGGATGCCCCCCCTCCCGCTGCCCTCCGGTGCTTCTACCGACTCACCGCTACGATCAAAGCCAAGATTGTTTTTTTTTTTTGTTTTTTTTTCAGGCTTCCCAGCCTAGAGGTGAGATGTGGGGTCTTATTGACCCCATATCTCACTGTAAAGAGGACCTGTCATGCCATATTTCTATTACAAGGGATGTTTACATTCCTTGTAATAGGAATAAAAGTGATCAAAAAAAAATTTGGGGCGGAAAAACATGTCAAACTAAAATAAATAAAGTAAAATGAACAATAAAATATATATATTTTTTTTAAAGCGCCCCTGCCCCCGCGAGCTCGCATGCAGAAGTGAACGCATACGTAAGCCCCGCCCACATATGAAAACGGTGTTCAAACCACACATGTGAGGTATCGTTGCGAACGTTAGAGCGAGAGCAATAATTTTGGTCCTAGACCTCCTCTGTAACTCAAAAGATATAACCAGTAAAAATATTTAAAGCGTTGCCTATGGGGATTTTTAAGTAGCGAAGTTTGGCGCCATTCCACGAGCGTGTGCAATTTTGAAGGGTGACATGTTAGGTATCTATTTACTCGGCGTAACTTCATATTTCACATTATGCAAAAACATTGGGCTAACTTTACTGTTTTTTTTTTCTTTTAGGCACAAAACAGTTTTTTTCCGTAAAAAACGCGTTAGAAAAATTTCTGCGCAAATACCGTGCAAGATAAAAAGTTGCAATGACCACCATTATATTCTTTAAGGTCTTTGCTAAAAAAACATATATAATGTTTTGGGGTTCTATGTAATTTTATAGCAAATAAATGATGATTTTTACATGTAGGAGAGAAATGTCAGAATTGGCCTGGGTTCTCCAGAACGCCTGAAGGTGCTCCCTGCATGTTGGGCCTCTCTATGTGGCCACGCTGTGTAAAAGTCTCACACATGTGGTATCGCCATACTCGGGAGGAATAGCAGAATGTGTTTTGGGGTGTAATTTGTGGTATGCATATGCTGTGTGTGAGAAATAACCTGCTAATATGACAATTTTGTGGAAAAAAAAAAAAGAAAAAAAAATCTTGATTTTTGCAAAGAATTGTGGGAAAAAATGACAACTTCAAAAAACTCACAATGACTCTTTCTAAATACCTTGGAATGTCTTCTTTCCAAAAAGGGGTCATTTGGGGGGTATTTGTACTTTTCTGGCATGTTAGGGTCTCAAGAAATGAGATAGGCCGTCAGTACTTCAGGTGTGATCAATTTTCAGATATTGGCACCATAGCTTGTGGACTCTATAACTTTCACAAAGACCAAAAAATATGCACCAATTTGTACTTATTTTTACCAAAGATATGTAGCAGTATAAATTTTGGCCAAAATGTATGAAGAAAAAATACTAATTTGAAAAATTTTATAACGGAAACAAAGAAAAATTCATTTTTTTACAAAATTTTCAGGATTTTTTCTCTTATAGCGCAAAAAATAAAAAACCCAACAGTGATTAAATACCACCAAAAGAAAGCTCTATTTGTGTGAAAAAAAGGACAAAAATTTCATATGGGTACAGTGTTGTATGACTGAGTAATTGTCATTCAAAATGTGAGAGCACCGAAAGCTGAAAATTCGTCTGGTTAGGAAGGGGGTTTAAGTGCCCAGTTGTCAAGTGGTTAAGGAACATATTTGTATGAGCCAAACATCATACATGTACGTATATTTAAATTGTTTATATGGTTTACATTTATTTAAAAATTGGTTGTTGTGAATGTTCTATTTATAATGGTTTTATTTAATTAACAAGTTTTCTATTGTTTACAAAAAATAAATATTTTCAATATGTTTCTGTTTTGGCACTTTAATGGTAATTAAAATATTTAATTTGTTTTAACAAAAAATAGTTTGCATCTTCATTTTATTTATGTCCATAAAAAGGCCCACCGAAATCCTCAGCCCCAGGCCCATGATGCTCTTAATCTGGCCCTGCCCCTAGTTCGGCTCGTGTGATAGGCGGAACACTAGAAGACTATCACACGAGCCGAACTAGGGGGGCGGGACCTTGCACACAGACCCAGCTCCATGACATACGATACAAGCGCCGGAGCACAGAGGGAGGAGAGGGCTGCAGTCGCCACTTAAAGCGAACCAGCCGCCCCGCGCCCCCCGCTTCACTCAAGGGGGGGTGCTGGCCTGACACCCCTCGCAGTCTGTGGCACACCTTCACCATTCCAATGGGGGGGCAATCGCCCCCCCTTGCCCTATGGAGCGGACGCCCATGCACATATACCCGAATATATATACTCGAATTATTAATAGAGATACCTCTAGATCAGGGGTCTCCAAACCCCAGCCCGCAGGTGTGTTTTGTCCGGTCCCCAGCTTGCCCAGACTCTGCCAACATAGCACTGCCGATCTGCTGGCTTTTAAAAGCAGCTGCTGTTATCTGTGATATTGTGAATTCCGCGCCTATATAATTAAATTAATGGTAATAACGTCAAATTAGACTATAATTAATTCTGCTGCTCCCCTAGGGATGAAGTGATATAAACCTCTATCTGCTATTGGCTAAATGTGATTGGGGGCGCTAGTTGAACATACTAAATAAATTTGTGAAAAAAACAAATAAGGTGTACTAACAACCTAAGAATATACAACCTGTGAATATACAATATTGAATAAAACGCAATCAAGTGAAAATATCAATAACCATTACATATAAACCAAGATTTAGCAACCAACATTAGTGCCAAATGCAAGAAGATATATATATGGTAGATAGTCCCAACTGTGAAATATATTGTGTTTCCACGAATGTGGAAAAAATTATATATATATTAAATCCACGCAAAAAGAAATCCAAAATAATTGGTGTTATATATAAGTATCCAAAGTCACTTCAAATCTTGTATGTGAAACACCTCCAAAGAAATAAATTAATAATAAAGTTCATGCTGTGCTGTAATTCCTCCTTCACAACAGTGCAGTTTTAATCCTTCACCAAATCTTCTTACAGAATAAATACACCCAAATTGCACTGATAATGGATTGCGCTTACCAAATTGAATGGACCTCTTTACTTAAAAAGATGGTCACAAACAGCCTGAGCAGGATAGTGCCTGCACACATAGGATGATTGCTGGTGTAAAGAAATGAACCTCCTTCCTCTGTCTCAGATGTGGGATATGAAACACAAAACGGAATTCTCCATAGTGCGACCAATTTATTAAGTACAAAAACACAATAGAAATTTGTATAAAATTTGTTTGACCAAGGTGGCCTCTTACATTAAAAAAGTGCCCATCCCGGCACTGGGGCTGCAGACTAAAAGCGTATGGAGCCGAAGCTGTAGGACCTCCGAAGCGGCATGCGTTCCAGCAGCTGCTCGCTGAAGCCAGGACCTGGATGGAGCACAGGCTACGCCTGGTCACGTGTCTGATGCTCTGTGCTCCATCCGGTTCCTGGCTTTAGCGAGCAGCTGCTGGAACGCATGCCGCTTTGGAGGTCCTACAGCTTCGGCTCCATACGCTTTTAGTCTGCAGCCCCAGTGCCGGGATGGGCACTTTTTAATGTTTTGCGTTTCATATCCCACATCTGAGACCGAAGAAGGAGGTTCATTTCTTTACACCAGCAATCATCCTATGTGTGCAGGCACTATCCTGCTCAGGCTGTTTGTGACCATCTTTTTAAGTAAAGAGGTCCATTCAATTTGGTAAGCGCAATCCATTATCAGTGCACTTTGGGTGTATTTATTCTGTAAGAAGATTTGGTGAAGGATTAAAACTGCACTGTTGTGAAGGAGGAATTACAGCACAGCATGAACTTTATTATTAATTTATTTCTTTGGAGGTGTTTCACATACAAGATTTGAAGTGACTTTGGATACTTATATATAACACCAATTATTTTGGATTTCTATTTGCGTGGATTTAATATATATGTAGCGCTACCCCCAGTTAAGAGAGCCGCTGGTTTGATTTCGGGCCCTGCATACAGCACCGTCAACCCCCGGCAATCTTACTCGACCCACTCTGGCACAGTTAGTCTAGGGTTAAACTTATATCACATTCAGTAATATTGTGTAGCGCACCCCCAACTAAGAGAGCCGCTGAATTTGGTCTCGGGCCCTGCACACAGCACCGCCAACCCCCGGCAATTCACTCGACCCACTCTGGCACAGTTAGTCTAGGGTAATATCTCTTATACTCTATGGTAGAATTCAGGCACCAATGCAAAGCAATTAAAGAATAATGAGTTTACTCTCTCTTGGTATAATGGATCAACAGCTATAACAGATCACACATGCTTCTTGCAGAGCCCTGCAGAAATAACATACTACACATTAGTGAAGTACGGTAATGGCATACCACATGTAACAGCCATTAACTAAGCGCCCTGTGACGCAGCAACTAAACTCTAACGCTTGGTCAGGCCTGACCCAGACTCTAAAACTCAGTCTCTAGGAGATGATTTCTTTGCATGCAAGTCTTTAATGGTGGTGCACATTCAGGTACACATTTGTAATCCACAGATCAAAGTAACAACACGGAACACTTCACTGGAGACCCTTTGACTCAGTTCTGCTATAGATCTCCAGTGGGGTCTCAAATATAAGCGGGTGGGCCTCGGCAGTCTGTAGGCCTAACAACATTATAAAGTATATGGATTGAGCATGTTCTCGCCCACCCTTCCGGACACGATCACAGTCCGGGACTTCCACCTGCTGTGTCTCCACACACAGCGTCTGCAGCGGTCGGGTCTCCGATCCAACAAAGGTTGAGGAATAACAAAGTCAGATGCTCGCAGTAGGGTGGAAGGTGGAAGGCTCTTTGGTAGCTGCGTAAGGCCCCAGGCTTCAAGCCTTGCACACCAGCAGATCCGCACAGGAGGACTTGTTCACCGAAGTCTCGTGTCCCAAAGAGGCCGAGCCTAGCCTCGCCCCTTCCTTATATAGCTCCACCCATGAGTCTCTGCGGCGGCAACATTGCACCCTGGGTGCCAAATGGGGTTCTGGGTAGTCCTGAGAGTCTTAAAGGAGACCCCGCTACACACTATCCCCACTTAAACTCTTTGGTCCCCAAAGATAATTTTCAGCATACACTACGTACAACCCTAGACAAAGTCGCGTATGTTGTTGGCATAGGGAATGCCCACCAAAACTGAGGGGTTGAATTCCCTTGCCCACAGGTCACACTATCATGAGTGGCCTGCCTAACTGTGCCAGAGAGTGAGTTGGGGTTGCCCTCCACCAAATGAACAGTGGAGGGATTCGGATTCTCTACACTCCTCCTGGCAGTGACCACTTCTGAGCTCCTCCGCATTTGTGGGTTGGTTAACTTTTTGGGAGGCCTTATGACTCTTCGAGCCCTTTGCTCTCTTGGGGTTTCTGGCTCTGGCGCCACAGGTTCTTCTTCCGGAAAAGGCTCGGGGGACACGGTGGGCTCCGGAACATCTAATTCAGGAGCTGGAAGATAGATAGAGTCTCTGGGGTCCTCCTCTGAGTAAGTGTCACAGGCATCCTCCCAGTGATCTGACAAAGGACTAGATGGGATGAACTTAGTAGCCTCTGCATTCAGTGTACTGTCTATAGTGTCTTCAGTGGTTGGAAGATCTATAGCAGAGGCTCCTGGAGTTGGGGAAGGCCACAACCAATCAAGTTCTTGTCCTTCATCTCCACTTAGTGCAGAGGCCTCGATATCTTCAGCTCGAGAGGTCTGGGACTGAGTGTTTGGCCTGGGAGTATCCAGGATGGAGGCTGGTTCAGGGGAGTCCCTTACTAGAGGTATCCTGACTGCTTCGGCAAGTGGGAGCAGATGGTTCCGATGCCAGGTCTTCAGTGGCCCCACCTTCCTTTCTGGCTTCAACTTGTAGACAGGTAGGCCAGGTAGCTTCTTGCAAATGACATAGGGTTCAGGTCTCCATCTGTCCGCAAGCTTGTGTTTTCCAGGGACCCCCAGATTGCGTAGCAGTACTCGGTCCCCAGGCTGCAGGTCCTGGATTCTAACCTTCAGGTCAAAGTTCCTTTTGTTGCGGGCCCCCCGTTGATCTGAGGTCGCTTGGGCCGGCTCATAGGCCAACTTCAAGCTGTGTCTGAGTCTGTCCACATATCCTTTGTGGGATGTGGCTGAAGAATGGTCTAAGGAAGTGCCAAAGGCCAGGTCTACAGGTAGCCTTGCTTCTCTCCCAAGCATGAGTCGATAGGGGGAGCAGCCTGTAGCATCACTAGTGGTACAGTTGTAAGCATGTACTATAGCTGCTATGTGTTTGCTCCAATGTTGTTTCTTCTCACTACTCAAAGTCCCCAACATGTTGAGCAGGGTTCGGTTGAACCTCTCAGGCTGAGCATCTCCTTGTGGATGGTAGGGTGTGGTTCGGGTTTTCTTGATCCCTAAAGAATCCAGGAGTTTCCGGATCAGCCGACTCTCAAAGTCCCTCCCTTGATCTGAATGGAGTCGCTGCGGCAGCCGATAGTGGACGAAATACTTCTCCATAAGTACCTTGGCCACCGTGGAAGCCTTCTGGTCTTTGGTTGGGAAAGCTTGGGCATACCGGGTGAAATGATCGGTTATCACCAGAACATTTCCTAGTCCACTCAGATCGGGTTCGAGGCAGAGGAAATCAATGCATACCAGATCCATCGGGCCTTGACTTTGTAGATGGCCCATTGGGGCAGCCTGATGGGGTAAAGTCTTCCGCTGGATGCAGCATGCACATGAATGGCAGTACTCCTCTACTTCAGCCCTCATGCAGGGCCAATAGAACCGACTTCTGACGAGTTGAAAGGTTCTTTCAGCCCCTAGGTGGCCGTGGTTGTCATGTAGGGCGACCAGGACAGTCTCTCTGTGTTTCTCTGGAAGAAACAGTTGCCACTTATCTTCCAGGTCATCAGAGGGGCCCCTTCGGTAGACCACTCCCTGATGTACCTGCAACCTGTCCCACTCCTTCCTCAACAGACGAGCTTCCCTTGAGGGGTGACGCAGGAGTCTATTTGGATCCTGATTCTCCAGGGCCTCTAGGACCAATCTTCCCATAGGGTCTTCCAGTTGGTCACCTCTCAGCTCCTTCTTTGACAGTTTTGGCAGATTGTCTTCTTCCAGTTGAGTTACTCCACAGTATTGTTTGGGAACTCCTACCATGGTAACTCCTATCTCTTCTGCCCTTGAGCCTCCTCTGGTTTGTAATTCAGCCCCTTGACAAAGGGCCCGCACCCCGTCAGGTACCACCTGGGTCCAGTCTTCTGTCTCACTGGTGTGGGCATGAGATCCCCTAGACAGGGTGTCAGCATCTCGATTTCCAGCCCCTGGCCTGTACTTCAGGCTGAAATTGAACCCAGACAGGGCGGCCAGCTATCTGTGTTCTGTGGCATCCAGCTTTGCTGTGGTGAAGAGGTAAGTAAGGGGGTTGTTGTCCGTCTTCACAGTGAACTCTGCCCCATACAGAGAAGCCTCGTACACACGAACGAGTTTCTCTGCAAAAACCAGCAAGAAACTTGCTGGCAGAGATTTTTTGCCGAGAAATTAGTTCGTGTGTATGGTTTCTCGTCAAGAAAAGCGACAAGAATCTTGATGAGAAAATAGAGAACCTGCTCTCTATTTTCTCGTCGAGATTCTCGTCAGCCTGTTTCTCTACGAGAAAATTGTGTGTGTGTACACTTACCTTTTCGCCGGGAAGCCCGCGCATGCTCGAAATGACTTCGACGCATGCGCGGTAGCTTCCTAGGCATAGGTAGGGTGAACCAAGATGGCGGCGACGGCATCGAATGTGACAAGCGCATGCTCGTCGTATTCGATGACGTCACCGCGTTCGCTCCATTCAAAGAACCGCGGGTTCTTTGAAAGGAGCGTGTGTACACTCGGCCGGGACAAGTTTCTTGTCCAAGAATCTCGTCGAAAAAAACGACATGTTTTTTTTCGACGAGAATCTCGGCCGTGTGTACGAGGCTGTAGTCTTTAAGCTTGTCAACTACCGCCCACTTAAGGGCCAGGAACTCCAACTTGTAAATGGGTAGTTCTTTTCAGAGGGGGTCAGGCTCCTGCTCACGTAGGCAACAGGCTGCAGTTTCCCTTCATGCTCTTGGTAGAGCACTCCTCCCAGACCGTCATGACTGGCATCTAAGTGTAGTTCATAGGGTCTTGTTGGGTCTGCGTAAGCCAAGACTGGGGCAGTGGTTAGGCTCTTCTTCAACGCCTGGAAGGCCTTTTTACATTTCTGGTTCCACTGATCTTTGACTGACTCTCCCGGCTTCCTGGGCCCTGAGTCGTCCTCTTTCCCTTCTGTCTTGAGAAGTTCATTCAGCGGTCTGGCAATTCGGGCAAATCCCTCTACAAACCTCCTGTAATAGGAGCAGAACCCCAAGAAGGATCTGAGTTCTGTTACTGTAGTGGGCCGTGGCCAGGAGGTAACTGCCTCCAACTTCTCGGGGTCTGTGGCCACCCCTTCTTCAGACACTATGGGGCTGACTTACTAATAACAATGCGCTGCGCTGGTTCTAACCTTAATTGGTGCGCCGGATAACTCCTTCACTTGGCGCAGGAACCAGCGGCGCACATCGGCGCACTGTTATAGTAAATACAAATGTAAGCGGCGCTCTATTGAAAATGAATGGTTCCCTATGGGAGCCCATTGATTTGAATAGAGGTCGCCCGGGAAGTCGGATGAAGCGGATCCGACTCGCGGGGCGACTCGTGTGCCGGCTGACACAGGGACAGCGCGACTTTGCCAGGCAACTTGGACACGACCTGAGCGCGTGAAGAAGCCGCTCAAGTCGTGTCCTAGAGGCGACTAGCTGGCCGAGAATGTCTCCAGCGCGATGGCATCGCGCTGGTTCTCGGCAGCCTCGCTGTCCCGTGTTTGGTATGAATCATGAAGGGGAACTCCACGCCGAATTTTTATGAAAAAAACGTCATGGGGGTTCCCCTCCAGGAGCATACCAGGCCCTTAGGTCTGGTATGGATTTTAAGGGGGACCCCCTAAGCTGAAAAAACGGCGTGGGGTCCCCCCAAAATCCATACCAGACCCTTAGGTCTGGTATGGATTTAAAGGGAAACCCCCTAAGCCGAAAAAATGGCGTGGGGTCCCCCCCAAAATCCATACCAGACCCTTGTCCGAGCACGCAACCTGGCAGGCCGCAGGGGAAGAGGGGGGGACAAGAGCGGCCCCCCCTCCCTCCTGAACCGTACCAGGCCGCATGCCCTCAACATGGGGGGGTGGGCGCTTTGGGGCAGGGGGGCGACCTGCGGCCTCCCCACCCCAAAGCACCCTGCCCCCATGTTGATGGGGACAAGGGCCTCTTCCCGACAACCCTGGCCGTTGGTTGTCGGGGTCTGCGGGCGGGGGGGCTTATCGGAATCCGAGAGCCCCCTTTAATAAGGGGGCCCCCAGATCCCGGCCCCCCACCCTATGTGAATGAGTATGGGGTACATCGTACCCCTACCCATTCACCTGGTGGAAAAAAAAGTTAATAAAAAACACAACACAGGTTTGTTAAAGTAATTTATTAGACAGCTCCGGGGGTCTTCCTGCCGGGCGCCCCGCTATCTTCTTCCAGCTCTTTTGCTAGCGGGGTCCCGGGCTTCCTCGTCGTCTTCGGGGGTCTTCCTGCCGGGCGCCCCACCATATTCTTCCAGCTCTTTTGCTAGCGGGGTCCCGGGCTTCCTCGTCGTCTTCGGGGGTCTTTCTGCCGGGTGCCCCGCTATCTTCTTCCAGCTCTTTTGCTAGCAGGGGTCCCGGGCTTCGTCGTCGCCTTCTTCCGACTTCAGGGGTCTCTTGTTCTGTTCTCCGGTGTCGTCTCCGCGCTCTCCGGTTCTTCTCCCGCTCTCCGGTGCCTTCTCCACGATCTCCGGTTCTTCTCCTGCTCTCCGGTGCCTTCTCCACGATCTCCGGTTCTTTCTGCCTTCTGCCGGGCGCCCCGCTATCTTCTGCCAGCTCTTTCGCTAGCGGGGGCCGGTCTTCATCGTCGCCTTCTTCCCTCTTCTCTTCGCCCGATGTTGCCTCGTCGCTGTCTGCCATTACAATGCTCGGGCAGCGGAGCGCGGCCACTTATATTGGCATGGGCGTGGTCACCGGGTGATGCCACCGCTGACCCCGCCTCCGTATGATGTCACAGTCCCGAGGAATGATGGGACTGTGACGTGCTACGGGGGTGGGGTCAGCGGTGGCATCACCCGGTGACCACGCCCATGCCAATATAAGTGGCCGCGCTCCGCTGCCTGAGCATTGTTTTAATAAGGGGGCCCCCAGATCCCGGCCCCCCACCCTATGTGAATGAGTATGGGGTACATCGTACCCCTACCCATTCACCTGGTGGAAAAAAAAGTTAATAAAAAACACAACACAGGTTTTTAAAGTAATTTATTAGGCAGCTCCGGGGGTCTTCCTGCCGGGCGCCCCACTATCTTCTTCCAGCTCTTTTGCTAGCGGGGTCCCGGGCTTCCTCGTCATCTTTGGGGGTCTTTCTGCCGGGCGCCCCGCTATCTTCTTCCAGCTCTTTTGCTAGCGGGGGTCCCGGGCTTCGTCGTCGCCTTCTTCCGACTTCGGGGGTCTTTTGTTCTGTTCTCCGGTGTCGTCTCCACGCTCTCCGGTTCTTCTCCCGCTCTCCGGTGCCCCCCGCCCGCAGACCCTGACAACTAACGGCCAGGGTTGTCGGGAAGAGGCCCTTGTCCCCATCAACATGGGGATATCCTCCCCATGTTGAGGGCATGTTGCCTGGTACGGTTCAGGAGGGAGGGAGGGCCGCTCTCTCGTCCCCACCTCTTCCCCTGCGGCCTGCCAGGTTGCGTGCTCGGAAAAAGGGTCTGGTGTGGATTTTCAGGGGGACCCCCATGCTTTTTTTTTTAAAATTTGGCGGGGTTCCCCTTAAAATCCATACCAGACCTGAAGGGCCTGGTATGAATTTATAGGGGGATCCCCACGCTATTTTTTTTAAAGTTTGGCGGGGGTTCCCTTAAAATCCATACCAGACCTGAAGGGCCTGGTATGGATCTATAGGGGGACCCCCACGCTATTATTTTTTTTTAAGTTTGGCGGGGGTTCTCCTTAAAATCCATACCAGACCTGAAGGACCTGGTATGGACTTTGGGGGGACCCCCACACCATTTTTTTCATTTTGGTGAATCCATACTAGACCCAAGGGCCTGGTATGGACCTGGGGGGGGACCCCACACTGTTTTTGTTTTTTTTTTAGAGCTGGCAATGTTTATTTCTTTTACATTTCTATAAGCAGGTTAAAAGCACTCCCCTCCTTCATGTAAAAATCATTTATGGCTATAAAATTACTTCAAAACCCCAAACATTATATATGTTTTTTTAGCAGACACCCTAGGGAATAAGATGGCGGTCATTGCAAATTTTTATCTCGCTCGGTATTTGCGTAAAAATTTTTCAAACGCTTTTTTTTTGGGAAATAAATGGTTTCATGAATGTAAAAAAAAATTACAAAACAGTAAAGTTAGCCCAATTTTTAGGGATAATGTGAAAGATGTTGTTATGCTGAGTAAATAGATACCTAACATGTCACGCTTTAAAATTGCGCACACTGATGGAATAACACCAAACTTCAGTACTTTAAAACATTGCCTAGGCAATGTTTTAATTTTTTTTACACGTTACCATTTTGGCATTACAGAGGAGGTCTAGTGCTAGAATTGTTGCACTCATTCTAACGCACGCAGCAATACCTCACATGTGTGGTTTGAACGGCGTTTACATATGTGGGCGGGACTTACGTGTGTATTCGCTTATGAGCGCGAGCTACCGGGGACATGGGTGTTTTTTCTTTTTTTTTGATTATTTTTCTTTTTGTTTTTTCCTTTTTTGTATTTCTTACTCTTTTTTTACCTTTTTTGTTTTTTGGATCACTTTTTTTCCTATTACAAGGAATGTAAACATCCCTTGTAATAGGAATCTATTGTGACAGGTCCACTTTATGGAGAGATGCAGGGTCAATAAGACCCCACATCTCTCCTCCAGGCTGGAAGCATGAGATCGGTCAAAATAATTCACCAATCTCATGCTGACAGCCGAGATCACGGCTTGGATTACATACGGGAACCCGGCGTGATGTCATAAAGTCGCGCCCTGGCCTCCGACGGTCATAGAGATGACTGGTGACCATCTGGTCCCCATTGATCGCTATGCTTCCCATCCGGCGCCAGCCAAATCGTTCTCCGAGCCCAAGATGGCACGGGAGAGCCCGGAGAAGCACCGGATGGCAACTGCAGGCATCATTCAGATGTCAGCGCACAAAGCCAAGGACGTCATTTGACGGTGGGCGGTAGGAAAGTGGTTAATATTTCGAAAATTTAGACAAAAGGTAATTTTACTCCTTCATTGATGTACACTGATGAGACTGCACTGATGGGCTGCACTGATGGGCACCGATAAGTTGGCAAGGGTGGGCACTGAGAGGTGGCATTGCTAGTTGGCACTGGTGGGCATTGAGAAGTGGCACTGCTAGGTGGCAATGATAGTTGGCAGTGATGGGCACTGATAGGCAGCACTGCTAGGTGGCACTGATTGGCAGCAGTGGTGGGCATTGATAGGTGGCACTGGCAGGGGCTACTGATTGTCACAGATGACGCAGAATTGCCTCTTCCTCTTCGGGCCCGATGTCCCTTGCACATAAGCCGGTGATTGCCTTTTTTTATGCTCACGCTGTCAGCACAAGGAGAAAACAAAAACCATTACCCAGCTTTTGTTTACATCACGTGATCAGCTGTCATTGGCTGACAGCTGATCACATGGTAAAGGGCAGGGATCGGCCCCTTACTTGGATCTGTCATCACCTGAGTCTCAGTGACTCGGTGACCACAGCGCGCGCGAAGGGGACAACGTTTATTGACGGACTCCCGGCAATTGAGGACCGTGCTGTGGTTGGCGATCAGTTATAGCGCTGATCTCAAGTGATTAAAGAGGGTCTAAATGGGCCATTGACATGCATCACAATTCAACTTAGGAATGTGTCTTTGCAAAGTTAAACTAAATGAAATCCTTTCTTATTTTTGCTTGGGGATAGAGTGCAGAGGGATTACAAGTCTAGACAGTTTTTGGGGATGTCTGCACCCCTGATAGGGTGAAGACAACTCCCAAATTTGGCCACTTTATCCTTCCAAATAATTCACTTCCTGTCACATAGCCACACAGGAAGTGAGGGGAAATCCCTACCAATGTCTTTCCTTGGGGACACACAGGTCAATCTAAATACTTTCCCCATTATGTACATTGCACTCCAGCATTTTGCGGGTTACACCCCAAATTATTAGGTTTTTTGGACTTTGGGGTTTATTTAATAAAGGCAAATCTACTTTGCACTACAAGTGCACTTGCTGGATATCCGAAAAGGGAAATGCAAGCAAACAAAAAAAACACCATCTTTGCTTTTACATGATTGGATGTTACAATCACCAGTGATCCCTCAGATTTTCAGCAACTACACTTTTACTGCAGAGTGGATTTGTCTTTACTAAACCCCAAACTACCCAATGATTTGGGGTGTACACAACAAAGTCCTAGAGTGCAACTTGCTTAATGGGGACACTAGTTGGATTGATCTGTGTGTCCCCAAGAAAAGACATTGGTAGGGTTTTACCTTCTCTTCCTGTTTAGCTGTGTGACAGGAAGTGAAGCCAATTTTACTACAAGGGGACACAAAGCCCAACCTTTAAAAAAAAAAAAAACACAAGCAGGGGTTCTAACACTTACTTTGTTTCCCTCAAAATGCCCACAATTAGAATTGTATTGCCTTGAGCTATTTTTAAGTGGAAAATTGAATACTTACCGCTCTGTATTTTTCATTTCCTGGTGACTATCCATGGCAGCACACAATACATGCATATGCTAGCATGAAGGCACCAGGGTAGACAAATCACACCTGTTTTGTTTTGACATGCCAATCAGCTGTCACATTTGTTGCAAAGAAAACACAAAACAAACATCAAAACTTTGCATCAAATTGTATTGGTCAACAAAACAAAAGGGAAGGCAAAATAAAAAACATGGTCAATTTGAAACAGTTACAGACTCAACATCTTGAGAAATATTTGGCCCCAAAAAAATGCAGCACAGACAATTAAATCAAAGTGAACAAACAACACACATTAACAACATCAGAATTATTTCAGGGGAACATTTTCCCCACACAAAAAAATACAATCCACAAAAGTTAACCAATCACCTGTTTTGCAAAGACATAACAAATAAAATACATGTGTTACAAACTCGATAAGGACACCAACATGTACATTCGACCTCCAACCCCCCCACCCCCCCCCCCACACACACACACATGCGCACGCCTCTTTTCAGGGCAAGCGAACAAATGCTCCCTGTGAGCTTTATATAACATATGTTCGTGAGCTAATGAGGCAATTGAAAACACATGCACAGTCCATGAAACACCCAAAATGCAAGTTCTCCCAATGTAGAGACTGAAATTCAAAGTGGCTACACCTGTTAAGGATGTCCTTCAATTACTAACCCATAAAAACACTCTCTGAGTGAGCATGCCCAGAAATATCCAGGCGCTGTTCACACACAAAAAGCACCCAAAAAAAAACCTAACTGGCTGTGCATGTGCAGAACAACACCAATGCAGCTAGCAAAAAATAACCCCCCCCCCCCCCCGTCCAAAATTAAGCACATCATCCAGCATGCTACAAAATTAGAGATGGGACAATCACCCCTCCCCCCCACCAACAAATACCATTGCAGTCTATGGGAACTGACATGTTAATTTTGCTAGTCCCCACTTAGCTGGCTTATCTTCTAGTTATTGGCCTTAAAATGGGGGCCCAGGTCCCACCCTAAGGGACATATATCAATGTCACCAATTTGGAAAACACCAAAAACAAAACAAGGAGAAGTGCCTTTAAATATGCCAAATTGCTTAAGGGCCATTTCAAACCACATGCAGTGCATTGCGTTTTTTATGCATCCAAAATGCATGGAAAGTTGGTTATATGGTTCTAAATGGCAGTGTTTGTTCCAGTGCGTTCCAGTTCCCCCAAAAAAGTAGAACATGCTGCATTTTACCTGCACTGGACTGTACTGGAACGCAGCAAAACGCATCATAAACGCACTGGAACGCACAGGAACACACCTAAATGCACCAAAAACGCACTGGAACACACTTGTCCTTCTCTTTGGTTAATAAAAAAGAGGGGTGAAAAAAAGCACTGGACTGCATCAAAAACTTACAAAAAATGCACTGGAACGCATGAAAAGCGTGCATGCAGAAAAGCACCTGGAACGCATCCGGATTGCATTTCTATGGTGTGAACTGGCCCTAGTTCACACTATAGAAACGCAGTCTGGATGCGTTCCAGGTGCTTTTCTGCATGCGCGTTTTTGACACATTCCAGTGCATTTTTGATGCATTTTTGATGCAGTCCAGTGTTTTTTTCCCCCTCTTTTCACTTAGGACAAGTGTGTTGCAGTGCCTCTTTGGTGCATTTAGGTGCGTTCCGGTGCATTCCAGTGCGTTTTTGGTACGTTCCGTTGCGTTTTTTATGTGTTTTACTGCGGTCCAGTACAGTTTTGTACCTAAAAAATGCAGCATGACCAATTTTTTTTTTGCTTTCTGAAACGGACTGCAGTGGTGTGAACTATGCCATTGGCATTAATGTGATCAACTTTCTTTGCGTTTTTCATGCATCAAAAAAACGCACTGCACTGCATCCGGTGTGACCTGGCCCTAAATGTCATACCCGGGGGGTGTCTATAGTATGCCTGTAAAGTAGCACATGTTTTCCATGTTTATAACAGTTGGAGACCAAAATAACATTTCTAAAGTAAAATAATAGTAATTTAAAAGTCCTTGCGGCTGTAATGAATTGCTGGTTCCCGTCAATACAGATAAAAGTCATTGAAAGTCTTTGATAACACAAAAAAAAAAAGCGTGGGGGTCCCCCAAATTCCATTTCCAGGCCCTTCAGGTCTGGAATGGATATTAAGGGGAACCCCGCCGCAAATTTAAAAAAAAATGCGTGCGGTTCCCCCAAATATCCATACCAGGCCCTTCAGATCTGGAATGGATTTTAAGGGGAACTCCACCCCAAATAAAAAAAATAATAACGTGGAGTACCCCCAAAAATCCACACCAGACCCTTATCCGAGCACATAACCTGGCCGGCCGCAGAAAAAGAGGGGGGGACGAGAGAGCGCCCCCCCCTCCCTCCTAAACCGTACCAGGCCACATGCCCTCAACATGGGGAGGATGTCCCCATGTTGATGGGGACAAGGGCCTCATCCCCACAACCCTTGCCCGGTGGTTGTGGGGGTCTGCGGGCGGGGGGCTTATCGGAATCTTGAAGACCCCTTTAACAAAGGGGACCCCCAGATCCCGCCCCCCCTGTGTGAAATGGTAATGGGGTACAAATGTACCCCTACCATTTCACAAAGAAAGTGTAAAAAATGTAAAAAATTACAAGAGCCGGTTTTTGACAATTCCTTTATTAATGTCTTCTCTTTCCTTCCATCATCTTCCATCTTCTTCTTCCTTCTTCTTCCTTGTTCTTCCTTCTTCTTCTTCCATCTTCTTCTTCCATCTTCTTCTTTTCTCCATTCGGGTTTCTTCCTCCATCTTCATCTTCCTCTTCATCTTCATCTTCATCTTCCTTCTTCCTTCGGTCTTCTCGTCCGCATCTTGCTCCGGCGTCTTCCCTTCTTCTTTCTCCGGCCGCTCCGTTTGAATTGGAGGTTCCTGCTGTGCGACGCTTCAGTTCTTCAGTTCCCCTCTGGGTCCGCTTACACCCAGTGACCCCGCCCCCCTCTGACGCACATGGATTTCACGGGGACTTTCCCCGTGGTGTCAGAGGGGGGCGGAGCCACCGGGTGGCAGCGGACCAAGAGGAGAACTGAAGCGTCACCCAGCGGGAACCTCCAATTCAAACGGAGCGGCCGGAGAAGAAAGAAGAAGCCGGAGAAAGATGCCGGACGAGAAGACCGAAGGAAGAAGGAAGATGAAGATAAAGATGAAGAGGAAGATGAAGATGGAGGAAGAAACCCGAATAGAGAAAAGAAGAAGATGGAAGAAGAAGATGGAAGAAGAAGATGGAAGAAAAGAAAAGACATTAATAAAGGAATTGTCAAAAACCGGCTCTTGTCATTTTTTACATTTTTTACACTTTCTTCGTGAAATGGTAGGGGTACAATTGTACCCCATTACCATTTCACATAGGGGGGGCGGGATCTGGGGGTCCCCTTTGTTAAAGGGGTCTTCCAGATTCCGATAAGCCCCCCGTCCGCAGACCCCCACAACCACCGGGCAAGGGTTGTGGGGATGAGGCCCTTGTTGAGGGCATGTGGCCTGGTACGGTTCAGGAGGGAGGGGGGGCGCTCTCGTCCCCCCCTCTTTTCCTGCGGCCGGCCAGGTTGCGTGCTCGGATAAGGGTCTGGTGTGGATTTTTGGGGGGACTCCACGCCATTTTTTTAAAATTTGGGGTGGAGTTCCCCTTAAAATCCATGCCAGATCTGAAGGGTCTGGTATGGATATTTGGGGGGAACCCCACGTCATTTTTTTTTAAAATTTGCAGCGGGGTTCCCCTTAATATCCATTCCAGACCTGAAGGGCCTGGTAATGGAATTTGGGGGACCCCCACGCTTTTTTTTTTGTGTTATCAATGACTTTTAATGACTTTTCTCTATATTGCCGGGAGCCGACAATTCATTATAGCCGCGGGTGCTTTTAAATGCCTTTTTTTTCCTTTAGAAATGACATTTTGCAGGCGCAATGGGAAGTTCAGAGCTGCGCCTGTTCAACTTATGCAAATTAGTTTACATGACTTGACATTTACTAAGATTTTGCCGGCGCAGTGTCTTGGCGCATTTGTACCATTGAAATTCCCACGCTGAGCTCAAAAAAAACTCCCGCCGCTCAAATCGTACTTGCCGGCGCAGCGGGCTGGTTTTGAAAAAGTTACTTTCTCACTCTATTTTGGGCATATTAGTTATTTGGGCAGGTGTCACTACACTTCCTCACATCACCCCACATCACCTCCATTATATTCTCACTTCCAGCTTCTTTATATTTAGATTTTAACATTCCGTGCGCCAGGTCCATAGTGGCGCACTGAGCGCCTCCTCCCGTCCGCCGACAACACTATAGTAAATGGGAAATAGGGCTGCGCTACCTGCGCTAATGTTTTGTAAATACCAAAACAGCCATTGCGCACGCAGATGCGCCAATACTCATGGCGCAAACGTTTTGTAAATCAGCCCCTATGTGTCCCAGATAGTTAACGGAAGACTGGTAAAACTGACACTTCTCGGGCGAAAGGTTGAGCCCCTCCTCACTTAGTCTTCCCAATACCTTCTCCAGCCTTTCCTCGTGTTCCTCCAAGGTTCTCCCAAAGACAATGACATCGTCCAGGACTTCGATAAGGTTCATGTCTCCTACAGTCTTCTCCATGAGACGTTGGAAGGTGGCGGGAGCTCCAGACAGTCCCTGGGGCATTCGGTCAAATTCAAAGAACTCCACTGGGGTTATGAAAGCTGTCTTCTCCTTGTCTTCTGGATGCATAGGGATCTGGTAGTACCCACTTTTGAGATCCATAACGCTGAACCACTTCACTCCAGACAAACTCTGTAGGGCATCCTCTATCCTAGGAGTGGTGTACTGGTCAGGGATGGTTCTTCTGTTGAGAGTCCTGTAGTCTATACATAGCCTCAATGACCCATTCTTCTTCCTGACCACCACTATCGGGGAGGCATAGGGGCTTCTAGATTCTCGAATCACCCCTGTTCTCTTGAGTTCTGCAAGTTGTTCCCTCAGATCCTCCAGATCTGCTAGTGGGACCCGCCTGACCCTTTCTCTGAAGGGCTTGTCTTCCTGGAGGCGGATTCGATGGGTGGCACTCCTTGCACACCCCACATCAAACTCATCTTTGGAGAAGATCTTCTCCCATCTGGTCAACTGGGCCTTGGCTCTCTCCTTCCAAGCCCTGGGTAGATTCGGGTTCTCCATAGAGAGCTTCTCCCAAACATCTCCTCCTTCACCCATCCCCTTGACTTCTGACAGGGCAACCGGGGCAGCAGGGCTCACCTGGCCCAGCAGCATTCTGGCGGGGATCTCCATGGGGCCACCTGTAGTGTTCCTGACACTCACCGGAACTCTACAATGGGCCTTCTTCAGGGCCTTCAGCGGAACCACTTCTGGGATCACTTCCAAACTCGAGTGTTCCTCCCTTGGGTCGGGCTCCAGCATGACAAAGGGTCCAGGTTGTTCCAAAGTAAGCTTCACAGTGGCTCTGAGACAGGTTACTTCGCTGGGCTGCAACACTACCCCTTTTCTTCCAAGTCTCCACACCTTCCCTATCACCTCCACAGGGGTCTTTTGCTCGAAGACCAGTCGTTGGTAGGCCGTCTTCAGCATGGGATGGATTTTGGTGACTGCAGGGCCCTTCCCTTGTACTAGAGGGGTCAGGAGTCTCCGGACCAGATCCGTATTCGCCCCTATTATAAGGGAACTCTTGTTGGCTCCAAGCGGCCGAGGGCACATAACTGCCAGGGTGTCGAACATTTCAGCCTTCCCAGCCACGGATGGGTCAAAAGTCATCTTGATGGGCAGGTAGCCATCGTAAGGGAAACTCTGGGTGCCAATTCCCCATATTTCCAGCTCCTCTATCTTCTGGATGGGTAGATGACTTAAGTGTTTGTCATAGAAATCCCTGTATAGCAGGGTCACTTGTGCCCCAGTATCCAAGATGGCTCTTGTGTAGACTCCCTCCACTTGAATGGGTACTATAGGAGATGGGCCTACCAACTTCTCTGGATATGGCCTGGCAGAGGTCACCTTCTTCTGGTCCTTTGCCTTCGGACTCTCTTTCGTCCAACTCCCTTTGGAATTTAGTCTTTCTTGGGCCTGATATGCATTGACTTCCCTCCTTTTAATGGGTGTACAGACCCGCTGAGGGATGTTATTATCTTTCTTAGGTGTGCATCCCCTTTGGGGAATGCTGTGCCTCTTCTGGGGGGTCTTGCCCTCTCTCTTTGGGGTGTATCCCTGCTGAGGGATACTGTGTTTCCTCTGAGGGGTTTGGTCTTTTCTCTTCTTTAGCTTCTCATTCAGTTTGGAGCTCACTGAAGATGATGGGCACCCGGTTGACTCCTTCACCGGGGCCCTCTGGAGTTTCCCGCCGGCTTGCGGTTGTCTGTTTTCTTATTTTTGGGGCTGGAACACACAGCTGCAATATGGCCAATTCCCCCACAGTTAAAACAGACTATATCTCCCCATTCTTGTAGAGATGCGGGTGCTGAGGCAATTGGGAACAGTTCCTTCCTTGGTACTTCTCTCTCGGGACCCTCTGGATCTTTTGCTATCAAAGAGGTCAGCATCTCTAACACCTTAGACATTTGTGATTTTAAAGTGTCTACTTCTGAGTCTCTTTCAGGGGTCATCACGGAGTTGACCATCACTGGTGCAGGGGCGGCATTTGTCTTAATCATTTGCTGATCCTGTTGTAGTGCCTCCTCATCTCTGATGATCTTTATCAAGTCAGAGTAGGTCAGTGACGTTCCTCCTCCCAAGGTTTTCAGGTGAAGCCAGACTGGATCCGAGCGCAACGCTCCCTTCAGGACTTGCTTCATTCTGGCCGCATCTGTATCTTTGGGCATCATTCCCTTCTTCAATACAATTTTGCACAGCAACCTGTTCAGTCTTCTGACATACTCCGAAAGCTTCTCATTCGGCTGTTGGAAAGTATGTTCGAATTGGTAGATCATCTCTGTCACCTTTTCTAACTGACCGAACTCCTCTTGTAACATGGCTAGGCAGTCTTGAGCCGTGCAATCCGTATTCCCAAACCGGAAGCTTTTCACTGCTTCTGCAGCTGCGCCTTTCAGGCTCTCTATCACTCGTTGCCTCTTCTGCGCTTCAGGCACCTCCCATGCCTCTACTGCTTGTAATGCCTGCTCCACCCAAGTATCAAAATCTTCCTCCCCTGCAGGGACAGGGAGCTTCCCTGAGAATGTCTTTAATCTCCGGTAGCTAGTCTCTACATGTACCGTGCTTGTCTTCTGACACTTTGTTAGCAGATCCCCTATAGCATTTATCAGTTCTGGTGATATGGCAGTGACAGGTGCGGGTGCCGCCGGAGGCGTCGCCCTGTCTCTTCTTTCAGGTGAGACACGGGTTGCACCTTGCGGTGATCCCGTTGGTGATGGCTCTTTCTTTATAGTTATTGCGTGCGCCAACCTATAGGTTTTGTTGTCTGGCATCCGCACACAGTTGCGCTTGAAAGTCACTGGCATCCCGTCCCAGTATTCTACTAGTGCATACTGATACGAGATGTCTGGGTCTGACTTTATCTCCGTCACCCACGGTGTATGATCAGGGGACACCGACTCCATTAGCTGCTCCACCGTCTCAGTTGACCACTCCTCCCCCGGGAGGCTAATGACTACAGACTGGCTTGGGTCTGTTCTAGATGCTTCGCACCACGCTTTTACTGTTAGCGGGTCCATGCCGGTACCTCTGGCGTGTTCACCTGCTGTATCAGGATCCCGGACGAGAACCCCATGTGTAGCGCACCCCCAACTAAGAGAGCCGCTGAATTTGGTCTTGGGCCCTGCACACAGCACCGCCAACCCCCGGCAATTCACTCGACCCACTCTGGCACAGTTAGTCTAGGGTAATATCTCTTATACTCTATGGTAGAATTCAGACACCAATGCAAAGCAATTAAAGAATAACAAGTTTACTCTCTCTTGGTATAATGGATCAACAGCTATAACAGATCACACGTGCTTCTTGCAGAACCCTGCAGGAATAACATACTACACATTAGTGAAGTACAGTAATGGCATACCACATGTAGCAGCCATTAACTAAACGCCCTGTGACGCAGCAACTAAACTCTAACGCTTGGTCAGGCCTGACCCAGACTCTAAAACTCAGTCTCTAGGAGATGATTTCTTCGCATGCAAGTCTTTAATGGTGGTGCACATTCAGGAACACATTTGTAATCCACAGGTCAAAGTAACAACACGGAACACTTCACTGGAGACCCTTTGACTCAGTTCTGCTATAGATCTCCAGTGGGGTCTTAAATATAAGCGGGTGGGCCTCGGCAGTCTGTAGGCCTAACAACAGTATAAAGTATATGGATTGAGCATGTGCTCGCTCACCCCTCCGGACACGATCCCAGTCCGGGACTTCCACCTGCTGTGTCTCCACACACAGCGTCTGCAGCGGTCGGGTCTCCGATCCAACAAAGGTTGAGGAATAACAAAGTCAGATGCCACCCAGGCTCGCAGTAGGGTGGAAGGCTCTTTGGTAGCTGCGCAAGGCCCCAGGCTTCAGGCCTTGCACACCAGCAGATCCGCACAGGAGGACTTGTTCACCGAAGTCTCATGTCCCAAAGAGGCCGAGCCTAGCCTCGCCCCTTCCTTATATAGCTCCACCCATGAGTCTCTGTGGCGGCAACATTGCACCCTAGGTGCCAAATGGGGTTCTGGGTAAGGTAGTCCTGAGAGTCTTAAAGGAGACCCCGCTACAATTGCAAGGGGCAATCTCTTTTGAAGTAAGACAACACACTGAGGCGAGAGATCAAATGCAACAGCTTTACTTTTATATCGAAAGCATAGGCAGAACAGAACACATGCAACTTGCTTACAGAGCCCTGGAGCAATAGGTGTAGCACACAACAATGGCCCAGCGCGGTAACCCACTGCGTGCAGCTATTATGGTGTACGCGCCCTGTGGCGCACTAAACAATATTCTATCTCCCCTCCCTGGTCAGGCCTGACATAGAATAAATGTCAGTCTTTTCACTTGTTATTTCTTCGCATGCAAACTTTCGGTGGTGCACTTGATGAAATAGTATTTGTAATCCACAAGTAGGCAGTCTCAAAGAACACTATACTGGAAACCCTTTAACTCTGTCCTCCTACTGGTCTCCCAATGGAACAACAAACAATGATAGGTGGGCCAAGGCAGTCTATAGGCCTAAACACGGCACAGTCTATTGGCTTGAGCAAGTGCTCGCTCACCCCTCCGGACGGGATCCCAGTCCGGGACTTCAACCTGCTGTGTCTCCGCACACAGCGTCTGCAACGATCGGGTCCCCGATCTAACTGATGTCTTCACTCGACAAGTCCCGTGCCACCCAGGCTCCGCAGTGGGGTGGAAGGCTCTTTGGAAGTTGCGCAAGGCCCAGGCTTCAGGCCTTGCACTGCAGCAGATCCGCACAGGAAGAAACCGTTGCTTGCAGCGCGGTGTCCAAAGAGGCTGAGCTCCGCCTCGCCTCCTTCTTAAATAGCCCCCTCCCATGAGTCTCTGCGGTGGCTAATTGCACTCTGGGTGCCGAACGGGGTTCTGGGTAACGTAGTCCCGGGGCCTTAAAGGAGACCCCGCTACATATATATAATTTTTTCCACATTCGTGGAAACACGATATATTTCACAGTTGGGACTATCTACCATATATATATCTTCTTGCATTTGGCACTAATGTTGGTTGTTGATATTTTCACTTGATTGCATTTTATTCAATATTGTATATTCACAGGTTGTATATTCTTAGGTTGTTAGTACACCTTATTTGTTTTTTGCACAAATTTATTTAGTATGTTCAACTAGCGCCCCCTATCACATTTAGCCAATAGCTGCTGTTATCGACAGTATATGCCTGGCAGGTCCAGGACAAAAAGTCGCTCCCCACACACCCTCCCATGCTGCCAGAGGATTGGCTGCTGTGCTGAGCTGAGGATTGGCTGCTAGGAGGTGACGTCATCAGCGTGGCACCTTACAGCCTGTATGTGTAGCAGTGGGCGGGAGTCTGGAGGTGCAGGAGCGCTGAAGTTGGCTCTTACAGTGAAGAAGTCGGCTTGTACAGGCAATTGTCAAATGGGCATAAATCTGCACTTATACATGTACAGGATACTCTGCTGGGGACACTGATAATGGTGACACTGATAATGGGGACACTGATAATGGGGACAGCTTTGCTGGGGACACTGATAATGGGGACAGCTATGCTGGGGACACTGATAATGGGGACAGCTATGCTGGGGACACTGATAATGGGGAAATCTATGCTGGAGACACTGATAATAGGGACATCTAAGCTGGGGACATAATGGGAACACTGATAATGGGGAAATCTATGCTGGGGACACTGATAATGGGGACATCTATGCTGGGGACACTGATAATGGGGAAATCTATGCTGGTGACAGCTATGCTATGGACACTGATAATGGGGACATCTATGCTGGGGACACTGATAATGGGGACAGCTATGATGGGGACACTGATAATGGGGACATCTATGCTGGGGACACTGATGATGAAAAAACTATGCTGGAGACACTGATAATGGGGGGAGGGGGGAACTATGCTGGGGACACTGATAATGGGGAAAAATATGCTGGGGACACTGATAATGGGGAAAAATATGCTGGGGACACTGATGATGGGGACACTGATAATGGGAAAAATATGCTGGGGACACTGATGATGGAGAGACTGATGGGGACACTGTTAATGGGAAAACTATACTGGGGACACTGATGATGGGGAGACTGATGGGGACACTGATAATGGGAAAACTATGCTGGGGACACTGATGATGGGGAGACTGATGGGGACACTGATATTAGGGAGACTCTGATGGGGACACAGACGTGCAGACGTTTTTGGCCCCCGAATACTTGTAAAATCTACAATGTGGCCCTTGTGTTAAAAAGTTTGGAGTCCCCCGCTTTAGATGAATGTTGCAGGAAAGTTCAGTTGCAGGAGCCCCTGAGGATGATCAGGATGCAGTGTCCATCTTTGTGTTAGATACTTGAAGAGAACATCAGCTTCGATGAGGAGATCTCCTCATCCTGTTGCCCAACCAGCTTGAAACGCAGCTTCTCGCATATAGAAACTGTGGTGTGGCACTGGAACTCTGGAATTCAGAGTCAGCCTATATTCTCTGCACTTTGTCCCTAGTGGTTTCTAACCTTACATGCAACTGGATCTTTAACTACCAGAGTTGTTCATCAGATGCCTAACCTGGCTCTAGCCAAAGCTATGCTATAGTTACTATAAATACTGAGCCTTGAGCTAAAACTAGCTATAGAATCCCAGACCAGAATCAGCAGGGCTAACTAAAATAACAAGAGCTGTATACAAACTCCATTACAATAAACAGGTTTGCCTGTTAGGGACACCCTCTCCATTTGTCCCGTTTATCATTATCACTGAAAGTTAAAGGGGTTGTAAAGGTAAAAGTTTTTTCACCTTAATGCATTCTATGCATTAAGGTGAAAAAACATCTGCGGATTAGTGGCCCCCCAGCCCCCCCGTTTACTTACCTGACCCCTCGAAAGTCCGCACCGTGAACGCGCTTGCTTCTCGGCTCATTCATTGGTTGATTGAAAGCAGTGCAGCCATTGGCTCTCGCTGCTGTCAATCACATCCAATGACGCGGCACGCCGGGGGCGGGGCCGAGTGATACAGTGAGCTGCTATAGCCGCCGGCTGTATCACGGGAGCGTGCCCCCAAGAACTCACCACCATGCAAGCTCGCTCGCATGAAGGTGGTGAATTCTTGCGGGGAGGAGCTGAGACAGCCGCCGAGGGACCCCAGAAGACCAGGTTCGGGGCCACTCTGTGCAAAACGAGCTGCACAGTGGAGGTAAGTATAACATGTTTGTTATTTTAAAAAAAATCGTGCCTTTAGTGTTCCTTTAAAGCAAATCCCATATTTTGAGTGGTCACCAGCATAGCAATAGAGGGGAAATCTTTGAATGGGGCCACTGTTTCTGGTGACAACCAAGAATTTTTCTTAAGCCTCGTACACACGACCGAGTTTCTCGTCGTTAAAAACACGTCGTTTTTCTCGACGAGTTTCTTGTTAACCTTGACGAGTTTCTCGTCAAGCTTTCCATGCGTACACACTGACAATTCCAAATTTCGTCGTTGTTCTGCGCGGTCACGTCCAGCACGTACGACGGCAGTATAAAGGGGAAGATTGATTTCCCTGGCGCCACCCCTTGGGCTGCTTTTGCTGATCTCGTGTTGCCGCGTGTGAAGTAAAAGTTTGGGAAGAGACGATTCGCGCTTTTCAGTCTTCGTGCTTTCAGTTCGTTTTCTGCGGTTCAGTTTGTGCTTGTGGGTTCGTATCTTGTCTTTCAGGGCGTGTAGGCAGGTCGTATCTGTTTTACAGTGCGTTCTTGCCCGTTCGTTTCTGAATTTCAGTTCGTTCTTCATAGGCCTTGCTGTTCTAAAGTGCGTTCTGTTCTGTACGTTCTGATAAGACGACCGTTTCCTAGCCATGTCGCGGGTACGTTCTCGTCGTCGAGTTCGTGCTGTGCAGGCGCTTGGTGTTGGTCTGCTTGTTTTGGACCAAGACGAGTCCATGAACAGGGTAAGGAGGAGATCATGGACCAAGAATTGGTGCTCCAGCGGGACCAATTCTGCCATATGCCTCTGCTGCGGGAGATCGTCGAGAATAATCCTGAGGACTACAGGAATTTTCTGCGGATGTCTGACCCCGTTTTTCAGCATCTGTTGGCTTTGGTGTCCCCCTATATTACCAGGCAGGACACTGTTATGCGGGAAGCCATCAGTGCTGAGCAGAGGCTCATCGCCACGTTACGTTACCTGGCGACAGGGAGAAGTCTTCAGGACTTGAAGTTCACGACAGGCATCTCCCCCCAGGCTCTGGGCCTCATAATCCCAGACACCTGTTCTGCCATTATCCAAGTCCTGCAGGAGGACTATATTAGGGTAAGTTTTCTCCATTAACATCACATTTTATGTATTTCATGTATGCTAATGTATTGTATTTCTTTCATCCTTCCCTAATTACCATGATTGTAATATGCTGAGAATGTCCCCTTTGTCCTCATGCATGCTGGAAGCTTTTAAATGCCCCTTTTTTCTCCTCCATGCATATTTCCCTTCACTAACCTCTCCATCAGTTGCGACTGCTGCTCCAAATGTTTGGGGGGCCACCCCCAAATTATGTATATAAACTTCCTCCATTTTTGCGACTGTGCCTATTAAACGCCACCAGTTTGCCCCCTCCAATGCATCCATTTTGCCCCCTCCAATGCAGCCATTTTGCCTCCTCAAATGCAGCCATTTGCCTCCTCAAATGCAGCCATTTTGCCTCCTCAAATGCAGCCAGTTCCCCCCCAGCCCTGCACTTACCTTCTTCTGGTCAGCGCCATCCTTCTTCTGTCCTTGATGTCTTCTCCTGCCCTCGATGTTGCATCAGCCAATCATGTTACCAGTAAACAGACTTGGTGAACATGATTGGCAGAGGAGCCTGTCAGTGTTTACCCAAGGAATGCCCCCCCCCCCTGCGTCCCCTGGTTAACTTTTATGAAGCCAATTACATCCCTCAGGCTGCAATCGCCAAGCCTATTTGCCCCCTGTCTCTAATAGGCAATTTTCACCCCAAAAATGCCAAAGTTATTCATATGGCCGTCGCTCAACAGGGGGCCATCCACCTGAATAGTGGGCGGCATTGACAATACATAGGTTCATGCAAGGCATGAACCTATGTATTGTTCTGAGTGACGGGCGCAGGAGAGAGGGGGCAGCGCTCCAGCGCCCACTCTGGACGCACCGCCACTGCAATGCTATCCTGTGGCCAAACACATCTACCCCCCCCCCCTCCCCAAATTTGATTTTAATGGACCATCAGAGGGGGTGATGAATATGATACTTGAGCCTTCCATTATACTTTTAAAAAACACATTAAACGGAGATTTCTATTGATGTTGGCCTCGAATGTATTTTATTATAATCTGCTTGCAATGTTATGTGCAAAAGTACTAATATATTTTTATCTTGTTTGACTCCACAGCTTCCTTCCACGCCACAGGAATGGCAGACTGTGGCATCGGAGTTTGCCACGCGGTGGGACTTCCCCAACTGCGGTGGAGCCATTGACGGGAAGCACGTCCGCATCGTGCCGCCACCCCGTTCTGGGTCCTACTTCTTCAATTACAAGGGGTTTCATAGCATCGTGCTGATGGCGGTGGTGTCAGCACGGTATGAATTCCTCTATGTGGATGTGGGGAAGAATGGCCGGATGTCCGATGGGGGATTCTTCATCCAGACGGAGTTTGCCCTCCGTCTCCAGAGTGACGACCTTGCATTGCCACCGGATGCAGGGAATGTTGAAGGACTCCCCTTTGTTTTTTTGGCTGATGAAGCCTTCGGACTCGGACCGCACCTCATGAGGCCATTTCCCCAGAGGACCCTGACCCCAGAGAAGAGGGTGTTCAACTACCGGCTGGCCAGGGCCCGAAGAGTCGTTAAAAATGCCTTCGGGATAATGGCCAGCCGGTTCCGCCTTTTTATGACTCCTATTCACTTGGCGGAGTACAAGATAAACTATGTCAGTTTATGCTGCTGTGTGCTCCATAATTTTCTAAGCCGAAAATCCAGTAATTATATGGCCTCAATATTGCCTGAGGCAGGACTTTCCTATGGCAATACCCTGCCGGGCCTGGAATCTGCCCGTCCTGGCTTGCCCCCCCAAAATGCCTGTGAGGTTCGGGAGAAATATATGGAATATTTCACGGGTAGGGGGGCAATTCCTATGCCAGGCCATGTGTAAAGATTCGTGGAGAAAGAACTCAATAAAAATCAGATTTAATCTTGTAACTTTTTTTGTTTCCTGTCTCCTAGTTTGTCTTATTGCATTTGTAGTGCCAAGTGAATTTTCCTTTAGTAAATACCAACCATTTCACTATGAACCACAAAAATATACACAAATAAGGTTAGAGCGTATTTGAAAAAGAAGCTACACTTTTTTTTTTTCAAAAATTTTACTCTGTGCACACTCACACACATGGTAAATAGAACTTTTTTTTATTTTTTTGGCTGGCCACAAACCGGCTTTTTTTTTTTACGAAAATACAAAACCATCTGTAGCATTCAACAAACTACAACATTGGATACCTCTTGGCAATATGAGACATTCAATTACCCAAAATATGTCTCTATCTGGCAGTCCTAATATGGGGTATTGGCACCCCTGGCCAAGCCAAAATTTGAATATGCACACAATTTGAAGTCATTTCCAATAGGGATTTATGACTCCTGATCCCTATTGTCAACATGTGCTATCTGCCATCAGGGGTGATCAATGGACGTGTTTTGGGGGTGCAACCCCTTCTTCAGTTCACCCACTTGAGAAACGAGGAAGGGGTTGCACCCCCAAAACCCGTACATGGATATCCCCGGATGGCAGATGGCACATGTTGACACACTGTGTGCATATTCAAATTTTGGCTGGATTGATTGTCTAAAAGATAAAAAAAGGGGGAAGAACAATCTCTAACCAAAAATGGGGGTTTTGTTGCCTATTCAATTCTCCCCAAAACATCTAGGATGTCTTTAAAGGTTTGATCCATCACATGAATTCTTTGCTTAATTCTGTCCAGTTCTGTGCTACATTCCATCACTTGCTGTATGATTCGTAGGGCACTGTCAGCAGAGAAACGCATACTTTCTTTCACCACAACATTTACATCCCCTATAAAAAAATACAAAAGGTATTATAACTCTGCAGGCCTACATCTCTTACCTGAAGTTGTGGTGACAGATACTGACCTGTTGTGGTGACCAGTTCCACCACGTCATCCACTTCTCCTTCCTGCACTTCTCCTTCCTCCACCTCTTCAACTTCCTCAACATCCTCAGGTTGTGGGTCTTGGTGAGGTTGGGGTTGTTTAGAAGGTGTGGGTTTCTTGTGCTCCCCGGAGTGTTCTCCTCCCAGTCTTCTCTCCCCTATGAGAATCAAACAAAAGGTCTAGTTATCACACAGAAATTCTCTATAAAAAATAAAAACATGATAAATTGCTTGGAAGTGGGGTACAAGTGTCTGTTTGGGCGGAATTTCCAGATGAAGACATTATTTTTTCACAATAATTTCTTTACTATTCACCTTTGGCTGTCAATTTTTATACATGGAGGCACCACAAAAATTCACTGATGCACCTGTGTGGGACACCCAAAAAATGTGGTTCTGATGGCCCACACTATAGTGCTCAAAAGTACAGATGTGGAACCAGCTGCTGAGTGTCCTCTCCTTTACACTGATTAAAGTTTGCATTTCATTCTCTTTACAAACACATCATCTAGCCAACAATGTAAGAACAACAATTGAATAAAAACAGGCAGATGTGTAAATTATTTTAACCCTGTAAAATCTATAAAAATCGAGGATAGTGGCCGAACAATGTGTCTGTAACGAACGATTACTGTGCCAAACCAAGTTCAAACTATGACATTTTGTAAGGTGCAATAGAAACATGCAATAACATGGAGCAACATGCAAGTTGTGAAATACAATAATAGGAAAAAAGGGGAAAAAGTACTTACTTTTTTCAAGCATTCTCTTTATGCTCCTTAGCTGCTCCGGCTCCCTCAGTTTGAGGTCAGACCACCTCTTTCTGAGCTGCGCATTTGATCGTTTTACCCCGAAATTCTTCTTCAGACTCTTCACAACTTTCTTCATGATTTTGGCCTTCCTTCGATTAGGTTTGCTATACGGCCCATACTTTGCGTCATAATCCGACTTTAGCAATATGTCCACCATCTCCGCCATCTCCGCGTAAGACATATTAGATGCCTTGAATCTCCTCCTTGATTGTTACGTTTCCTCAGTCTCCGGGCTTGTCTCCTCCTCGTTATTTGAGGAATTAGCAGACACCTGCTGTGAATCTGCCATATCTGTCTGCGCGCCGAAAGAGAAGGGGCGGGGAAAAGATGTTACTTAGAACGTCATGGGCGGGCGACGTGTGCGGAGCGACGTGTGCGTAGTTTTACGCATGCGTGGTGTATATATAGCAAACACACATGTGACTATACTACGTTCGGTGTGCGGAGAGAGGAGTAAAAGTGACGGACGTGCGAACGAAGGTATGTGATTTGTAGACTTTGAGAAATTGGTGGCCTATACTGTCTAGAGAATGTTGGAGGATATATATGGTGACTAAGATTTACAGGAGGTTAGACTGTGTGCCTCACATTATTTTTTATTATTTTTTTTTGGCTTGCAGACCCAAAATGAATGTCTTCATAAGTGACAAGGAATTCCTTGCGAAATTTATAGACCGGGTAAGGGAGCTGCCCGCTCTGTGGGAAACAAAAAACCCCATCCATAGAAAAAAAGGGGTAAGAAAAGCAGCGCTGGAGACCCTGCTCCCATTTGTGCATACCAAGGTGCCCACAGCAACAGCAAAACAGGTGGACACTAAAATTGGGAGCTTGAGAGGCACATACAGGACTGAACGCTCTAAGGTCCTGGCTTCTCAGAGGTCAGGAGCAGCAGCAGATGATGTGTATGTCCCCAATTTGTGGTACTATAGCAGGATGTCCTTTCTGGATGACCACATTGAGGCAAGGCCATCACTGTCCACTCTTCCCCCCAGACTTCCCTGCAGCCAACCTGAGCCTTCTCTGGAGCAAGAGGAGGCAGCCATCCTGGAAGAAGCTGATTTGGACATCTGGAGCCAGGTATAGTATTAAATGAAAATGTATTGTGAAAAACTTAATGCAGGAAAAAGAAGTCAAGATGAAAATCCTAAACTATTTTGGGATACAAAAGTGAAATCAAGATCTAGAGACATTAGTCTGCCATAAATTGGGTGCTAAATAGTCAATCTGATGTAGTCCTAAAAATATTTGTCTTTTCTCTTGATTTACATTGAAATTACTACATTCATGATCTCAAATTTGTGTGAAAATAATAAACCGAACTATTAAACTATGTCCCTTTTTCATACACAGGATGAAATCAGCCAGGAGGAGGGTCTGGAAACTGTCAGGCAGGAGGAGGCAGGGCCCACTGTGAGGCAGGAGGTGGCAGGGCCCACTGTGAGGCAGGAGGTGGCAAGGCCCACTGTCAGCCAGGAGGTGGCAGGGCCCAGTGGCAGACAGGAGGTGGCAGGGCTCAGTGGCAGACAGGAGGTGGCAGGGCCCAGTGGCAGACAGGAGGTGGCCGGCACAAGGAGAAGCACTAGATCTCAGGTGCCTCCCATCCGCCTTCCTAAAAGAAGCAGGAGGGACAGGACCACTAGTGAGGCAGCAATGGCCCTTATTAGAGAGGCACATGCCACCCTCCAGGAGCCCACATCCCCTGAAGAGGCCATTGCCGGCCTAGTTGAGGCCAAGTTCAAGGTGATGAGCATGGAGCAACGCCTCCTATGCGAGCCCCTGCTCATCACCTTGCTGAACAAGGGGGTGATGGAAAGAATTACCCCCAATACGGCCATATGTGAGGTCGCACAACTATCCCAACCTCAACCTCCTCCTCCACCTCCACCTTCTTCTTCTGTGCCACCCCCTTCTCCTCCACCTTCTCCTCCACCTCCACCTTCTTCTTCTGCACCACCCCCTTCTCCTCCACCTCCTCCTCCACCTCCACCTTCTTCTTCTGCGCCACCCCCTTCTCCTCCACCTCCTTCTTCTGCGCCACCCCCTTCTCCTCCACCTCCTTCTCCTCCTCCTGACAGGAGTACCCCTCCAGTGGCCCAGCCTCCAGCCACACGCAGAAGGAAGGCTGCAGAGAAGGCTTCAGGGAAGGCTGCAGGGAAGGCTGCCAAGAAGACGAGGAAGTGATGGCCTTGCTTCATTGTGGTCGGACAGAAGGCAGCCTGTTGTAGTACCACAGACTTGGGACATATATATCACCTGCTGCTGTTCCTGACCTCTGGGAGGCCAGCATCAGATTGTGCTCACAACTGTTGTGCTTCTCAAGCTCCCAATTTTAGTGTCCACACAGGGTTGATGTGTGCTCTGGGGTCCCATGGATGCACAAATGGCAGCAGGTTCTCCAGCGCTGCCTTCTATTTATTTTGTTCAAGACATGAATAAATGTTTTTTTTTGTTTAAGTTCATACTTGACTATGTGTTTTTATAATAATTATTTATTTACCTTTGGAGTAAGCAGATACATTTGACCCCAAAAAAAGGGACAAATAATACCAAAAAAAATCATTAAAGGTGTTTTTTAAAAAATATAGGGTGTAAACTTGACACAACTAAATTTAAAAAATAAAATGGGAGATCACTATCAAAACATCGACAAATTACAATTAACATCTGTCTAAAAAATATAAAACATTAAAATATTCAGAAGATCTTGCACGATATAATACAGCTAAATCTTCTTAAGAGCAGCATGAAAAAGGTTTAAAATAGATAGTCATAACTCTGTGTGAATATCAGCAGCAAAACAAGTTCATTAGTTTTCATTATTGTAACATTCTAAAGAAGATTTAAATGCACAACATTTAAACGATGCAATAATTTACAGCGTGACGAATGTGCTATCTCCATTACGAAGGCTTGTTTTACCAGAAGATGCGCTCCCATCTCATACTTGATTCTGAGCATGCGCGCTTTTTGAAGAGTCGTAAAAGCATACACACGAACCATTTTCTCGTCGCAAAACAGGCCGACGAGAAACACAACGAGAAAATCTAGAATCCGGACGAGAAAAAAGAGAGCAGGTTCTCTATTTTTCTCGTTGAGATTCACGGCAGTTTTCTCGTCGTAAAACCATACACACGAACGGTTTTCTCGACAATAAAGCTCTCGCGGCACTTTTCTTGTCGGTTTTGGACGAGAAACTCGGTCGTGTGTACGAGGCTTTACTTTTGAGGGATTTCCTTTCACTTCTTGTTGTGGCTTTAGGATGGGATCCCGAAATGGGACACAGATGACACACCAAAAAAAAAGAAAAAAAAAAAAAAACTGACGTAGGTTATAACCCTTCCTTACTCTACCCAATATAGGGAAAAAAAAGATTTGCATTCCGTTTCATATTATCACCTATTATTACAGTCATAGACTTACCTCCAACTGCTACTGACCTGGTTATTATGAAAACTTACATACCAGTTTTTCATCAATGGAAGTGCTTTTGATTGTGCCGTGTACACACGATCGGTTTTACCAATGAAAACAGTCCGATGGACTTTTCTCATCGGACAAACCGATCGTGTATGGGCGCCATCGATCTTTTTTCCATCGGTGAGAAAAAATAGAACATGTTTTAAATTTATCCGATGGGAAAAAAAACGATAGCAAATTCCGATCGTCTGTGTGGAACTCCATCAGACAAAAAACCCACGCATGCTCAGAATCAAGTCGACGCATGCTCAGAAGCATTGAACTTCATTTTTCTCGGCTTGTCTGAGTGTTTTACGTCATGGCATTTGGGACGGTCGGATTTTTGACTGATGGTGTGTAGGCAAGACTGATGTAAGTCAGCTTCATCGGATTTCCGATGTAAAAATCCATCGGATTAGAATCCATAGGAAATCCGATCGTGTGTACAGGGCTTTACATGCCTAACTGGTAAGAATCATATTTTTATGTCATTGTTTACTCAGTAAATACACTGAAAAATGTTAGCGCTTGTACTTTTCTACTGTTCAAAAATAATATAGTATAACCTGCAATTTATTAGACAGACCTATTGGTTATTGGATATTGGATATTGGTTATTGGATATTGGATATTGGTTATTGGATATTGGTCCTTTGTAAGCAAATTCCAAGACAACACAGTCTTATATTTGTGCTGCTGTTTTAATTATCTCTTAAGTCTCAGGACTTGCTGTAGTTAAAGGTTATAGAGCCATCTACTACAGATAATAATTAAGTACTACATACCATTTAAAGAAGACTAACTTATTTAAAGCTGGACAAATCTGAATTACTTTTTAATATCTTTATAAATGATATAGAGTTTCAGATTAAAAGTACCATTTCAGTCTTTGCAGATGACACTAAGCTATGCAGTGGAAAAATGTCCTTACAGGATGTCTCCAACTTACAAGTCAACCCCAATACACTGTTTCATTGGGCAACTGTGTGGAAAATGAGGTTTAATGTGGATAAATGTAAAGTTATGCACTTGGGGGCAAAGAATATGTATGCATCATACATACAGTGCCTTGAAAAAGTATTCCTACCCATTGCAGTTTTCCACATTTTGCCATATTACAACCAAAAATGTAAATGTTTTTTATTGGGATTTTATGTGATAGACCAACACAAAGTAGCACATAATTGTGAAGTGGAAGGAAAATGATAAATTGTTTTCAATTTTCTTTTTTACAAATAAATATGTGAAAAGTAGGGTTGCACCGATACTAGTATCGGTATCGGTGCCGATACCGAGTATTTGCATAAGTATCGGTACCGATACTTTCAGGCTTGGTTCTTTGAGCTGTCAGTGGGTCTCCCCTGTTGACAGCTGAAGTGTTAAAGAAGTCTGGTAATTGGAGCTGTCAAAAAAAAAAAAAGAAAAAGCATCCCGTAATGTTTATTAACCACTTAAGCCCCGGACCATTTTGTAGCTAAAGGACCAGGCCACTTTTTGCGATTCGGCACTGCGTCGCTTTGACTGACAATTGTGCGGTTGTGCGACATGGCTCCCAAACAAAATTGTGGTCCTTTTTTTCCCACAAATAGAGCTTTTTTTTGCTGGTATTTGATCACCTCTGCGATTTTTATTTTCTTTTCTATAAACAAAAATAGAGCGACATATTTTTTGCAATAATAAATATCCCCAAAAAATATATATAATTTTTTTTTTCCTCAGTTTAGGCCGATATGTATTCTTCTACATATTTTTGGTAAAAAAAATAATGCAATAAGCGTTTATTGATTGGTTTGCGCAAAAGTTAAAGCGTCTACAACATAGGCGATAGTTTTATGGCATTTTTATTAATATTTTTTTTTTTACTAGTAATGGCGGCGATCAGCGATTTTTATCGTGACTGCGACATCATGGCGGACACATCGGACACTTTTGACACCATTTTGGGACCATTGTCATTTTTACAGCGATCAGTGCTATAAATATGCACTGATTACTGTAAAAATTGCACTGGTAGTGAAGGGGTTAAGCTGTAGGGGGCGCTGAAGGGTTTAAGTGTGACCTAATTAGTGATTCTTACTGTGGGGGTGTGTGGCTTGGTGTGTAACGTCACTGAACGTCGTTCCCTATGACAGGGAACAGACGATCACTGACATGCCACTAGGAAGAACAGGGAAAGGTTTGTTTACACTTACCTCTCCCCGCTCTTCAGCTCTGTGACCAGCCATGGATGTGTTCAACTTTATGAAGGAACGACACGTCAACATAGAAGAAATATTTCAACAACACCAGCGGCGATCGGGTCCCACGGTCACGGAGCTCATGACCAGGTCGCGAGCGCACCGCCGCGCACGCGACCCACGGCTGGGATCTTAAAAGGGACGTACCTGTACGCCCTTGTGCCCAGCCGTGCCATTCTGTCGACGTACATCGTCGTGCGGCGGTCCTTAAGTGGTTAACAACATTGCTCAGCCGCTGAAGCACTACAATAAAAAGAAACATTGTTTATTTTTGTATCTTTCTGTTTCTTCATCTGCAGATCAAAGGATGAAAAAATGTTCCTCTGTTAAACCCTGTATTAACCCCTAATTTACTCTAATCAGCCTTAAATAACTCCCTATTCTCCTCCATTGAATTATTATTTTCCTGCTTTTTTTTTTTGTTCACGTCTATTTTATAAACGATAAACAATGAAAACTTTTTTTGTTTGCTCAGTTAGTGAATCTTTTTACACATATATATTAACACATTTAAAAAGCGCAAAATTAAAAAACAAAAACTATTTAATTAATTTGTAAATAACCTTTCAATGCTTTGTACCATTGCTGACAGCTGAAGTGAAAACAAATCAGTTCCGGTAAGTATCGGTAATTGGTATCGGCGAGTACTAAAAAAAAAAAGTATCCGTACTCGTACTCATAAAAAAAATGGTATCGAAGCATTGCTAGTGAAAAGTGCGGCGTGCATTTGTATTCAATACTTTGTAGAACCACCTTTCACTGCAATTACAGCTGCAAGTCTTTTTGGGGATGTTTCTACCAGCTTTGCACATCTAGAGAGTGACCTTTTTGCCCATTTTTCTTTGCAAAATAGCTCAAGCTCTGTCAGATTGTATGGAGAGCGTCTGTGAACAGCAATTTTCAAGTCTTACTATTATAATATAAGGAGCTGCGCTCAAAATAACAAATAAAAGTAAATTAGACCAGTGATAGTGATAAAGGAGAATATTGCATTCAGTGACCACTCAGAAAAAATACAAAATTTGAATTAAATGAATAGTCCTCAGGGGGTTTATACAAGGCTGGACTGGGACAAAAATTTGACCCTGGACTTTATCCAGACCGGCCCACTTTAATTCAATAAAATGCTGCCCCCACCCCTCCAAAAAAATCACGCCCACCAAAAGGCCCCTACATCCATTATTGTATATCATAAGAGGGTGAGAGAGGGGAATGAGAGAGAGAGAGAGAGAGAGAGGCGAATGAGAGAGAGAGAGAGGGGAATGAGAGAGAGAGAGAGGGAGGGTTGAGGGAAAGAGAGTGAGAGGGGGTGGGTGAGAGAGGGGGGTGAGTGTAAGAGAGAGGGAGTGAGTGTAAAAGAGAGGGGGTGAGTGTAGGACCCCCTTTCACACTGAGGCGTTTTTCAGGCGCTTTTGGGCTAAAAAATAGCGCCTGTAAAGCGCCTGAAAAACGCCTCCGCTGCAGTCCCAGTGTGAAAGCTTGAGTGCTTTCACATTGGGGCGCTGCCAGGGCGTTAAAAAAGTCCTCCAAGCAGCATCTTTGGGGCGGTGGAGGAGCGGTGTACACACCGCTCCTGCCCATTGAAATGAATGGCCACCGCTGGTGAAGCACCTGCAAAGCACTTTGGCAGCAGCGCTACACGGGCACATTTACCTTTAATTCGGCTGCTAGTGGGAGTTAAAAGCGCCTGCTAGAAGCCAAATAGCGCAGCTAAAATGACAGTAAAGTGCTGCTAAAACTAGCAGCGTTTTACCATCAATGCCCACCCCAGTGTGAAAGCAGGCTAAGAGTCAGGAAGTGAATGAGACAGAGGAGGGGGCAGAGAGACAGAGGGGGAGCTGAGAGACAGAGGGGGTGCTGAGAGACAGAGGTGGGGGGGTGCTGAGAGACAAAGGGTGGTAGCTAAGAAACAGAGGGAGGGAGCTGAAAGACAGAGGGAGGGAGCTGAGAGACAGAGGGAGGGAGCTGAGAGACAGAGGGAGGGAGCTGAGAGACAGGGGGGAGCTGAGAGACAGGGGGCTGAGAGACAGAGGGGGGGCTGAGAGACAGAGGGGGGCTGAGAGACAGAGGGGGGGCTGAGAGACAGAGGGGGGCTGAGAGACAGAGGGGGGCTGAGAGACAGAGGGGGGCTGAGAGATAGAGGAGGAGAGCTGAGAGATAGAGGAGGAGAGCTGAGAGATAGAGGAGGGGGCTGAGAGACAGAGGGGAGAGCTGAGAGACAGAGGGGAGAGCTGAGAGACAGAGGGGGGAGCTGAGAGACAGAGGGGGGAGCTGAGAGACAGAGGGGGGAGCTGAGAGACAGAGGGGGGAGCTGAGAGACAGAGGGGGAGCTGAGAGACAGAGGGGGAGCTGAGAGACAGATGGGGGGAGCTGAGAGACAGAGGGGGGAGCTGAGAGACAGAGGGGGGAGCTGAGAGAGAGGGGGAGCTGAGAGACAGAGGGGGAGCTGAGAGACAGAGGGGGAGCTGAGAGACAGAGGGGGAGCTGAGAGACAGAGGGGGGAGCTGAGAGACAGAGGGGGAGTTGAGAGACAGAGGGGGGAGCTGAGAGACAGAGGGGGGAGCTGAGAGACAGAAGGGGGAGCTGAGAGACAGAGGGGGAGCTGAGAGACAGAGGGGGGAGCTGAGAGACAGAGGGGGGGCTGAGAGATAGAGGGGGGCTGAGAGATAGAGGAGGAGAGCTGAGAGACAGAGGGGGAGCTGAGAGACAGGGGGGCTGAGAGACAGAGGGGGGCTGAGAGACAGAGGGGAGCTGAGAGACAGAGGGGGGCTGAGAGACAGAGGGGGGGCTGAGAGACAGGGGGCTGAGAGACAGAGGGGGGTCTGAGAGACAGAGGGGGGCTGAGAGACAGAGGGGGGCTGAGAGACAGAGGGGGGCTGAGGGGGGGCTGAGAGATAGAGGGGGGCTGAGAGATAGAGGAGGAGAGCTGAGAGACAGAGGGGGGAGCTGAGAGACAGAGGGGGGGAGCTGAGAGACAGAGGGGGGGGAGCTGAGAGACAGAGGGGGGAGCTGAGAGACAGAGGAGGGGAGCTGAGAGACAGAGGAGGGGAGCTGAGAGACAGAGGGGGGCTGAGAAACAGAGGGGGGAGCTGAGAAACAGAGGGGGAGCTGAGAAACAGAGGGGGAGCTCAGAGACAGAGGGGTGAGCTCAGAGACAGAGGGGTGAGCTCAGAGACAGAGGGGGGAGCTGAGAGACAGAGGGGGGAGCTGAGAGACAGAGGGGGGAGCTAAGAGACAGAGGGGGGAGCTAAGAGACAGAGGGGGGAGCTGAGAGACAAGGGGAGCTGAGAGAAAGAGGGGGGAGCTGAGAGATAGAGGAGGGGGCTGAGAGACAGTGGGGTCTGAGAGACAGAGTAGGGGTCTGAGAGACAGAGGAGGGGTCTGAGAGACAGAATGGGGACTGAGAGACAGAGGGGGAGCCGAGAGACAGAGGAGGAGAGCTGAGAGACAGAGGAGGGGTCTAAGAGGCAGAGGAGGGGTCTGAGAGATAGAGGGGGAGCTGAGAGACAGAGGAGGAGAGCAGAGAGACAGAGGAGGGGTCTGAGAGACAGAGGAGGGGTCTGAGAGACAGAGGTGGGGTCTGACAGATAGAGGTGGGGTCTTAGAGACAGAGGAGGGGTCTGAGAGACAGAGGAGGGGTCTGAGAGACAGAGGAGGGGTCTGAGAGACAGAGGGGGGTCTGAGAGACAGAGGGGGGGTCTGAGAGATAGAGTGGGGGTCCAAATGACGGAGGGGGGACTGAGAGACAGAGGAGGAGTCTGAGAGACAGAGGGGGGGTCTGAGAGATAGAGGGGGGCTGAGAGACAGAGGAGGGGGCTAAAAGAGGGGGGGACTGAGAGACAGATGGGAGACTGAGAGTTAGAGGGGGGACTGAGAGTTAGATGGGGGCTGAGAGACAGAGGAGGGGGCTAAAAAAGGGGGGGACTGAGAGACACGGGGACTGAGAGACAGAGGGGGACTGAGAGTTAGAGGGGGGACTGAGAGTTAGAGGGGGGAGCTAAAAGACAGAGGGAGGAGCTGAGAGACAGAGGGGGGAGCTGAGAGACAGAGGGGGGGAGCTGAGAGACAGAGGGGGAGTTGAGAGACAGAGGGGGGGAGCTGAGAGACAGAGGGGGGAGCTGAGAGACAGAGGGGGGGAGCTGAGAGACAGAGGGGGAGCTGAGAGACAGAGGGGGAGCTGAGAGACAGAGGGGGGAGCTGAGAGACAGAGGGGGGAGCAGAGAGACAGGGGAGCTGAGAGAAAGAGGGGGGAGCTGAGAAATAGAGGAGGGGGCTGAGAGACAGTGGGATCAGAGAGACAGAGTAGGGGTCCGAGAGACAGAGGAGGGGTCTGAGAGACAGAGGAGGGGTCTGAAAGACAGAGGGGGGACTGGGAGACAGAGGGGGCGCTGAGAGACAGAGAAGGAGAGCTGAAAGACAGAGGAGGGGTCTGAGAGACAGAGGAGGGGTCTGAGAGACAGAGGTGGGGTCTGAGAGACAGAGGGGGGGTCTGAGAGACAGAGGAGGGGTCTGAGAGACAGAGGAGGGGTCTGAGAGACAGAGGGGGGGTCTGAGAGACAGAGGGAGGTCTGAGAGACAGAGGGGGGTCCGAATGACAGAGGGGGGTCTGAGAGACAGAGGAGGAGTCTGAGAGACAGAGGGGGGTCTGAGAGACAGAGGGGGGTCTGAGAGACAGAGGGGGGTGAGAGACAGAGGAGGGGGCTAAAAGAGGGGGGACTGAGAGACAAGGGGACTGAGAGACAGAGGGGGGACTGAGAGTTAGAGGGGGGACTGAGAGTTAGAGGGGGGTCTGAGAGACAGAGGGGGGGTCTGAGAGACAGAGGGGGGTCTGAGAGACAGAGGGGGGTCTGAGAGACAGAGGGGGGATCTGAGAGAAAGAGGGGGGTCTGAGAGACAGAGGGGGAGCTGAGAGACAGAGGGGGAGCTGAGATACAGAGGGGGGTCTGAGAGACAGAGGGGGGTCTGAGAGACAGAGGAGGGGTCTGAGAGACAGAGGGGGTCTGAGAGACAGGAGGGGGTCTGAGAGATAGTGGGGGGGCTGAAAGAGGTTGGACTGAGAGACACAGGGACTGAGAGACAGAGGGGGGACTGAAAGACAGAGGGGAGGGGGACTGAGAGACAGAGGGGGCAGAGAGACAGAGGGGAGGGCTGGGACAGATCACATAGCACCGTCCCTTTCTGCAGTCTGCCCACCCCCCCGTGTTCTGGCATGTTTGTGTAGGATGCCGGGTACCTGACGGCCAGCAGCGGCATCGCCGAGTCTCCCTCTTGATCCGGGGGGTGCTCTCGATGCTCTGCTCCTTACAGCGGCGCATGTTCTCTTCCTCCGGGCTCCCAGTCAGCCTGCCCTCCGGCCCAGGCCGCATGGTTCCTGAAGCAGAGAGGAGGTGGGGGATTCAAGGTTCTGGGAGCGCCGGGGTGGCCGTGCTCGCTCCTGTTCGCCTCTTCGGTGGTCAGGGAGTGGGTGAAGCTCCCTCCTCGGCTTTTACATCCAACTGCCCTCCTCGCTGGCCACCTTCCCTGATTCGCGCCGCTGTTTGCTGCCACGCTCCCGCTGCCGCCAAACTCTGCATAAAAAAACAGCCCACAAAAAACAAAACAAAAAATGTATATATTTTTTTTTAAACGGCCCACTGAGCCATCGGCCCACCGGGAAACTCCCAGTAGTCCCGATGGCCAGTCCATCCCTGGGTCTATAGAGTGATCCAATAGTCCATAAAATAACTGAAATTAATTTGTGGATCACCACTAGTTGAGTGGATGTGAAAAAATCAGTACTCGATAATGACACCACCAGCACACGTGCACCTCCACCACACAGATTGTGCACTTACCGAAAGGCAAGCTCAATGTAGCCTGTAAAGATGATCTCTCTCCGGATTTGCGTCAAGCAGCAGCTGCTCACAGGGATAAGGGGGAAGGCGGACCAGATAGACTCAGATCACCAAACCGAGGTAAGCCATCAATCATATACCCAAAATGATGAAAAAAACCTCTCCATAGTGTAATTCAAAATTAGTATAAAATTTATTAAGGTTAAAAGTTGCACTTACAGAAAAAACGAAGATAAAACCTCCCATAAAATAGTAGCCGGCCGGCTTGCAGACACCCTTCCGCTCACAAGGTACACCGCGATGACGTCAGCACGTCAACCTCCCGACGCACATTTTGTCACAGATTGACGTCGTCTAGGTTCTTCTTCTAAGATTGCCCTGTATTTGGCTCCATCCATCTTCCCATCAACTCTGACCAGCTTCCCTGTCTCTGCTGAAAAAGAGTATCCCCACAACATGATGCTGCCACACCACCATGTTTCATGGTGGGGATGGTGTGTTCTGGGAAATGTGCAGTGTTAGTTTTCCGCCACACATAGCATTTTGCTTTTAGGCCAAAAAGTTAAATTTTGGTCTCATCTGACCAGAGCACCTTCTTGCACATGTTTGCTGTGTCCCCCACATGGCTTCTCGCAAACTGCAAACGAGACTTTTTATGGCTTTCTTTTAACAATGGCTTTCTTCTTGCCACTCTTCTTGCCACTCTTCCATTGTGTGGTGCAAGACTAATATTTGTCCTGTGGACAGATTATCCAACCTCAGCTGTGAATCTCTGCAGCTCCTCCAGAGTTACCATGGGCCTCTTGGTTGCCTCTCTGATGAATGCTCTCCTTGCCCGTCCTGTCAGTTTAGGTGGACGGCCATGTCTTCGTAGGTTTTCAGTTGTGCCATACTCTTTCAATTTATGGATGATGGATTGAACAGTGCTCCGTGAGATGTTCAAGGCATGGGATGTTTCTTTATAACCTAACCCTGCTTTAATATTCTCCACAACTTTATTCCTGACCTGTCTGGTCTGTTCCTGGGCCTTCATAATGCTGTTTGTTCACTAAGGTTTCTTTAACAAACCTCTGAGGGCTTCACAGAACAGCTGTATTTTTACTGAGATTAACCACTTAAGCCCCGGACCATTTGGTAGCTAAAGGACCAGAGGTGAATTCAGAATTTTGCACTGCGCTGCTTTAACTGTAAATTGTGCGGACATGCAATGTTGTACCCAAACAAAATTTGCGTCCTTTTCTTCCCACAAATAGAGCTTTCTTTTAATGGTATTTGATTGCCTCTGCGATTTTTATTTCTTTCTCGTACATCACGGGACACAGAGCGACATAGTCATTACTAATGGGTTATATAGATACCTTCAGGTGCTGGCACTGGCAACTTCCAAAACCGGAAGTACCCTCCCCTATATAAGCCCCTCCCATCCGGGAGCACCTCAGTTTTTTGCCAGTGTCTAAGGTGTTGGCCAAGAAGTAACATGTGTTTTTCACTGAGCTTGCGTACAGGTTCTTTTGGGCCTCAGTAAGCTATTCCGGATCCGACCAAAAAAGCTTCATAGCTAAATGGTCGGTACCCGGGCCTTGCAAGAGAAGAGCAAGGTTTTGCCTGTAATGCCTCTCTTAGGAGGGCTGGACCCTGGGATCCAGAGCTCTGGTCATACCCACGACCAAGATGTTTTCTGTGCAGGGTGCTATACAGGTCCAGGGGAGTGGAATCCTTGGGAACCCAGTCCCTGAAGGTTTAATTACAATGCCTGCCGTGATAGGTGAAGTTTGGGCTTCTGTGGACCAAACAGAGTCCTGCGGCGAGGAAAAGGTAAGTGGGGGCCCTCGGGAACTTGGTTCTATTGAGGGACCCCCAAGCCTATTTTGTCTTTCTGCCTGTTACCTAAGGTATTCCCGCTAATATTCTGTGTATGCCTGTTACTACTGAGAAAATGTAAAAATTTTAATAGTAGGCAAGAAAAAAAAAAAAAAATGTAAGACCGCGGTACCTGTGTTAGACACTAGAGGCCGCTATGGTTCTTTTTCTTGTAATGTGGATTTTTTTCTTCCAAAATCAAATCCAGGCAGTTGGTAAGTTCTCTGCTGGGAAGCTGTCTCCTCTGCCCTGTTGCTGCGCTCATCCATCCCCGGGCCCTGCGGCAGGGACCCTGGCTCCCATCTAGCTCCTTATTTTTTTCAAAAAAGGCGCCGAAGGCGCACGTGCCCGCGCGCGTGCGCGAGCACGCGCCTCTATATATAGAGGCGATCTGGAAAAAGGGGCGGAGCGGGTGGATGACGCTCGGTGTGCGCTACTGCGCATGTGCGGGCGTCCAGCGTGTTTTAAAGCACAATCATAGCTGGCTATTGAAGTGCACAGACAGAGCTAGCAACAGTATAAAGGCACACAGAGGCGGTTGATGCAGGCATCCCCTAGAAAGGCACTTTGGTAGACACCAACTGTTATATAGCAGCAATTGTGCTAGACTATTCTCAGTAAAAGTGGTGTATTACGGCTGGAATACCTCAGCTTTAGGCTTAGGAATATGCCGTCCAGAAGCTCCGGAACTGAATCTTCCAGGAAGCGAAGGGGGTCTCATCGGGCTCTGAGGATCTTGGGCATGCTTCTGCTGCACCAGTCTCCCCTGAAGTTCAGAGGTAAGTGACCGTAGAGACCCCGCAGGGGTACTTGGTACTGTGGCTGTCCTCAGTTCACCTGCTCCTGTGTATGTAACAGAGGAGGTTTTTTCCTCAGCTCTGGGAGGATTAGAGAGAGATTGTCAATATTGATCGCTGCCTCCCTGTCAGGGAAAGCACGCCCGATCTCCGTCTCCTCCTTCAGAGTGCCTGTTAGCAGAGCAACAGTCCCATACAGGGATCGACCTGCCTGAAGGGGATCAGGATGAGGTTGATTCTGTTATAGAGGAATCAACAGTGGAGGAACCTTTTCTCAGCATCTCAAGCTGAAAGATTATGGGTTCAGTCTCTGACTAACATGGTCCGATCAGCATTTAAAAATGCACCTTGCGGAACCATCAACCACTACTGTATCCTCGTTGGGGTCGCTAGAAGCCCCCAGACTGTCTGTTCTTTTCCACTTCACCCTTTACTGAAAGGGCTCATTTACCAGGATTGGGAACATCCTGAGAAAATATTTATTCCCCCCAAGAGATTTCCGGTGGTCTATCCCATGGGGGATAAGTTCATCAAAAAATGGAAGGTCCCTACAGTGGACGCAGCCATCTCTTGTGTGTATAAATCACTGACATGTCCAGTGGATAATGTCCAAATGTTCAAGAACCCAATAGATAAAAGATTGGAGTCCTTATGAAAATCTGCTTCTTTCTACAGCAAGCTTGGTGACACAACCAGCAGTGGGGTCTGCTAAGCAGTGAAGGATCAGTTGAAACAGGTCTTGAGGGACTTGACAGATCAGCAGGCCCTTGCCCTAGCTGATCTACCTAGAGCCTTAGGCTTTGCGGTTGACGCCATAAAGGATTCAATCCATCAGGCCTCCCGCCTTACGCTGTCTGTAGTACATATGCGTAGGCTTCTATGGCTCAAAAACTGGTCTGCTGAAGCTCCCTGTAAAGAATGGCTGGTTAGCGTCCCATTTCATGGTGAACGCTTATTCAGGGAAGACCTGGACAAATATATCCAGAAAATTTCCAGCGGTAAAAATACACTCTTGCCGGTTAAAAACAGAGTTAGAGGTCCCTCTTTAAGAGGCCTGCTTCTCCAGTCCCTGGGGCATCGGCTGTGTAACAGTTCCGACGGCCTCCTCGGTTAAATTCCCGGGGGTAAAAAACAGGGACAATCGCAGGGTAATGAGAAACCCTGGGTCAGGGGAGGTACAAAACCTCCCCCAAAGTTAAAGTCATTGAAGGGTTGCCCCCACTCAGTCGGGTGGGGGGAGGACTCCAGTTGTTCGCAAGAGACCTGGCGGGACACGATCAAAACAGATAGGTGCTCTCCGCAGTATGTTTGGGATACAGATTGGAGTTAAAAGACTCTCCTCCTTCCCATTTTTTGAGGTCAAACGTGCCAAGGGATCCCCGGAAGAGAGAGTCCCTCCTGTTGGCACTAGAAAAACTATTGCTCCAAGGAGTAATTATGGAGGTTCCCCTGGAAGAATGGGGGTTCGGGTTTTACTCAAACCTCTTTACAGTCCCGAAGCAAACGGGGACGGGAGGCCCATATTAATTCTAAAAGGGCTAAACAAATTCCTGTATATCAGGACTTTCCGATGGAGTCGATCCGATCGGTGGCCACTGCCCTACAAGGGGAGGATTGGTTAGCCGCGATCGACATCAAAGATGCTTATTTGCACATTCCCATCTTTCCAGTCCACCAAAAATTTCTACGCTTTGCAGTAGAAGGGCACCATTTTCAGTTCAGAGCCTTACCCTTCGGTCTGGCCACAGCACCACGAGTGTTTACAAAAATTCTGGCCCTTTATTGGCCAATCTAAGAACACAAGGTGTAATGATAATGGCATATCTAGATGACTTGTTGCTGATAGACCACTCAGTGAAAAAACTAGACGTGGTCGTTCACAAGACAATCAAGTATCTGGAATCTCACGGTTGGATTATCAACCGAGACAAGTCAGCCCTAAAAACCAGTCAAAAGTCTGGAATACTTGGGGCTAAGGTTGGATTCAGGCCAGAGAAAAATATTCTTGCCTCGAGGAAAGGTGTTGTCTTTGAAAGATTTGATCCACTTAGTGGGTACAAAAAAGACAGCCGTCCATACGCCTGTGCATGAGGCTGCTGGGAAAAATGGTGGCATCATTCGAAGCAGTACCCTACGGTCAATTCCATTCAAGGAATTTGCAAGGGGCCATACTGTCAGCCTGGAACAAAAAAGTTCAGGCCCTAGACTTACAATGTCCTTGTCCCCTTCCGTTCGCAAGAGCCTCCGTTGGTGGTTGGTTCCCCAGAATCTGGAAAAAGGGAAATCCTTCAGTCCGATTTCTTGGAAGGTGGTCACTACAGATGCCAGCCTTATAGGCTGGGGAGCAGTACTGGAGCAATGGTCTCTCCAGGGCAGATGGTCGGATGCAGAAAAGGCCCTGCCCATCAATCTCTTAGAGATACGAGCAGCCCGGTATGCCCTAGTAGCATGGACATCCAAAACTCCAAGGGTCCCCTGTCAGAATTCAATCAGACAATGCCACAGCAGTGGCATATATCAATCATCAGGGGGGCACCAGGAGTCGTGCAGCCCAGAGGGAAGTAAATTACATCCTGAAATGGGCAGAAAGATATGTCCCAGCCATATCTGCGGTATTCATTCCAGGAGTGGAGAATTGGAAGGCGGACTTTCTAAGTCGCCAGCAATTATGCCCAGAGGAATGGTCCCTTCACCCCGAGGTTTTCTGGACAATATGTCAGCGGTGGGGAACACCGGATGTAGATCTTCTAGCATCCAGATTCAACGCAAAGGTGGACAGGTTTGTCTCTCGGACAAGGGATCCCCTAGCTTGCGGCTCGGATGCCCTAGTGTTCCCTTGGGATCAGTTCAAGCTGATATATGCATTCCCACCGCCACAATTGTTACCTCGATTACTCCGCAGAATCAGGGTAGAAAAGAAACCAGTGATTCTGGTGGCTCCAGCGTGGCCCCGAAGAGCATGGTACGCGGAGATTGTGAAATGTCAGTGGGGAGTCCTTGGACTATCCCACGTCATCCGGACCTGCTTTCGCAAGGACCGATATACCACCCTTCCTTACCAGCCCTAGGTTTGACGGCCTGGCTATTGAAGCCCACATTCTAAAAAAGAGAGGGCTCTCTAATCCTGTGGTATCTACCATGATCAATGCCAGGAAGCCGGTATCCAGGCAGATCTACTATAGAATCTGGAAGGCGTACATCGCGTGGTGTGAGGCCAAGAAATGGCATCCACATAAGTACGTAATAGGTAGGAGTCTGGACTTCCTACAGTGGGCTGTAGATAGGAAGCTTGCCTTGAGTACTATCAAAGGTCAGTTTTCGGCCTTGTCAATATTTTTTCAAAGGCCCTTGGCTTCGCATTCACTAGTCAAAGCCTTTAGATAAGGAGTGATGCGTATTAGTCCTCCGGTTAATATTCCCATATGTCCATGGGATCTAAACCTGGTTCTGTCGGTTCTACAGAAACAACCATTTGAACCATTACAGCATATTTCTTTGGTTCTTCTCACCAGGAAATTGATTTTTCTAGTAGCCATTTGTTCGGCTAAAAGAGTGTCGGAATTAGCAGCTATGTCCTGTAAAGAGCCATATCTGGTTGTCCATAAGGACAGAGTAGTATTACGTCCTCATCCAGCCTTTCTTCCTAAGGTGGTATCGAGGTTTCATTTGAACCAAGATGTGGTTCTTCCTTCTTTTTTCCCCAAACCTACTTCGGTAGAGGAAAAGTTATTGCATTCTTTGGATGTAGTAAGAGCAGTTAAAGCTTATCTAAAAGCCACTGCTCAGATTCGCAGAACGGATACTTTGTTTATTCTGCCGGAAGGTCCCAGAAAGGGTCAGGCAGCGTCAAAATCTACTTTAGCCAAGTGGATTCGACAGGTCATAATGCAAGCCTATGGCTTGAGAAGGAGACCGCCTCCGTTCAAAGTTAGAGCGCACTCCACGAGAGCAGTTGGAACTTCATGGGCAGCGCATCACCAGGCCTCCCTGGCTCAAATCTGTAAGGACGCAACATGGTCTTCAGTACACACGTTTACTAGGTTCTACCAGGTGGACGTTAGAAGTCAGGAGGATGTCGCCTTTGGGCGCAGTGTGTTGCAGGCCGCAAAAGATCCTCATGTCTGATAGCGCTCAGCTTATGTATGGTGTATCCCCCCCCCTCATTGGGCATTGCTTTAGGACATCCCATTAGTAATGACTATGTCGCTCTGTGTCCCGTGATGTACGAGAAAGAAAATAGGATTTTTATAACAGCTTACCTGTAAAATCCTTTTCTTGGAGTACATCACGGGACATAGAGCTCCCACCCCTCTTTAGGGACACTTATTGCTTTGCTACAAAACTGAGGTGCTCCCGGATGGGAGGGGCTTATATAGGGGAGGGTACTTCCGGTTTTGGAAGTTGCCAGTGCCAGCACCTGAAGGTATCTATATAACCCATTAGTAATGACTATGTCGCTCTGTGTCCCGTGATGTACTCCAAGAAAAGGATTTTACAGGTAAGCTGTTATAAAAATCCTATTTTTTTGCGATATAAACGGAAAAAGACCGAAAATTTTGAAAAAAAATGATATTTTCTACTTTTTGTTATAAGAAAAATCGAATAAACTCAATTTTAGTCATACATTTAGGCCAAAATGTATTCAGCCACATGTCTTTAGTAAAAAAAACGTCAATAAGTGTATATTTATCGGTTTGCGCAAAAGTTATAGCGTTTACAAACTAGGGTACATTTTCTGGAATTTACACAGCTTTAAATTTATGACTGCCTATCTCATTTCTTGAGGTGCTAAAATGGCAGGGCAGTACAAACCCCCCCCAAATGACCCCATTTTGGAAAGTAGACACCCCAAGGAAATTGCTGAGAGGCATGTTGAGCCCATTGAATATTTTTTTTTTGTCCCAAGTGATTGAATGATGACAAAAAAAAAAAAAATTACAAAAAGTTGTCACTAAATGATATATTGCTCACACATGCCATGGTTATATGTGGAATTGCACCCCAAAATACATTCTGCTGCTTCTCCTGAGTACGGGGATACCACATGTGTAGGACTTTTTAGGAGCCTAGCCACGTACGGGACCCCGGAAACCAAGCACCGCCTTCAGGATTTCTAAGGGCGCAAATTTTTGATTTCACTCCTCACTACCTATCACAGTTTTGAAGGCCATAAAATGCCAAAATAGCACAAACCCCCCCAAATGACCCCATTTTAGAAAGTAGACACCCCAAGGAAATTGCTGAGAGGCCTGTTGAGCCCATTGAATATTTTTTTTTTGTCCCAAGTGATTGAATAATGACAAAAAAAAAAAAAAAAAAATACAAAAAGTTGTCACTAAATGATATATTGCTCACACATGCCATGGTTATATGTGGAATTGCACCCCAAAATACATTTTGCTGCTTCTCCTCAGTACGGGGATACCACATGTGTGGGACTTTTTAGGAGCCTAGCCGCGTACGGGACCCCGAAAACCAATCACCACCTTCAGGATTTCTAGGCACAAATTTTTGATTTCACTCCTCACTACCTATCACAGTTTTGAAGGCCATAAAATGCCAAAATAGCACAAAACCCCCCCAAATGACCCCATTTTGGAAAGTAGACACCCCAAGCTATTTGCTGAGGAGGCATGGTGAGTATTTTACAGCTCTCATTTGTTTTTGAAAATGAAGAAAGAATTTTTTTTTTCTTTTTTTTTTTTCAATTTTCAAAACTTTGTGACAAAAAGCGAGATCTGCAAAATACTCACAATACCTCTCAGCAAATAGCTTGGGGTGTCTACTTTCCAAAATGGGGTCATTTGGGGGGGTTTTGTGCCATCTGGGCATTCCATGGCCTCCGAAACTGTGATAGGCAGTGAGAAGTGAAATCAAAAATTTACACCCTTAGAAAGCCTGAAGGCGGTGATTGGTTTTTGGGGTCCCATACGCGGCTAGGCTCCCAAAAAGTCTCACACATGTGGTATCCCCGTACTCAGGAGAAGCAACAGAATGTATTTTGGGGTGTAATTCCACATATGCCCATGGCATGTTTGAGCAATATATCATTTAGTGACAACTTTGTGCAAAAAAAAATAAAAAAATAAAAAAATTGTCTTTTTTCCGCAACTTGTGTCAACATATAAAATATTCCATTGACTCGACATGCCTCTCAGTATATAGCTTGGGGTGTCTACTTTCCAAAATGGGGTCATTTGGGGGGGTTTTGAACTGTTCTGGCATTTTATACACAACATTAGGAAGCTTACATCCACTCTTCTAACCACTTGAAGGCAAAGCCCTTTCTGACACTTTTTGTTTACATGAAAACATATTTTTTTTGCAGGAAAATTATGTTGAACCCCCAAACATTATATATATTTTTAAAGCAAAGGCCCTACAGAATAAAATGGTGGGTGTTGCATTTTTTTTTCTACACAGTATTTGCGCAGCGATTTTTCTAACGCATTTTTTGGGGAAAAAATACACTTTTTTTATTTTAATGCACTAAAACACACTATATTGCCCAAATGTTTGATGAAATAAAAAAGATGATCTTAGGTCGAGTACATAGATACCAAACACGACATGCTTTAAAATTTCGCACAAACGCGCATTGGCGACAAACTACATACATTTTTAAAAGCCTTTAAAAGCCTTTACAGGTTACCCCGTTAAATTTACAGAGGAGGTCTACTGCTAAAATTACTGCCCTCGATCTGACCTTCGCGGTGATACCTCACATGCATGGTGCAATTGCTGTTTACATATGACGCCAGACCGACGCTTGCGTTCGCCATTGGGCAAGAGCAGGGCAGGACAGGGGTGCTTTTTTATTTATTTATTTTTTTTATTATAATTTTGCTTTTTTATTTTATTTTTAAATTGTTCCTTCCATATTTTTTTTTTTATCATTTTTATTGTTATCTCAGGGAATGTAAATATCCCCTATGATAGTAATAGGTAGTGACAGGTACTCTTTTTTTGAAAAAACTGGGGTCTAGACCCTAGATCTTTCCTCTGCCCTCAAAGCATCTGACCACACCAAGATCGGTGTGATAAAATGCTTTCCCAATTTCCCAATGGCGCTTTTTATATCCGGGGGGGGACATTCCCTCCCACTGCTTGTAAAAGCAGTCCAGAGGCTAATTAGCCACTAGGATTGCTTTTACATTAAAGCCGGCCGCTGGCTGAAAAGAATGATACCAAGATGATACCTAAACCCGCAGGCATCAATCTGGTATAACCATTCAAAGTCCAGCAACATACCAGTACGTTGCTGGTCCTTGTTGGACATGTATTGTAATCTTTTTTTTTCATGCAGCCAGGTGGCTGAACGAAAAAAGAGATTGATTGGTGGGTATGCCCACCATTAGAATACCGCCCTTCATCCACCCACTTCTAATGATGGGCATACATGCACCATTTATATATGCCGAAGCATGGGGGCATCCTCCCGCAAAAAAGTTATGCCGCACACACATGGTCGGACTTTTCCACGGGCAAGCCTCCGTCGGAATTTCGACCGTATGTACGCGGCATTAGGAGCAAAATCGCTCCTCCGCCCCTGCTGCCCCAATGCTTCGGCATATTTGCTTTTTTTTTTTTTAACTGTGGTGGTGAAATCACCTCCTACAGCACTGGAGTCGCAGGGATCAGGCCTGTCTCTGCGAACGCTGCAGTTATGTGTGTTGTGTTTTGTAAGTTACAGTGATCGATCGATACTGCACTTGGGTGGCCTGGGCTGGACGGAGGGGCAAAACGCAGGTGCCAGCAGGTATCTGGGCTGATCCCGCTAACACTGCGTTTTTGGGAACCCTAAACTGCTGGGGACGCTAGTATAGATCTGATCAGAGCAGATATTGATCTGTTCAGATACTATACCACTAAGGGAGGTGTATGCTTCACGCGTGGGTGTTAGCGTTACTGGCACTAACCTGACGCTGCCTGGGGTGTGACGCAGACCCTCTCTGACGCTAAAACCTAATTGATATCACCCGCCGGGCGATCAGGGGGTTAAACCTTTATTGGGTTATATACGGCGGGTGCCCTGACACTATAAAAAGCAAACTAACTAACCAGCGTCACCCGTAACACTTATATGATGATTACTGGTAAAAGGGTTGCCCTAGGGGCAATTAGGGGGTTAAAACCTTTATTAGATAATATATGGGGGTACCTGACGCTATAAAAACCTGCGGCGAACCTAAAAAAAATTACTGGCTACCGATCTGCATCACCGACGCTAAGACAGCGATCAGAAAAATGATCGCTTAGCGACAGTGGTGATAGGGGGTGAAAGGGTTACCTGGGGGGCGATCAAGGGGGTTAAACCTTTATTAGATATTTTATGGGGGTACCCGACGCTATAAAAACCTGCGGCCAACCTAAAAAAAATTACTGTCTACCGATCTGCATCACCGACGCTAAGACATCGATCAGAAAAATGATCGCTTAGTGACAGTGGTGATAGGGGGTGAAAGGGTTACCTGGGGGGCGATCAAGGGGGTTAAACCTGTATTAGATAATTTATGGGGGTACCTGACGCTATAAAAACCTGCGGCGAACCTAAAAAAAAAATACTGGCTACCGATCTGCATCACCGACGCTAAGACATCGATCAGAAAAATGATCGCTTAGCGACAGTGGTGATAGGGGGTGAAAGGGTTACCTGGGGGGGCGATCAAGGGGGTTAAACCTTTATTAGATAATTTATGGGGGGTACCCGACGCTATAAAAACCTGCGGCGAACCTAAAAAAATTACTGGGTACCGATCTGCATCACCGACGCCAAGACAGCGATCAGAAAAATGATCGCTTAGTGACAGTGGTGATAGGGGGTGAAAGGGTTACCTGGGGGGCGATCAAGGGGGTTAAACCTTTATTAGATAATTTATGGGGGTACCCGACGCTATAAAAACCTGCGGCGAACCTAAAAAAAAAAATACTGGCTACCGATCTGCATCACCGACGCTAAGACATCGATCAGAAAAATGATCGCTTAGTGACAGTGGTGATAGGGGGTGAAAGGGTTACCTGGGGGGCGATCAAGGGGGTTAAACCTTTATTAGATAATTTATGGGGGTACCTGACGCTATAAAAACCTGCGGCGAACCTAAAAAAAATTACTGGGTACCGATCTGCATCACCGACGCCAAGACAGTGATCAGAAAAATGATCGCCAAGCGACGGCGGTGCTAGGGGGTGAAAGGGTTATCTGGGGGGTGATCAAGGGGTTAAACCTTTATTAGGGGGGGTTAGGGGGCTACACTGGACCTAAAACTAAATGTAGTGACACTTTTACAGTCACAAATGTCACTGATTGCAGTGATCAGTAAATAAATGGTCACTGCAATCAGTGACACTGTGACTGGGGGCTGGGGCTGGGGGTGATCTGGGGGGGGGCTGGGGGGTGATCTGGGGGGGCCTGGGGGGGCGATTTATGTGCCTATGTGTGCTGGTGTTAGTGTAGTGTTAGTGCACTGACCTGTGTGTCTTCTCTTGTACGACGCTCGGTATATGTGAGCGTCGCACAGGAGATGACATCACTTCCTCCTGCTTTCTCGGTCTGTGTAAACATTACACAGACAGAGGGGGCATTTCTATTCGCCGGGAGCGATCGCGGGGGGGTGGTCGGAATTGAACAGCCGCCCCCCCATCTCGGAAGGCTCCCAGACGAATTCCGACCGCTCACTGTACAGAAGGGGGGTCCGATCGGACCCCCCAACTGTACAAAGGCAATCACTTATGCTCTACGTGATTGTGCCTGTCGGTGCCATTGTGCCGACGTATATATACAGTGAGCGGTCGTTAAGTGGTTAAACTACACACAGGTGGACTCTATTTACCAAGTATGTGACTTTTGAAGGCAATTGGTTCCACTAGATTTTAGTTAGGGGGTATCAGAGTAAAGGAGGGCTGAATACAAATGCACGCCACACTTTTCATATATTTATTTGTAAAAAATGTTGAAAACCATTTATCATTTTACATAGTTTGAAAAAAGACACAAGTCCATCAAGTCCAACCTATGTGTGTGATTATAAGTCAGTATTACAATGTATATCTCTGTATGTTGTGGACGTTCAGTTGCTTATCTAATAGTTTTTTGAAACTATCGATGCTCCCCGCTGAGACCACCGCCTGTGGGAGGGAATTCCACATCCTTGCCGCTCTTACAGTAAAGAACCCTCTACGTAGTTTAAGGTTAGACCTCTTTTCTTCTAATTTTAACCACTTAAGCCCCGGACCATTTTGTAGCTAAAGGACCAGAGCTGTTTTCAGAATTTTGCACTGCGCTGCTTTAACTGGAAATTGTGCGGACATGCAATGTTGTACCGAAACGAAATTTGCGTCCTTTTCTTCCCACAAATAGAGCTTTCTTTTAATGGTATTTGATTGCCTCTGCGATTTTTATTTTTTGCGATATAAACGGAAAAAGACCGAAAATTTTGAAAAAAAATGATATTTTCTAATTTTTGTTATAAGAAAAATCGAATAAACTCAATTTTAGTCATACATTTAGGCCAAAATGTATTCAGCCACATGTCTTTAGTAAAAAAATGTCAATAAGCGTATATTTATTGGTTTGCGCAAAAGTTATAGCGTCTACAAACTAGGGTACATTTTCTGGAATTTACACAGCTTTTAATTTATGACTTTCTTGAGGTGCTAAAATGGCAGGGCAGTACAAAACCCCCCAAATTACCCAATTTTGGAAAGTAGACACCCCAAGGAAATTGCTGAGAGGCATGTTGAGCCCATTGAATATTTTTTTTTTTGTCGCAAGTGATTGAATAATGACTGAAAAAAAAAAAAAAAAGAAATTACAAAAAGTTGTCACTAAATGATATATTGCTCACACATGCCATGGTTATATGTGGAATTGCACCCCAAAATACATTTTGCTGCTGCTCCTGAGTACGGGGATACCACATGTGTGGGACTTTTTGGGAGCCTAGCTGCGTACGGGCCCCCGAAAACCAAGCACCGCCTTCAGGATTTCTAAGGGCGCAATTTTTTGATTTCACTCCTCACTACCTATCACAGTTTCGAAGGCCATAAAATGCCAAAATAGCACAGAACCCCCCCAAATGACCCCATTTTGGAAAGTAGACACCCCAAGCTATTTGCTGAGAGGCATGGTGAGTATTTTACAGCTCTCATTTGTTTTTGAAAATGAAGAAAAAAAAAATTGTTTTTGTTTTCTTTTTTTTTTTTTTAATTTTCAAAACTTTGTGACAAAAAGCGAGATCTACAAAATACTCACCATACCTCTCAGCAAATAGCTTGGGGTGTCTACTTTCCAAAATTGGGTCATTTGGGGGGGGGGGGGGGGTTGTGCCATCTGGGCATTCCATGGCCTCCGAAACTGTGATAGGCAGTGAGAAGTGAAATCAAAAATTTACACCCTTAGAAAGCCTGAAGGCGGTGATTGGTTTTTGGGGTCCCGTACGCGGCTAGGCTCCCAAAAAGTCTCACACATGTGGTATTCCTGTACTCAGGAGAAGCAACAGAATGTATTTTGGGGTGTAATTCCACATATGCCCATGACATGTTTGAGCAATATATCATTTAGTGACAACTTTGTGCAAAAAATAAAAAATAAAAAAATAAATTGTCTATTTTCCGCAACTTGTGTCAACATATAAAATATTCCATGGACTCGACATGCCTCTCAGTATATAGCTTGGGGTGTCTACTTTCCAAAATGGGGTCATTTGGGGGGGGGGGGGGTTTGAACTGTTCTGGCATTTTATACACAACATTAGGAAGCTTACATCCACTCTTCTAACCACTTGAAGGCAAAGCCCTTTTTCACACTTTTTGTTTACATGAAAACATTTTTTTTTTTTGCAAGAAAATTATGTTGAACCGCCAAACATTATATATATTTTTAAAGCAAAGGCCCTACAGATTAAAATGGTGGGTGTTGCAATTTTTTTTTCTACACAGTATTTGCGCAGCGATTTTTCAAACGCATTTTTTGGGGAAAAAATACACTTTTTTTCATTTGAATGCACTAAAACACACTATATTGCCCAAATGTTTGATGAAATAAAAAAGATGATCTTAGGCCGAGTACATAGATACCAAACACGACAAGCTTTAAAATTTCGCACAAACGCGCATTGGCGACAAACTACATACATTTTTAAAAGCCTTTACAGGTTACGCCGTTAAATTTACAGAGGAGGTCTACTGCTAAAATTACTGCCCTCGATCTGACCTTCGCGGTGATACCTCACATGCATGGTGCAATTTCTGTTTACATATAACGCCAGACCGACGCTTGCGTTCGCCATTGGGCAAGAGCAGGGCAGGACAGGGGTGCTTTTTTTTTTTTTTTATTATTAATTTTGCTTTTTTATTTTATTTTTAAACTGTTGCTTCCATATTTTTTTTGTTATCATTTTTATTGTTATCTCAGGGAATGTAAATATCCCCTATGATAGCAATAGGTAGTGACAGGTACTATTTTTTGAAAAAAACTGGGGTCTATTGGACCCGAGATCTTTCCTCTGCCCTCAAAGCATCTGACCACACCAAGATCGGTGTGATAAAATGCTTTCCCAATTTCCCAATGGCGCTTTTTATATCCGGGGGGGGGACATTCCCTCCCACTGCTTGTAAAAGCAGTCCAGAGGCTAATTAGCCACTAGGATTGCTTTTACATGAAAGCCGGCCGCTGGCTGAAAAGAATGATACCAAGATGATACCTAAACCCACAGGCATCATTCTGGTATAAACATTCAAAGTCCAGCAACATACCAGTACGTTGCTGGTCCTTGTTGGACATGTATTGTAATCTTTTTTTTCATGCAGCCTGTTGGCTGAACGAAAAAAAAAGATTGATCGGTGGGTATGCCCACCATTAGAATACCGCCCTTCATCCACCCACTTCTAATGATGGGCATACATGCACCAGTTATATATGCCGAAGCATGGGGGCATCTTCCCGCAAAAGTTATGCCGCGTACACATGGTCAGACTTTTCCACGGGCAAGCCTCCGTCGGAATTTCGACCGTATGTACGCGGCATTCGGATCAAAATCGCTCCTCCGCCCCTGCTGCCCCAATGCTTCGGCATATATGCTTTTTTTTTTTAAACTGTGGTGGTGAAATCACCTCCTACAGCACTGGAGTCGCAGGGATCAGGCCTGTCTCTGCGAACGCTGCAGTTATGTGTGTTGAGTTTTGTAAGTGACAGTGATCGATCGATACTGCACTTGGGTGGCCTGAGCTGGACGGAGGGGCAAAACGCAGGTGCTAGCAGGTATCTGGGCTGATCCCGCTAACACTGCGTTTTTGGGAACCCTAAACTGCTGGGGACGCTAGTATAGATCTGATCAGATCAGATATTGATCTGTTCAGATACTATACCACTAAGGGGGGTGTATGCTTAACGCGTGGGTGTTAGCGCTACTGGCACTAACCTGACGCTGCCTGGGGTGTGACGCAGACCCTCTCTGACGCTAAAACCTAATTGATATCACCCGCCGGGCGATCAGGGGGTTAAACTTTTATTGGGTTATATACGGCGGGTGTCCTGACACTATAAAAAGCAAACTAACTAACCAGCGTCACCCGTAACACTTATATGGTGATTACTGGTGAAAGGGTTAACTAGGGGCAATTAGGGGGTTAAAACCTTTATTAGATAATATATGGGGGTACCTGACGCTATAAAAACCTGACGGCGAACCTAAAAAAAAAATTACTGGCTACCTATCGGCATCACCGACACTAAGACAACGATCATAAAAACGATCGCTTAGCGACAGTGGTGATAGGGGGTGAAAGGGTTACCTGGGGGGCGATCAGGGGGTTAAACCTTTATTAGATAATATATGGGGGTACCTGACGCTATAAAAACCTGCGGCGAACCTAAAAAAAATTACTGGCTACCGATCTGCATCACCGACGCTAAGACAGCGATCAGAAAAATGATCGCTTAGTGACAGTGGTGATAGGGGGTGAAAGGGTTACCTGGGGGGCGATCAAGGGGGTTAAACCTTTATTAGGTAATATATGGGGGTACCCGACGCTATAAAAACCTGCGGCGAACCTAAAAAAAGGGATTTTTATAACAGCTTACCTGTAAAATCCTTTTCTTGGAGTACATCACGGGACACAGAGCGACTTAGTCATTACTAATGGGTTATATAGTTTACCTTCAGGTGCTGGCACTGGCAACTTCCAAACCGGAAGTACCCTCCCCTATATAAGCCCCTCCCATCCGGGAGCACCTCAGTTTTGTAGCAAAGCAATAAGTGTCCCCAGAAGAGGGGTGGGAGCTCTGTGTCCCGTGATGTACTCCAAGAAAAGGATTTTACAGGTAAGCTGTTATAAAAATCCCTTTTTCTTTTTCGTACATCACGGGACACAGAGCGACTTAGTCATTACTAATGGGACGTCCCAAAGCAATGCCAAATGAGGGGGGGGGGGATACACTATACATAAGCTGGGCGCCATCAGGCATGAGGATCTTTTGCGGCCTGCAACACACTGCGCCCAAAGGCGACATCCTCCTGACTTCTAACGTCCACCTGGTAGAACCTAGTAAACGTGTGTACTGAAGACCATGTTGCGGCCTGACAGATTTGAGCCAGGGAGGCCTGGTGATGCACTGCCCATGAAGTTCCAACTGCTCTTGTGGAGTGCGCCCTAACTTTGAACGGAGGCGGTCTCCTTTTCAAGCCATAGGCTTGTATTATGACCTGTCGAATCCACTTGGCTAAAGTAGATTTTGATGCTGCCTGACCCTTTCTGGGGCCTTCCGGCAGAACAAACAAAGTATCCGTTCTACGAATCTGAGCAGTGGCTTTTAGATAAGCTTTAACTGCTCTTACTACATCCAAAGAATGCAATAACTTTTCCTCTACCGAGGTAGGTTTGGGAAAAAAAGAAGGAAGAACCACATCTTGGTTCAAATGAAACCTCGATACCACCTTAGGAAGAAAGGCTGGGTGAGGACGTAATACTACTCTGTCCTTATGGACAACCAGATATGGCTCCTTACAGGACATGGCAGCTAATTCCGATACTCTTTTAGCCGAACAAATGGCTACTAAGAAAATCAATTTCCTGGTGAGAAGAACCAAGGAAATGTGCTGCAATGGTTCAAACGGTTGTTTCTGTAGAACCGACAGAACCAGGTTTAAGTCCCATGGACATATGGGAATACTAACCGGAGGGCTAATACGCATCACTCCTTGTATGAAAGCTTTGACTAATGAATGCAAAGCCAAGGGCCTTTGAAAAAAATATTGACAAGGCCGAAATCTGACCCTTGATAGTACTCAAGGCAAGCTTCCTATCCACAGCCCACTGTAGGAAGTCCAGAATCTTACCTATTACGTACTTACGCGGATGCCATTTCTTGGCCTCACACCACGCGATGTACGCCTTCCAGATCCTATAATAGATCTGCCTGGATACCGGCTTCCTGGCATTGATCATGGTAGATACCACCGGATTAGAGAGACCTCTCTTTTTTAGAATGTGGGCTTCAATAGCCAGGCCGTCAAACCTAGGGCTTGTAAGGAAGGGTGGTATATCGGTCCTTGCGAAAGCAGGTCCGGACGACGTGGGAGAGTCCAAGGACTCCCCACTGACATTTGCGAGACACAAATCTGTCCACCTTTGCGTTGAATCTGGATGCTAGCAGATCTACATCCGGTGTTCCCCACTGCTGGCATATTGCCTGGAAAACTTCGGGGTGAAGAGACCATTCCCCCGGGCATAATTGCTGGCGACTTAGAAAGTCCGCTCTCCAATTTTCCACTCCTGGGATGAAAACCGCGGATATGGCTGGGACATATCTTTCTGCCCATTTCAGGATGCAATTCGCTTCCCTCTGGGCTGCACGACTCCTGGTGCCACCCTGGTGATTGATATATGCCACTGCTGTGGCATTGTCTGATTGAATTCTGACAGGGGACCCTTGGAGTTTGGATGTCCATGCTACTAGGGCATACCGGGCTGCTCGTATCTCTAAGAGATTGATGGGCAGGGCCTTCTCTGCTTCTGACCACTTGCCCTGGAGAGACCATTGCTCCAGTACTGCCCCCCAGCCTATGAGGCTGGCATCTGTAGTGACCATCTTCCAAGAAACCGGACTGAAGGGTTTCCCTTTTTCCAGATTCTGGGGCACCAACCACCAATGGAGGCTCTTGCGAACGGAAGGGGACAGGGACATTGGTAAGTCTAAAGCCTGAACTTTTTTGTTCCAGGCTGACAGTATGGCCCTCTGCAAGTTCCTTGAATGGAATTGACTGTAGGGTACTGCTTCGAATGAAGCCACCATTTTTCCCAGCAGCCTCATGCACAGGCGTATGGATGGTTTTCTTTTTGTACCCACTAAGTGGGTCAAATCTTTCAAAGACGACACCTTCTCTGGAGGTAAGAAAATCTTTCTCTGATTTGAATCCAGCCTTAGCCCCAAGTATTCCAGACTTTTGACTGGTCTTAGAGCTGACTTGTCTCGGTTGATAATCCAACCGTGATATCCCAGATACTTGATTGTCTCGTGAATAGCTACTTCCAGTTTTTCCACTGAGTGGTCTATTAGTAGCAGGTCGTCTAAATATGCCATTATCGTTACACCCCGTGTTCTTAGATTGGCCAATAGTGGGGCCAGAATTTTTGTGAACACTCGTGGTGCTGTGGCCAGACCGAAAGGTAAGGCTCTGAACTGAAAATGGCGCCCTTCTACTGCAAAGCGTAGAAATTTCTGATGGGCCGGAAAGATGGGAATATGCAGATAAGCATCCTTTATGTCGATCGAGGCTAACCATTCCTGCCCTTGTAGGGCGGTGGCCACCGATCGGATCGACTCCATCCGAAAAGTCCTGATATGTAGGAATTTGTTTAGCCCTTTTAGATTTAATATGGGCCTCACGTCCCCATTTGGTTTGGGGACTGTGAAGAGGTTTGAGTAAAACCCGAACCCGCATTCTTCCAAGGGAACCTTCATGATTACACCTTGGAGCAATAGTTGTTCTAGTGCCAGAAGGAGGGATCCTCTCTTCTGGGGATCGCTTGGCACGTTTGACCTCATAAAATGGGCAGGAGGAGTGTCTTTTAACTCCAGCTTGTATCCCAGACTTACTGCGGAGATCACCCATCTGTCTCTGATGGTGTCCCGCCAGGTCTCTGTGAACAACTGAAGTCTTCCCCCCACCCGATTGAGTGGGGGCAACCCTTCATGACTTGGGGGGACGTTTCGTACCTCTCTTGACCCAGGGTTTCTTGTTACCCTGTGATTGTCCCTGATTTCTGCCCCCTGGATTTGACCGCGGAGGCCGTCGGAACTGTTTCACAGCCGATGTGCCCGGGACTGGAGAAGTAGGCCTCTTAAAAGAAGGACTTCTAACTTTGTTCTTAACCGGCAAGAGTGTACTTTTACCGGCAGAAATTTTCTGGATATACTTGTCCAGATCTTCTCCAAATAAGCGTTCTCCATGAAATGGGAAGCTAATCAGCAATTTCTTACAGGGAGCCTCAGCAGACCAGTTTTTGAGCCATAGAAGCCTACGCATATGTACTACAGACAGCGTAAAGCGGGAGGCCTGTTGGATTGTATCCTTTATGGCGTCCACCGCAAAACACAAGGCTCTGGGTAGGTCAGCTAGGGCAAGAGCCTGCTGATCTGGTAAGTCCCTTAAGACTTGTTTCAACTGATCCTTCACTGCTTGGCAGACCCCAATAGCTGCTACTGCAGGTTGTGTCACCATGCTTGCTGTAGAGAAAGCAGCTTTTAGTAAAGACTCCAATTTTTTATCTATTGGATCTTTGAACATTGGAACATTATCTACTGGACATGTCAGTGATTTATTCACAAAAGAGATGGCTGCGTCCACTGTGGGCACCTTCCATTTTTGTATGAACTTATCCTCCATGGGATAGATCACCGGAAATCTCTTGGGGGGAGTAAATATTTTATCAGGATGCTCCCAATCCTGGTAAATAAGCCCTTCCAATAAGGGGTGAATTGGGAAGGAACAGACAGTCTGGGGAGCTTTTAGCGACCCCAGCGAGGAGACAGTAGTGGTTGATGGCTCCGCAAGAGGCATTTTAAATGCTGATCGGACCATGTTAGTCAGAGACTGAACCCATAATCTTTCAGCCTGAGATGCTGAGAAAGGTTCTTCCACTGTTGATTCCTCTATAACCGAATCAACCTCATCCTGATCCCCTTCAGGTAGGTCGATCTCTGTGTGGGGCTGTTCCTCCACTAACAGGTACTCTGAAGGAGGAGACGGAGATCGGACGCGCTTTCCCTGTGACAGGGAAGCAGCGATCAATGCTGTTAATCTCTCTTCCAATCCTCCCAGAGCTGAGGAAAAAACCTCCTCTGTTATATATACAGGAGCAGGTGGACTGGGGACAGCCGCAGCACCAGGTACTCCTGCGGGGTTCCTACGGCTACTAACCTCTGAAATTTCAGGGGAGATTGGTGCAGTACAAGCATGCCCAAAATCCTCAGAGCCCGATGGAGGCCCCTTTCGCTTCTTGGAAGATTTATTTCCAGAGCGTCTGGACGACATATCCTTTAAGCACAGAGCTGAGGTATTCCCGTCGTCATACACCACTTTTACTGGTAATAGTCTAGCACAGTTGCTGCTATATACCAGCTGGTGTCCACTAAAGTGCCTTTCTATGGGGATGCCTGCATCAACCGCCTCTGTGTGCCACCGTTTTGTTGCTAGCTCAGTTTGCATCCAGCTGACACTTGTACTGTGTCTTTTATCCATGCTGGGACGCCTGCACATGCGCAGAAGCGCCGCGGCGCGCATCGAGCATCATCCACCAGCCCCGCCCCCTTTTTTTTTCGCTCATCTCTACATAGGAGGCGCGTGCACGCGCACACGCGCGCGCCCGTGCGCCTTTGGCGCTTTTTTTGAAAAATAAGCAGGGACTAGGAGCCAGGGCCCTTTTTGCCGGAGGGCCTGTGCGGTGGATGAGCGCAGCAACAGGGCAGAGGAAGTGATTCCCACAGAGAACTTACCAACTGCCTGGATCTTTTGACTTGAAAAGAAAAAGATCCACATGACAAGAAAAAATGGACCACAGCGGCCTCTAGTGGTTTAACACAGGTACCGCGGTCTCCCCTTTTTTTTTTTTCTTGACTACTATTAAAATTTTACATTTTCCAGTAGTTACAGGCATGCACAGATATTTAGCGGGAATACCGTTAGGTAACAGATAGAAAGACAAATTAGGCTTGGGGGTCCCCCAATAGAACCAAGTTCCTGGGGGCCCCCACTTACCTCTTCCCCGCCGCAGGACTTTGTTTGGTCCACAGAAGCCCAAACTTCACCTATCACGGCAGGCATTGTAATTAAACCTTCAGGGACCGGGTTCCTAAGGATTCCACTCCCCTGGACCTGTATAGCACCCTGCACAGACAACATCTTGGTCGTGGGTATGACCAGAGCTCTGGATCCCAGGGTCCAGCCCTCCTAAGAGAGGCATTACAGGCAAAACCTTGCTCTTCTGTTGCAAGGCCCGGGTACCGACCGTTTAGCTATGAAGCTTTTTTGGTCGGATCCGGAACAGCTTACTGAGGCCCATAAAAGAACCTGTACGCAAGCCCAGTGAAAACACATGTTACTCTTTGGCCAACACCTTAGACACTGGCAAAAAACTGAGGTGCTCCCAGATGGGAGGGGCTTATATAGGGGAGGGTACTTCCGGTTTGGAAGTTGCCAGTGCCAGCACCTGAAGGTAAACTATATAACCCATTAGTAATGACTAAGTCGCTCTGTGTCCCGTGATGTACGAAAAAGAAAAATTACTGTCTACCGATCAGCATCACTGACGCTAAGACATCGATCAGAAAAATGATCGCTTAGCGACGGCGGTGCTAGGGGGTGAAAGGGTTATCTGGGGGGTGATCAGGGGGTTAAACCTTTATTAGGGGGGGTTAGGGGGCTACACTGGACCTAAAACTAAATGTAGTGACACTTTTACAGTCACAAATGTCACTGATTGCAGTGATCACTAAATAAATGGTCACTGCAATCAGTGACACTGTGACTGGGGGCTGGGGGGTGATCTGGGGGGTGATCTGGGGGGGCCTGGGGGGGCGATTTATGTGCCTATGTGTCCTGGTGTCAGTGTGCTGTTTTGTGCACTAACCTGCATCTTCTCCTGTACGGCGCTCGGTATATGTGAGTGCCGCAGGAGAGATGACATCACTTCCTCCTGCCTGTGTAAACAGTACACAGGCAGGGGAAGCTCTCTCATTCGCCGGGAGCGATCGAGAGGGGGGGGGCCGGAATCGAACGGCCGTCCCCTCATGCCGGATCGCTCCCGAAGGTAAAACGACCACCCACTGTAAAGAAGGGGGGTCCGATCGGACCCCCCAACTATACAAAGGCAGTCACGTAGATATACGTGATTCTGCCTGTCGGTGCCATTCTGCCGACGTATATTTACAGTGGGCGGTCGTTAAGTGGTTAATGAGTGGCCATGTGTCTTGTTAAACTCCCTTCCATGATAAAGTTGTATCCCTATTGTGGGATCACCACCAGTACAGTATTTGTAAATTGAAATCATATCCCCTCTCAAGCATCTCTTCTCCAGAGAGAATAAGTTCAGTGCTCGCAACCTTTCCTCATAACCAGGGGCGTACCTAGAGCATTTGGCACCCGGGGCGGATCCTATATCTGGCACCCCCCCCACATTAAAATGTAAAAACACCCCACTGTGCCCGCATACCTCTGCATCCCCCAATATCTCTTTGTCACTACTGTGTATCCCCTCTCCACAACTGCACCTCTGGACCCCTTTTCATTACACAGCACCCTGCATCACTGGACCCCTTTACATTACACAGCACCCTGCATCACTGGACACCTTTACATTACACAGCCCCCTGCATCTCTGGACCTCTTTACATTACACAGCACCCTGCACCTCTGGACCCCTTTACATTATACAGCCCCCTGCTCCCCTTTACATTACACATCACCCTGCATCTCTGGGCCCCTTTACATTACACAGCACCTTGCATCACTGGACCCCTTTACATTACACATCACCCTGCATCTCTGGGCCCCTTTACAATACACATCACCCTGCATCTCTGGACCCCTTTACATTACACAGCACCCCACATCTCTGGGCCCCTTTACAATACACAACACCCTGCACCTCTGGACCCCTTTACATTACACAGCACCCTGCACCCCTTTACATTACACAGCACCCTGCACCTCTGGACCCCTTTACATTACACAGCACCCTGCATCTCTGGGCCCCTTTACATTACACATCACCCTGCATCTCTGGACCCCTTTACATTACACAGCACCCTGCACCCCTTTACATTACACAGCACCCTGCACCTCTGAACCCCTTTACATTACACATCACCCTTCATCACTGGTCCCTTTACATTACACAGCACCTTGCACCTCTGGACCCCTTTACATTACACAACACCCTGCACCTCTGGACCCCTTTATATTACACAGCACCCTGCACCTCTGGACCCCTTTACATTACACAGCACCCTGCACCTCTGGACCCCTTTACATTACACAGCACCCTGAACCTCTGGACCCCTTTACATTACACATCACCCTGCACCTCTGGACCCCTTTACATTACACAGCACCCTGCACCTCTGGGCCCCTTTACATTACACAACACCCTGCACCTCTGGACCCCTTTACAATACAATCACCCGCATCTCTGGACCCCTTTACAATACACAGTGCCCTGCATATCTGGGCCCCTTTACATTACACAGCACCCTGCACCTCTGGACCCCTTTATATTACACAGCACCCTGCACCTCTGGACCCCTTTACACTACACAGCACCCTGCACCTCTGGACCCCTTTACATTACACAGCACCCTGCACCTCTGGACCCCTTTACATTACACAGCACCCTGCACACCTTTACATTACACAGCACCCTGCATCTCTGGACCCCCTGCATGTTACACAGACCCCCCTTCAGTGTATCCACCCCTTCCATGCAGACCCCCTCCGTTCAGTGCAGACCCCCTCCGTTCAGTGCAGACCCCCCGTTCAGTGCAGACGCCCCCTTCAGTGTAGCCCCCCCGTTCAGTGCAGCCCCCCTCGTTCAGTATAGCCCCCCCTTGTTCAGTATAGCCCCCCTCGTTCAGTGCAGTCCCCCCTCGTTCAGTGTAGCCCCCCTTGTTCAGTGTAGCCCCCCTCGTTCAGTGTAGCACCCCCTCGTTCAGTGTAGCACCCCCTCGTTCAGTGTAGCACCCCCTCGTTCAGTGTAGCCCCCCCTCATTCAGTGTAGCCCCCCTCGTTCAGTGTAGACCCCCCTCGTTCAGTATAGCCCCCCTCGTTCAGTGTAGACCCCCCTCATTCAGTATAGCCCCCGTTCAGTGCAGTCCCCCCCTTCAGTACCTTATATCAGCGCAGCGGCACATGAACACTCACAACAGGTCCCCTCCCCCTGTTTACACATAAACAGAGAGGAGGGGGAGGCGGCTTCAAGCTGCTGCTCGACATGCTGTGACATCCAACTGGGATCGCAGCATAGACAGGCAGTCCGCGGCCGCGAGAGGAGAGGAGGGGATGGTAGGTGCAGCGGTGTCACCCTGCACCCCCCCCCTCGCCAATGTAGCTACCTCGCCTCTGAGCTCTCCCTGCCTGTCACAGTGTGGCGCTGCCTAAACCCGCGGCGCGGCCGGGTGTACTGTACAATTGCGGAGGGGGGTGCCGGTCTGACACCCCCCCAGTGTGTGGTACCCGGGGGCGGCCCGCCCCCATCGCCCCCCCCCTTAGTACGCCTCTGCTCATAACTAATATCCTCCAGTCCCTTTATTAACTTTGTTGCCCTTCTTTGTACTCGCTCCATTTCCAGTACATCCTTCATGAGGACTGGTGCCCAGAACTGGACAGCATACTTTAGGTGTGGCCGGACCAGAGTCTTGTAGAGCGGGAGGATTATCGTTTTATCTCTGGAGTTAATCCCCTTTTAATACATGCCAATATTCTGTTTGCTTTGTTAGCAGTAGGGATGAGCTTCGTGTTCGAGTCGAACATACGTTCGACTCGAACATCGGCTGTTCGATCGTTCGACGAAGATCGAACGATTTGGGCCGTTTGCGCCAAATTCGAGTGACGCGAACGGCCCACAATGCACTACACCATCGCAGTGTCATCCAGGCGCTGTGATTGGCCAAGCATGCACTGTGACCCCGCATGCTTGGCCAATCACAGCGCCGGCAGCGAGGAGAGCAATGATTGGCCACAGGCAGGATGCCTGTGGCCAATTATTGCTGAGGGTGTTTAGTACACGCCCCACACTATAAAAGGCCGCCAGCACGGCGGCCTAGTGTAGTGTGTTCCGGAGCAGGGAAAGAGAAGCATAGGCAGGGACAGTGACATTTATTTTTTTCTTGCTTAACCTGGATTCCTTTAGTTTAGGGAAAGAGAAGGATAGGTAGGGAGAGTGTCAGTGTGTTTTACTGTGCGAATCCTTGTTTCTAGGGACAGGGAAGGACAGTGAGGGAATTCTCCTTGTGCTATAGTGTGCTTTAAAAAAACATTTTTTCTAGGGACAGAAAACTATAGGTAGGGAGAGTGTCAGTGTGTTTTACTGTGCGAATCCTTGTTTCTAGGGACAGGGAAGGACAGTGAGGGAATTCTCCTTGTGCTATAGTGTGCTTTAAAAAAACATTTTTTCTAGGGACAGAAAACTATAGGTAGGGAGAGTGTCAGTGTGTTTTACTGTGCGAATCCTTGTTTCTAGGGACAGGGAAGGACAGTGAGGGAATTCTCCTTGTGCTATAGTGTGCTTTAAAAAAACATTTTTTCTAGGGACAGAAAACTATAGGTAGGAAGAGTGTCAGTTTCTTTCACTGTGATAATCCTTGTTTCTAGGGACAAAGAAGGAAAGTGAGGGGAATTCTCCTTGTGCTATAGTGTGCTTTAAAAAAACATTTTTTCTAGGGACAGAAAACTATAGGTAGGGAGAGTGTCAGTGTGTTTTACTGGCCGAATCCTTGTTTCTAGGGACAGGGAAGGACAGTGAGGGAATTCTCCTTGTGCTATAGTGTGCTTTAAAAAAACATTTTTTCTAGGGACAGAAAACTATAGGTAGGGAGAGTGTCAGTGTGTTTTACTGTGCGAATCCTTGTTTCTAGGGACAGGGAAGGACAGTGAGGGAATTCTCCTTGTGCTATAGTGTGCTTTAAAAAAACATTTTTTCTAGGGACAGAAAACTATAGGTAGAAAGAGTGTCAGTTTCCTTCACTGTGATAATCCTTGTTTCTAGGGACAAAGAAGGAAAGTGAGGGAAATTCTCCTTGTGCTATAGTGTGCTTTAAAAAAACATTTTTTCTAGGGACAGAAAACTATAGGTAGGGAGAGTGTCAGTGTGTTTTACTGTGCGAATCCTTGTTTCTAGGGACAGGGAAGGACAGTGAGGGAATTCTCCTTGTGCTATAGTGTGCTTTAAAAAAACATTTTTTCTAGGGACAGAAAACTATAGGTAGGGAGAGTGTCAGTGTGTTTTACTGTGTGAATCCTTGTTTCTAGGGACAGGGAAGGACAGTGAGGGAATTCTCCTTGTGCTATAGTGTGCTTTAAAAAAACATTTTTTCTAGGGACAGAAAACTATAGGTAGGGAGAGTGTCAGTGTGTTTTACTGTGCGAATCCTTGTTTCTAGGGACAGGGAAGGACAGTGAGGGAATTCTCCTTGTGCTATAGTGTGCTTTAAAAAAACATTTTTTCTAGGGACAGAAAACTATAGGTAGGGAGAGTGTCAGTGTGTTTTACTGTGCGAATCCTTGTTTCTAGGGACAGGGAAAGACAGTGAGGGAATTCTCCTTGTGCTATAGTGTGCTTTAAAAAAACATTTTTTCTAGGGACAGAAAACTATAGGTAGGGAGAGTGTCAGTGTGTTTTACTGTGCGAATCCTTGTTTCTAGGGACAGGGAAGGACAGTGAGGGAATTCTCCTTGTGCTATAGTGTGCTTTAAAAAAACATTTTTTCTAGGGACAGAAAACTATAGGTAGGAAGAGTGTCAGTGTGTTTTACTGTGCGAATCCTTGTTTCTAGGGACAGGGAAGGACAGTGAGGGAATTCTCCTTGTGCTATAGTGTGCTTTAAAAAAACATTTTTTCTAGGGACAGAAAACTATAGGTAGGGAGAGTGTCAGTGTGTTTTACTGTGCGAATCCTTGTTTCTAGGGACAGGGAAGGACAGTGAGGGAATTCTCCTTGTGCTATAGTGTGCTTTAAAAAAACATTTTTTCTAGGGACAGAAAACTATAGGTAGGAAGAGTGTCAGTTTCTTTCACTGTGATAATCCTTGTTTCTAGGGACAGGGAAGGACAGTGAGGAAAATTCTCCTTGTGCTATAGTGTGCTTTAAAAAAACATTTTTTCTAGGGACAGAAAACTATAGGTAGGAAGAGTGTCAGTTTCTTTCACTGTGATAATCCTTGTTTCTAGGGACAGGGAAGGACAGTGAGGAAAATTCTCCTTGTGCTATAGTGTGCTTTAAAAAAACATTTTTTCTAGGGACAGAAAACTATAGGTAGGAAGAGTGTCAGTTTCTTTCACTGTGATAATCCTTGTTTCTAGGGACAGGGAAGGACAGTGAGGAAAATTCTCCTTGTGCTATAGTGTGCTTTAAAAAAACATTTTTTCTAGGGACAGAAAACTATAGGTAGGAAGAGTGTCAGTTTCTTTCACTGTGATAATCCTTGTTTCTAGGGACAGGGAAGGACAGTGAGGGAAATTCTCCTTGTGCTATAGTGTGCTAAAGCATTCCTCATCAACCATCTTTGAAATCCTTGTTTTTTTGGACAGTCAGGGAAATTGTCGTTGTGCTATTCTGTGCAAAAGCAATCATCCTCAACCATATTTAGAAATCCTTAAGTAAAGGGACAGAGAAGGACACCTGAAGGTAGCCCTTATTGCTTTTTTCCCATCTCCCTGCAGGCCATCTATTAGAATGTCTGGAAGGCAAACAAGGAGAGGCAGACAGTCAGGAGGCAATAAAAGAGGGCAAGCAGGCTCTGTGTCTGGGGGCAACAGTGCTGGTCGTGGACGCGGTGCATTGTCATCAGCACATGGCCATGGGACACGCTTGTCCTTCTTTTCGGCAGCTGGACATGTTGAGCCACATCATGCCGAAGACTTGGTAGAGTGGATGACCAAGCCCTCCTCCTCCTCCTCATCCTCTCTCACCCAGGCTCAGGGTACTGGAAAAGCAGCTGCCAAAGCGTCCTCTTCCCTGGTATCAATGTCAGACTCATCATCAGTCACTCCTTCCCTAGACCCACCATGTCCTCCTCCTGAGGAGTCCCCCGAACTGTTTGAGCACAGTGTTGGGTACATGCTCCAGGAGGATGCCCAGCGTTTCGAAGGGTCTGATGATGAAACCCAGCTACAGGAAGGCAGTAGCGTGAGAGCAGACAGAGGGGATGCTCAAGAAGGACACCAATCTGGCAGTCATGTTCCAGCAGCTGCAGCATACTGCCAGATTGGCTCCAGTGATGAGGAGGGAGGGGATGATGAGGTCACTGACTCCACGTGGGTGCCTAATAGGAGAGAGGAGGAGGAGGAGGATGAGGAGGAGGCACATCTCCAACGAGGCAGGATGCCCTTTGGTGGCCAGCGTAAGGGCAGTACACCGACGGAATCACACCGCAGAGCTCCGCCTGTGCAGGGCGCTGCCTCTGCCCGTCATTCAAAAAGTTCTTTGGTGTGGGCCTTTTTTGAGGCTAGTGCATCAGATCGCACAGCTGCTGTTTGCAACATATGTCTCAAGCGTATATCGTGTGGCCAAAACATCAGCCGCTTGGGTACCACATGCCTGACCAGACATATGTTGACCTGCCATGCAGCTCGTTGGCAAGCCTACCTCAAAGACCCACACCAAAGAACAAAGCGGACCTCTCCTTGCACCGCATCAGCTGGGATCTCCAACCCCACTATAACTTCAGTCCTCTCTGAAACATGCACTGAGAGGAATGAAGGTGTAGAATTAGGTGTGTCACAGCCAAGTACTTGCGGCCACTCTGCTAGCAGTACACCGACGTCCGATTCTAGCAGGCAAATTTCCCTGCCCCAGCTGCTGGACCGTCGAAAGAAGTTCACTCCCAGCCATCCACATGCCCAGCGGTTGAATGCTAGCTTGGCTAAATTGCTAGCGCTTCAACTGCTGCCTTTTCAGTTGGTAGACTCGGCCCCCTTCCGTGAGTTTGTGCAATGTGCGGTTCCTCAGTGGCAGGTTCCCAAACGCCACTTTTTCTCACGGAAGGCTATTCCGGCTCTCTACCGGCATGTGGAAGGCAATGTCTTGGCCTCGCTGGACAGGGCGGTCAGCGGTAAGGTGCATATTACCGCTGACTCATGGTCCAGCAGGCATGGACAGGGACGTTACCTTTCTTTCATGGCCCATTGGGTCACTCTTTTGGCAGCTGGGAAGGATGCAGGACAAGGTGCAGTAGTGTTGGAGGTTGTTCCACCGCCACGCCTCCAAAATGCTACTACTGGTTGTGACACACCTCTCTCCTCCACCCCCTCCTCTTCTTCTTCCTCCATGGCCTCTTCCTGTGGTTTGTCCTCTGAACCAGCGGTGCTCCGTAGGCGTTCAAGGGGCTACGCAAGTACGCAGGCAAAAAGATGCCATGCCGTGCTTGCGCTGGTGTGTTTGGGGGACAGAAGCCACACTGGGGCAGAGGTCCTGTCTGCTCTGCAGGGCCAGGCCGAGAGGTGGTTGACGCCACGCCAGCTTAAGCCAGGAATGGTGGTTTGCGACAATGGCACCAACCTCCTCTCCGCCCTCCGACAGGGACAACTGACCCATGTGCCCTGTGTGGCTCACGTCCTTAACCTGGTGGTGCAGCGGTTCTTGGGCAGGTACCCGGGCTTACAGGATGTCCTGAGGCAGGCCAGGAAAGTCTGTGTGCATTTCCGCAGATCTTATAATGCCAGTGCTCGCCTGGCTGAGCTGCAAAAGGAGTTGAACCTGCCCAAGAACCGCCTTATATGTGACATGCCCACCAGGTGGAACTCAACGTTGGCCATGCTGCAGCGGCTGCACACGCAGCAGAGGGCCATCAATGAGTACCTGTGCGACTACGGCACCAGGACAGGGTCAGGGGAGCTTGTTTTTTTTTCTCCACGCCAGTGGGGCGTGATCAGGGATGCATGCACTGTCCTGGCACCATTTGAGGAGGCCACGAGGATGGTGAGCAGTGACAGTGCATGCATCAGTGACACTGTACCTCTTGTCCACCTGTTGGAGCACACGCTGCGTGGAATAATGGACAGGGCACTTGAGGCAGAACAGAGGCAGGAAGAGGAGGACTTCCTTGCCTCTCAAGGCCCCCTTTACCCAGACAGTGTTCCTTCTGTCCCACCCATCGCACAGGAAGAGGAGGAGGAGGAGGAGGAGGAGGATTGTGTCAGCATGGAGGTGGAGGCTGGCACTCAGCATCATCAGCAGCAGTCTTTTAGGGATGATTTACAGTCCCAAGAAACCAGTGGACTTGTACGTGGCTGGGAGGAGGTGGCTGGGGATCATGTCGTCCTTAGTGACCCAGAGGACTCCGGAGCGAATGCCTCAGCAAACCTACGCTGCATGGCCTCCCTGATCCTGCAAAGTCTGCGGAAGGATCCTCGTATTCTTCGGATCAAGGAGAGGGACCATTACTGGCTGGCCACTCTCCTTGATCCACGGTACAAGGGTAAGGTTGCGGACCTTATGTTACCGTCGCAGAGGGAGCAGAGGATGAGACAACTCCGGGAGGCCTTGCAGAAAGGTCTGTGCAACGCGTTCCCAGAGACTGGGAGGTTACAAACTCCTGGTCCTGGACAACGAGTTGCTGAGGCTTCGGCCAGTCAAAGAAGGAGCGGTGGGGAAGGTGGCCGTCTGACCGATGCGTTCAGACAATTCTTTAGTCCGCAGCCCCAAAGTATGATCGGTTCCAGCAACCATCGCCAGCGTCTGATAAACATGGTGCAGGAATATCTAGGGGCAAGGTCAGACTTGGACACCTTCCCCACCGAAAATCCTCTGGCTTACTGGGTCTTGAGGATGGATCACTGGCCAGAGCTTGCACAGTATGCAATTGAGCTACTGGCCTGTCCTGCATCCAGCGTTCTTTCGGAACGCACATTCAGTGCTGCTGGAGGATTTGTCACGGATCACAGGGTGCGCCTGTCCACCGACTCGGTTGATCGACTGACTTTCATCAAGATGAACCAGTCTTGGATCACCACCAGCTACCACACACCTGATGCTGATATAACAGACTAATTGATTTTAACATGTCACATCCCTTCAAGACTGATGCTGATGCTGAGTGCCTGTGCTGTTATGTTGACTGGCTATCCTCCTCCTCCGAGTCCTCAATGATACGATTGATGATGATAGCTTGGAAGATCATTTTTGTTTATGGGTGCCGCCACCAGTGGCTAAGGCCCAATTTTTCAGCCCCTGTTTTACAGGGGCGTGTAATTACAATTTTTTTAGCAATAATTTGCCATAGGGCTCATTGCTGTGCTCCAAGTACAGTATCTGTGAGGGGTTGGAGTGTTGTGGCACCAGTGCCTAAGGCCCAATTTTTCAGCCCCTGTTCAACAGGGGCATGCAATTACAATTCTTGATCTAATAATTCACAGCAGGGCCCATTGCTGCACCCACCAAGAGTAACTCTGAGGGCTTACAGTGTTGTGGCAACGCCACCACCACCACCACCACGAAAGGCCCAATTTTTCAGCCCCTGTTCAAAAGGGGCATGTAATTACAATTCTTGATCTAATAATTCACAGCAGGGCCCATTGCTGCACCCACCAAGAGTAACTCTGAGGGCTTACAGTGTTGTGGCAACACCACCACCACCACCACCACCACCACGAAAGGCCCAATTTTTCAGCCCCTGTTCAACAGGGGCATGCAATTACAATTCTTGATCTAATAATTCACAGCAGGGCCCATTGCTGCACCCACCAAGAGTAACTCTGAGGGCTTACAGTGTTGTGGCAACGCCACCACCACCACCACCACGAAAGGCCCAATTTTTCAGCCCCTGTTCAAAAGGGGCATGTAATTACAATTCTTGACCTAATAATTCACAGCAGGGCCCATTGCTGCACCCACCAAGAGTAACTCTGAGGGCTTACAGTGTTGTGGCAACGCCACCACCACCACCACCACGAAAGGCCCAATTTTTCAGCCCCTGTTCAAAAGGGGCATGTAATTACAATTCTTGATCTAATAATTCACAGCAGGGCCCATTGCTGCACCCACCAAGAGTAACTCTGAGGGCTTACAGTGTTGTGGCAACGCCACCACCACCACCACCACGAAAGGCCCAATTTTTCAGCCCCTGTTCAAAAGGGGCATGTAATTACAATTCTTGATCTAATAATTCACAGCAGGGCCCATTCCTGCACCCACCAAGAGTAACTCTGAGGGCTTACAGTGTTGTGGCAACGCCACCACCACCACCACCACGAAAGGCCCAATTTTTCAGCCCCTGTTCAAAAGGGGCATGTAATTACAATTCTTGATCTAATAATTCACAGCAGGGCCCATTCCTGCACCCACCAAGAGTAACTCTGAGGGCTTACAGTGTTGTGGCAACACCACCACCACCACCACCACCACGAAAGGCCCAATTTTTCAGCCCCTGTTCAACAGGGGCATGCAATTACAATTCTTGATCTAATAATTCACAGCAGGGCCCATTCCTGCACCCACCAAGAGTAACTCTGAGGGCTTACAGTGTTGTGGCAACACCACCACCACCACCACCACGAAAGGCCCAATTTTTCAGCCCCTGTTCAACAGGGGCATGCAATTACAATTCTTGATCTAATAATTCACAGCAGGGCCCATTGCTGCACCCACCAAGAGTAACTGTCAGGGCTTACAGTGTTGTGGCACCAGCACCACCATCAAAGGCCCAATTTTTACTACCACTGTTCAACAATTATATGTAATTAAAATTCCTGATATAATAGTTGACAGCAGGGCGTTCCAGCACCAACCAAGAGTAACTGTGAGTGCTTACAGTGTTGTGCCAACACCAACAACTAAGGGGCCTATTTCTGCAGAGTATATACGGCAGATCCCTACTTTCAAACATCCAACTTACAAACGACTCCTACTTGCAAACGCAAGAAGACAACAGGAAGTGAGAGGAAATCTACCACTAGGAAGGAAAATTCTCTCCTGTAAGAATAAATATGGGAGAAAGGTGTCTCCTCTGTACTGATGCTTTATCAGCAATCCTTGTTTCAAGAAAAACACCACATTTCAAAAACAGTTGTCATTGGGACGGAAAGTGAGGTGAAATGTTCTGAACAGGGGCACAGACAGCAAAACAAATGTTACAGGGGTGATAACCCTTACCTATGTTTTCCAAAAAGTTTAAAAATAGATTTTTGGGCTGGAGCTACACTTCAACAATGTACCTGTTCAAAATTACAAACAGATTCTACATAAGAACAAACCTACAGTCCCTGTCTTGTATGCACCGCCTGTATACGGCTGTTCAGAGTATATAGGGCCTTTTTTATTTTATGTGCAGGGTTCCCCTTAATATCCATACAAGACCCAAAGGGGCTGGTAATGGGCTGGGGTAGGGGGGGGGGGGTCATGGGGTAGCTATGCCATTTTTCTTAAAGATTTTCATCCATATTACCGGGACCAGACATTACATTAAAGCCGCAAGCAGTTTTAAATGGCTTTTTTTTCCTTTAGAAGTGTCATTTTGTGCAGGGACAGTTCTAAACACGGGAAACACGTGGCACTTCACAGGCATACTTTAGACACCCCCCAGGTACGATATTTAAAGGAATATTTGACTTTTTTTTTTTCACTTTATGCATCATTAAAATGACTGCTCCCGAAAAACGACCGTTTTTAAAACTTCTTTTTGCATTGATACATGTCCCCTGGTGCACAACCCGGGTTCCCAAACCCTTTTTAGGACAATAACATGCATAATAGTTGTTATAATTAGCACTTTAGAATTCGAACGTTCGCATCCATTGTATTTAATAGGGTTCTAATGTTCGTACGAACTTTCGGTCCGTTCGCGGGTTCTGGTGCGAACCGAACCCGGGGGTGTTCGGCTCATCACTAGTTAGCAGCAGCTTGACATTACATGCCATTGCTGAGCCTATCATCTACTAGGACCCCCAGGTCCTTTTCCATCCTAGATTCCCCCAGATGTTCTCCGCCCAGTGTATAGATTGCATTCATATTGTTGCCACCCAAGTGCATTATTTTACATTTTTCTACATTAAACCTCATTTGCCATATAGTTGTCCACCCCATTAATTTGTTCAGATCTTCTTGCAAGGTTTCCACATCTTGCAGAGAACTTATTGCCCTGCTTAGCTTAGTATCATCTGCAAATACAGAGATTGAACTGTTTACCCCATCCTCCTGGTCGTTTATGAACAAATTAAATAGGATTGGTCCCAGCACAGAACCCTGGGGGACCCCACTACCCACCCCTGACCAAACCGAGTACTCCCCATTTATCATCACCCTCTGAACTTGCCTTTGTAGCCAGTTTTTAATCCATGTACTCACCCTATGGTCCATGCCAACGGACCTTATTTTGTACAGTAAACGTTTATGGGGAACTGTGTCAAATGCTTTTGCAAAATCCAGATACACCCTGTCTACAGGCATGAATACACGCTGATTACTGCTAATGATACTGTTCTCATTACTAAAATCTTGTATATAGTCCCTTATCATCCCCTCCAAGAGCTTGCATACTATCGATGTTAGGCTAACTGGTCTAATTCCCAGGGATGTATTTTGGGCCCTTTTTAAATATTGGTGCTACATTGGCTTTTCTCCAATCAGCTGGTACCATTCCAGTCAGTAGACTGTCAGTAAAAATTAGGAACAATCTTCTGGCAATTACTTGACTGAGTTCCCTAAGTACCCTTGGGTGCAAGCCATCTGGTCCCGGTGATTTATTAATGTTCAGTTTCCCAAGTCTAATGCCCCGTACACACGATCGTTTTTCATGCCGTTAAAAATGCCATTTTAAAAAATGGCCATTAAAAATGATCGTGTGTAGGCTCCAGAGCATTTTTAACGACGTGAAAAACGGCCATTAAAAATTCCGGACATACTCTCTTTTTTTCACGTCGTTTTTCATGTCGTTTTTTTTAACGACGTGAAAAACGATAGTGTGTATGCTTTAACGACGTGAAAAAAAACGCGCATGCTCAGAATCAAGTATGAGACGGGAGCGCTCGTTCTGGTAAAACTAGCGTTCGTAATGGAGATAGCACATTCATTACACAGTAATGGACTGAAAAGCGCGAATCGTCGCCCAAAAAAACTTTACTAACATGAAGGGTGGCGCCATTCGAACGGAACTTCCCCTTTATAGTGCCGTCGTACGTGTTGAACGTCACTGCGCTTTGCTTGATCGTTTTTTTTAATGATGGTGTGTACGCAAGGCAGGCTTGAGAGGAAACATGAAAAAAAACGAGGAGAAAAACGTTGGTTTAAAAAATGACATTAAAAACGTTCGTGTGTATGGGGCATAATTTTAATTCTGTCCTCTGTTAACCATGGAGGTGCTTTCTGTGATGTGTCATGAGGATAAACACTGCAGTTTTGGTTACTGAAGCCCCCCAATTCCCTTGTGAAGACTAAGGAGAAGAATAAATTCAATACCTTCGACATCTCCCCATCCTTTGCAACCAGATGTCCTTCTTCATTCTTTATGTTGCCATTATGGTCTGTCTTCCCTTTTTTACTGTTTACATACTTAAAGAATTTCTTGGGATTTTTTTGCTCTTCTCTACTATGTGTCTTTCGTGTTCTATCTTAGCCGCCCTAATTGTACCCTTACATTTCTTGTTGCATTCTTTATAAAGTCTGAATGCTGGTGATGATCCCTCAACCTTGTATTTTTTCTTTTGCTTTTATATGCATTTTTATATTGGAGTTAAGCCATCCAGGACTTTTGTTTGCTCTTTTAAATTTATTACCCAATGGGATGCATTGGCTAATGCCCTTATTTAATATGCTCTTAAAGCAAACCCATCTCTCCTACGTGTTCTTTGTTCCTAAGATTTTATCCCAATTTATATCTTCTAGCAAGGTTCGTCGTTTGGGGAAGTTGGCAATTTTGAAATTCAGTGTCTTTGTATTCCTCTTCCACTTCACAATTATGTGCCACTTTTTGTTGGTCTATCACATAAAATCCCAATAAAATAAATTTACGTTTTTGGTTGTAGCATGACAAAATGTGGAAAATTGAAAGGGTATGAATACTTTTTCAAGGCACTATACTAGGGGGAGTACAACTGGGGAATTCAATGGTGGAGAAGGATCTAGGTGTTCTGGTAGATCATAAGCTTAATAATAGCATGTAATGCCAAGCAGTGGTTTCCAAAGCGAGCAAAGCCCTTTCCTGTATTAAGAGGGGTATGAACTCCACAGAGAGAGATATAATTTTGCCCCTGTACAAATCATTAGTAAGACCTCATCTGGAATATGCAGTTCAGTTTTGGGCACCAGTTCTCAAAAAGGATTACGGGAAAATGGAGAAAGTGCAGTGAAGGACAACCAAACTGATAAGAGACATGGAGGAGCTCAGCTATAAGGAAAGCTTAGAGGAACTGAATTTGTTCTCTCTTGAGAAGAGGAGAATAAGGGGGGACATGATAAACATGTACAAATACATAAGTGGTCCATATAGTGAACTTGGTGTTGAGTTATTTACTTTAAGGTCATTACAGAGGACAAGGGGGCACTTTTTTATGTATGGAGGAAAAGAGATTTAATCTCCAAATGCAGAAAGGCTTCTTCACAGTAAAGCCCCGTACACACGATCGGATAACCTATGGATTTTCGTCCGATGGATTTGTCCATCGGATATCCGATGAAACTGTTTTCCATCAGTCTTGCCCACACACCATCAGTCAAAAAACCTACCGTTCCAAACGCGGTGACGTAAAACACTCCGATGAGCCGAGAAAAATTAAGTTTAATGCTTCTGAGCATGCGTCGACTTGATTCTGAGCATGCGTGGGTTTTTGATCCGATGGACTTGCCCATAGACGATCGGAAATTCCCATCGGTTTTTTATCCATCGGAAAATTTTAAAACAAGTTCTATTTTTTACAACCGATGGAAAAAAGACCGATGGGTACCATACACGATCGGTTGGTCTGATGAAAACCATCCATCGGACGGTTTTCATCAGTCAAACCGATCGTGTGTACGGGGCTTTAGAGCTGTGAAAATGTGGAATAGACTCCCTCTAGAGCTGGTTCTGTCCAGCTCAGTAGATTGCTTTAAAAAAGGCCTGGAATCTTTCCTAAATGTACATAATAACTGGATACTAACATATATAGGTAAAGTTGATCCAGGGAATATTCGATTGCCTCTTGGGGGATCAGGAAGGATTTTTTTTACCCTGCTGGAGCAAATTGGTTCATGCTTTGCTGTTTTTTTTTTTTTGCCTTTCTCTGGATCAACTGTGGGTATAAGATTGTGTATAAAGGATTGTAAAAAAAAAAATCCGTTTTATTGGTTGAACTAGATGGACTTGTGTCTTTTTTTCAACCAGACTAACTATGTAACTATGTAAAAAGAGAAGTTCAGGTTTCAAAAATGTATTTATACTCACCTAGGTGGATGCAGCATCGATCCAATCTGGATCCAATCCAGCATCTGGGTGGATCCTGACTATAAAGTTGAGTTCTTTCCTGAGCCTGGACCAGCTAATGCCCACTGTCTTCTGAAAATGGGTCACAGGAGTGCAGAGTGAACCGCAGTCCTGTGACCTACCAGATAAATATAGCCAAAATAGCTTAGGCCATACTTCCTCATTTAATTTTGTAAATACAAGTCTTAGGAGGTGTACGTGACTTTAGGTATGCTTGTCATTTCTGTAATATTTACACCTTCATTGAGGCCAGAAGTATAGCAAAAGAGGCTATGAGATTTACAGCTCTCATATAGGAAAGCCACAGTGTTGTTCGTCAGCCCCTCTCTCCACTTGCCTATTCACAGAACTCTTTGGATTTTGTGAATGGTTTACTGAGAAGAAAGCATCATGTGAACAAGGCAAGGGGAGGATAAACAACAGTGCAGTGCCAGAAGTAGGGATAAGCCCACGGTTTAAGTGGAACGTAAGTTTGACTTGCATAAACGAACCAAACATATGGGCCGTTCGTGGGAAATTTGAGCGCAGCGGAACGCCTCATAATGCACTGCGAGATCGCAGTGAATTAACGTCTGATGATTGGCCAAAGCATGCACCTGACCTGCATGCTTTGGCCAATCACATTGCATTCTGCTGCGAGAGCCATAATTGGCCAAAGGCAGGGTGCCTTTGGGCAATCATGGCTCAGGGGGACTAAGTCCACGCCCCACACTTTATAAGGCTGCTTACATAGCGTCCATGTATAGTTGTGGACGGAGATAAATTGACCTACATTAGGCAGGCAGGTTAGTTAGTGGCGTGCAGGCAGTGCATTTATTTTTATATATATACACACACACACACACAGCAGTCTAGTGTGTGTGTGTGTATGTATATATATATATATATATATATATATATATATATATATATATATATGTATATATATGTATATATAGCGATACCCTCAATTTAAGAGGGCTGCTTGTTTGTTTTGGGCCCTGTAATGCACCGCTATCAACCCCTGGCAATCGGCTCTAACCTCTCGTGACACAGTTAGGAAAGGGGAAAAGTGATATAACTGTATTACCCCTATACTATTATACGGTACAACCCCCTTTGTATACCAGCACAATAATTGACACTCACAACCAAATTACTTAACTATAACTTTTTACTATAGGTAAAAATATAAAAGGTAATTTGCATACAATATCTTATGCAGATCCCTGCAATATAGGTGTACACATTAAAAGGGTAAGACATTCAATAATGCAATGAACATATATTAACCCCGCTGCAGCTATCCTCCCTCATGAGCATAAAAATGGCGCCCAGCAATGTCCCATACTACCCAGGCAGGCCTGACTATAACTTGGGGTATAGATTGTTGAAGAATCTTCGCTAGCAACTGTCGGTGGTGCACATGAAGAAACAAACTGTAATCCAATAGGGGTAGCAGATAATCGCTAACTTGGCAAAGCTGGAGAGACTGAACAAACTCAGTTCAGGAAAACAGTCTCTCCAAAGTATAACTGTGGTTATTGATGGGCCTAGGCAAAGTTAATAGGCAACAAAGTTACTTAGATGTGGTTCTGAGCTGGCAATCTCTCACCCAGACCGGACCGACTCCTGTCCGGTTCCTGCGCTACTGTGAGTGGCTTCACAGTGCCCACGATGCACCGTGTCTTCGGTCCTCCAGAAGACAGTGGCACCTCAGGTGGATCGGATGCTTCGCAGGCTCCTCAGCGGAACGGAAGGCTCACTGGAACAAAGTGCGAGGCCCAGGCTTCAGGCCTAGCATGTGCAGCAGTTGAGTGCAGGGATCCTCTTGCAAGGAGGGCGGCGTTCCAAGAGAAAGAACGAGGCCCCTCCTCTCCCTTTTAAAGTCCACCCCAGCAGTCCTTGCGCGGGGAAATGCACCCTGGGTGCCTCAAAGCGTGCTGGGAACTGTAGTCTTGCAGGTGAAATGATACCCCGCTACACACTCCCCCCACTTGAAATCTTTGGTCCCCAAAGACAGTATCAAAAGTAGGAAAATACAAACTCATTAAGGGCAGCTAGAGAAGTTGGCAGAGGAAACTCCTACCAGAACGGGGAAGGGAGTTTGTCCCGCCCACTGGTTACATCAATGGGGTTGACCTGCCTAACTGTGCCAGAGAGTGAGCTGGGGTTGCCTTCCACCAAATGCACAGCAGAAGGATCAGGTGTTGGTAATGTCCTTCGAGCAGTGGTTACTGTATCCTCAGAACTTTCCCCCATCTGGGTATAGGTTAACTTCTGAGGAGGACGAATAGTTCTCTTGACCCTTTGTTCTCTTGGGGTGACTGTTACATCCCAACCGGTATCTTCTTCTGGAGTAGGTACACTGGGCTCCAATACTTCCGGTACATCCAGGTCAGGTGCAGGAAGATGTTTGGAGTAATCTTGACGATCAGCAGAAGATGACCATGTGGCATCTTCCCACTCTTCAGCCAGAGGACTAGACGGAACAAACTCAGTGGCTTCCACATTCAATGTACTATCCACAGTACCTTCAGATGGTGGAATGTCTATAGACATGGGTTCAGGGGTCTGAGAAGGCCACAACCATCCAAGCTCTTATTCTTCACTCTGATCCGAGTGTTTGGCCTAGGTGTCTCCAAGCTTGAGGATGGTCCAGGGGAATCTTCTACAGGAGGTATCCGAACCGCTTCTGAAAGTGGGAGTAAATGGTTTCTGTGCCATGTCTTCAGCGGCCCTATCTTCCCTTCTGGTTTTAGCTGATCCACCGGCAGGTCTGGTAACTTCTTACAGATCACATATGGTTTAGGTCTCCATCTGTCTGCTAATTTATGCTTCCCTGGAATTCCTAGGTTTCGCAACAGCACTCTGTCTCCTGGCTGGAGGTCCTGGATTCAAACCTTGAGGTCAAAGTTCCTCTTGTTCCGGGCTCCTCTTTGCTCTGAGGCCACTTGGGCCTGTTCAAAAGCTAGCTTCAAACTCTTCCTCGAGGCGGCGTGGCCTGATGCGGCATGTGAACAGACCTGTTCGACGGAGCTCCCGCTGTAGATCCTGCCTGTGATCCTTTCCTCGTCACCTACAAAGCCCGATTTTGCTAGAAACCAGTGCCTAAAGACTTCCAGCGGTCCCCGGTTCCAGCGGTGCTCGATAATCCCGGCATGATGACCCGGGGAAACAAAGGAGACGCCACGGCTGCAGCCTCCCAGGCCTTCCAAGATGGCGCCTGGATGTCTCAGTCTCTGCCTCCCAGGACTCCACGAGGGCAGGAGAAGAAATCGGAGCAGGGGGGTAAGTCCAACAAAGCCCCTAAAGGGACAGACCAAACGAGGGACATGTTATACTATGCCAAAAAACTGACAGGCCCGGATGATTCCCCGCAGACTGCTGCACAAAGCCATGCAGTGCCCACAGAGCATGTTGAACAGGGACACACTGACATGCAGGAAGCTGAGGATGAAGGAATGGAGTCAGTCCCTGATCCTATACCAGCCATGCTTGACCAGCAGACAGAGGACAGTCCCCAGCCCACGCTCAGTGAAATCCTGCATGCTGTACACAGGTGCACTGCCTCAGTGGATGCCCTGAAGGAGAGGTTTGGGGGGCTGGAGGAGAAAGTTACTCTCCTGAGACATGATATACAGAAGGTCAGGGAGAGAACCACGGCTGTAGAGGGCAGAGTCAGTGACATAGAGGATCAGATGCCTCATATGACCCGGGAAGTGAGAGTCGCTGCTCAGCAGGCACGCCAGGCCTTTGATCGCCATGATGAAATCGAAAATCGCCTGAGACGCAACAACGTTCACATTGTGGGGCTCCCAGAAAAGGTGGAGGGCAGGGACCCCACTACGTTCATAGAAGGCTGGCTGCAGGAGGTCTTTGGTAAAGAAGCCTTCTCTCCGATTTACACGGTGAAACGGGCGCATAGGGTGCCACCTCGCCCCCTCCCCCCCCGGCAATCCCCCGATATCCATGCTTGCTAGACTTTAATTACAGGGACCGGGAAGTGATACTTCGAATGGCCAGAGAAAGGGAGGCCGTACACTTTAACGGAGCCCGGATATCCTTTTATCCTGATTTCTCTGCAGAAGTGCAACGCAGAAGATCAAAGTTTATAGATGTCAAGAAAAGGCTGCAGAGGCTTCAGCTATCATATGCCATGTTATACCCAGCCAAGCTTCGCATAACAGCCAGAGATGAGACCCACTTTTTTGAAACTGCGCAGGATGCTGCTGACTGGCTGGACTGCAACGAACAAGGTATCCGCAGGAGGGGACCGGAGAATGGTGAAGGTTGATGCGGATGATCCTATCTTTATCATGGGCAATCCGGACAAATGAGTGCTGTTACTGCATTGATGTTGCTATAAGAGGACCGTTACCTACTTGAAGATACCAGCGAATAGTTTTCCACTAACTCTTCTGTTTCTTTCGCTGATCTGAGTTTATAGGTGGAGTGTGCCTCTACACCCCCCTATGTGCTGTTTGATGCCATGGTGGACATGGCTCATGTTTTTGCGCCCTGTTGGCACTAGAAATGCTATTGTCGTTATCACTCTACACCGGTGGGAAGTCCCCAGTGACGCCCTGTTGGCAGTCCAGGAGCCACTGGCAGATGCAGATAAGTTTTATTTTTCTTGTTTTTCTTATGTTTCTAACTTTTTCTTTTACTGTGCTGACACCAAAGTACTGTTGCGCAGGAATTTTTGCCACAGTTTCCGCAGGATTTTTCTTTTCACAAGACACTGTACTGTTCCAACTGATGCACCACAATCAAGGCTGTTTGAACTAAAGGGATGTTTTTTGCTAGCTGGATGGTGGGATACAAGACTGTTGCTCCCTTTTGGGTACCCCCCCCCCATTCAGACAGGACTTTTTGTATATACTTACCATTTCTTCTACACCCATAGTGTCGTGGAATGTCCGAGGGGTAAATGATCCTCTGAAAAGGACCATGATATCTACTGTATTGCGCAAATTTCACCCGGCCATAATTGGCTTGCAGGAGACCCATCTATTGAAAGACACAACTAGTTTCTTGGGATATGCATGGGTAGGACAGGCCTATCACTCCACTCACTCCGACTTCTCACGTGGAGTGAGCGTACTGATCCACAAGGCTCTGGCATACCAGGAGTTAGATTCACTTATTGATATATCTGGGAGATTTGTATTTCTGTATTGCAAACTGTTTACTGTTACTATGATTCTGGCTTTTGTATATGTGCCTCCACCTTTCTCTAGAGAGGTGCTGCAGTTGCTGCTGTCTTACCTGGCAAACAAGCCTGATGTTCCACTACTGCTGCTAGGGGACTTTAATTGCTACCTAGACCCCAGATTGGATAGACACCCCCCGGTGATGCCCCCTAAGGGCAACCGGGGTACGGCTCTTGGACGCCTGATGGAAGAGGTGGGGTGGGTTGACATCTGGCGGGTCCGGAATCCCAAGTGTAAACAATTCTCCTGCTTCTCCAAGACGCATGATTCCCTCTCCCGTATAGACCTTTGTCTGGGCACTCCCAACATGGTTAGCTGCACCTCTAAGGTGGAATATTTCCCTAGGGGGGTCTCGGACCACTCTCCGCTAGTACTGTGGCTGGTTACTCAACCGTCTAGCTCTCTACCCAGGGCTCCGTGGAAACTGAATGCCTATTGGCTCAAACTATTTACATCCCCGGAACGTATAGAAACCAAGATTGAAGTCTTTCTCCGGGCGCACGAGCATTACCTAGACCCACTGCTAAAATGGGAGACTTTGAAAGCCTATCTTAGAGGGGTATTTATTGAGGAAATACATATTGTCAGGAACAACTCCTCTTCCTAGGTGGAGCAGGTGGGAGACCAGGTGAGGCAGCTGGAACTTGCTTATGTGACTAGCCCTACTGACTCGACTCGAGAGGCTTGGATGTCGGCCCAGGACTCTTTGGACCGTCTGCGATCCTCAAAGGCAGAGCGGAAGAGATTCTTTACAAAACTTTCATTTTATGAGGAAGAGGAACAAACTGGGCGATTACTAGCCAAGATAGCAAGGTCTCAAACACAGTCCCCGGCCATTGGTGCTATACGCACCTCTACAGGTATAGTGGTTAACGCCCCTGAAGCCATTGTATCCGAGCTGTCATCCTTCTATGAGGGCCTTTATGGATCGAGGGATGCCTACTCGGATGTGGACCTTGAGGCATACATGGCTAGTATTGATCTGCCCGCTCTTTCCACATCTGCCAGAGAGCAATTAGATGCCCCCATTACTTTGGGTGAGCTGCAATTGGTGGCAAGCTCTTTTCCTACATGTAAAGCCCCCGGGGAGGATGGCCTGCCCATGGAAGTGCACACTCAATTTGGGGAGCACCTGTTACCTGAACTATTGAAGGTCTTTAACGCCGCACTAGAGGGTGGTCAGCTACCTGGCTCCATGGCCAGGGCTAATATTATTTTACTATTAAAGCCGGGGAAGGATCCGGTTGACCCTGGCTCCTATAGACCTATATCGCTGCTGCAGAGTGATGTGAAAATCCTGGCAAAGGTCTTGGCGTGCAGGGTCAACGGGATAATCACATCTATTATCCACCCAGACCAGGCTGGTTTCATGCCACAGAAGTCCACTGCCACCAATATGAGGCGCATGTTCTTGAACATGCAGGTGCAGGCGGACAATGGGGGACACAGGGCGCTCTTATCCCTTGATGCCAACAAGGCATTTGATAGTGTCAGTTGGAGGTTCCTCTGGGCGGTGTTGGCCAAGTTTGGCTTTGGGGACAAATTCATAGAGTGGGTCAGGTTCCTATACGCGTCCCCCCAGGCGACCATCAGGGTCGCGGATAGGATTTTACCGGCCTTTGCTTTGGGTAGGGGGACGAGGCAGGGTTACCCCCTGTCCCCCCTGCTCTTTGCGATCGCTATAGAGCCATTGGCGGCCTTGGTACGGGCTAGTACCCGTGTTCGGGGATTCCAATACGGCACGCTGCAGGAATAAATCATGTTGTATGCGGATGACATGCTGTTGTTTCTGGGGGACCCCACGCACTCCATCCCCGGGGTTATGTTGATAATAGAGCAATTCGGTCACTACTCGGGTTGACCATTAACTGGTCGAAATCCGCCCTGATGATGTTGGATGAGGATGGTGGGGTAGCCCTGCCGGACTCTTGTCCCATCCCAGTTGTGTCTAGCTTTAAATATTTGGGGGTGCAGGTGTCGCCCAGGTTGGGGGATTACTGCTCCCTTAATGTGCACCCATTGCTGTCCCGGTTTAGGGATAAAATTAATACCTGGAACACCCTAAAAATGTCACTTGCAGGTAAAGCCAACCTGATCAAAATGATTTTAATACCACAACTACTTTACTTTTTACACAACTCGCCTGTAGTGATACACCTGAAAATCTTTTGAATAGTGAACACTCTCTTCCGATGGTTGTTATGGCATACTAGGCCCCCTCGGATTAGACTGGAGCACTTGCAGCGTGCCAAGGACAGTGGGGGGTTGGCGGTTCCCAACCCTTGGCTGTACTACATAGCGGCCCAGTTGCAGCATTTGATCGGCTCTATGTCCCAGGACCCGGGGAGCTCGGCGGCACGACTGATGCTATCGGCCACTGGCGCTGAGACTATCCCAATGGGGCTGGAGGCGCAAATGTTCCTAAAATCCAATAAGCAGACCCCTACGCTCTCACTTATTCAAAAGGTGTGGAACAAGGGCCGACAACTACAGGGGGTGCAGGGATTCACGGAAGACAGCCCAATATGGGGCAATAGGTCATATGTGGAGTTAGTGAAGCTGCAGCAGGGGCCCAGATGGCGCGCCCATGGTGTGGCTCTGCTGTCCCACATCTTCGCTAATGGCAGGCTTCTCACTTTTCCTGAACTGCAGGCCAGATTTGGCCTCCCAGCTCATATGCATTATTACTATATGCAGCTCCAGCATGCGGTTGCTGCACACGGGAATGCGGTGGAATGGGTTCAGTCACCCGCCCCGGTGTTCCGTGTGTTGCACACTAGCAATGAAACAAAAGGGTTTATCTCCCAATGCTACCAGATGTTACTGGCAAATCACCTACGTGCATTCCCGAGCAGGGCGGAATCCATGTGGGAGAAAGACATAGGTGCAATGACAGGGGACCAATGGGAGGAGGCGTGGCAGTCAGTCACCACCTGCTCTTTAAATGTTGCTCAGAAAGTGTCACAGTTATATATACTATTGAGGGCACATTACACCCCGATAAAATTACATAAGATGGGTAAGCTCGAGGACCCTGTGTGTGGTAGATGTCAGAGGCACAATGGAGATCTCATTCATCTCCTGTGGAGATGCCCTAAGCTTCACAGGTATTGGACTGAGGTGGTGGTTACACTGAATAGAGTGTTTCAAACTACGATCCCTGCGGATCCTAAGTGTTGCCTGCTGGGGGTCTTGGAGGAAGTGATTCCTGGGGAGTTGACCAGGATCGCAGTCTCTAGGGCCCTATTTCAGGCCAGGAAGCTTATTTTGATGGGTTGGAAGTCGGTTTCACCGCCTACCACCACCTCCTGGGTGGCACACATGGGGAATACTCTTATAATGGAAAAGTACATATACCAACACAGGGGCAGCCCGGGTAGGTTTGAGAGAATTTGGTCCCAATGGCTTGATACCCCTGGCCTGAGCCCCAGGGAGCTGGTGATGTCCCGACTTTTACAATAAATTTGAAACCAAGTGGCCAAGGACTAATGTGCTTATCAATGCAAGATTGTGGTGTTGTTCTTATGTGTTGTTTTACAGTTCGCCAGCAGAGGGAAACCTTTGCTATTTTTTGTACAATGGAAACTGTTGTGATTTATCTGGTGTTCAATAAAAACCTTTTTGATTAAAAAAAAAAAACTCTTCCTCAGTCTGTCTACATAGCCCTTATGCGAGGTGGCTGAAGTGCGATCCGTGGATATGCAGAATGACAGATACACAGGCAGTCTTGCTTCCCTGCCAAACATAAGGCGATATGGAGAGTACCCTGTGGCATCGCTAGTGGTACTGTTGTAAGCGTGCACGATGGCCGCTATGTGCTTGCTCCAGTGCTGCTTCTGCTCACTACTCAGAGTCCCCAACATATTTAACAGAGTCCTGTTGAACCTCTCCGGCTGAGCGTCACCCTGAGGGTGATAAGGGGTAGTGCGGGTTTTCTTGATACCCAAAGAGTCCAACAGTTTCTTGATCAATCGACTCTCAAAGTCTCTCCCTTGGTCAGAGTGCAAGCGCTGTGGCAGTCCATAATGCACAAAGTTTTTCTCTACTAGGATTTTAGCTACAGTGGATGCCTTCTGGTCTTTGGCTGGAAAAGCCTGGGCATAACGGGTGAAATGGTCGGTTATCACCAGAACATTTCCTTGTCCACTTAAGTCAGGTTTGAGACAGAGAAAGTCAATGCACACCAAGTCCAAGGGTCCTTGACTATGCAGATGGCCCATTGGGGCAGCTTGACGTGGCAATGTCTTCCTCTGGATACAGCGTGCACAAGAGTGGCAGTGCTCCTCCACCTCAGCCCTCATACAAGGCCAATAGAACCTATCCCTTACAAGCTGGAATGTTCGTTCAGCCCCCAAGTGGCCATGATTATCATGTAAGGCAGCCAAAACAGTTCTTCTGTATTTTTCCGGCAGAAACAGCTGCCACTTTTCTTCTAGGTCATCAGAGGGGCCCCTTCGGTAGACCACCCCTTGATGCACCTGCAACTTGTCCCATTCCTTGTGGACCAACCGGCCACCTTTGAGGGGTCCCTCAGAAGTCTGCCTGAATCCTGGTCTTCCAATGTCTCCAGTGCTAATCTTCCCCAAGGATCTTCCAACTGGTCTTTCCTTAAGTCCTTTTTGGACAATTTGGGCAGGTCATCCTCTCCGACTTGGGTCACATTGCAGTAAGACTTAGGCACCCCCACTGCAGAAACACCAATCTCTTCAGCCCTTGACCCACCACTAGCTTGAAGCTGTACTCCTTGACATAAGGCCCGTACCCCATCTGGGGTTACCTGGGTCCAATCTTCTGGATGGTGGGTGGGTGCGTTGCCTCTTCTGGACAATGCGTCTGCATCACGGTTTCCAGAGCCGGGCCTATACTTCAGGCTGAAGTTGAATCCGGCTAGGGCTGCTAACCAACGGTGACCAGTGGCATCCAGCTTGGCCGTGGTGAAGAGATAGGTGAGTGGATTATTGTCAGTCTTTACTGTGAAGTCAGCTCCATACAGGTAATCTCTGAGTTTATCCACGACTGCCCACTTTAGGGCCAGGAACTCCAACTTGTGAGTGGGGTAGTTCTTCTCTGCGGGTGCCAGACTTCTACTAACGAAGGCAACTGGGCGCAACTGCCCTTCATATTCTTGGTATAGCACCCCTCCTAGACCATCATGGCTGGCATCTACATGCAGTTCATATGGCTTTTTGGGATCAGCATAGGCCAGGACTGGTGCAGTGGTAAGACTCTTCTTTAACATCTGGAAGGCTTCCTCGCACTCTCCTGTCCACTGGTCACGGACTCTCCAGGCTTCCTGGGGCCAGTATCATCCTCCTCTCCTTCCATCTTCAGTAGCTTATTTAGGGGTTTGGCAATTTTTGCAAATCCTTCCACAAATCTCCGGTAGTAGGAACAGAAGCCTAGGAAGGATCTGAGCTCAGTCACTGTAGTTGGTCTGGGCCAGGAGGTGACTGCCTCCAGTTTATCAGGGTCTGTAGACACTCCTTCTGCGGATACTATGTGCCCCAGATAGTGGACCGAGGACTGGTAGAACTGGCATTTTTCTCTGGAGAGTTTTAGTCCTTCCTCATTGAGTCTCTTCAGAACTTTCTCCAATCTTTCCTCATGCTTCTCCAGAGTCTTCCCGAAGACAATGATGTCGTCTAGGTACACCAGGACTTCGATCAGATTCATGTCCCCAACGGTCTTCTCCATCAACCTCTGGAAAGTAGCGGGGGCTCCCGACAGGCCTTGGGGCATCCTATTGAATTCATAGAATCCCACTGGGGTGATGAAGGCCGTCTTCTCCTTATCTTCAGGATGCATTGGGATCTGATAATACCCACTCTTCAGGTCCATGACACTGAACCACTTGGCCCCAGACAGACTCTGCAAAGCATCTTCTATCCTGGGGGTAGTGTACTGGTTGGGTATGGTCCTCCTGTTGAGAGTCCTGTAGTCTATGCAGAGTCTCAGCGACCCGTTCTTCTTCCTTACCACCACGATGGGGGAAGCATATGGACTTTCTGGACTCTCGGATGACCCCTGTCCTCTTTAGCTTTGCCAACTGCTCACGCAAGTCTTCCAGGTCAGCCAGTGGAACTCTTCTGACCCTCTCCCGAAAGTGTTTGTCTTCTTGAAGCCAAATTTTATGGGTGCCACTTCTCGCACACCCCACATCAAACTCATCTTCTGAGAATATCCTTTTCCACCTAGTCAGCTGAGCCTTTGCTCTCTCCTTCCATTTCAGAGGCAAGGCGGTATCTTCGAGGCAGAGCTCCTCCAGGGTGGCTTCTCCTCCCTTGGACCCTAATTCAGAAAAGGCCACTGGGGTAGCAGGATTCACCTTGCCCAGTAGCACCCGGGCTGGGATCTTCACAGGAGAATTTGTGACATTTCTGACACTCACTGGAATCTGTCCCTTGGCTTTCTTCAGTGCCTTCAACGGGACCACTTCAGGGAGTACTTCCAATCCTTGGTGAGTATTGAAGGAGTCTGGTTCCACAACTACAAAGGGACCCGGCTGCTCCCAGGAGAGTTTTACTGTAGCCTGAAGACAGGTCTTCTCACCAGGCTGCAGTATCTTCTCTCTTCTAGACAGTCTCCAGACTCTCCCCACCCCCTCTTCCGGGGCCTTTTGCTCCAGGATCATCTTCTGGTAGACCTGTTGGGGTGAATCTTCTGTTTGGGAGAACTCCGCTCTTGCACTAACGGAGTCAACAGTCTCCGGACCAAGTCAGTGTTGGTCCCTATCAACATGGACATTGTGTTGGCTCCTTGTGGACGAGGGCAAACCACCACCAGGGTGTCAAAAACTTCGGCCTTTCCGGTCACAGAGGGGTCAAAGGCCAGCCTGATTGAAACATAACCGTCGTAGGGGAAGCTGCGAGTGCCAATTCCCCCTATCTTCAGGTCCTCCAGCTTCTGCAAAGGCACATGACTCAAATGCTTCTGATAAAAGTCTCTGTATAATAGAGTCACTTGGGCTCCTGTGTCTAAGAGTGCCTTTGTGTAGACTCCCTCCACTTGAACGGAGACTAAAGGGGAGGGTCCAACTAATTTGTCCGGGAACCTCTTAGGAAGTATTTTCTCCTTTGGACTCCGTGATTTTTCCAGTGTTTTTTTTTCTTTTTCCATTTCTCTCTGGACCTCAACCCTTTTTGAACCTGGTATGCATTGATTTTTTTCTGGTTGTCAAATTGCAACTCCCGACAGACAGTATGGGAGTTTTTAGGAGGGGCATTGTTGCCCTTCTCTCTTTGCTCTGCTTGTCTTTGGATCTTCTTGGAGCTTTCTGCAGGTAGCCGACGCCCAGCTGACTTCTTCACCGGGGCCCTCTGAAGTTTTCCGCCGGCTGGTATTGAGTGCCTCGGTTCTTCCTTGGACTGGGGCACCTTCTATCAGGGTGGCCAACTCCTCCACAATTTAAGCAGAAAATCTTCTTCCTTATCTTTGGGGATGCTGGAATAAGGACATTCTGGTCCGGTTCCTTCCGGATCTCTTCCTTTTCCTTTTTTTCCGAGTTTTTGGCCAATAAAGAGGTCAATAAGTCCAGTACTTGGGCCATTTGAGACTTCAATGTTTCTACTTCTGGGTCACGTTCGGTAACCACTGTCGTTCTGACTCCCACCGAAACAGGTGGGGTGGTTTTCTCAACCCCCTCTTGATCCTTCATCAAGGCCTCTTCGTCCCTTATGATCCGCACAAGGTCTGTGTAATTCAGAGCCATGACTCCGTCAGAGGTCTTCTGGTGAAGCCAAACTGGATCTGACCGTAAGGCTCCCCTTAGGATCTGCTTCATCCTGGTAGCATCTATATCCTGTGGCTGCATTCCTTTTCTCAGTACAATTTGGCACAGCATTCTATTCAGTCTCCGGACATACTCGGACAACTTCTCCCTTGGCTGTTGGAAGGTATGTTCAAACTGATACACCAGCTCCGACACCTTCTCCAGCTGGCCAAATTCCTCCTGCAACATAGACAAATAATCCATTGCCGTACACACAGTATTGCTGCACCTAAGATTTTTCACAGCCTCAGCAACAGGACCCTTCAAGCTCTCACTGATGCACTGCTTCTTCTGCACTTCTGGGACTTCCCAACCTTCTACTGCCTGCATTGCCTGCTCAATCCAAGTATTGAAATCTTCCTCCCCGGGTGGCACAGGTTCTGTTCCTGAAAACACCCGGAGTTTCCGGTACCCAGCTTCCACATGCAACGTGTTGTTTTTTTGGCACTTAACAACAAAGTCTCCCAACGCAGTTAGCAGTTCCGACCCTATGGCGGTCAGGGGTGACTTTGGGGCTTTCGTTTCACTACTGCCTCCCATTTTGGAGAAGAGTGACGGAGATAACTGCGGGGAGGTCCGTGGAGACTCTTTCTTCACAGCCCCAGTATGCACTAAGCGATACGTTCTGTCATCTATGTCTTTTACACTCTGCCCTTTGAACTCTTCTGGGATTCCTCTTGTCCATTCTATTAATGCATATGCCCCCGAGGTATTTGTCCTTACATCCACCGCCCATGCCTTCCAGTTTGGGGATATTGACATTATTAGCTGCTTTACCTCTTCTTTTTCCTGGATCCCTCCCGGGAGTTCAATAGCTACCGCCCGGAGTGGATCCACAGTCTCCTCTGCGCACCATTGTGTCACTGTCTGCGAGTCCATGTTGGTATTTCAGACCGCCTTGATCGCAGCGTGCAATATACAAGGATCCCGGACGAGCCCCCACGTGTAGCGATACCCTCAGTTTAAGAGGGCTGCTTGTTTGTTTTGGGCCCTGTAATGCACCGCTATCAACCCCTGGCAATCGGCTCTAACCTCTCGTGACACAGTTAGGAAAGGGGAAAAGTGGTATAACTGTATTACCTCTATACTATTATACGGTACAACCCCCTTTGTATACCAGCACAATAATTGACACTCACAACCAAATTACTTAACTATAACTTTTTACTATAGGTAAAAATATAAAAGGTAATTTGTATACAATATCTTATGCAGATCCCTGCAATATAGGTGTACACATTAAAAGGGTAAGACATTAAATAATGCAATGAACATATATTAACCCCGCTGCAGCTATCCTCCCTCATGAGCATAAAAATGGCGCCCAGCAATGTCCCATACTACCCAGTCAGGCCTGACTATAACTTGGGGTATAGATTGTTGAAGAATCTTCGCTAGCAACTGTCGGTGGCGCACATAAAGAAACAAACTATAATCCAATAGGGGTAGCAGATAATCGCTAACTTGGCAAAGCTGGAGAGACTGAACAAACTCAGTTCAGGAAAACAGTCTCTCCCAAGTATAACTGTGGTCAATGATGGGCCTAGGCAAAGTTAATAGGCAACAAAGTTACTTAGATGTGGTTCTGAGCTGGCGCTCTCTCACCCAGACCGGACCGACTCCTTGTCCGGTTTCTCCGCTACTGTGAGTGGCTTCACAGTGCCCACGATGCACCGTGTCTTCGGTCCTCCAGAAGACGGTGGCACCTCAGGTGGATCGGATGCTTCGCAGGCTCCTCAGCGGAACGGAAGGCTCTCTGGAACAAAGTGCGAGCCTAGTACGCGCAGCAGGTGAGTGCAGGGATCCTCTTGCAAGGAGGGCGGCGTTCTAAGAGAACGAGGCCCCTCCTCTCCCTTTTAAAGTCCACCCCAGCAGTCCTTGCGTGGGGAAATGCACCCTGGGTGCCTCAAAGCGTGCTTGGAACTGTAGTCTTGCAGGTGAAACAATACCCAGCTACATACATATATATATATATATATATATATATACACACACACATACATACTCTGCATTTAGTGTAGACTAGATATTCAGTGTAGACTCAATATTCAGTCAGTGCAGGCAGTGTAGTATATATAACACAGTGTATTAAAGTGGTTAAGGGGAACCCCACGCCAAAATAAGAAAAAATGGCGTGGGGGTCCCCCCCAAAATCCACACCATCATCCCCACAACCCTTGCCCGGTGGTTGTGGGAGTCTACGGGCAGGGGGGTTTATCAGAATCTGGAAGCCCCCTTTAACCACTTGCCGCCCGCCCTATAGAGGATTGACGGCGGCAAAGTGGTTTCAAAATCCTGACTGGACGTCATATGACGTCCTCAGGATTTTGAGCCGCTGCGCGCCCCCGGGGGCGCGCATCGCGGCGATCGTTGCTGCGGGATGTCAGTCTGACACCCTGCAACACCGATCTAGATAAAGAGTCTCAGACGGAGACTCTTTACCACGTGATCAGCCGTGTCCAATCACGGCTGATCACGATGTAAACAGGAAAAGCCGGTCATCGGCTTTTCCTCACTCGCGTCTGTCAGACGCGAGTAGAGGAGAGCCGATCGGCTGCTCCTCTAAAAGGGGGGGGGTTGTGCTGATCCATTATCAGCACAGCCCCCCCGAGGATGCCCACTGGACCACCAGGGATGCCACTAGACCACCAGGGAAGTCCACCTATAGGTATTAGGTATTGCACACTAGACCACCAGGGATAATGGATGCCAATGCCAAATGGATGCCAATCAGTGCCACAATGGATGCCAATCAGTGCCCATAATGGGCACCACTGATTGGCAGGCATTATTGTTTGGCACTGATTGGCATCCATTAGTACAGTACAGTGCCACCTATCAGTGCCCATCCATGCCACCTATCAGTGCCCATCCGTGCCACCTATCAGCGCCCATCCATGCCGCCTATCCATGCCCATCAGTGCCCACCCGTGCCGCCTATCTGTGCCCACCCGTGCCGCCTATCTGTGCCCACCCATGCCGCCGATCGTTGCCCACCCGTGCCGCCGATCGTTGCCCACCCGTGCCGCCTACCTGTGCCCACCCATGCCGCCGATCGTTGCCCACCCATGCCGCCGATCGTTGCCCATCCGTGCCGCTGATCGTTGCCCATCCGTGCCGCCGATCGTTGCCCATCCGTGCCACCTCATCGGTGCCCATCCGTGCCGCCTTATCCCTGCCCGTCAGTGTAGCCCCATCAGTGCCCATCAGTGAAGGAGAAAACTAACTTATTTACAAAGTTTTGTAACTGAAGCAAAAAAAAACTTTTTTTTTTCAAAATTTTCGGTCTTTTTTTTATTTTTTAGCAGAAAATAAAAAATCGCAGAGGTGATCAAATACCACCAAAAGAAAGCTATATTTGTGGGAACAAAATGATAAAAATTTAGTTTGGGTACAGTGTAGCATGGCCGCGCAATTGTCATTCAAAGTGCAACAGTGCAGAAAGCTGAAAATTGGTCTAGGCAGGAAGGTGTATAAGTGCCCAGTATGGAAGTGGTTAACAAGGGGGCCCCCAGATCCCGCCCCCCCCCTATGTGAATGAGTATGGGGTACCAAGAATGAAAAGCAATCTATAATTGGAGGAAGGACGGATGAATAAAAGGTCTGCCTCCTGCATCCATTCATAGTACAGCTTCTAAGAATGGAGAAGGAGGGCCCAAAGGGCAGGCATAGTCAGCTTTCTTGACGAGTGCTTATGACAGAGTCATATTAAAGTGGACCTTTAGTAATTTTTTGAACTTTCCATCTATTAAATCCACGGCCTTAGTTGTTTTAACTTTTGATAGTAAAACATTTTTTTTCTGCCAGTAAATACCTTATACAGCCAACTTCCTGTTTCTTGTCTGATCATTAGCCTAGGTTTATGACATCATGCACAGCTCCCTCTCTCTCTCGTTTGCCAGGAAGGAAGGGGGGGGGGGTGAGTCATAAGAGGGCCAATGAGGGCTGCAGAGCTGGAGGTGTGCCTCTCTGTGTCTGTGTAAATCCAAGAAGTGAACAGGCAGCATCTTCAGCTGCCCACAATTAAAATGGCTGCAACCAGACTTAGTGGAGGGAGATTTATGCAGCATATTCGGCAAGTACAGAATCACAATATGTATAAAATATTATGCAGAGTGGTTGGATGGAAGCTTCAGAATGGCAAAGATGTTTTTATTACAAATTATGTGAGCAGACTACAGTTCCTTATTAACTTCTACAGCACTGGAAGATCATGGCTGTGGGGGGTATGGAGGTGGGCAGAGAACTTCAGATTCCAACTAGGACAGCTAGCACAAACACAAGGGACATTTCCTTTTTAATTTAAGTGCCATCTGTGAGGGAACCACTTGCCATCCCGCTTGGCTTCCACCAAAACAGTGCCTCCTGCTCTTCAAACCCTCCCAGTAGATCAAAACTAAACACCAGCCCTTTTACCCCAAGCATCATACACAGACAAGATGTTGAGGTAAAACCAAACGAATGACTGTTTATTGAACAGAAATACAGGTTTTTATACACTTCAAAAGTAGGTCAGGAGAAGAGCATTAAAGCCCCTTCTGGAACAACTTATAAAGAAGAACCTCCAGTATAGATGGGAATTTCCATTTCAGCTACAAGTTCAATATGAAGCACTAACAGTGGTGCTCAGAGATCTGGAGGACCTACCAAATTTTTTGGGGACCCTCCGACTCCCTAAAAATTACCAGACTGGCCTAGAAAATAATATGGAACATTTAAACCCCTGGAGGGGGGTCTGAGTGCGGTGGTGGTGGGGGGGGGGGGGGCGTTGGGGGTCAGGTTATAGGGGGGAGTTATAAATCTAGGGGGTAAATGAGTATATAGGGAGGTAATAATATGACACATAATAGATTACATATATACACACACAATAATAACAAATATTTTAGGATTTAACACATATATAAACACACACACATATATATAATATATATATATATATATATATATATATATATATATATACACACATAATAAATAATAATAATGGGAAAGGAAATAGTTAGGGAAAGTTGGGGGGAGGGAAGGATAGGAAAATAGATAGGAGGAAAAGATGTAATATATAATATTTTTTTTTCTTTTTTTTTTAGATGGGTAAAATTAGAACCTATGGTTCCCTATATCACATGCATTATAAATAAAGTAAGTACACAACGAGCACCTAGTGTGAAATGGCCACATCGGGGGAGATTCCCCCCCCCCCTTTTTTTTCCCTTCCCCTCCATTTTTTACCCCTGCCTCCCCTCGGGGTCCCCACTATCTTCCTCTAAGTGGGGGGCGGTGGGGTGGCGGATGGGGAATCATAATAATCATCAAACGTTCCACATGATGGTTGTTGGCGTTTAGAAATGAAAGATAGGATTATAAACATGTTAGAATGGAACTCAGAACTAAGGAAGGGATGTAAAGTCGGAAATAAAACACTGTCTAATCAAAAAATTTTAAAGAGTTGAAAGCGGCATGTAAAATCTTGACGGACCGCAGATCGGATAACAGCAGCTCCGGCTTGCCCCCTCAGTAGGGACCTTACATTAGTAAGATAGACTTGATTGAAGTCCATATACAGTCAGGTCCATAAATATTGGGACATCAACACAATTCTAATCTTTTGGGCTCTATACACCACCAGAATGGATTTGAAATGAAACGAACAAGATGTGCTTTGAATGAAGACTTTCAGCTTTAATTTGAGGGTATTTACATCCAGGTGAACTGTGTAGGAATTACAACAGTTTGTATATGTGCCTTCCACTTTATAAGGGACCAAAAGTAATGGGACAGATTAACAATCATCAATCAAACTTTCACTTTTTAATACTTGGTTGCAAATCCTTTGCAGTCAATTACAGCCTGAAGTCTGGAACGCATAGACATCACCAAACGCTGGGTTTCATCCCTGGTGATGCTCTGTCAGGCCTCTACTGCAACTGTCTTCAGTTCCTGCTTGTTCTTGGGGCATTTTCCCCTCAGTTTTGTCTTCAGCAAGTGAAATGCATGCTCAATCAGATTCAGGTCAGGTGATTGTCTTGGCCATTGCATAACATTCCACTTCTTTCCCTTAAAAAACTCTTTGGTTGCTTTTGCAGTATGCTTCGGGTCATTGTCCATCTGCACTGTGAAGCGCCGTCCAATGAGTTCTGAAGCATTTGGCTAAATATGAGCAGATAATATTTCTCGAAACACTTCAGAATTCATCCTGCTGCTTTTGTCAGCAGTCACATCATCAATAAATACAAGAGAACCAGTTCCATTGGCAGCCATACATGCCCACGCCATGACACAACCACCATCATGCTTCACTGATGAGGTGGTATGCTTTGGATCATGAGCAGTTTCTTTTCCTTCTCCATACTCTTCTCTTCCCATCACTCTGGTACAAGTTGATCTTGGTCTCATCTGTCCATAGGATGTTGTTCCAGAACTGTGAAGGCTTTTTTAGATGTTGTTTGGCAAACTCTAATCTGGCCTTCCTGTTTTTGAGGCTCACGAATGGTTTACATCTTGTGGTGAACCCTCTATATTCACTCTGGTGAAGTCTTCTCTTGATTGTTGACTTTGACACACATACCTCCTGGAGAATGTTCTTGATCTGGCCAACTGTTGTGAAGGGTGTTTTCTTCATCAGGGAAAGAATTCTTTGGTCAACCACCACAGTGGTTTTCCGTGGTCTTCCGGGTCTTTTGGTGTTGCTGAGCTCACCGGTGTGTTCTTTCTTTTTAAGGATGTTCCAAACAGTTGATTTTGCCACACCTAATGTTTTTGCTATCTCTTTGATGGGTTTGTTTTGTTTTTTCAGCCTAATGATGGCTTGCTTCACTGATAGTGACAGCTCTTTGGATCTCATATTGAGAGTTGACAGCAACAGATTCCAAATACAAATAGCACACTTGAAATTAACTCTGGACCTTTTATCTGCTCCTTGTAAATGGGATAATGAGGGAATAACACACACCTGGCCATGGAACAGCTGAGCAGCCAATTGTCCCATTACTTTTGGTCCCTTAAACAGTGGGAGGCACATATACAAACTGTTGTAATTCCTACACCGTTCACCTGATTTGGATGTAAATACCCTCAAATTAAAGCTGAAAGTCTGCAGTTAAATTGGTTGTAAACCCACTTATGCAACTTGCACCTACAGGTAAGCCTAGATTAAGGCTTACCTGTAGGTGCAAGAAATATCTCCTAAACCTACACGGTTTAGGAGATATTCACTAAAATGACAGGCACCGCTGTCTACGGCGCATGCGCGCCGTAGACAACGGCGCATTCATGGGGTTAATCCCATTCACAAATTCGGCTAGTTTCCAGCAATGCTTGGGCTTAGCCGAATTTGACGGCTCCCGCGCGTATGCGCGGAGTCACGTTTTCGCCGCTCCGGCCAATCACAGCGCCGGAGCGGCGCTGTGATTGGCTGGAGCGGCGCTACCCAGAAGTAACATTCCGGCTATCGACACAGCGATGGCTGTGGCTGAAGAGAGGGACACGGACGGCTTCGGGGGCCCCGATCTAAGGTAAGTGGTACATAATGAGCTAGTATGCTAGTCAAACTAGCTCATTATAGCTTTGTTTTGCAGGTGAGCTACAAAACAATTTTTTTTTAGATGGGTTTACAACCACTTTAAAGCACATCTTGTTTGTTTCATTTCAAATACATTGTGGTCGTGTATAAAGCCAAAAAGATTAGAATTGTGTTGATGTCCCAATATTTATGGACCTGACTGTAGATAGATCAAGTAGTGAGTGAGTAGGTTCCGGGTATTGGGGGGGATAAGGGTGTTGAGTAGCGAGTGAGTGAGTGAATGAATAAGGGTTTTTTTTTTCTCTTCCATACCTCCAACACGTGGGAGGGGGGGTTAAATTTTGTTCTTTCAATGTAAGAGGCCTTAATTCTCCCTCTAAAAGATCACACATTTTGAGCCTATTTCATAAACAAAAGATTGGAATTATTTTGTTCCAAGAAACACTTTCGTTCAGATCACATTCCTAAAATAAATAACAGAAATTATAATACATGAATTCATGATACATTCACATATTCCAAGTCAAGATGAGTTTCTATTGCGATCCATAAAGACATACCACATCAAATATTGCAAAGTTGGAAAGTTAAGGATGGCAGGTCACTAATTATAAAGATTAGGCATGAGCTTCATGTTCGACTCGAACATCGTCTGTTCGGTCGTTCGCCGAATTTCGAACAATATGGGCCATTCGCGCCAAATTCGAGTGGCACGTCACGGCCCATAATTCACTGCGTCATCGCAGTGCATTGCTGGCTGATGATTGGCTAAGCATGCACTAAGACCCACATGCTTGGCCAATCACAGCGCCGTCAGTACAGAGAGCCGTAATTGGCCAAAGGAAGGGTGCCTTTGGCCAATCATGGCTCAGGGGAGAAGGTACACGCCCCACACTATATAAGGCAGCCTGCGTGTCGGCCTTGTGTAGTGTGTTGCGGCGTGTGAGAGAGATAGAGAGTCAGAGTGTCATTTCATTTCAGTTAGATAGAGCAGGCAGGCGATTGAGTTAGCTTTAGTCAGTGTATTTAGTATATATATGCATCCTAGGCGTTGTATGTATGTTATGTGGCAGAGCGAGGCTCTGTCCCAATGAAAAAAGGGTTAAAGTGGACACAGAGTCTGCATATCGGCTGAGTGCAGAGCTACAGAGCGTAAATTTAAAAACTGAGAAAACTGTGCTGGCAGTTTTCTTGGATCTTGCTATTTCTACATGGGGCTCTATGGCTTGGAGATCCTTCAGAGTCTTGGGTGGGATGGGATCTCCAACCCTGTGTCCGGGTCTTGTGGAGAGCCAGCATGGTTTGTGCTCAGGTGCACACAACCAATATAATGAGGGGCTGGTGAGAGCAGAGAGTGGAGGATGGTGGAGAGTGAGCAGCTTGCTAACTGCAGTGGCTGCTAGTGAGTGTCTCTGTGTGAGGATAAACGGTGTGTGCGTTGAAGGGCTTTAAAGCTGTGTGCTTTTGTTTTTCTGTTTAAATAAACGTGGGCTACCAGGCCCTTAACTAGAATGCCTGTCTGATATGGACTCACTGCATAAAAATGCATCTATCCACTTGAGCTAAAACACCCCAATATCACAGTATATATATATATATATATATATATATATATATATATATATATATATATATGTAGCGGGGTCTCCTTTAAGGCCCCTGGACTACGTTACCCATAACCCCGTTTGGCACCCAGGGTGCATTTGGCCACCGCAGAGACTCATGGGTGGGGCTATAAAAGAAGGGGGTGAGGCTAAGCTCGGCCTCTTTGGACACCGCGCTGCAAGCAATAGGACTCCCTGTGCGGATCCGCTGCTGTGAAAGACCTGAAGCCGGGGCCTTGCGTACCTTCCAAAGAGCCTTCCACCCCACCGCGGAGCCTGGGTGGCACCTGTTCCTGTTCAAGTTGCTGACATCAGTTGGACCGGAGACCCGGCCGTTGGAGAGCACTGTGTGCGGATACACAGAAGGTGGAAGCCCGGACTGGGATCGCGTCCGGAGGGGTGAGCGAGCACTTGCTCACTACATTAGCTGTACTCTGTTGGGTCTAGTGACTGCCTTGGCCCTTTTCCTTTTACATTTACTATCCCACCAGAGACTAGCGGGGGGGGGGGAACTGAGTTGCATAGTCTCCGGTGAAGTGTTCTCATTTGTGAATTACCCTTGGATTACAAATATTGTTTCCTGAAAGTGCACCAAAGTTTAAGTTGCATGCTAAGAAATTGTTTTCATAAGGGACTGAGGTTTATCTGAGTCAGGCCTGACCAAGGGGGGTAAAACGTTATTAGGTGCGCCATACTGCGCATAAGGAAATAAGGATAGTTGCACGTGGCGGGTGATCACTCTGCACTATCACTTATGAACATGTTTATTGCTGCAGGGCTCTGCATGTATGTTATGTGATGTGTTTAACCACATCAATACTGGACACTTTAGCCCCCTTCCTTCCCAGACCAATTTTCAGCTTTCAGTGCTCACGCATTTTCAATGACAATTGCGCGGTCATGCTACACTGTACCCAAATGAAATTTTTATCATTTTGTTCACACAAATAGAGATTTCTTTTGGTGGTATTTATTCATGACTACGTTTTTTATTTTTTGCGATATAAGCGAAAATTTGAAAAAAATAAATATTTTCGTCTTTCTATTTTAAAAAAAAATCCAATAAAATCGAATTTTGTCATAAATTTAAGCCAAATGTATTCTACTACATGTGTTTTTGGTAAAAAAAATCCGTTAAGTGTATAATAATTGGTTCGTGTGATCACGGACATATGTGCGCAAATGATCATGTACAGATGTGCGCAGGTGATCACGGACATAAGTGTGCAAATGATCATTGGGACATATGATTTTACTGTCACATATGTGGGGGACAGGTGTTTTTACTATGTGGGGACATGTGTGTGTGGGGACATGTGTGTGTGGGGACATGTATTTTGGGGACATGTTTGTTTACTTGTATGTGTTTACACTGTGTGGGGACACTAGGCTGGTGATCAGTGAGTAAAAAGCTGAAAAAAACAGCTCATACTCACTGATCACCAGCCAGCTGCAGCGATCCGCTCTCCTCACCGACGACTTCTGTGTGAGGAGAGGAGAGCTGATTGCCTAGCAACCGGCTCTCTGTTTACATCACATGACAGCTGTGATTGACACGGCCGTCATGTGATCAGGAGGGCCAATCACAGAACCCTCCTGCCGAATCGAGATGCGCCGTGTCCGGGTGACACGGGTGCATCGGGATCGCGCCGGTGCGCGGGAACGCGCGCGCGCGATCCCCCTCCTTCTGAGGGACGTTCCTGAACGTCCACTCAGAAGGAGAGAGCGCCCACCCGGCCGTATATGTACAGTGGCCGGGTGGGAAGTAGTTAATCCTGACCTTTATACTAAAGTAAATCTAGTTATACTTTAACACCCTTGTGTTATTCTTGCAGATAGTAGTTACCTATCAATACTGCCAGATTGTGTATAATCAGGTATAGACCGTTACAAGGTAATATTCCCTAGACTAACTGTGCCAGCAGGGGTTGAGTAGATTGTCGGGGGTTGGTGGTGCTGTATACAGGGCCCGAAACAAAAAATCCAGTGGCTCTCTTAACTGGGGTTAGCGCTACACATGGGGGCTCTCGAGTCCGGGATTCCTGATACAGCAAGCAACGCGCCACAAGAACCGGCATGGACCCACTGGAAGTAGAACAGTGGTGCACGGTGGCTGGCACCGATTCAGCCGCGGCAGTAGTTATTGAACTCCCGGGGATCTGGCAAGAAGTAGCGGTAAAACAGTTAGTAATGTCTCTGTCCCCACACCAGAAAGCATGGGTGATGGATGTCAGGTCGAATTCTTCGCTGACCCACGCACTAATAGAATGGAAGAATGAAATCCCAGAGCATTTCAAAAGTCCAAGCATAAAAGCAATGGATGATCAGACCTATAGCTTAATACATGCGCTGCCAGTCAGGGGAGAATGGTTTCAGACACCAAAATCGTCACCTCCACAGATATCTCCACCGCAGTCCCCAAAAGCAGGAAAGAAGAAGGCTAAAGAGAGTCCCGGGTCACCACCGGCCACCCTCAGCGCAGAGTTGTGCGCGGTCCTGGGGGAGATTGTGGCCCAGTGTAAGAAGGACCCTACAGACTACCCAATGTCTGGATACAGGAAACTTAGGATATTTTCTGGAAGGAAACCTGTACCTTCGGGGGGAAGAGGGATTTGAGGAGTGGCTAGACGGTGCCACTCAGGCTTTAGAAGAATGGGAAGTCCCAGAACACCAAAAGAAACAGAGAATCACTGAAAGTCTGAAGGGGCCTGCCTTGGAGGCCATACATAACCTCAAGCTGAGCAAGAAAGACTGTGATGCACAGGATTATCTGGACATTCTGCAGAATGTGTTCTGTGGAACAGAAAAAGTCACTGAACTCACTTACCAGTTGGAACACTGCTACCAAAAGACAGGGGAAAAGCTGTCAGAGTTCATGAGGCGCCTGGATAAGATCCTGCATAAAATTCTACTGAAGAAGGGGATCGACCCAAGGAAGGTAGATGAGGCCCGTGTTCAACAGGTGTTGAGGGGAGCTCAGCCACTGGACCCCATTGCATTGGCGTTACGCTCCCGACAGGACGGGAAGAGCCTGGAGTACCCCGACCTGATCCGAGTGGTCAGAGAAGAAGAGGCTATGTTGGAAGACAAAAGGAGGAGCCAACCAGTTGAGCCAACCCATCCTCTGGCGGTGATGGTTAGGACGACCATGACCCTCAAAAGAGACTGAAGCCCCATACACACTATCAGTTTTCCTGCAGGTTTTTGTCTTCAGGTTTACCAGAACCATGTAATATGAGGTCAAACCTTAAAGCGGAGCTCCGCCGGAAAAAAAAATATTAAAAGCCAGCAGCTACAGCTACAGCAGCTGCTGGCTTTTAATATTTGGACACTTACCTGTCCTGGAGTCCAGCGACGTCCGCAGCAGAGGACGAGCGATCGCTCGTCGCTCTGCTGCTCCCTCCGCCATCCTCGCTGAGGGAACCAGGAAGTGAAGCCCTGCGGCTTCATGCCCGGTTCCCTACGGCGCATGCGCGAGTCGCGCTGCGCCGTTCTGATTGGTGCTCCTGTGTTCTGGGAGCCGAGTGTCTCCCAGAACACCAAGGGAAGTCTGCGGGAAGTGACGTCACTCCCGCAGATTCCCGGAGAGAGGACTACCGGATGTGGGTGAAAATACCTGTCTTAGACAGGTATCTTCACCCCCCTCCCCCCTGAAAGGTGTCAATTGTGACACCGGAGGGGGGGAGGGTTCCAAATAGCAAAAGTTGCTATTTAGGGTGGAGCTCCACTTTAAGAGTTTCAATTCGTATGCAATCAGGCAGGCCCTTGCACTACATGGTTTTGGTAAACCTGAAGACAAAAACATGCAGGAAAACTGATAGTGTGTATGGGGCTTCAGAGGTGGATACCTTGAAGTCACAGATGTCCCAAGTATTGGGGATGCTGACCTCCCTGATGGCCAAGGATCAAAGGGTACCAGAGAGGGAAAGTCCGAGGAGGGAACTGTTTCCAAACACCTCAGCGCCAGCATCCCTGCAAGATTGTGGGGATGCGATTTGCTTCAACTGTGGAGGAGCTGGTCATGTTGCCAAAGTGTGTTCCAGTCCAAAGAAGAAGAAGATGAATAGCTGCAAGCCGCCGGAAAACTTCAGCGGGCCCCAGTGAAGGAGTCCACCGGGTGCCCATCATCTCCAGTGAGCTCCAAACTGAATAAGAAGTACAGGAAGAGAGAGGACAAAACCCCTCAGAAGAAACACAGTGTTCCCCAGCGGGAATATACACCAAAAAAAGAGAATAGTGTCCCTCAGCGGGTAGTTACACCCATTAAGAGGAGGGAGATCAATGCATACCAAGCCCAAGAGAGACTAAAGTCCAAGGAAAAATGGAAGAAAGAGAGTCCAAAAGGGAGAATCAAAGATCAAAAGAAAGAGACCCCTTCGAAGCAGTATCCAGAGAAGCTGATAGGCCCCTCCCCCATAGTACCTGTTCAAGTGGAGGGAGTCTACACAAGAGCCATATTGGATACTGGGGCACAAGTGACCCTGTTATACGGGGACTTTTATGACAAGCATCTAAGTCACCTACCCATCCAGAAGATTGAAGAGTTGGAAATATGGGGAATTGGGACCCGGAGCTTCCCTTATGATGGCTATCTGCCCATAAAACTGACCTTTGACCCATCTGTAGCCGGGAAGGCTGAAATGTTCGACACCCTTGCTGTGGTATGTCCCCGACCGCCTGGAGCTAACAAGAGCTCCATGATAATAGGGACCAACACAGACCTGGTTCGGAGACTCTTGGCCCCTCTAGTACGGAAGAAGGACCCCACGGTCACCAAGTTTCACCCAATGCTGAAGACAGCCTATCAGCGACTGATCTTGGAGCAGAGAGCCTTGGAAGAAGAGGTGGGGAAGGTCTGGAGGCTGGGAAGGAGAGGAATAGTGCTGCAGCCCGGTGAAGTAACCTGTCTCAGAGCCACAGTGAAGCTCACTTGGGAACAGCCTGAGCCTTTCATCATGTTGGAACCTGATCCAAGGGAAGAACACAAGGGCTTAGAAGTAGTCCCAGAAGTGGTCCCATTGAGGGCCTTGAAGAAGGCACACTGTAAAGTACCTGTGAGTGTCAGGAATACTACAGATGGCCCCATGGAGATCCCAGCTAGGATGTTGCTGGGCCAGGTGAGCCCTGCTACCCCAGTTGTCTTGTCGGATGTGGAGAAGACAGAGGGAGAAAGGACTAATTGGGAGAAGCTCTGCATGGAGAACCCAAACCTGTCAAGGGCTTGGAAAGAGAGAGCCAAGGCCCAGTTGACCAAGTGGAGAAGGATCTTTTCCCAAGATGAGTTCGATGTGGGGTGTGCGAAGAGTGCCACCCACCGAATCCGCCTCCAGGAAGACAAACCCTTCAGGGAGAGGGTCCGGCGAGTCCCATTGGCAGACCTCGAAGACTTGAGGGAGCAGCTGGCCGAGCTCAAGCAAACTGATGTTATCCGGGAGTCTAGAAGTCCCTATGCCTCTCCGATAGTGGTGGTCAGGAAGAAGAATGGGTCGTCGAGGCAATGTATAGACTACAGGACTCTCAACAGGAGAGCCATACCCGACCAGTATACCACCCCGAGGATAGAGGATGCCTTGCAGAGCTTGTCTGGAGCAAGGTGGTTCAGTGTAATGGATCTCAAGAGTGGGTACTATCAGATCCCCATGCATCCAGAAGATAGGGAGAAGACAGCTTTCATAACTCCAGTGGGGTTCTTTGAGTTTGACAGGATGCCCCAAGGCCTGTCTGGAGCTCCGGCCACCTTTCAACGCCTTATGGAAAAGACTGTGGGAGACATGAACCTCATCGAAGTCCTTGTATACTTAGATGACATCATCGTCTTTGGAAGAACCCTGGAGGAACATGAGGAGAGACTGGAGAAGGTCTTGAGAAGACTCAGTGAGGAGGGGCTCAAGCTTTCACCCGAAAAATGCCAGTTCTATCAGTCATCCTTTAACTATCTATCTGGGACACATAGTGTCAGAAGAGGGGGTAGCCACAGACCCCGAGAAGTTGGAGGCAGTCACCTCCTGGCTAAGGCCCACCACTGTGACAGAACTCAGATCCTTTTTGGGATTCTGTTCCAATTACAGGAGGTTCGTGGAAGGGTTTGCCCGGATTGCCCGGATTGAAAAACCACTGAATGAACTGCTCAAGACGGAAGGGGAAGAGGATGACTCGGGCCCCAGGAAGCCGGGGGAGTCAATCAAAAACCAGTGGAACCAGAAGTGTGAAGAGGCCTTCCAGATGTTGAAGAAAAGCCTAACCACTGCCCCCGTCCTGGCTTACGCAGACCCAAAGAAACCGTATGAACTCCATGTGGATGCCAGTCATGATGGCCTGGAAGGAGTGCTCTATCAGCACGAGGGGCAACTGCAACCTGTTGCATATGTGAGCAGGAGCCTGACCCCCTCAGAAAAGATCTACCCCACTCATAAGTTGGAGTTCCTGGACCTCAAATGGGCTGTAGTCGACAAGCTCAAAGACTATCTGTATGGGACGGAATTCACTGTGAAAACTGACAACAACCCCCTTACTTATCTTTTCACCACAGCAAAGCTGGATGCCATGGGTCACAGATGGCTGGCAGCCCTGTCTGCTTTCAATTTTAGTTTGAAATATAGACCTGGAGCTGGAAATCGAGATGCGGACGCCTTGTCAAGAAGATCTCATGCCCTCACCAGCAGTACAGAAGATTGGACCCAAGTGGCACCCGACGGGGTGCGGGCCCTTTGTCAAGGGGCCGAACTCCAGGCCAGTGGCGGGTCAAGAGCAGAAGAGATAGGGGTCACTGTAGTAGGGGTCCCCAAACAATACTGTGGGGTAACCCAGCTGGAGGAGGCTGACTTGCCAAAACTGTCAAAGAAGGAGCTGAGGTGCGACCAATTGGAAGACCCCATGGGGAGATTGGTCCTGGAAGCCCTGGAGAGTCAGGATCCAGATAGACTCTTGCGCCACCTTTCAAAGGAAGCTCGTTTGCTGAGGAAGGAGTGGGACAGGCTGCAGGTGCACCAGGGAGTGGTCTACCGAAGGGGCCCCTCTGATGACCTAGAAGATAATTGGCAACTGTTTCTACCCGAGAAACATCGAGAGACCGTCCTGGTCTCCCTGCATGACAATCATGGCCACTTGGGAGCGGAAAGGACCTTCCAGCTTGTTAGGAGCCGGTTCTATTGGCCCTGCATGAGGGCCGAAGTCGAGGAATACTGCCACTCATGTGCACGCTGCATCCAGAGGAAGACTTTACCCCATCAAGCTGCCCCAATGGGCCATCTGCAAAGTCAAAGCCCACTGGATTTGGTATACATTGATTTTCTCTGCCTCAAATCCGACATGAGCGGACTAGGAAATGTTCTGGTGATAACCGACTATTTCACCCGGTATGCCCAGGCCTTTCCGACCAAAGACCAGAAGGCTTCCACTGTAGCCAAAGTACTCATGGAGAAATACTTTGTACACTACGGGCTACCCCAACGGCTCCACTCAGATCAAGGAAGGGACTTTGAAAGTCGGCTGATTCGGAAGCTCTTGGACTCCCTGTGCAGATCCGCTGCTGTGAAAGGCCTGAAGCCGGGCCTTGCGTACCTTCCAAAGAGCCTTCCACCCCACCGCGGAGCCTGGGTGGCACCTGTTCCTGTTCAAGTTGCTGACATCAGTTGGACCGGAGACCCGGCCGTTGGAGAACACTGTGTGCGGATACACAGAAGGTGGAAGCCCGGACTGGGATCGCGTCCGGAGGGGTGAGCGAGCACTTGCTCACTCACTACATTAGCTGTACTCTGTTGGGTCTAGTGACTGCCTTGGCCCTTTTCCTTTTACATTTACTATCCCACAGGAGACTAGAGGGGGGGGGACTGAGTTGCATAGTCTCCGGTGAAGTGTTCTCATTTGTGAATTACCCTTGGATTACAAATATTGTTTCCTGAAAGTGCACCACCGTTCAAGTTGCATGCGAAGAAATTGTTTTCATAAGTGACTGAGGTTTATCTGAGTAAGGCCTGACCAAGGGGGGTTAAAACTTTATTAGGTGCGCCATACTGCGCATAAGGAAATAAGGATAGTTGCACGTGGCGGGTGATCACTCTGCACTATCACTTATGAACATGTTTATTGCTGCAGGGCTCTGCATGTATGTTATGTGATGTGTTTAATCCTGACCTTTATACTAAAGTAAATCTAGTTATACTTTAACACCCTTGTATCAGTGTTATTCTTGCAGATAGTAGTTACCTATCAATACTGCCATATTGAGTATAATCAGGTATAGACCGTTACAAGGTAATATTCCCTAGACTAACTGTGCCAGCAGGGGTTGAGTAGATTGTCGGGGGTTGGTGGTGCTGTATACAGGGCCCGAAACAAAAATCCAGCGGCTCTCTTAACTGGGGGTAGCGCTATATATATATATATATATACACACACACACACACACATATATATATACACTGTATTCAGTTTAGCTAGATTTCACTTCAGAGTGTTCCTGTGTTATTCTCGCTGCAATATATTAAGTCAGTGTAGTGTATACTGGGCTCAGTGTGCATGTAAAGCTGACTGCAGACTATTGCTTTTCTATTACTGATAATACAAGCAGTTGATTGAGCTAACCTGGAGTTAACTCCTAGTACTGGGGGTGAAAGGTAGGGTAACGGCAGGACCCAAAAATATTCAGCAGCCCTCTAGGGGGTAGTGCTACACTGATAATACAAGCAGTTGATTAAGCTAACCTGCAGTTTCTTAAGTCAGTGTAGTGTAGTCTGGCCACAGTATGCACGTAAAGCTCACCGCAGACTATTGCTTTTCTATTACTGATGTAGCGCCCTGTTCCTAAAGAAATGTTGTAAATTTAGTTTTTGGCTGAGCTGTACACAGCTCAGATTGATTGTACAAAGTTTAATTAGCTTCTGTTCCAACTTTGGTTGTGTTGTGCATTTCTCACTGTTGCCAGGAGGTGTCACTGTTACCACAAGCCAGGAAGAGAAATAAAGCCAACTGAATTGCATTGAATATCCTTTTCCAAGAAATGCCGCTGTGCATTCTGAGAGAGGGTATTTAAGGGGCAGACGCCATGCTTCACTCTCTCTGACCTCATGGCCCTCCTGGCCTAAGGCTGTGTCATTCTATTCTACCTCGGGGCCTGCTGGCCCAAGGCTGTGTTGCTTCAAGTAGGCCCAGAAGTCTGTCTGGGGCCTACTAAGCCGAAGGTGGTCCTGGGCTGTCTTGCCTGCGTGGAAGAAGCCAAGCCAAGCTGAGGAGATCCAGGGGAGGACTCTTGTTGGAGAGAACCAGGCTGGTCTCTCAGGAGGGCCTGGTGACTCGTTTGGAGGACGCACCTAAGCTAACCTACCCTCACAGTACTGCCGGATGGCTTAAAGGCTCTGGTACTGTGAAGCTGTTCTACAAAAATCCAGTTCAAGGTAACTAACTCCTGGCTGCTAGGTCCGTTGGAGGGACTTATCTGTGTGGTGAAAATTGGCCACAAGTTCGTGAAAGGGACTTGTCCAGGAGTTCATACTGGTCACTAGGTCTGTGTGAGAGGCCAATCCGTCTGCTGAAATTAAGCCTCTGGATCCAAGGAATCCATCAGTGATCTGCTAAAAGGTACCTGAAACTTTCCCCTAACCCTCTATCCTACTGCTACTTCAAAGTTCCTATTAAATCATTGGAAAAATACTGACTGTTAATAAGTGACTGTTGCTCGCATCTATTCTGCATTTCCCATCATGTCATGGACTCCTAGTACTGGGGGTGAAAGGTAGGGTAACGGCAGGACCCAAAAATATTCAGCAGTCCTCTAGGGGGTAGTGCTACACTGATAATACAAGCAGTTGATTAAGCTAACCTGCAGTTTCTTAAGTCAGTGTAGCTCACTGCAGACTATTGCTTTTCTTTTACTGATAATACAAGCAGTTGATTGAGCTAACCTGCAGTATATTAAGTCAGTGTACTCTATACTGGCCACAGTGTGCAGCTAAAGCTGAATGCAGACAATTCCTTGTGTACCTACCTATTCCAATACATCAAATAAAGTATGTCTGGAAGGCCAACAAGGAGAGGCAGACACACACAGGCCAATAAAAGAGGGCAACAGTGCTGGTCGTGGACACGGTGCATCCTCATCAGCACGTGGCCGTGGAGCACGCGTGTCCTTTTTTTCGGCAGCTGGCCGCGTTGAGCCGCAACATGCTGAAGAGTTGGTAGAGTGGATGACCAAGCTGTCCTCATCCTCCTCATCCTCTCTCACCCAGCCTCAGGGTACTTTGTCTGCAAAAGTGGCCTCTTCCCTCGGCTCAATGGCATCAGTCACTCCTTTCCTAGCCCCACCATGTCCTCCTGAGGAGTCCCCCGAACTGTTTGACCACAGTGTTGGGTACATGCTGCAGGAGGATGCGCAGCGCTCTGAAGGCTCTGATGATGGTACCCAGCTTGATGAAGGCAGTAACGTGAACCCAGAGAGGGGGTGTCCAAGAAGGACAGAAAACTGGCAGTCATGTTCCCCCAGCTGCAGCATACTGCCAGGTTTGCTCCAGTGACGAGGAGGGAGGGGATGATGAGGTCACTGACTCTACATGGGTGCCTGATAGGAGAGAGGAGGAGGCGGAGGAGGCAGAGGCGGCACATCTCCAACGAGGCAGGAAAACCTCCAGGGGCCAGCTTAAGGGCAGCACACCGACTGCATCACACCGCAGAGCACTGCTGTCTCTGTGCATTATTCCAAAAGTTCTTTGGTGTGGGTCTTTTTTGAGACGTGTGCATCAGATCGCACCGTTGCTATTTACAACATATGTCTCAAGCGTATCTCGCGTGGCCAAAACACCAGCCGCTTGGGCACCACATGCTTGCCCAGACATATGTCGACCTGCCATGCAGTCCGTTGGCAAGCGTACATAAATGACCCACACCAAAGAACAAAGCGGACCTCTCCTTGCTCTTCATCAGCTGGGATCTCCAACTCCACTATACCATCAGTCCTCTCAGAAACCTGCACTGAGAGGTATGAAGGTGTAGAATTAGGTGTGTCACCGCCAAGTACTTGCGGGCAATCTGCTATCGGTACACCAACGTCAGATTGTACCAGGCAAATTTCCCTGCCCCAGCTGCTGCATCCGCCGAAAGAAGTTCGCTCCTAGCCATCCACATGCCCAGCAGTTGAATGCTAGCTTGGCTAAATTGCTAGCACTTCAACTGCTGCCTTTTCAGTTGGTAGACTCTGCCCCCTTCCGTTATTTTGTGGAATGTGCGGTTCCTCAGTGGCAGGTTCCCAAACGCCACTTTTTTTTTTCACGGAAGGCGATTCCGGCTCTCTACCGGCATGTGGAAGGCAATGTCTTGGCATCGCTGGATAGTGCGGTCAGCGGTAAAGTGCATATTACCGCTGACTCATGGTCCAGCAGGCATGGACAGGGCACATTGGGTGACTCTGCTGGCAGCTGGGAAGGATGCAGGACAGGGTGCAGTAGTGTTGGAGGTTGTTCCGCCACCACGTCTCCAAAATTCTACTAGTGGTGGTTCTGACACATCTCTCTCCTCCACCCCCTCCTCTTCTTCTTCCTCTATGGCCTCTTCCTGTGCTGATTTGTCCTCGGAACCAGCGGTGCTCCGTAGGCGTTCAAGGGGCTACGCAAGTACGCAGGCAAAAAGATGCCATGCGGTGCTTGAGCCGGTGTGCTTGGGGGACAGGAGCCACACTGGGGAAGTGATTCTGTCAGCTCTACAGGGGCAGGCTCAGAGGTGGTTGACACCACGCCAGCTTAAGCCAGGAATGGTGGTTTGCGACAATGGCACCAACCTCCTCTCCGCCCACGACAGGGACAACTGACCCATGTGCCCTGTTTGGCTCACGTCCTTAACTTGGTGGTGCAGCGGTTCTTGGGCAGGTACCCGGGTTTACAGGATGTCCTGAGGCAGGCCAGGAAACTCTGTGTGCATTTCCGCCGGTCATATAATGCCAGTGCTCGGCTGGCTGACCTCCAAAAGGAATACAACCTGCCCAAGAGCCGCCTAATCTGTGACATGCCCACCAGGTGGAACTCAATGTTGGCTATGCTGCAGCAGCTGCACACGCTGCAGAGGGCCATCAATGAGTATCTATGCCAATATGGGGAGCTTGTGTTTTTTTTTGCCACGCCAGTGGGTCATGATCAGGGATGCATGCACTGTCCTGTCACCATTTGAGGAGGCCACGAGGATGGTGAGCAGTGACAGTGCATGCATCAGTGACATTGTCCCTCTTGTCCACCCGTTGGAGCACACGCTGCGTGGAATAATGGACAGGGCACTTGAGACAGAACAGAAGGAGGAAGAGGAGGACTTCCTTACCTCTCAAGGCCCCCTTTATCCAGACAGTGTTCCTGCTGGCCCGCCGATCACACAGGAAGAGGAGGAGGAGGAGGAGGATTGTGTCACCATGGAGGTGGAGCCTAGCACTCAACATCAGCAGCAGTCTTCAAGGGATAATTTACAGTCCCAAGAAACCCAAAGACTTGTACGTGGCTGGGAGGAGGTGGCTGCGGATCATGTCGTCCTTAGTGACCTAGAGGACTCCGGACCGAATGCCTCAGCAAACCTACGCTGCATAGCCTCCCTGATCCTGCAAAGCCTGCGGAAGGATCCTTGTATTCGTGGTATTAAGGAGAAAGATCATTACTGGCTGGCAACCCTCCTTGATCTACGTTACAAGGTGTGGCATGGGGGTGTTTAGCTCAAGTGGTAAATGCATTTTTACAACGAGTCCACAGCAGTCAGTTATCAGGTTTGAGGGCATGGCAGCCCGTTTTTATTAAAAGGAACTAAATAAAAGTTCATACAAAGGATTTCCCACACAGGGGTTCTTCTCCAGTAAACTCACACAAAAGAAAATGCCAAGCCTCCTGGCTCCTAGGCTTTCCACACACACAGGTCTTGTCTTGATACAGCAGCAGTAACAAGCTGCACACATTCCACCTTCCTCCCAATGCTCTTTGAAGTCTTCAAGCTTCCAGCCCCAATCCAGACTTACAAAATCCAGAGAAAACTTAAAAAGCATAGTTTTCTCTGCTCACCAATCTTTTGCTGGAACTTCTCAAATTGCTTCTTTGAGAGTCCTGTGTCCATTTTACACACATTTTCACTAAAACAGGAGCTCTCACTCTCACATATCCCCCCCTTTGTTTCTATCCAGAGGGAGGAACACCAGCACACGTCATCAGGGTTGGGACACCTCTGTGCCGGCTGTCAGCCGCGTAGGCCCAACCCTTTTTTCGGGTGCGCTTCCAGGTAAGTCCTTCTCTGGATCGCAGCAGGGTCCTACAGTTCTGTATCCTCAGCCTACTCCCTCTATCCTTGGGGTTCCTGAGCTAACATTTCTTTTCTGGTGGCCCCCTGCCTTTCCTGCTACTTCCTTTCAACTCAGTTTCCGGACTCTGTAGGAAACCTGCTCCAGACACTACGCCTGACGAGGAACCACATTTTCCCTCACTGGTACCAGTTTTCCCCATCACAATAGGTCCCTTGGGTTTACCAACTCCTTTGCCCTTGACCACCAACTCCCCAGGGCTCAACATCTGTGTATCACGCTAATTTTCCAAGAAATTATTCATTTTCCTATCCAGGCCATTATTTACATTAACATTCAGTAATAAGTCACCATTTCTCCAACTACCAATACCGTCAGTTCTTTGTTCAGGGTTTGTTAGGGCCAGGCCCAAGGAGGGACAACACAGAGGTGAGCAGCTATCCCCTATGACAGTGGTCCCCAAACTTTTTGGCACCAGGGACCGGCATTGTGGGTGACAATCGTGCGAAGGCCCGGGGGGGGGGGGTCTGGGTAACGATGCGGTTTTTCGTGGCCAATTTGTCAGGAAATGGCTGGTGTTAGCACTTCAATCATCACAACACCATGGTTAATATGGTGTCAGGATGATTGAAGCACATTATTTATATTATTATATTGTAATATAAAATTAAATAGTCAAACTCACCGTAATGCAGAATCTGCCACCAGATGCCCCTTGTCACTTGCCACCAGATGCAGCTTGCCACATCGCCTGCCCCCAGATGCAGATTGCCACATGCCACCAGATGCAGATTGCCACATTCCACAGTCACATGCCACCAGATGCAGATTGCCGCAGTCACTTTTCACATGCCACCAGATGCAGATCGGCACAGTCACATGCCACCAGATGCAGATTGGCACATGCCACCAGATGCAGATTGCCACAGTCACTTGCCACATGCCACCAGATGTAGATTGCCACAGTCACTTGCCACATGCCACCAGATGTAGATTGCCACAGTCACTTGCCACATGCCACCAGATGTAGATTGCCACAGTCACTTGCCACATGCCACCAGATGTAGATTGCCACATGCCACCAGATGCAAATTTCCACAGTCACTTGCCACATGCCCCCAGATGCAGATTGCCACATGCCACCAGATGCAGATTGCCACAGTTACTTGCCACATGCCACCAGATGCAGATTACCACAGTCACTTGCCACATGCCACCAGATGCAGATTTCCAAAGTCAGTTGCCACATGCCACCAGATGTAGATTGCCACAGTCACTTGCCACATGCCACCAGATGTAGATTGCCTCATGCCACCAGATGCAGATTGCCTCATGCCACCAGATGCAGATTGCCTCATGCCACCAGATGCAGATTACCACAGTCACTTGCCACATGCCACCAGTTACAGATTTCCAAAGTCACTTGCCACATGCCACCAGATGTAGATTGCCACAGTCACTTGCCACATGCCACCAGATGCAGATTGCCTCATGCCACCAGATGCAGATTGCCTCATGCCACCAGATGCAGATTGCCTCATGCCACCAGATGCAGATTGCCTCATGCCACTGTCTCCTGCCTCTTAGATTCAAATTGTCACTAAGCACAGTGATGCAGGCGGGCGGTGGGAGATGATGTCATCTCTCTGCTCGCCTGCTTCACCCCTAACAGTGTAGCGGCGGGGCTGTGTGGGCGGAAGTGCGGCGGGGCTGTGTGGGCGGAAGTGCGGCGATGGCGGCGATCTCTCTGCTCGCCTGCCGCTGCCGCACCTCAGATATCGCAGACTTCGCGGCCTGCCGACAAACAGGCTGCGGCCCGGTAGTGGGCCGCGGACCGGGGGTTGGAGACCCCTGCCCTATGAGACCCTCATAAGGCTTCCCTTCACCTGTTGTCCAAATCTCTGTGGGCAGTTGTCCTAATAACTGACATTGAACAACGCATGACCCATTTCTAGCAGTACCAATCTTTGCCAGCTCACACTTTTCCATGTTACAATTTTTGTTCCTCTCCATGCTATATTTGAGAGCGTCTCCGGGTACGGCAACTTGTGCTTCTTTGCAGGTGACAGACAGAATCTCTGCTTTTGCCACGTCCATATCCGGCCCTTCCTTCATAGGAGGTCTAGCGGGTGAGGCAGTATCCGCGCCATTTACAAATCCCTGCTCAGCCGCACTTTGGACCGCACTAGCAGACATGTCCATCACCGCATCAGGCGGAGAGACCTCTGATGTCCCCCAGAGCGCCTTCCGTACTGAACCGTATCCGGAAGCACCCTCACAGGAAATCGGGAGATCACTTGCCACACTATTAGAAAGCACCGTACCAACCAGTTCCTCTGGTGATTAATTTTAACTGCCACAGGTTGTACTACCTGGCTCCATCCATTGGTACCACGCAGCACAACCACATCTGACTGTAATGGAGTCAGCTAGGCATACAAGGACTGTGCTTTCACCAGTTCAAGCAGTTTCACTAGCATATCTGTAATTTCTACACACTCCACATCAATATGCAAAACATTTTTGGGGACCTTACCCTTATCAGAGACATGGAGGGGCTCATTCACTGCAGCTTGAGGGGTCAAGACATTTAAAGGGACCTCCACCTCACTGGCGATACCCATCACAGCCTGATGCTCCTCTGGAACACTGTCAGACGCATGTCTCCCACTCATTCCCTCCAACTCAACAATGAGCCTCTGCAAGTCAACATTTGTTACATTGTCACTTGACATCAGCGGCTGGTCTGTGAACACCACATCTGCCATACATGCGCCCTGATCTGGTCCTTCCGACTGGAGGGAAACAACCCTTGCAGGGACCAATGCACCCTCAACCATTGGTCGCTCTGCAATCTCCCTGTCTGGCATAGCAGTTGTTGTATTCACACCCCTGTAGCTCAACATAGCCTTGTCTAACCCGGCTAGTAATTGTTTGGCCCAACTGTCCCAATCCATTGTGCTTCCATTATGAGGGCTCAGCAGCACCTCATCACCTGCTCTAGGAGGCACCTGGGATTCTGCAGCACAAACAGTACCTTTGTCAGTTCTATAGAAATCACATTTTGACAACATGCTTTTAATCTTTGCTAATGCTTCATCAAACAAGGCAGGCTGCAATACACCATCACTACCTTGCTCTGGGGGCGCTAACACACTCAGCTGTGTACCTTCAGCTTTGGCCAGCTGACTTAACCCCTTACCAACTGGATTACACATAGGGTGAGTGGACTGCTCACACAAACTCTCACTGCATGGTGTAGACCCATTCTGTTCAACCAGAGCAATATCAGGGCTGTCCTGGACAATCTCTGGCTCCAACATCTGGAGACCCCCAGAGATTTCCATTGACAACACTGTGATTCTGCTTCTGGTTTCCAAGGGAGACATCCCCCCTCCCTCATTATTAGTGTACACATCACCAACATAAGTGAACGTACCAGCAATATCTTCATCGTCAACATTCACAAACATAGCAGTGTTATACGCTTTATCAGGTTGTCTTTGGTCATAACGCATGGCACCCTGCGTGCCGCTCAGAACACCACCCTTTCTCTCTAAAGGCATTCTTTTGCCCACTAGGGCGGCTTCACAGTTGTCCTGGGAAACCACGTGCCTCACTACTGCAGGCTCCATGGAGGTTTCCCTGGGCAACTCTGCAGCACCTGTCACTGTCCCTAGGGAACATGGAACACCTACTGCTTTGGTCACCCCTAGCACATCTCTCCCAGCACTCTGCTGGATTACCTTAGGTGCACACAGAGTCCATATGTCCTTTTCAGTCCTTGACCTTGCTGCAAGCAGGGTTTTAACCTGTGTCTCCCCATTGCTCTGGGTAGCGCACTGAGGCAAGTCCATTTTTACACCTTCTGCGGATCTCCCCACCGAACACAGTGCCACTTCACTGGGATCAGTCCCACAAACTGCAACAATCTTACCATATCTTGTAGCAGGCAACTCTGGCTTCATTTGAGTGCGCTGTCTCTCAGCTGCATCCACACAAGCTACTGCCTCTTTGTGGCCACAAGGCGACACTGCAGCCTTTCCAGACTCGCCGGGGGTGTTCCAGAGCCTTGGGCAAGTAAAGATCTCATGCCCCACTTGACCACACTCCCAACACGGTACTGGACGCTGAATTTTAACTCCTTGGCATCTCCTCAATAACTGTCTCTCTGGATTTCCAAAACCTAGGTCTTCCGGTGACACTTCTCCCATCCTGGAGCATTACTGGTGGCCCATGATATGATGGAACTCTCCTCTGAGAAGGATTTCCTCTTTAAACTTGCGGTAGTCATCCTGGTCCCCATCCATCAAATGGTAAACCGACCAGAACTCTATCCGTAACACGGTTTGCAGCATCTTTGGCCACCGGTCCCTAGGCCATTTTCTCTTTACAGCAACTTTTTCAAATCTTAGCAGGAAGTCCCCAACCTCCTCTGTAGGCAGCATGGGTTGCATATAGTCAGAGGCCAAGATCACAGCCCCTTGCACTGCATCCCACTCTTTGCGATTCCGCTTGAACCATCCATTCACTAGGCCTTCTGGACTGGCTTTCCTAGGTGGAGACATCTTCTCAGGCTACGCTGAGCTCACTTCCACAGTTACACCACCTATATGCAACACAGTCCTTCAATTGAACTCCTGTGCAATGCAGTTTGCCTGGCTGCCACACACAGCTAGCAGCAGTTCACCGCAGAAAAAATGTTTTAGTTTTCGTTCACAGGTACACCATCTGCAACACGCAATGCCTTTTGCCTGGCTGCACTTCCACACACAGCCAACAGTTCCTGACCTGAACTCACTGTGGAGCAAGGACCCGGATTCCACCGTCTTGTGGCATGGGGGTGTTTAGCTCAAGTGGTAAATGCGTTTTTCCAGTGAGTCCACAGCAGTCAGTTATCAGGTTTGAGGGCATGGCAGCCCATTTTTATTAAAGGGACAAAATAAAAGTTCATACAAAGGATTTCCCACACAGGGGTTCTTCTCCAGTAAACTCACACAAAAGAAAATGCCAAGCCTCCTGGCTCCTAGGCTTACTTTGCCTTATAGTTCCCTGCTAAACCAGTCTACTCCTGGTCTCAACAGGATTCTTCAGCCCCTGGGTTAGCTCACTGTCTCCCAGACTTCAGGACTTCCTTCAGCCCCCTTGGACTTGCTAGTCGCCTCAGCTCTCCCAGTCTCCCAGTCCGTCAGGCACAAAGTCCCCCCTTACCAGAGATGTAGTCTCACACAGGGCAGACAGCTTTCCACACACACAGGTCTTGTCTTGATACAGCAGCTGTAACAAGCTGCACACACTCCACCTTCCTCCCAATGCTCTTTGAAGTCTTCAAGCTTCCAGCCCCAATCCAGACTTACAAAATCCAGAGAAAACTTAAAGCATAGTTTTCTCTGCTCACCAATCTTTTGCTGGAACTTCTCAAATTGCTTCTTTGAGAGTCCTGTGTCCATCTTACACACATTTTCACTAAGACAGGGGCTCTCACTCTCACAAAGGGTAATGTTGCGGACCTTATCTTGCCGTCACAGAGGGAGCAGAGGATGAAACATCTTCGGGAGGCCTTGCAGAAAGGTTTGTGCAACGCGTTTCCAGAGCCTGGAAGGTTACAAATTCCTGGTCCTGGACAACGTGTTGTTGAGGCTTCGGTCAGTCACAGAAGGAGCGGTGGAGAAGGTGGCGGTCTGACCAATGCGTTCAGACAATTTTTTAGTCCGCAGCCCCAAGGTATGATCGGTTCCAGCAACCATCGCCAGCGTCTGATTCACATGGTGCAGGAATACCTAAGGGCAAGATCAGACTTGGACACCTTTCCCACCGAAAATCCTCTGGGTTACTGGGTCTTGAGGATGGATCACTGGCCAAAGCTTGCACAGTATGCAATTGAGCTATTGGCCTGTCCTGCATCCAGCGTTCTTTCGGAATGCACATTCAGTGCTGCTGGAGGCTTTGTAACCGATCACAGGGTGCGCCTGTCCACCAAATCGGCTGACCTTCATAAAAATGAATCAGTCTTGGATCATCAGCTACCAAGCACCTGATGTTGATGTAACCAAATATTTTTTTTTTGAATGTGAGATCCCTTCAAGACTGCCTATGCTGATGCTGAGTGACTATCCTGTTATGCTGAGTGACTATCCTCTTCCTCCTCAATGTTCATGCTGATAGCTTGTAAGAACATTTTTGGTTCTAGGCACCAATTTTTCTGCCCCTGTTTAACAGGGGCTTGTAATTACAATTTTTGCTGCAATAATTTGCAGCAGGGCTCATTCCTGCATTCCAACTACAGTTTCTGTGAGGGGTTGCAGTGTTGTGGCACCAGCACCTGTGCCTAAGGCCCAATTTTTCTGCCCCTGTTCAACAGGGGCATGTAATTACAATTCTTGATCTAATATTTCACAGCAGGGCCCGTTTCTGCGCCCACCAAGACTAACTGTGAGGCCTTACAGTGTTGTGGCAACACCAACACCTAAGGCCCAAATTTCTGCAGAGTATATAGGGCAGGCCCCTACTTTCAAACATCCAACTTACAAACGACTCCTACTTGCAAACAGAAGGAGACAACAGGAAGTGAGAGGAAATCTACCCCTAGGAAGGGAAATTCTCTCCTGTAAGAGGTAATATGGGAAAAACGTGTCTCCTCTCCACTTATGCTTTATCACCAATCCTTGTTTCACTAAAAACCCCAAATTTTCAAAAACCAATTGTCATTGGGACACAAAGTGAGGTGAAATGTTCTGAACAGGTGCACAGACAGCAAAACAAATGTTACAGGGGTGATAACCCTTCCAAAAAGCTTAAAAATAGATTTTTGGGCTAAAAATGTACCAGTTCAAAATTACAAACAGATTCTACTTAAAGGAGTAGTAAAGTTACATGTTTTTTCACCTTAATGCATCCTATGCATTAAGGTGAAAAAACATTCGACAATACCGCCCCCCCCCCCCCCCAGCCCCCGTTTTTCTTACCTGGCCCCTCGAAAGTCCCATGCTCGTCCCCGTCATCCTCTTCGTTTTTCAGCCTGGCCGCCGATTGGCTACACTGGATGGATTGAAAGCAGCGCAGCCATTGGCTGGCGCTGCTGTCAATCACATCCAATGACGCGGCACGCCGGGGGGCGGGGCCGAGTGATACAGTCGGCGGCTATGGCTGCCGCTGTATCACGGGAGCGCGCCCGCAATCACTCCACACCATGCGAGCTCACTCGCATTAAGGTGTGGAGTCCTTGCGGGGAGGAGCCAAGACAGCCGCCGAGGGACCCCAGAAGACCAGGATCGGGGCCACTGTGTGCAAAACGAGCTGCACAGTGGAGGTAAGTATAACATGTTTGTTATTTTTAAGCAAAAAAAAAAAAAGCTTTAGTGCTCCTTTAAGAACAAACCTACAGTCCCTGTCTTGTTTGCACCGCCTGTATACTGCTGTTCAGAGTATATAGGGCCTAGGGGTCCCACGCCTTTCCTTTTTTTTTGGGTGCGGGTTTCCCCTTAATATCCATATAAGACACAAAGGGGCTGGTAATGGGCTGGGGGGGTACCCATGCCGTTTTTCTCAATGATTTTCATCCATATTGCTGGGACCAGACATTACATTAAAGCCGCAAGCAGTTTTTTTTTTACATAGAAAAGCTTTTATTAGGCAAAAAGAAAAAATACATACATCATCCGATCATAACAGACATCGGGCTAAACAAACAGTATCGCTCAATAGGGGTATACAGCAACATCCCCTTGAATGTATGCAATAGTACGAGACATAAGTATTGGTACCATGTATATTCACTCTTATCAACAAAGTATACAATTTGTGTCGTGATAAACACTCTTCCCCCCCTTTATACACTGTCCGCTGGGTGCCAGAAAGGCCTAAGGACCGTATTGTGACCCGTCCTGGTTAGTTGCAGGTCGTGGGGGCCCTGAGCCATCTGTCCCAAACCTTATCGTACTTGGAAGGGCACCCTCTATGGGAGTAGATAAGTTTCATTTATGGTAACACCCTATTGACCTCAGCTATCCAATGCAAGAGTTCTGGTGGGTTGGGCCTCATCCAGACTCTGGCTATGACCCTCTGTGCCAGGAAGAGCGTTTCATGTAGGAAAATTTTAGTAAACTTGTTGAAGTCTGCGTCTGGGAAAATACCCAGGAGGCACGGCTTTGGCTGAAGCGTTATGGGGGAGCCCATTGTGTCATGCAAGAACCCGACCACCTGCTTCCAAAAAGCCTGGATTTTGGGACATTGCCACAGCAAATGGAAAAAGGTGCCCACGGCTTGACCGCACATTGCGCATGTGGGAGAAAGGTCACTCTTATACCTAGAAACTCTGAGTGGTGTGAGGTATGCCCTATGTGTGATATAGATTTGTGTGAGGCAATCCGACAGCTTAGGAGATGCCAGTTTACACGTGTCAAGTGCATCGCTCCATTCATCATCCCAAAATGTGCCCACCCCCCCTTCCCACCTAGGTTTCAGCGCATAAGCCGACGTGGTTGTCTGCGGGAGTGTCAACATAATGTAGAAATGGGATATCATTTTTTTTGGGTCAGGGTATTTAATTGCGGCCATTAAGGGGTTGTCAGCTAAGGAGAGATCGTATCGAGGGAACTGGGTGCGGTACGCGTGGCGAAGTTGAAAATATCTGAAGAACATATGATTCGGTAGAGCGAATTCAGCTTTGAGGTCATTGAAAGATTTTAGTCTACCATTATGGGTAATGTGTGATAAGTAAAATACTCCCCTAGAGCTCCACACTCCACTATCCCGGATAAGCCTGAATTCAGGCAGGGCTGCGTTATGCCAAAGAGAGGTATAGCGATGTGGAGAAACAATGCGCAGCCTGTTTGAGGCAATACTCCACACCTTGTTATAGTGATATAACAGAATACGGTGGTCCATCGGCGGTCCCCCACCTCCCGTCCCCCCCGCTATCGCCACTAGTGGGTCCAGAGCGGGCTGCGTCCATGTAGGGCACAGGCAGAGAAATCTGTCTTTGTCGACCTTGTCTATATGAAAAACCTGTGACAACTGAGAAGCAATGTAATATGAATTAAAGCTGTTCCAGCTAGATCAGTCGGGTTCTTCAACTTGTGCCACCGGAGTTTGTGTCTAGCATCGCCCCAGACAAATGGTTTAAGGAGGGAGTCCAATAATTTGAAATGCCTGAGCACCAGATACACCGGGGAATGCCAAATCATGTATAATATTTTGGGTAACAGGACCATCTTTATAAGGTTTACGCGCCCCATCACTCCCAACGGGAGGCGGGTCCAGACCTGTATCTTTAGCTTCATCATTTCAGATAGTGGAGTAATATTTAGGGGTATATAGTCTGCAGGGTCACGAGTTGTCCGTATTCCCAGGTACTTGATCATATCCACCCTCTGAAGAGGGAGCAAAGCCCTGTCTCTGGGTGACGGGAAGCTGTCAAGTGGGAGTATTTGGGATTTATCCCAATTGATTTGGGGAATGCCAAATCATGTATAATATTTTGGGTAACAGGACCATCTTTATTAGGTTTACGCAGCCCATCACTCCCAACGGGAGGCGGGCTCAGACCTGTGTCTTTAGCTTCATCATTTCAGATAGTAGAGTAATATTTAGGGGTATATAGTCTGCAGGGTCATGAGTTGTCCGGATTCCCAGGTACTTGATCATATCCACCCTCTGAAGAGGGAGCAAAGCCCTGTCTCTGGGTGACGGGAAGCTGTCAAGTGGGAGCATTTGGGATTTATCCCAATTGATCCGCAGACCAGAGAATACACCGAAGCGCTCAATTAAGGCCAAAGCCAATGGTAGGGAGCTGTCTGAGTCGTCTAAGTATAACAATGTGTCATCCGCGTATGTGCTGATTTTTTCCACTACCCCCCCCCCCCCCTCCGAAGTCCAACTATTCCAGGGTGAGCTCGTATGGCTATTGCGAGAGGCTCTGCCGCCAATGCATAGAGCAGCGGCGACAGGGGACACCCCTGTTTAGTACCCCTTGAGAGGGGAAACTGGTCCGAGGGCCAACCATTAGCCAGTACCCTGGCCACCGGCATCTGGTAAAGGAGCTGAATCCATTTTACGAACCTAGGTCCTAGTCCGAACTAGTCCAGACAGGTCCATAGGTATCTCCACTCCACCGAATCAAAAGCCTTGGTGGTGTCCAAGGCTATGATCACCCTGGAACCCGGGTTGTCGTGTGTCGTTTGAAGGTTGATGAACAACCTCCTGAGGTTAAAGGAGGTGTTCCTACCCGGCATAAAGCCGGCCTGGTCCTCGTATCAGTGATAAGATAACTGTGTTGAGGCGGAGGGCAAGTACATTTGCAAGCACCTTGGCATCCACCTGGAGCAGTGAGATTGGGCGGTAGGACTCCGGGAGGTGCGGGTCCTTTCCGGGTTTGGGGATTAACACTATAGTGGCCTCCCTCATGGAGGGCGGGAGTTCAGAGCTATCAAACATAAAGTTATACAGTGCTAGTAGCCTGGGGACAAGGACGTCAGAGTAAGTGGAGTAAAACTCCGCGGGTAGGCCATCCGAGCCCGTAGCTTTGGATCTGGGAAGTTCAGCAATCGCCTTAGTGACCTTCTCTATCGTCAATGGTGCTTCCAGTTCCCTGGTCTGGTCTTCAGATAGTCGGGGGACTGTCAGTTCAGCAAAGAATGACTCCATTAAGGAAGGATCATCAGGAGCCACTGTGGTATATAGAGCAGCAAAGAAGGCCTTAAACATTGACGTTACCTGGGCAGGTTCCGTCACCAGAGCGTTGCCAGGAGAGCGGAGTGAGATCACCACCGGGGGCCTCTCCTCGCAATGCACCAGATAGGCTAGTAGCTTCCCAGCTCTCTCCCCGTGCTCAAACGACTTTTGTCGTTGAAAAAAAAGTTTTCGTTTGGATTTCTCATAGTGAAGCTGATCCAGTGCCCTGGAGCATAATTTAAGATTGGAAGTCTTGTCAGCCGTGGGGCCTGGAAAGCACTCTCTGCCTCTAGGAGAAGTGTTGTAGCTTTGTCAAGGGCCTCCGAAGAGGTCCTTTTAAGTCTATTAATGTGGGCAGTCAAAGTCATACGGGCATGCATTTTGAATGTTTCCCAAACTGTGTGGTGGTGCAGAGTCTGTATTGTTCCCAAAGAATTGCTCCCAGTCAGTAGCGAGGTCGTCATCCTCTGGGAACAGAGTTAGCCAGAAGGGGTTTAGTCTCCAGGAGGGAGGTGGGCAGGCATGGTATAGAGAGAGCTCAGCCCAGCATGGGCAGTGGTCAGAAAGCGATCTAGGGGAGAACCCCGCACCCGCAGATCGTTTAATTGGGTCTCTCACCCAGCGGACATTCCAAGTAAGAAACTTTAGGGTGGCCATGGGGTGAGAAGTGTGAAATGTGGAGCTCCAGGATCCAGGTCACCCTTAACACTATACATAGATACAGATAGCCTCCGGGGGAGAATGAACAACAGCAACACAGTAAAATCAGCATGGTACCAAAAAAGAACAACTATGAATAAAGTGAAAAATTCAGTTTCTAAACGGTGTAACCCATACATCCCCCCTCCCCGCCCTGCACTGTCCCCAACTGGTGCGGGCATGTACCCCTAACTGCCAACATGGCAAATACAGTGCCCAACCTGTGAAAGAAATGATGTTAAAAAGCATAAGATCATACATAGGGGCCACCAAAGCTGATGCATATAGAGAGTCAGCAGTGAGAAGTGTGAGTGGGCATTCCGAAGGATAAGGAAATAGGTGGTGGCGAGGTCAGTGAATCAGAATGTGCATCACCCACCAGGGAGGGACCCGAGAGTAAGCAGGTACACAAAGCCACACCAGGCCTGATCATGAGGGGCAGCAGTATCAGAGAGCAATGTCCAAATGCAGACTGCAGCCCCGGTTCCCCGTAAGGAAATAACAAAGCGTAAAAGGAGGAGCATTTAAATGCGGATTAAAGCAAAGGTACAAGATATAGGATCACTTATCTGCGTTCCTCCCGCCGTTCGAGCCACGCAATGACCTCTTCTGGATCCTCAAAGAAGTGCTACATGTACCCTGGGGCAGGACCGGGTCCCCAAACCCCTTTTAGGACAATAACCTGCATATTAGCCTTTAAAATTCGCACTTTTGATTTCTCACGTTTGAGTCCCATAGACTTTAACGGGGTTCGAAAGTTTGTGCAAATTTTCGGTCCATTCGCATGTTCTGGTGCGAACCGAACCGTGGGGTGTTCGACTCATCCCTAATAAAGATCCTGCTATAAGGAAAGATCTTTACAATTGTTAATCTTTACTTACCAAACTATGAACAAATTAAGGTTGGAATAAAAGCTTTCGAGGACGCAATGGATAAAGCAGAGGGAACAATAATCATGGGTGGAAATTTTAATTTTATAATGGATGCAAAAATTGACACCACAAGTACTTATTCCTATAGAAAAAATAATCAGTTAAGAATTTAAAGAATTACTGAGAAAATATCAAATGACAGATGTATGGAGGGCTCAACATCAGACTGAAAAAAAAATATTCTTATTATTCATATATACATACTGTATTTATTGGCGTAAAACACTCACTTTTTTACCCTGAAAATAGAGGGTAAACTGTGCCTGCGTGTTATACGCAGGGGGCTGTGGAAAGTTTTTTTCCTGAAACTTCCCTCTTAAAGTTAGGGTGCGTCTTATACGCCTGTGCGTGTTATACGCCGATAAATACGGTAATTCATATCATAGAATAGACAATTTTTTTATCAATCTGGTCTGATGATGACTCCACTAACAGATATAGGAATTTTTTCTTGGTCAGATCATGCCCTGATATATTTAGAAATTGGAATAATTAAATATAAAAAGCCTGTAGGAATATGGAGAATAAATGACAATTTAATTAAAAATAAAGAGTGTGAAAAAGATAAGAGAAGCAATAAGTGAATTTTTGCAAATACACGAAACAGACGATACCTCAAATCCCATGCAATGGGAAACACTAAAATGTGTCCTACGGGGATTGTTCATCAAACATGGATCAAGATAAGAAAAGGAAAAAGAACAGAAAAAATTTCAATTAATGGAGGAAATTTTTAAATGAGAAAATACACAAACAGAACCCCAAATAATTAGAAATAATAACTCTAAAAGACAAACAAATGGAATTGAAATCCATGTTGGATGAAGATACCCTTTGGCTGAGGGGAAAAAAATAGAGTACAGGCATATCAATATGAAAATTAAATAGTGAAAATATTAGCTAGGTCAATAAAAAAACAGCAACCCCTGACCTCTATAGTAAAAATCCAAAAAACAACCTGGGAATTAACTTACGATCCCATAAAAATATCCAAAACTTTTCACATATAATATTCTAAACTATATACCATACAACAAGAAAACAAAGAAAAGGAAAAAAAGGGGGGAGAAAGTTAATCAATATATTAAGGAAACTGCCTTACCAACCTTTTCCAAAGAAAATATAGAAGAATTAGAAAATTAAATAGCAACAGAAGAAATCCAAAAAGCTATTTCCGAACCTGTCCTGGGCAAAAGCCCAGGCCCAGACGGATATACTTCTAAGGCATTTATAAGGCATTTTAAGAGGACATATTTTTTTAAAGAGGACATATAATTCTATATAAAAAACACAAGTTTTTACACCACAAAGCATGGAAGTTCACATTGCATTAATCCCTAAGCCGGAAAAAGACCATACATTATGTAATAACTACCAACCAATTTCCCTTACAAATATAGATATAAGATTATATTCAAAGATTATTTCCAATAGAATGACATCTATTTTACCTAGACATATAAATTTAGATCAAACTGGTTTCCCAAAGGGAAGAGAAACTAGGGATAACATAGCTAGTAGAATATGCCCAAAGGGTAGCCATCCCAGCCTGTCTATTATCAATAGACGCTGAGAAACCGTTCGACAGGGTGGGATGGCGGTTCCTAGAAGAAACATTAGTTCAACTTGGAATGGGCCCTAAACTGCTTGGCAGGATAATTGCATTGTATATTAACTCTAGGGCTAAAATAAGAACAAATGGTATGTTATCTGAATATATAGAAATATCAAATGGAATGCGGCAGGGGTGTCCCTTATCTCCACTATTATACATAATAGTAATGGAACACCTTATTACAGCAATAAGGGAAAATAAAGATATTCAAGGGATAAACATTAAAAGGTAAGGAATATAAAACAGCAGTATATTCAGACAATCTAATAATATATATTAACAACCCTATTATAACAATCCCAAACTTGATACAAGAATTTAAACGATTTGGGAAATTGAGTAATTCAAAAGTCAACTACGACAAATCAGATTTGTTAAATATATCATTAACAGAAAAAACACGGACACTCATGCAAAAAGATTTTGGCAGAAAGAAGCAATTAAATATTTGGGAATATATATTCCAGGTAATTTAGATAAACTGCAGGATTTGAATTACACGGTTGCAATCCAAAAAGTTATAAAATTACTTAAAAAATATGATAAAATAACATACTCTTGGTTGGGTAGAATTAATATAGTGAAAATGGATATTTTACCAAAATGATTATATATCTTTCAAGCAATATCGTTGGTTGTCTCAAAAAATAATAATGATGCAGTTAAGAAAAGCAATAGGAGGTTTTATTTAGGCTCAAAAAAAACCTTGATTAAAAAGAGAAATTTTAATTAGAACTAAAAAACATTGAGGCCTTGCAGTACAGGATGTCTCCAGATATTTACAAGCTGCATCACTGACTAGAATTATAGACTGGCATCATAATATGGAAAACAAACAATGGGTCAACCTAGAAGAAGACATTATAGGAATTCAACTTAAATCTCTTCCATGGATAAAACCTCATTTAAGACCTGAAAAAAAAGAAGATTTTTGTATCAGCTACATTAAAAATATGGGATGATGTATTAAAAAAAGGGAAACTCCACTATGAATGGACCTATGACCCCGCTTTTCTCCGATCCAGAATTTACGCCAGCCTTAGTAGCCACAAATTATTTAAAATGGAATAAATTGGAGAATACGAGGTTGGTACAAATCCTAGTGGATGGCAAACTTCCAAAATTGCAGGACATCGGGCCCGAATACAAAAATAAATGGTTACAATATCATCAATTAAATACATATATTGAATCAAAAATACAAATTCAATAAATAGGCCAACAACTAAGTTTGAAAAAATCTTGATAGAAGATCAAAAACCGATTAAAAAACGGTAAGATATATGATTTATTACTCCCCTCCGGACCTCTTAGAGAACAAACAGGCATAAAAAAAATGGGAGAAGGAAATGGGAAGCCCAATATCAGAAAGAGAAGAAAAACCTAATGAGCAAGGGGTGATGGCTGCTAGTACCATGCTACCCATAAATGTTCAATTAGGGAAAAGGTTGGATTTTCCTAGGCACTGATTGAGCGACACTGATGTCTAGTATAAAAATATATATTTATTACACAAAGAAAGAAACAATTACAGTTACATTAAAACCATAAGCCGACCCCACAACAGAAAATAGCAGTATGTACAGTATAGGCAGCAGAGCCACCATCACCGTCTATTTGAAGTGGAGAGGGCAGTGAACCTCAACCGGTTTCGCGGTTAACACCGCTTCTTCAGGAGGGTCTATATAAACATAATTGGAAAAATATATGTAAAAAGCTAGCAGAAAAATTATAAGCAACATAATACATACAATATACTTTAATACAATAACGATAACATAATTAGCCAATGTCGTGATCTGCTCACCATGAGACGTTCACTGGGACATGCATGAGTGCCTGGATATCCCCCGCGGCGGATAGGGGGGATGAAAAAATGGTGCTGTCTGGTAAAAATAAGTATATAGTTGTACTATGGTAATACTATGTCTTGCAAATTTGGGGGACACCCGAAAGTGACTCAAACCTAAGGAAGAAGTGGGGAATAAAGGAGGGGTGGGGGGGGGGGGAGGAAGGGAGAGGGAAGAAAAGAAGGAGAAAAAAAGGAGAAAAGAAAGAAAAAGGGGGGGGGAAAGTGGGGGAGGGGGGGTGTAGTTATTGGGGAAAAGAGGGAGAGGGAAAGGGGGAAACAGGAGGGGAGGGGCGGGAAAGAGGGGGGGAAGGAGAAAAAGAGAATTAATATTTGAAAGGGGAGGGGGGAAGGGAGATATTGGGGATGGGGAAGGGAAGGTATGGGGAAGAAAAGGGGAGGAAAAAGGGGGGAAAAAGGGAAGGGGAGGGAGGGACGGAAGGGGAAGGAAAGGAGGAGAGGAAAAAGAAGGGAGAAGGAAGAAAAAGGGGGCCTTACCTTAAAAAAATGCCTTACCATTATCCTATCGGCGGACATGTTCCCTTCCGGGTCTAGATGACCTAGCGTCATCACGTCCCAGCGCCTGAATACCTGGCCTCACGGCCTTTGGGTCTTCAGATGTGCACCGACGTAGTAGCTCAGCGCTCCGTCGTGTGCGGAAGGGATGACCCCGTGACGTCACACGCCGCACGTTGCCTGCGGCGTGGAAGACGGCGGGGTTGGGGATCACATTTAAACGGCTTTCACAAGCCATTGATGTGAGTGGTGAACACACTCTCCCTGGGGAACCATACACGGATACACTGTTAAGGTAAGCGCTGGCTATTAGTTACACTAAGTACTTTTCCACCCCACCGCTACCAACTATTAATCTTCTTCTCTATTGTTTTATTTTCTGTACAGCCATTTGTATCCTTTGACAAAGGACTCATTTACGCTTGTCCTAAATTGGCCATGCTCGATGGCCATCTAGCAGTTATCCCCTGGCTAATTTATTAGCCTAACATGGTATCAATCCCCAGTGAGATTGACTGTCTTTCTTTTTAGGTAAGACTAACTCTTATTACCTTTGATGGTGATGGTTTACCTCCAAACCTAAGAGGATATGGGTTTTTCAACACTCCCTGGTTCTCCCACACTGATCCCAACCTTTTTCCCCTTTCACACACAATTCCCCCCTTTTCCTTCCCCCCACCCCCTCTTCTCCCCCCCTTTCTCCCCCCTTCCCCCCTTCCCCTCCTTCTCCCTTTCCCCCCCCCTCCCCCTCCCCTTCCCTCCACCTTCCCTTCTTTCCCCTACCCATCACACACACACAATACCCTTTCATTCCTTTCTCTCCCTCCCTTCCCCCCTCCCCCCTTCCCCCCTCTCCATATCCCCTTTTTCTTCCTCCTCCCTTCTTTTTCCTCTCCTCCTTTCCTTCCCCTTCTGTCCCTCCCTCCCCTTCCCTTTCCCCCCCCTTTTTCCTCCCCTTTTCTTCCCCATACCTTCCCTTCCCCATCCCCAATATCTCCCTTCCCCCCTCCCCTTTCAAATATTAATTCTCTTTTTCTCCTTCCCCCCCTCTTTCCCGCCCCTCCCCTCCTGTTTCCCCCTTTCCCTCTCCCTCTTTTCCCCAATAACTACACTCCCCCCCCTTTTTCTTTCTTTTTTTCTTTTTTCTCCTTTTTTTCTCCTTCTTCTTTTCTTCCCTCTCCCTTCTCCCCCCCTCCTTTATTCCCCACTTCTCCCTTAGGTTTGAGTCACTTTCGGGTGTCCCCCAAATTTGCAAGACATAGTATTACCATAGTACAACTATATACTTATTTTTACCAGACAGCACCATTTTTTCATCCCCCCTGTCCGCCGCAGGGGATATCCAGGCACTCATGCATGTCCCAGTGAACGTCTCATGGTGAGCAGATCACGACATTGGCTAATTATGTTATCGTTATTGTATTAAAGTATATTGTATGTATTATGTTGCTTATAATTTTTCTGCTAGCTTTTTACATATATTTTTCCAATTATGTTTGTATAGACCCTCCTGAAGAAGCGGTGTTAACCGTGAAACCGGTTGAGGTTCACTGCCCTCTCCACTTCAAATAGACGGTGATGGTGGCTCTGCTACCTATACATACTGCTATTTTCTGTTGTGGGGTCGGCTTATGGTTTTAATGTAACTGTAATTGTTTCTTTCTTTGTGTAATAAATATATATTTTTATACTAGACATCAGTGTCGCTCAATCAGTGCCTAGGAAAATCCAACCTTTTGCCTAATTGAACATTTATGGGTAGCATGGTACTAGCAGCCATCACCCCTTGCTCATTAGGTTTTTCTTCTTCATCAATTATCATTGATGATGGCACTATTTTTTGTTTATGATTAATTTCTTTAATTGAGGCTATACTCAAAAAACTGTCAATATCAGAAAGAGAATGGAAGAAAGCTTTATCAATAATACATAAGACATCGATAGCGATTAAACATCAAGAGAGAAATTATGATGAGATGGTATTGGAGCCCTGTAGCCTTAAATAAAATAAAAAAAATGCAGAGACCTGTTGGAGATGTTAAGGCGGGAGGGGAACTATGGAACATATCTGATATGGGTGCCATATGGTGAGGGATTTCTGGAATAAATTATTTCATATTTATCAGGAGGTGTCGGGAGTGGAGATAAACCCAAGTATAAATGTCTCAATATTATCTATAATGACAGGCTCAATAAAAGCCATTAAGAAGGATATTCTGCACCATATGACAACTGCAGCCAGAATAATAGCCCGTAAACGGAGAAGTACACAAAGTCTGACTATAACCGAATGGATATGTGAAATGAACGAAATACAATATATGGAAAGACAGACAAGGGAGGAAGGGTACATAAAAAATCAAATGCCAGAAATATGGCAAATGTGGGAAGAATTTCGGTCCTCGGTAAAAATGATAGTATATTTATAAATATGAATGGACAAATAACCCCAAAGAGGGGGAGGGAGGAGGGAAGATCGGGAAAGAAAAAAGGGGTTTTCTTTTTTTTTTTTTATTATGTTGTTGTTATGGGGTATTGATGGGATTGGGAGAATGTATGTAGTAAATATTGCAGAACTCCTGATGAAGACTAGGGGAAAGAAAGAAAGGAATAAAGAAATGTGTTATAATAATTAAGGTCCCTAGTTGAAATATAGGAGAAGTATTTATTTAAAGTAATGAATTTTGTATAACTGTGAATTTGTGTGTAAAAATGTATAAAACGAAATTGAAAACAAAAGTAGGTCAGTCACTTCATAAACAATAAAACCATAACATCACACAATGGTTTGATAACGAGCAAAAGTTGACACAAGGCTAATTGCTTTCATAGAAACCTCCAAGAGTTAGCCAAATTAGCCAACAGACAGAAACCATAGGTGACTCAATTAACAATGGGAATTCACACCTAGGAGGCACACAATGAGAGAGTCCTACTTAACAAAAAACGCATTAACAAAGAGTGATCCCACCCCACCTCAGACTATCCGGCAACTGTCTACAACAGTCTAGGAGACAAACTCATACAATGTTCCAGTAGCCTGAAAAGGTGGAATTAATTTATCTTCATAGATCTCTTGAGGGATATTGTTGATATTTATGTCTCCAACCCACTCTACAGGAGGGTCACCATATGCCTTCTGCTTAATAACCTGAACAGGTTTAACATAACCTCTTTCCATCCACTTCAGAAGGGAAGCTTAAATGTCCTTTTTCAAAGAATTAATCCAAGCCTCGCTCTCAGCATTCATCGCATTCTTGTCCATCATTGGAGAATGATCTGCTCTCTCCATGGGCCATAATCAGTGGGTAGGAGGCTTACCCCTAGTCCTCTCCATAAGCCCCTGTCCTGGTTGGGTTTGTCACACCATTCTTTGTGCTGTATTTTTTGTTTTGTAACTTCTTGTTTAAACGCATAAACTTAAGCTTTGACGTGGCTTACACATATTTTTAAAAACCATTGCCTGCAGTTCTGCCTAAAAGTAGACCTAAATGAAAAAAGTAAAGGTTTGCTGTGTTAGGCCCCTTTCACACGGGACAGGCTGCGCTAGAATATGTCCGCTGATCCCTGCTGAGTAGGTGGAGGGTTTGTACTCTATGGGCAGTTAGATGTAAAGGGACTGCCTGTCCATTTACACCCGACAGCCATCTGATCTGATCTGCTAGATGGATGGGGAATGGATCCGCATCTGTCTGTTTTTAGCAGATAGGATTGGATTGAATGTTGGCAGGTGTCAACAGACACATGTCCATTGACACCCACCACTCCATAAATGGCAGTGGATGGTCCAATCGGGTCCACCTAAAAAACTGACAGGCGGACCCGATTGGTTCATGTGTGTGAAAGGGGGCTTACAGGGAACATGTTAGTTGTGCCTCAGCAGTACCCTGAAAATGTAAACTTTGGTTTTAAATTTCACCTAAAAATTAGCAGTGTACATTCTGGTATGTGAGGATGTTTAGGCACTTTTGTGCCTGCAGCCTCATAGCTGTAAATCTGCAGTATGAGATCAAGGGAAATAATGTTTTATTGGTTGAACTAGATGGACTTGTGTCTTTTTTCAACCAGACTAACAGACTACCTATGTAACCATGTAATATCTCTAATTGCTAGTCTCTGCAAAGAGAGGTGCCCCAGGAACTGTACGGGCAATGGAGGTAAACCAGAATTTAAAGAAGTAACATTATATAAAAAAGTGTTTCCAGTGTTACATTTATTGGTGGTTTCCCTCCATATTCCTTTTCCCAATTGCCAGTCTCTGGAGATTTGGGGGGGGGGGGGTTTGGTGATGTCACTGTGCTGCTCACTGTTCTTTTTGCCAGAGTCTCTGACATGAGGAAGCAAAGCCCTGCCTTTACTAATATGACCACCATAGGCGTGCGCACAGGGTGTGCCGGATGTCCCCAGGCACACCCTAATCACTCCGTGCACATTAGTGTTATCACTCTGTGTAGCAGCAGGAACATGGGAAAGATCTCCCTCTTACTGACTCTGCCATAAGAGAAGTGTTTATGGTCTTCTCTTTCACTGTGCCGGCAGGGAGTACAATGTGCCGGGGTCATATATATGTAGAAACATACACACGCATGTGTTTTTGAGCTTAAGGGTGCACACCCTAATGCAATAGGCTGTGCACACCTATGATGACCACCTTCATACAGAAACACAGCACAGAACAAGGTATGGTAAGTCATTAAAGGGGAAAAATAAGAAAGCCATAACCAATAATGGTCACTAGTCCACTGCCTACCTTTCAATGGGCAAAGCTTCCAAAGTTCAGTTCCTCTTTAACACTGCTTAAGTAATTGTGTAAAATTTTCCTACTGAATATACTTAGATCAGTGTTGATTTTTACAGGTGAAGAAGACTTGCTGTGTGCTGATCCTGGCTCTTCTTTGCTCACTAGCCTTGACGTCAGACAGTGCACCAGACTGCTGTAGGCAGAAGACCTGCTCCTGTCGATTGTATGACCTCTTGCGTGGGTCAGGCAACCATGCTGCTGGGATTCTAACCTTGGGGAAAAGGAAGAGCAGCTCTCAGACTCTACAGACACGGCTTCAGAGGTTGCTCCAAGGCTCAGGGAACCAAGCTGCAGGCATCCTCACCATGGGAAAACGAGCTCAATTAACCATGGAGAGACGGTGTAACAATGACCAGTTTGTGAACATCTTGGTATCCAGCACGCAATCTCCCCTGTCCTTGTGTCCTACATTAATGGAGCCTGCTAATGTCAGTAAGGGCTCCACCTGCAAACAAGACCCTAACATGTAGCAGCACCTGTAATTATAGCCTTTACTGAGGGAAGGACCATGTTCCCTTTAATGATATATGTTCCTGTAAAGGAACTACCAAGGGTCAATAAACCTAAACTCAAGTTGTCTCATCTAAAGTAGTATTTAATATAATCATATAATAATTCACCATTATGTAGGTAAAAGTGTCTATTAATTCAATAATAGGTTTAGATAAGTTCTCCATACCGACTACAATATGCATACCCATCAGAATTGGAGGTATTTCACATAAGGGCATTTTCTGAATAGCTTAATGCATTCTACTATCTGATTTAGGGCCAGGGAAAAACATTAAGGGTTTATTTGTAGTGCCCATCAATAGAATACTAGGAATTCATATCTTATTTTTTTAAGATTTTTATTATTAGCCATTTATTATAAACAAGCTTGAGTTTAGGTTTATTGGTCCTATAAATAGAACACGTCACCTACAAAAAAAGCTTGAACATGCAGCAAATCTTTGAAGTAACATGGTTCTGTTGATAGTATCAGTGTCCAGATTAACTTTCAATGTAATAATAATTTTTTGGGCATGGTCATGTTCAGTACTGTAAAGTGTCCAGCAGCTGAGTTGCCAGCACATCTCTTTTATTGCAGAAACATATGAATTTTAAATGAACAGCATGTATTCTACTGTGCACAGAGCAAAGCTGACCATCTGCCTTTGTGTGGTCTCATTGCAGCTTACTAGCTGCAAGAGTGTCAGAAATAAAAGGCACCAATGGAACTATTATTTTGTTGCTGATTATTTCATAATGGTGGCATGAATTGGTGCTTAACATAAAAATTTTAAGCAAACAATGATAATAAGGTTAATTACATTTTATATGAAGGGTATGACACATCAAAATTTTGTTCAGTACACAATGCGAGTAGCTCCTAGATATGCCGTATACTGTGTGATTTTACAAATTTCCAAGAGGTGTACTGTACATGAATGGTTTAAGTAATGAAATAAAAATATTCTTCATACACCATGGTGATGCCAACACACTGTCTTTGTCAGGAAATATGTTGAAATATTGCAGGTGTGATGGGATGATGTAATTTTGTTCCCTTGATATTACTGCTAATGTTCAAGCATCTCCCATATTACTTTCAGTGATATAAGTAGAGTCACTGAAATAAATCCATGATAGTTCTGCCAACTAAAAGACAAGGATTGGTGGAGTGAGGATGTTTCAGGTTTCACCCCTGGCAAGGGTTAATCCCCAAGGCAAAGAGTCCAAGCTCTAGTTGGTCTTTATCAGAGCTCCTGATGGGGTAGGATCTGGTGGCCCCTAGTGGCTGTCATGGATATGCATTAATGTCCGTCTGCCATCTTACCTTTCCTCCTCATGTGTTCATCTTAGAGACCAGACCTCCTTCACCTGGCTTCTTTTATAATCTCCTCCCAGCCTGACTCCACCCCAGGCCCTATCACAGAACACTATATTAACCTGTGCACTGCAAGCCTGCTTTGCTGATCAACGTGTTTGTTAGGCATTGTGTGTTTGGGTTCCTGCCTGCCGTGTGCTACGTCTGTCTCTCTGTTACGTTATTGGCTTGTCCCCGACTATCCCTGTCTGCTCGTGACCCTTGACCTTCGGCTCGTTCTTTCGTTATCTTTGTCTGCTTGTGGCCCCTGACCTTCAGCTTGTTATTCGGTTCTCTCATATCTTGTGCTGCTGCTTCCCCTCTTTTCCCCTTATCCTACGGGGCGTGAGCTAGGAAACTCCAGGGGCCGCGACCTGGTCCCAGCCTGCAGCATAACATCCTCACCACTAGAGGCCCTGGAGAAGACCTGCTGGGTCTTAGACTCCGCGCCCTGGGGAATCTTGGCTCTAGCTTCCGTTAGGATCCCGGTTTTGCTCCTCTGGTCCCGCTTTCCACAACCACCCAGTTTCCTATCCGCAGAAGCCAGCCATAGGGTTCACTACCTCGCGGTGCACTCCTGTCCCCCTACGGTGTGCATCTGTCACCTGGCCACAGGTGACCTTGACAGTTTGATCAGCCATGAACCCAGCTGACATCCTGCTCTCCGCGGATGATCCATTGCAGGGCATAGTTCGCAGACTTGAAACCCAGGAATCAAATCAGACTCAGGTGATGCGATTCCTCCAGGATCTGGCTTCTCGATTCAAGCAGCTTCAGGCCTCCTTGGGAACCCCGAATCCGCAACCCCAAGTACAACCAGCGGCTGTACCTATCGCACCAGTCGCAGCCTCACACTCACTAAGATTGCCAGCTCCGTTCCGTTTCTCTGGGGACTCCAAGGCCTGCAGGGGGTTTCTCAGCCAATGCACAATTCATTTTGAGCTTCAGCCTCAAAGCTTCCTGTCTGACCGGGCTAAGGTAGCCTATATCATTTCCCTCCTCTCCGGTGAAGCTTTGGCCTGGGCTGCCCTTCTGTGGGAGAGGAACGATCCGGTGGTTTCCAGCCTGTCCGATTTCTTGAAGCTCTTTCGTAATATCTTCGAAGAGCCGGCTCGGGCTTCTTCAGCAGCTAGTGCTGTCTTACGTCTTCGCCAAGAATCTAGTTCAGTGGGGCAATATGCTCTTCAGTTCCGTATCCACACAGCTGAATTGAGCTGGAATAATGAGGCCCTGGTCGCTACCTTTTTACATGGCCTCTCTGACCGAGTGAAAGACGAATTAGCGGGAAGAGCCATTCCCGTCGGTCTGGACGATGTAATTTCATTATGCAACCAGATCGACATTCGTTTTCAAGAGAGGTCCTTAGAAAAAAGACGCCAGCACTCTCTGGGTCCTAGCCAGTCTAAGCTCCCCTCCCTTCATCCCGTGGAGCATCCTCTGCCTGCTGAAGAACCTATGCAGCTGGGCCGGACCAGACTAACCCCCGGAGAACGTGCTAGGCGCAGAACTCTGGGCTTGTGCCTCTATTGTGGGGGCAAGGGTCATTTTCGTGACTCCTGCTCGCTTCGTCCGGGAAACGCTGGGGTCTAATACATTTGGAAGGTGGAGTATTGGACCCAGAAACATCACCTTCTCGCCTGCTCTTGCCGGTGTTCCTTCATGTAGGCACTTCTCCTCAGTCAACCCTTGCATACCTGGATTCCGGGGCTGCCGGCAATTTTATGGATTGGAGAACTGCTTCTTCTATGAAGCTTACCCTTTCACCTCTCACTACCCCATTGGTAGTCTCGGCAATTGATGGCACTGTTCTCCCAGGGGGCCCTATTCGCTTCCAGACGCTACCCATTAGGATGTCGGTAGGGATTCTCCACCAGGAGTGGATATCCTTTCTTATTCTACCCAAGGCCTCTACCCCAGTTGTATTGGGCCTCCCTTGGCTACAGCTCCACTCTCCACATGTGGACTGGGTCTCTGGGCAGATCCTGGCCTGGGGTTCCTCATGTTTCTCGTCGTGTCTTCTCAAGGTGACCCCCAAGGAGAGTCTTCCGGTTGCTGCCACTTCTGTTTCTTCTGATCTTCCTGCTGCATACAGCGATTACCGGGATGTGTTCTGTAAGAAATCAGCTGAGGTGCTTCCTCCCCACAGGTCTTTTGACTGTGCTATTGATCTTGTCCCCGGAGCAACTCTACCCAGGGGTCGTACCTACCCTCTGTCCATCCCAGAGACCCAGGCCATGTCGGAGTATGTCGCAGAGAATCTGGAGAGAGGTTTCATCCGGAAATCCTCATCGCCTGCAGGGGCATGGTTCTTTTTTGTTGCCAAAAAGGATGGTACCTTAAGACCCTGCATCGATTAAATGCGGTTACTATTAAAAATCAATACCCCTTACCTTTAATATCTGAGCTATTTGATAGGTTGAAGGGTGCCTCCATTTTCACCAAGTTGGATCTCAGAGGCGCGTACAATCTCATTCGAATACGGGAGGGTGACGAATGGAAGACTGCATTCAACACTAGAGACGGGCATTACGAATATCTGGTGATGCCTTTTGGTCTGTGTAATGCTCCAGCCGTGTTTCAAAACTTTGTCAATGAAATCTTCAGAGATCTGCTGTACCAGTTTGTTGTCATCTATCTGGATGACATTCTGATCTTTTCTGAAAATCTGCTCGTCCACAGAAACCATGTCCGCACTGTACTTCAACATCTTAGAGAGAACAATCTCTATGCCAAGCTGGAGAAATGTTCCTTTGAATGTTCTGAGGTCCTGTTTTTGGGGTGCTTCGTCTCATGTTCGGGCCTTCGTATGGACCCTGGGAAGGTCTTGGCTATCACCAACTGGCCTCTTCCTGCTAGCCTCAAGGCCACACAGCGCTTTCTTGGCTTCACTAATTATTATAGGCAGTTCATAAGGAATTACTCTTCCATTGCCGCGCCTATTATAGCTTTGACCAAGAAGGGTGTGAATGCCAGAGACTGGCCTCCCGAAGCTGTCTCTGCATTTCACAACCTGAAACAGGCCTTTGTTTCTGGCCCCCTCTTGAGGAGACCAAATCCTGGGAATGCATTTTTTATTGAAGTGGACGCTTCCTCAATGGGGGGGGGAGCTGTGCTTCTTCAAATCTTTGAGAAGAGACGCCAACCATGTGCGTTCTTCTCCAAAAAAAATTCTCAGGCAGAGAGGAATTATGCCATCGGTGATCGGGAACTTCTCGCAATTAAATTGGCGTTAGAGGAGTGGCGTCATCTCTTGGAGGGTTCCCCTCATTCCATAACGATCTTTACCGATCACAAGAATTTACAGTATCTACAGAATGCTAAACGTCTGAATCCTAGACAGGCCAGGTGGAGTCTCTTCTTTGCCCGTTTTAATTTCACGATTACCTACAAACCTGGTTCCTGCAACGGTCGGGCTGATGCGCTCTCTAGGTCATTTGACACTTTGGACGAGGAGTCCGCCCCTGAACCTGAGCCGATCATTCCAACCTCATGCATTGTTGCCCACTCTACCACCCTGAAGTCAAAAATTCCGCCTGGTAAGACCTTTGTCCCCACTGAGCTAAGAGCTAAGATCCTTCATTGGGGACATGATTCCAAGGTGGCAGGTCATTCTGGATTCCTCCGATCCTTCCTACTCATCAGTCGTCACTACTGGTGGCCTAATCTCCGCTCAGACGTCAAAGACTACGTTAAAGCTTGTCATGTCTGTGCTCAGTCCAAATCCTCCACACAAGCTCCTGCCGGTCTCCTCATGCCCTTGCCCATTCCTAAGGAACCCTGGGCCCATATTGCCATGGATTTTATCACCGACCTCCCACTGTCTGAGAATAATACAGTCATTTGGGTGGTAATCGATCGGTTCTCCAAGATGGCTCATTTTGTTCCTCTTCCTGGTCTTCCTTCTGCCCCTGCCTTGGTTCCCATTTTCATTCGAGAAATTCTCCGCCTACATGGGGTCCCTTCTCATATTGTTTCCGACAGGGGAGTCCAATTCACGTCTCGTTTTTGGAGAGCCTTTTGCAAATCCCTCAATATTGTCTTGGATTTTCCTTCTTCTTACCATCCCCAATCCAATGGACAGACTGAGAGGGTTAATCAGGAGTTAGAGGTCTTTCTTCGCACCTTTGTGTCTTCTCACCATGACGATTGGTCCTCTCTACTCCCGTGGGCAGAATTCTCCCATAACAATCATGTGAATACCAGTTCACAGAAGACACCCTTTTTCACAGTTTATGGAAAACACCCTCAACTTCCCCTTCCCATGATCTGTTCTCCAGACATTCCAGCTTTGGCTTCGGTTCAGGAGTCTCTCAATTCCGTTTGGGGTCACGTTCATGATTCCCTCCGGGCAGCTGCTGAAAAATTCAAAGGCTTTGCCGACCGCCGCAGGCGTAAACCGCCTTCTCTTCAGCCAGGGGACAAAGTCTGGCTCTCTACCAGGAACATCAAGCTCCGAGTTCCTTCTCTGAAGTTTGCTCCACGATTCATCGGTCCATACACGGTAACTGCTAAACTGAATCCGGTTTGTTTCAAACTCCAGATTCCTAAGAGCCTTAAAATCACTAACTCCTTTCATGTTGCTCTTCTAAAGCCTTTAGTCCTCAATAAATTCTCTCGTCCTCTCCCTACCGTGGCGCCTGTCTCTGAGGATAATCAGGAGTACGAGATCAGTCAAATTCTGGACTCCCGACTCTATAAAGGCGTTCTTCAGTAACTCGTTCATTGGAAAGGGTTTGGTCCTGAGGAGAGGTCTTGGGTCACTGCATCTGAGGTCTTTGCACCTCGTCTGTGAAAGGAGTTTCATCTGAAGTTTCCCTCTAAACCTGGGCCCAGGCGGGGAAGGGGGAGGCCTCGTAAGAGGGAGAGTACTGTCATGGATATGCATTAATGTCTGTCTGCCATCTTACCTTTCCTCCTCATGTGTTCATCTTAGAGACCAGACCTCCTTCACCTGGCTTCCTTTATAATCTCCTCCCAGCCTGACTCCACCCCAGGCCCTATCACAGAACACTATATTAACCTGTGCACTGCAAGCCTGCTTTGCTGATCAACGTGTTTGTTAGGCATTGTGTGTTTGGGTTCCTGCCTGCCGTGTGCTACGTCTGTCTCTCTGTTACGTTATTGGCTTGTCCCCGACTATCCCTGTCTGCTCGTGACCCTTGACCTTCGGCTCGTTCTTTCGTTATCCTTGTCTGCTTGTGGCCCCTGACCTTCAGCTTGTTATTCGGTTCTCTCATATCTTGTGCTGCTGCTTCCCCTCTTTTCCCCTTATCCTACGGGGCGTGAGCTAGGAAACTCCAGGGGCCGCGACCTGGTCCCAGCCTGCAGCATAACATCCTCACCACTAGAGGCCCTGGAGAAGACCTGCTGGGTCTTAGACTCCGCGCCCTGGGGAATCTTGGCTCTAGCTTCCGTTAGGATCCCGGTTGTGCTCCTCTGGTCCCGCTTTCCACAACCACCCAGTTTCCTATCCGCAGAAGCCAGCCATAGGGTTCACTACCTTGCGGTGCACTCCTGTCCCCCTACGGTGTGCATCTGTCACCTGGCCACAGGTGACCTTGACAGTGGCCCTTAGTCTACTGTACTGCAAGCTGACACCAGGTCACAGCCTTCAGGTTCACTCCACCAGGGGACACGAGAGTAGTGTGGTTATGATGCAGAGCCAAGAGAGCTGAGCATAGTTAGGATTGAGCATGGGGTCTTGGCAGGCGGCAAGCAAAGAGTAGTCAGACAGTCCATGTCAACAACAAGTAGGCAGCAAACTCATCTGGAAATGGAAAAGTAGTCAAGTTATAGTATGGGTCTTGGCAGGCGGCGAACAGAGAGTAGTCAGTCTGGGTTGGCAATAAAGAACACAGTAGAGAAGGTAGGAGATGAGAGAATGGTCAAGCATTCCGCGTCAGCAACAACTGGTAATTATAGTTCTTGATCATAGGTAGCTGGTCTGAATTTTAAATTCCCCTTTACACCTTTAAATATCTTTCAAACAGCGCTGTTTCAGGGGACTCCAAAAGTCCTGGCAGAAGTTTTTCGAGTTCCACTGGAAATACTGTTAGGGATTCTAGAGTCCTGGCATGGATTCTGCCAGTGCCACTGGATGTCCTGACCGGGATTCTGCAATTACCAATGAAAATACTGGCAGGGGCTCAGGAAGTCATGGCAGGGATTCTGGAAGTGTCATAATATGCCCCCTCTTCACCATCCCATGGACAGCCTCTAAATGCCCCCAGGGCCAGGTTTTTTGGAAAATGCATGATAGATAGCACTGATTAGCCCTGGCATGCAGACATGACTTGCTGACTCCCATCCAAAAACCTTACAATTAGATACTGAAATTGCCTGGTGACTTATTTGGAATTCACAATGATGATTCAATCTTGGAATCCTCACTCCCATAGAACACTGGGAGAAGTACCTAGAATGAATTCTGGAGTGTAAAACTGACTGCACCTGGCAAATTGACCTTTTGGACAGGGAACGGGCCAATGAACCTAGGGCCCAATTTCTTCAAGGGACAGCCTCAGCCTCACAGTCAAAATCCACACTAAATTGCCTGGATTTCTAGATTTGCAGATAGAGTAACTAACTGCCTTGCACCACAGGAACCTGAAATTTCATAGAACAACTAGAGAGAGGTGGGGTGGATTCCATTATTAAAGAAAAATGAGGACTCTGAAGTAGCTGAATGTGGAGAGTTGTTATATACAAATTCCACCAAAGGAAGTAATAAGGCCCAATTGTCCTGTGTCGCTCATGAAAAACACCTGAGATATTGTTCATGTCTGATTTATTCATTAGGTTTGCCCATTTGTCTAATGTTAATCCCCAACGATAATGAGGAATGCATCTATAGGGATGGACTGCACTCCCCTATCTGACACAATGTTATCTGCAACTGCTTAGGGTCTTACAATTTCTCTAATAGAAACTTCTGCTATGGCTGAGGGGGTTTCATTACTGGGATGAAGTGGTCAATCTTGGCAAGTCGGTCAAAAACTACCAAAATAGAATTGCGACCTCCTGTCATAGAAAGATCCATTGTAGATTGTTTTAAGAAAGACCTGGATTCTTTCCTAAATGCACATAATATAACTGGATACTAATATTTATAGGCAGGGCCATCTTTAATGTTGATTGGACCCTGAGCAAACATTTTCTTGCCCCCCCCCCCATGCAATTTTGTTCTCTACCTGCTCTGAGACATACAATAAATATCAGCTAGACTTAAAATCAGTTTACTGTATCAGATTAGGCAGTGTTTGCGATTGGTTGCCAGAGGTTACAGCATATCATTACCACTTACTGACTGGTTTCTAGAGGTTACAGCACACATTACGGCTCACTGATTAATTGCTAGAGGTTACAGCACATGATTTTTTCTTATTAATTGGTTGCTAGAGGTTACTGTACAGTAATACTGCTCACTGATTGGTTGCTAGAGGTTACAGCACATCATCTCTTCACTGCAGAGAGTCATGATATACATATGAATGCTGCCTTTATTTACAGTACATATGAATGCTGCCGGCCTCAGCTATTTACATATGAATGCCACCGCTATTTACATATGAATGCTCCCGTTATTTATATATGACGGTTATTTACATGTAAACGCAGGGTCTGCAGGTGAGTCATCTGTACACAACAATAGGGCAGAGCTGGGCAGCATTAGTAGCAGCACTTCACATTGAGATATAAGGACACAGCACAGGACTAAAACTTCAAGGGACAAGGGAATTTAAACTGGGATAGTTGAGGCAGCTGCTTTTGGCCCCACAGCAATGACAGGGCCCAGGGCAGCTGCCCCTTTTGCCCTACCTTAAAGACGGCCCTGTTTATAGGTAAAGTTGATACAGGTAATATCCGATTGCCTCTTGGGGGGATCAGGAAACTGATGGAGCAAATTGCATCCTGCTTTATAGAGCACTTTTGCCTTCCTCTGGATTAACTGTGGGTACTGGATAGTGCATATGGAGGTTCTCTTTTAGTGTGTTTTTTTTCTTTTTTTTTTATCTCTGTTGGTTGAACTGGATGGACTTGTGCCTTTTTCCAACCAGATTAACCAGATGTAGCTATAAAAACCATTGGCAACGTAATTCAGGAACAGGAGGGGATTGACAAAGGCCTAAGTAAACTCCAAGGTTTAACCTTAGAACACTTAGAATGAGCACAGGTAGCATAGGATGAAATGTAGAACCTAAAAATCTTGATCAGACCAGTCTCCCATAAGGTTCCTTGCACTAGATCTTGTGTCTTGCCCACTCCAAAATGAATGGAAAAGGAAGGTCACGACATGATTTGAGAACCTTAACCCAAAGGTCCTTGGGCACAAAGATCTTGTCATTGACAGGTCATCAGAGTGACAGAAGCTTAGTTCAGGAAGAACTGAGCAAGTTTTAGATTTGACTAATTAGACTGGTTGAATCATCATGACATTTTTCTCAGCCAGAATGATGTCAGGAGAAACAGGAACGGAATCATCATAAAACATTTGTGACTGGGTGTCAGGTTGTATGTTCTTGGACCCTGGTCAGTAAGTCAGAAGCAAATCAAACCTAGAGAAGAAAGGAGCCCATCTGGCCTTTCTTAGCTTGAGGTGCTTGGCAGATCTCAGGTACTCTAGCTTCATATAGTCAATGAGAAGGAGGATAGAATGTGCTGTTCATTCCAACAAATAGTACCACACCTCCAAGGCAGGTTTAATTGCCAGCAATTCTGTGTCACTGATGTCATACCATTTCTCTGACACCCACAATGTCTGTGAAAAAAAGACAACAAGGCGTAGAAGTGCCTTGGGGCCCAACCACTGTAAAATAATTGCACCTAATGTTGTCTCCTATGCGTCTTCTTCCAGATGAAGGACATGGGGTGTTTCAAGAGTGGTGAGGGGGTAAACAATGTCTTTGACTTATCCGTTAGCGGTAAAGCGCTGCTAGATTTAGCATCGCTTTATCGTCTTTTAGCGGCCCTTTTCGGTCGCTAGCTGGCGCTTTTAACCCCCGCTAGCGGCTGAAGAAAGGGTTAAAAGCGCCTGTGTTGCGGCAGATCCGAAGCGTTTCACAGGCGCTTTGGAAGCGCTGCCCATTCAGTCCAATGGGCAGGGGAGGTGTAGGAGTGCTTTCACACCGTGGCGCTGCACTTGCGGGACGGGAAAAAAAGTCCTGCAAGTAGCATTTCTGGGGCAGTCATGCCTCCCCTGCCCATGGGAATGATTGGGCAGTGCTTCCAAAGGCATGAGGAGGCATGAGAGACAGTTAGACAGTCAGGTTGAAAAAAAGATACAGTAAACCCCTGTACGCACGATCGGATTTCCGATGGAATCAAATCCGATGGATTTTTCCATCGGAATTCTGATGAAGCTGACTTCCATCAGTCTTGCCTACACACCATCAGACAAAATTCCGACCGTCCCAAGCGCCGTGACGTACAACACGTACGACGGCACTATAAATGGGAAGTTCAACTCCAATGGCGCCACCCTTTGGGCTGCTTTTGCTGATTGCGTGTTAGTAAAAGTTTGGCGTTAGTCGATTTGCGCTTTTCAGTCTCCGTGCTTTTCAGTCCGTTACAGCACGATGAATGTGCTATCTCCATTACGAATGCTAGTTTTACCAGAACGAGCGCTCCCGTCTCCTAATTCAGTCTGAGCATGCGTGGGTTTTTTCTCCGATGGAGTTCCACACAGACGATCGGAATTTGCTATCGTTTTTTTTCCCATTGGAAAAATTTAACACATGTTCTATTTTTTTTCACCGATGGAAAACCCACACTTGATCGGTTCGTCCGATGAAAGCAGTCCATTGGACTGTTTTCATCTGTAAAACCAATCGTGTGTACAGGGCTTTAGAGTATTGAGACAAACTACTTAACAATGACAGAGACTTTTGACTTCAATTTGTTAGTGTATCTAAATCTGCTTGCACATCTAACACTCCTCTCCCTCCAGACTGATAATGCCGGTGTCCAAAAGTGCCCCTGTGCTCATTTATCCAGAGTGGAGGCACTATAATACAGGAGGTGTGTTACTGGTCAGATCACCAGGTGAAAACAGAGGGGAGCAAAGCCTAAGGAAAGAAAACTAATACAGCCATCACATCTAATGGCTGGTAAACGGATATATATTTAATTTTTGGTTTTCACATTCTGTAGAGATGCTATAGCTGAGCAAGAAAACCTAACCTAAAAAAATAAAACAAATGTAGCCACTGAATCTAATGATTGGTGAGCTGCAATACATTACATTTTGATTTTAGGTTTAATATAGGGTGACCAGACATCCCCGGTTTCCGGGGACTGTCCCCGGACCAAGTCTGTCCCCAGTTTTGTCCCCGGATTGGATTTGAACAGGGGCTGGGGCAATTTCAAAGACAGTGCAGAATTAAAAAAAAAAATATCTGAATTACACACCCCCACTCCTACTAGCTTAAGGGGGTCTATTTTTTTTTTCCATTATCTGTGGCCCTTTCTGATAATCATGTGCTGGTCGGAGCGGAGGGAATATTTCTTCAGTTTCGGGTGCATGCTCATTCAGCTCCGCTCGCATGTTCTTCTGCCTTGGCTCAAGTCCCAGCTAGCCGCCTGCCTGCTTATCTCCTTGCTTTCCCTGGCGGAGTGATCTTCCTCCGCTCCCCACCCAGTAGTAGCTGGGGCCCAGAGAGTAATGCCGCGTACACACGACCGTTTTTCATGACGAGAAAAATGCCATTTTTTTATTTGGTCATTAAAAACGATCGTGTGTAGGCTCCAGAGCATTTTTCGCGACGTGAAAAATGGCCATTAAAAAATTTAGAACCTGCTCTATTTTTTCTTGTCGTGAAAAACGGCCGTGTGTACGCTTAACGACGTGAAAAAAAACTGCGCATGCTCAGAAGCAAGTTATGAGACGGGAGCGCTCGTTCTGGTAAAACTAGCGTTCATAGTGGAGATAGCACATTCGTCACGCTGTAACAGACTGAAGAGCACGAGACTGAAAAGCGTGAATCGTCTCTCACCAAACTTTACTAACACGAGGATCAGCAAAAGCAGCCCAAAGGGTGGCGCCATCTGAATGGAACTTCCCCTTTATAGTGCCATCGTACGTGTTGTACGTCACCGCTCTTTGCTCAAGCATTTTTTTGCACGATAGCGTGTAGGCAAGGCAGGCTTGAGAAGAATCACGTTGAGAAAAACTTTGTTTTTTTCAATTACATTAAAAAACGGTCGTGCGTACGCGGCATAAGACTTGACAGGCTGTGAGGCAGTCGGCGACGGGCAGAGAGTCGCTCATTGCCGCCATTACTAGTAAAAAAAATATGTCCCCGGAATTCATTTTAAAAATCTGGTCACCTTAGTTTAATACCACTTTAACCCTTAAGGATTATTTCACAAAAAATTGCATTTCTGTTACAGGGGATGCCTAAAATCTGATTTGGATCTTAGTGAAGACTTCTGGGAAAACCAGTGAGTCAATCACACAAGCAGGAAACAACTTTGCACAGAAGGCCTCCGGGTTTCCATATTGCATTCAATTTTACAGAAAATGACAGCGGCTGCAGAAAAGGATAGGTACATTTTAAAGTGATTGTAAAGTCTAGTTTTTTTAAATAACAGAACTGCATGTAATGTAAAGTCGCTTACCGAAAATAAGACCTACCCCGAAAATAAGCCCTGCCGTTATTTTTGGGGAGAGCTGCAATATAAGCCCTACCCTGAAAATAAGCCCTAGTTTGGAAGGGTTGTGTTGTGTGGTCTAAACTAAGTATGTTTCTGTGGTAAATACCTTTGTTGCAGCGCCGCTCAGTGCTCAGCTGATCCCCGCTGCTCTCCTCCTTTTCTGCCAGCTGTCAGCGGGGGATCTCGCCCGCCCCTCTGCAGTGCTGGGGGGGACCGATCAGGCGGGCCATGGAAGCGCCGAGCGGTGCTCAACTGATTTCCCGCTGCTCTCCTTCTGCCAGCTGTCAGCAGGGGATCTCGGGCCCCCCTCCCTCTGCAGTGCTCGGAGCATGAAAGACCAAACAGGCAGGTCACGGAAGCACTGAGAAAGGAGCTGTAGGAAGGTACGGTGCACACCTTATATTGTATAGGCCTGTAATGCAGTGCATTTGATGATTTTACAGGCACTTTTAACTCCGTTCCACTGACCACTGGGGATTTCCGACAGGCAGGGAGGGAAATGTGGAGAGAAGACAGCACATGACAAGCACTACCCCGAAAATAAGCCCTACTGGGTCTTTTGTTGAAAAAAAAAATTTAAGACCCGGGCTTATTTTCAGGGAAACACGGTATATAAACTGACTATATATATGTTCTATACCTTTCTACCCAGCAGGTGGCACTGCAGTGTTAGAGTGTCCTATTCTATGGTAAGGTAATAACAGGATGTTCTGTCTATGTTAAGTGCATGTACTTGTATATTCCTGTTTCCTAATGCTGTGTAAGACATGCATTGCTAATCCTCCATGAAAGTAAAGTATTCTTTGCATACAACAAGTTTCTAAGAGCAGCGCATGATTTCAATACTCAGCTAACACAAACATGCCATACTAACCTCCTCTGTGCAACGGTTTTGCCTCGATCCTCCTTTTCTGTGGTCCCCCGGGTGCTCCTGGGTCCTCCTCCTTTTCTTAAATGCCCCCTCGGAGAGCTGCTTTTCATGGGCCACTCATGTGGGGACACTTCGAGTCCTGCTGCTGCGTCCATTGACACAGACTGCAGGACTTGGACCCGCCCCTCATGTCACTGGATTTGATTGACAACAGCGGGAGCCAATGGCTCCCGCTGCTATCAATCTATCCAATGAGAACCCAAGACAGCGGCTGGAGCTTCTGTGCTCGTCCTTGACGCTGGAACGATCGGGTTCAGGTAAGTAAAAGAGGGGCCCTGGGGGGAAGCTGCAGCACAGAAGGTTTTTCACCTTAATGTATAGAATGCATTAAGGTGAAAAACCTTGAGACTTTACAACTCCTTTAACCACTTGCCGACCACTGCATGTACATATACGTCGGCAGAATGGCATGGCTGGGCAAAGCAACGTACTTGTACGTCGTTTTGAATTTCCCGCCGTACGCGCCAACCGCGTGCTCCATAACTGTGCCCGCGGACTTGATGTCCGCCGGTGTCCCACGATCGTGTCACAGAGCTGCAGAATGGGGAGATGTAAACAAGGCATTTCCCTGTTCTGCCTAGTGACAGGACAGTGATCTACTGCTCCCTGTCATCGGGAGCAGTGATCAGCGTCGTGTCACTTGTAGCCCAGCCCCCACACAGTTAGAATCGCTCCCTAGGACACACTTAACCCCTTCATCGACCCCTAGTGTTTAACCCCTTCCCTACCAGTGTAAATTACACAGTAATCAGTGCATTTTTATAGCACTGATGGCTGTATAAATGACAATGGCCCCAAAATAGTGTCAAAAGTGTTCGATGTGTCCGCCATAATGTCGCAGTCATGATAAAAATCGCTAATCGACACCATTACTAATAAAAAAATAATAATAATAAAAATGCCATAAAACTATTCCCTATTTTGTAGACGCTATAACTTTTGCGCAAACCAATCAATACGCTTATTGTTGGTAAAAAAAATCGCAATGTCGAAGAATACATATCGGCCTAAACTGAGAAAGAAAGTAACCAGTTACACTAATGCCGCATACACACGACCGCTTTTCTCGATGAGAAAAACGGCATTTTTTTTTTCGCCGAGAAAAACGATTGTCTGTGGGCTTTATGTCGTTTTTCTCGTCTAGAAAAATGGCATAAAAAACAACGAGAAAATTTAGAACATGTTCTAAATTTTCTCATCGTTTTTTCCAGCATTTTTTTCCGCGGCAGTTTTCCCATAGGGAAACACTGCCGCGGAGCCCACAGATGGTCGTTTTTCTCGTCAAGAAAAAAAATAACGGGAAAAACGACCGTGTGTAGGGAACCAAGCGGTTCCCTCGTTTTTCCTGTCATTATTCACGGCGGTTTTTTAACCGCCGTGAATAATGATCGTGTGTACGTGGCATTACCGGTGTTTCTGGGAAGTCTTCCAGGGCGGCACACAGAGAGATGACTGGTCCCACCAGACAGGAAACACAATCAAAGAGGTTAAATCCCCCGCCCCTCACCGTGCTCCTCAGTTGTGACAAAGTACTGACCCACACTAGTGCACGAGAGTGAAAACATACCACAACAACTCTATACAAACCAATATATTTAACAAGAGCGGTGGGAAGTAGGCCTGCCGTCCTGGAAGACTTCCCAGAAACACCGTTACCGGTAAGTGTAACTGGTTACTTTCTCAAGTCGTCTTCCAGGACGACACACATAGAGAAGCAAGTAGCTTCAGGCCTACCCTAAGGCGGGACCACTTCAAGACCCTTTTGGCGAACCTCGGTTCTGCAGTGAGTTTTTACCTCCACTCCATATGCTTTATGAAGGTATCTCAGCTGGATCATGCAGCTGATCTGCAGGTCTACTCCACCAATGTCCCTACCTTCTCCGCTTCAGATGCAGGAACTAGTGGGCCATTAAAGATGGAATCAGAAAACATGATAAACTTGTAGGTTAGCAATGTTGCCTGCCTCACACATCTAACACCAATGGCCTGTTGAGCCTGTAGGTGTCACTTAGAGCCACTAAAAAGATTAATCAGAGACCTGTGTTGTAAGACAAGGACACTAGACTGATCAATAAGAGGGCCTGTCTTACTACCCTGTTCAGAGAATTAAAACTGCAAAAAAGGAGGCCCCTGACAGACAACCTTTTTTGTTCATTTTTATTGTTGCATCTGCAAAGACTAAAGGGAAGCCTACTTAAGGGTAATAGATTAACAGAAGCTTGTGGCTTTACTTACGCCTGAGTGCCTACTTCTGGGGATTAAAGTCCATAGCAGGAGTAGAACCTATTCGGTCGGGAATACATCTTTATACTTCATCTTCAGGCCATAATACTCCTCTATACAGAACTTCCCAAGTTCTTACTAAACAGGGTGATTCTTTATCGCCTTCCTCCCGTGTCCTATAACCCTACTGGGCTTCAACCCTAGGAAATGGTTCTGGCACCCCTAAATGTAAGGGGCTGAGGCTTTCTGACATGTGACGTCTGCAGCCAGAGCTCCTGGCCCCTCCACGGAAAAGAGGGCTGAAATACAAAAAGGTGATACATGCATTATTAATATCACAAATAAAAAAAGGTCATAGATTGTGGGCACAGCACAAAAGATTTAGACAGAAAGGACACAAGCATAGACAATAATGTTGTGTATCCGAGTGTGGCTAGCACATATCAAATATGGGAAGAGACCCAAATCTGAACTTCAGTGTAGACAAACAGTACTCACAGTCTAGTTTTCTGATGTGCGGCCAATATGTAAAACCATTAAAGGCACACGCAGACCCTAAATGCTGCGTGTTTCTGAAATGCAGCTAGCTAGGTCATAACTGATATAAATACAGAAAGGACAGGAAACCCTCTTTACTGTGGCGTTTTACTGAAGTACAGCAGAACAAGGCCATAAATATAACACAGAAAGACCCAAACTTCTATGTTGCGTATTTCTGACGAACCACCAAATACAGTTGTAGCGGGTATACACTTTTCTGTGTATTTAAACTGGCAGAGACACCAGTGATGTGCAGTTCCCTGCAGCCCAACGGGTGGCGCTGTCGCCTTGGGCTGGGGTTGAATCATTGCTGTGTGCCGGGCTCCCTTTTTGTCCTCCCTCGGCAGCAGTATGGTGGGGCGGGGAACCCGCCGTGCTTGCTGAGAGAGGGTATAAAGGGGTCGGCCATCTTTGTCACAGGGTTGAGTCCCGGGCACCTTCAGCCTGTGGGCGGTGGTTCGTGTCGGTCCTCCAGGCGGCCTAGGCCTAGAGGACATCCAGAGATCGTGTTCCATCCCAGGCACCTTTAGCCTGGGGTGAGGTACTCGGATGGAGGTCTGGAGCTCAGTGCCCAACACTGAGTTCCGCAAGGGAAGGAGATCCTAGGGGACCCTGGGAGATGGTACCCGAATCCGGAGGGCGTAATGGACCGGTGGGAGATACTTGCTTGAAGACCTGGTGCAGCATATTGCCGGTGACATCGGAGACCGCCTGGAAGGAAATCCCCCTTCGCTCGGAGACCGCAACCCACTTTCAGGAAGGAAAGTGGAGAGTTAATTGTGCCTGGGCCTACTCGCATCCACACCCCCCCTGTCTGTTCTGTTCATAGAGGGAGTCCAACTGTCTGTGCATTACTCTGTTATTGGAAGAATAAAGGAGTGTTGGACTTTAGTGGTGTGGGGCTCATTTACTGGCAGACACTGTTCGAGAAAACCAGGAGGAGGTCTCCGGATGCAGAACGCCGACCCGAAGGTAAAAGAGGATTGTCTCTCACTGCACATACTCTGCAGGGGGACTTGGCGTGGTGACCCCGCACTCTCTCCTTCAGAGTACCCCTAGACGAGTGACAGAGCAAGATGAGTAGAGAGGAGAGGGTGGAGGCCGCTACACGTGGGGGCTCGTCCGGGATGGTGTTTGTGCTAATACGGAGTTTGAACGTGTCTGCCCGGAGGAGTTCCGAGTAGGTCGGCCATATTATTGGCCAAAGTGCATCCCTGCTCAAAGTCGTGGACATGACCCAGTGAAGGGAAAGGCCCGCGCAGAAGAGTGAGGAAAGGGGGGAGTTCAGCCGTGTGAGGGACTACACGTGGGGGCTTCTATTTGCACTGCGCCACCAGGCACACCCCCACCGCTTAGTTCGTGGGCGTGACTCAGGAAGAAAAAGCCAGCGAACTGGAGCAAAGGGGAGGAGTCCAATACGTGTGAAGGACTACACGTGGGACGTTGGCGCAAAACTTTGCAGTGCGCGATGGACCAACAGCAAGTCACCATGTTCGGACAAACAGCGTGGGTTCCACTTCATCCTTCCACCACGTCTTTGACTGCTGCTGCTCCAGTGACCGATACAGGGATTCGGCTAAAGCCAAGGGGACGATTCGCCCTGTATTCATGCATGGACGTTGAGGCCCTGGGTGTGATTTGTCCCGGCTGCTCGGGACTGTTGTGTCATCTGAAGCCATTTGGGCGATGTGAAGTCTGTGGGAAGTTCCTATTCGAGGTACATACAGTCATTGAGAAGCCAAGAACCATCTACCATGGCCATACCACAGGCAGCACCACTCAAGTTGGAGGAATCACTGCTTTGATGCCATCCCTGTGCGCACTGCAGCGACCGCGGAGGAGGTCGCGAGTACTCAACGGGAGAAATCCGAGGATGCTGACTCGGTCACCACTGTCTCACAGCGTCCACCGCCGAAGAGAAAGACCGGTATGGTAGCCCCGTCCAGCGGTTGCGGTGGACCATCTGGCCTGCCTACGCCCGGCCCGGATGAATCCGGTAGGAAGAGTTCCGGACGTCCTGCCTCAAGAAAAGGCCGAGGTAAGCCAGGCTTGGTGTGTGGGCGGAGGTGTCAGGGATCCAAAACCCTGTGTGTCTTTTGGGGGTTGTAGTCCCGTTTCCACTACAGGCTACATACCTCCGACCTAGAGTCGCTCTCTGATCTGGGAGACGATGTCGCCATAGACAAACTGTTTGCTCAAAAGGGCTGGGACAAAGTACTAGTAAAGTAAAATTATTAATTATTTAAAAAAAAAAATTAATAATTTTTTTATTTCACATTTTTTAATTATTTTTTTTAAAAAAATGTATTTCAATTTTATTTTTTAAATGTTTTTGTATTTTTTTTTATTTATTTTTTTTTAAAAATTTTTTTAATTTTTTTTTTAATTTTTTTAAAAAAAATTTTTTTATTTCAATTTTTTATATATTTTAAAACAATTTTTTTATCAAATATTTTTTTTTACATTTTTTTCACATTTTTTATATATTTTTTTTATATTTTGGACCATTTTGAACCATTTTGGAGACAAAAGGGCCGGGGTTAGATTTTGGACCATTTTCGACAAAAGGGCAAGGGGTTAGATTTTTGTATTTTTTTTTTCAAATTTGATTTTTTTTATTTATTTTTTTTCAACTTTTTTAAAATTTTTATTTTTTCAATTTTTTTTTAAAAATTTTTTATTTTTCCAATTTTTTTTTAGTATTTTTTTTTCTATTTTTTTTTCAAATTTTATTAAAAAAAAAATCTTTTTTTTTTAGATTTTGGACCATTTTCGACAACAGGGCTTAGATTTTTGTAATTTTTTTTTCAATTTATTTATTTTTTCAATTATTTTTCAATTTTTGTCAATTTTTTTATTTTTATTTTTTTATTTTTTTTTCAATTTTTTTTATTATTTTTTTCAAATTTTATTATTTTAATTTTTTATATTTTTTCAATTATTTATTTTTTTTCCAATTTTTTTTTCAAATGTTTTTTTTAACATTTTTTTATATTTATTAATTTATTTTTCAATAAATTTTTTCCAATATTATTTATTTTTCAAAGAAAATATTTTTTTTCAATTTTTTTTTCCAATTTGTTTTAAAAAAAAATTTAAATTTATTATTTTTTTATTTTTTTTAAAAACATTTTTTTTCAAATTTTATTTTATTTTTTTCAATTTTTTTTTAGATTTTGGACCATTTTGGGGACAAAAGGGCCGGGGTTAGATTTTGGACCATTTTCAACAAAAGGGCAAGGGGTTAGATTTTTATTTTTTTTTAAATTAATTTTTATTATTTTTTTCAATTTATTTATTTTTTAAAAATGCATTTTTTTTCAAATTTTTTTTATTTCAATTTTTTTTTATTTTTCAAAGTTTTTTTTTAATTATTTAAAAAAAATTCAAATAATTTTTTTTTCAAATTTTGATTTTTTCAAATTATTATTTTCTTTTTTTTTAGATTTTGGACCATTTTGAACCATTTTGGGGACAAAAGGGCCGGGGTTAGATTTTGGACCATTTTCGACAAAAGGGCAAGGGGTTAGATTTTTTTTTTATAAATTTTTATTTATTTATTATTATTTTTTTTCACTTTTTTTCACATTTTTTTTATTTATTTATTTATTTATTTATTTATTTTTTCACATTTTTTTTTTCAAATTTTATTTTATTGCACAGAACCTGCACAGAAAACACTATGCCAAAATTTTTAGGAACACACATCACACTTACCTTGTCATTATGGTGATGCAGGCGTCACGTGTGTCTGCAGCACATTTTTGGAATGTGTGTATTTTTTAGAAAAGTGAACACCTGTGTCACAAAAAATGATAAAAACTATTAAAATCAGAGTGTAGAGTACAAAATGTAGAATAAAAAAAAACTATCTGGAAACTGAACACTGGGAGTGCTGCAATCTACGTGGAACAAGACAAAAAAAAAGGGTGCACATCTCATAGTGCAGTACTGTGGGAGAGATTTAATATTGCAAACCAACAAAATAATATTCTCACAAACCATGAGAGGAGGTGCAGAGAGGGCAGCAGGATGCTGGAGCTGAAGGGAAGACTGTGTAAGGGACGTCTGACTCATTGACTTGGCCACTGGTTGGGTAGAAGCGATCGCTGCTGCTGGAGACACCAACGTTGCAGGAAAGGATGACAGGAGCTGCCAGTGTCCATGAACTGTCTATAAAACTACCTGTTGTAAACTGCAATTCTCCCCTGGTAACAGGAACGTGTTTCAAAGCAATTAAGCTTCTTTATCAACCTGTTAAAATTGTGTGCCTAACCTCACACCCGCAGTGAACACAGGTAAAAAAAAAAAATTTACAAGCCTGGCAGGTGCCATTAATCATTGGGTATACATAAAAAAAAAAATGTATGTGTGTATATAATAAAAAATGTTAATTAGTATAAAGAAGATATATCGCACTAAAATTTGTAAAATCACTATAACAGACTGCAACCAAGATTCAAGTGTTTATAATAAATATCATGATTAGATGACATGATCACTGGGCAATTACATCTTTTTTTTTTTTCACCTATCCATGAATTTTAAGGGGGAGCCTATAGATATAAAGAAATAACAGTGCAGCGCAATAAGTGTCCATATATGATGAACAATGATGAAAAAGATGTACTGGAGAAATCTGATAGTATACTTCTTCATACAGTATATAACTTGTGTATCCAATGTAAGGGAGATCTGCTTACCGGAACAGATGGACCTTTTGAATGAACAAGAGGTCAAAAACGCTTGTTTTCCACCATGAGGGGAAGATGATCTCAGATGTAGAGAGGATCCAGCAAAGTGGTAGGCACAACATCAAACGTAGAGATGGTATATGAAAAAAGAGAGGGGTATGGAAACGTTCTAAGTGCAGATGGTTTTAATCCAGGATTGGTATAAAAACACAGATAGAAAATTCCAATAAAAACAGAAAGTACAACAAAAAGCCACTGAGCACTAATGTTCTGTGGTAAATAAGATAATAGTCCAAAATGTGTAACAGCTGCTGATATAGCCAAATGGCATGTACTTATAACAGATGGTTCGTGATGAGCAGCTGGTGCTATGATAACAGCTGATAACACACTGGGTGCTGGTGGCACGATGTACTTGTAATGGCAGAATTCACAGCGCCAGGTCTCTGGCAGTATAAGCTCCACAAAACAGAAGACAAAAAGCAGGCAGAGTGATAAACTGTAGGCGGTGATGCAAGCCGCAGACACAGCCTGGAATACGAGGTAAGCGGCGGTACGAGCCGCGGACACAGCCTGGGACAGACGCGGGTGACGTCACCAAGGTAAGCTCCTCCCCCGTACGTACGTTACGTCCGATGGGACTTCGTCAGTGGTGGGTGGAGCTTACGGCGTCACCCTCCTTCCTAATAAGCTAACAGCGTTGCCATGGGGAGTGTTGTAGGGGCGGGACGGCCGGCAAACAGTCCCGGAAGTCAAATCCCACACACATAAGCAGTAAACCACTACTATTGGTTAGGCACAAGCTGATGGATAGCCAATAGACAGGAAACCTGTATATTGCATTTGATTAAAGTGACAGACACCCACGGCTGTCCCATGGCTGAGATATAGTACAAAATAATAATAGTTCTATTGGAACAATAAAACAATGCATAATAATCCTGATAAAACAATTAAATGAAAACATATCAAAAAAACATATAAAAAATTATTTGCAGGCAAAAGAGGGGGACCTCCTCTATTCCACAGCCCAAAATAAAAAATAATAATAATAAATAAAAAATATACATTCCAGTACTGATATGAAACAACTGACTTATTTATCAGAGATAAAGCAGTTTAGATCGAAGTCAATGTTGAGGCCTCCTGGCACGAGTACCTGGGTCTCATGTATCCAGAAAGACTCTCGTTGGCTAAGTTGTCTGATATAATTACCACCTCTCCAGTGGTGTCTAACTCTTTCTATGCCCCAAAATTTGAGGCATTTAGGGTCTCGGTTATGAAAAAGACGAAAATGTTTGAAGACATTGTGAGTTCTAATACCGTTAATAATGTTATTCACATGTTCTCCAATACGAACATGCAACGGTCTGGAGGTTCTGCCAATGTAATGTAATCCACAATCACATTCTAGGGCGTAAACTACCCCCACGGTATTGCACGTAATAAGATTTTTGATTGAGTAGGTTTTGCCTGTGGTAGGAGCGGTAAAATCTTTTCTTCGTTTGATGTTACGTTTGCATTTTTTACATGCTGGACACCTACCACATGCGTAGAAGCCAGTCATAAGAGGAAAAATATAACTCTCTTTAACTACTGGAGCGTCAACCACACTCGGGGCCAATACGTCCCTCAGTGTGGGTGCCCTTCTATAGATAAATCTGGGACGAGACGGAACAATGGCTCCCATTATTCTATCCTTTTTTCAAAATGTCCCAGTGCTTCATAATGATTTTTTCAAATTTTTTATATTGAATATTATAATCCAAAATGATTCTGAGTTCCGTATTAGCTGGATTGGGTGGCACCTTGGGTCGAGAACCCACCACCAAAGATGTTCTATCAATCTTGCTGACCTTTTGAATTTCACTAGAGATGTCCTCTTTATTATAGCCTTTTTGTATAAATCTGCCGGCAAGGACGTCTGATTGCACAAAAAAGTCTGCCTCAGATGTGCAATTGCGCCTCAACCGAATGAACTGGCCTCTAGGTATGTTACATAGCCATGTTTTGTGATGGCAACTATCAAGGGGTATATACCCATTCCTGTCTGTCTGCTTGAAATGATTTTTAGTTTTAAAGACATGTCCATCTCTGAAAATTTCCAGATCTAAAAATGTTATACTAAGAGGATCAGCGTTCCAGGTAAGTCTGATATTTTTGGTGTTACCATTCAGCTTGGACATAAATAGTTGCAGACTAGTCATATTTCCTTCCCAGATGATAATCAGATCGTCTATATAGCGATAATAGCACTTTAATTGAACTGGTCTGTCATTAAAGATAGTTTCTTCTTCCCATAGTGACATGAACAAGTTTGCCACACTAGGCGCAAAACGTGCTCCCATGGCAACTCCAAGGGTTTGAAGAAAAAATCTATGATCATGCCAGAAATAATTTCTGGCTAAACAAAAAGAAAGTGCATCCACAAGAAAATCGATCAGCAAGGGAGGAAGGTCAGAGGCATCCAATGCCCATTTGACTGCCCTAATGGCATCCTGATGGCCAATGATGGTATACAATGAGCCCATGTCCGCCGTTACCAACAAACTGTTGTCACTGGCGGGCGTGGACTCAACCACCTGTATAGCATGTCTAGTGTCTTTGAGATAAGCGGTGGTTGAACAAACCAATGGTTTAAGAAAATGGTCAATGTATTGGCCCAGGCGTGCGGTAACTGAATCAATTCCATTTACAATGGGTCTCCCAGGTCGAACCTGGGCATTTTTATGCACCTTAGGTAGGAAATATATGATCGGTCTCCTGCACGCACTGGGATCCAAATACAGAGCCTCTTTTTTAGTGAGAACACCACACATTTTACCTTGCTCCACAAGAGCTTGAAGTTCATTTTGATAGACAAAAACAGGGTCCTTGGTCATAAGTTGATATGTGGAATGGTCAGACAATAATCTATTCATTTCACTGTCATAAAAGACCTTACTCATGACAACCAATCCACCCCCCTTATCGGCCGGTCTTACTACGACATTTTTATTTTTCTCTAATGTGGCAATGCCCATTTTGAGATAGTGAGGATCTCTCACTTTCTTGATCTTCATACGGTCCAAGTCGGTGGTGACCATATTTTTGAAAACTTCAATATGTTTGTGGTCATGTTTGGGAGGGTTGAAAGTGGATTTATTAGCAAGCTGTGAGTGAAATTCTAAAGGTACTGAAGGAACTGAAATAGCAGTGGAGGCTCCTGTTTTGGAAAGGAAATATCGTTTAATATTGAGCGTTCTTACAAACTTTTGCAGGCTAATATAAGTTTGGAATTTATTGAAATTCCGAACTGGGGCAAACACTCCCCATGGCAACGCTGTTAGCTTATTAGGACGGAGGGTGACGCCGTAAGCTCCACCCACCGCTGACGAAGTCCCATCGGACGTAACGTACGTACGGGGAGGAGCTTACCTTGGTGACGTCACCCGCGTCCGTCCCAGGCTGTGTCCGCGGCTCGTACCGCTGCTTACCTCGTATTCCAGGCTGTGTCTGCGGCTTGCATCACCGCCTACAGTTTATCACTCTGCCTGCTTTTTGTCTTCTGTTTTGTGGAGCTTATACTGCCAGAGACCTGGCGCTGTGAATTCTGCCATTACAAGTACATCGTGCCACCAGCACCCAGTGTGTTATCAGCTGTTATCATAGCACCAGCTGCTCATCACGAACCATCTGTTATAAGTACATGCCATTTGGCTATATCAGCAGCTGTTACACATTTTGGACTATTATCTTATTTACCACAGAACATTAGTGCTCAGTGGTTTTTTGTTGTACTTTCTGTTTTTATTGGAATTTTCTATCTGTGTTTTTATACCAATCCTGGATTAAAACCATCTGCACTTAGAACGTTTCCATACCCCTCTCTTTTTTCATATACCATCTCTACATTTGATGTTGTGCCTACCACTTTGCTGGATCCTCTCTACATCTGAGATCATCTTCCCCTCATGGTGGAAAACAAGCGTTTTTGACCTCTTGTTCATTCAAAAGGTCCATCTGTTCCGGTAAGCAGATCTCCCTTACATTGGATACACAAGTTATATACTGTATGAAGAAGTATACTATCAGATTTCTCCAGTACATCTTTTTCATCATTGTTCATCATATATGGACACTTATTGCGCTGCACTGTTATTTCTTTATACTACTTGTTCGGGTCATTGTGTGATATACCTGTTGGTGTTCAGCTGCAGCAGTTTTTGTAGTTATATGTGCGCTGATTGCTTTTTTTATTATTTCTGTTAGTTATCACATTTCTTTTAGCAGCACATATGGATGTCTTTCAGTTTTTGGAACATAGAGAGGTTAAACTCAGTGAAGTGTTTTCGGACACACCTACACCTACTCACCCGGATGATTTATCCGTATGTTTCAAAAAAATGGGCTTTGCCTTTGAAAAGAAAATTAAGGCATGGTGGGATATTGCTTCATTTGAGCAATATACTAAAAATAAACTTATTCCCAGACGTCTAAGGTGGGATATCCCACCTAATGATGGCCTTCTGGATGAGGAATCTATGCGAGAGAGGGCAAAATTTATTTTGCCAAAAAGGTCAAGAGCTAATCGACCTTCTCCTCATCAGGAAACATAGGAAAATGAAGATTCTTGATAAACAAATAGGAGAGCTTAAACTCAAAATTGAGCCGCTCCAAGAATCTCCAGATTTTTCTAAACTATCAGGTGAACTTAAAAATAAGATGTTCAAGTGGGATAAGGAATCACAGGAGAAAAAGAAAACTAAGTACATAAGGGATTCTAGTGATTTTGCTAGGGGCGATATCTTTAAATGGCAATCTAAGGTCCTTAACCCTGATATGGGACCCAATAATGTGCCACGTCCTCAAACTCCGCATATCCCTACCCTTTCCACTCCTGTTACTTCTAGAATCCCACCTGCCAGGGGTCCACCAGCTCGAGGTGGGGGACGCCCCAATGGCAGGGGTCATCCCAACAGAGGGGGGCGGGGTAAAGGTACTTCTTACCATCAACCACCCCCTTATGAACAGAATAACTGGCGGGACCATGGTTCCAACAGGGACTATGTCCCTAATGGTCCCCCCAATATGGACAATATGTATTACCAGAACTCTTATGGTAGACATCCAGACCATTCAAGGAATAATGATCCATATATTGATCATGATCAGATTCCTATTCACAATCGCTTTGCTCCGCTGTCTCATGAAACCAACCCTCTAAGTGAAAGTTTTTTAGGCCAACGCCAACCACATTGGGAGGAGCCTTGGGGCCACACCCCCCAGGAACCAAACAAGGAGGGAAAAGACGAACAAGAGAGGAAGAAGAGCCGGAAGAAGAGTTAAAAAGACAAAGGCGATAATAGGAGCAGGAGTTTTTAACATCAGTGGTGTGGATTTGTCAGAGGAGGAACTTAGGGTGCTCGATAAAGGGCTTAAGTTTGCCCCAGTTCGGAATTTCAATAAATTCCAAACTTATATTAGCCTGCAAAAGTTTGTAAGAACGCTCAATATTAAACGACATTTCCTTTCCAAAACAGGAGCCTCCACTGCTATTTCAGTTCCTTCAGTACCTTTAGAATTTCACTCACAGCTTGCTAATAAATACACTTTCAACCCTCCCAAACATGACCACAAACATATTGAAGTTTTCAAAAATATGGTCACCACCGACTTGGACCGTATGAAGATAAAGAAAGTGAGAGATCCTCACTATCTCAAAATGGGCATTGCCACATTAGAGAAAAATAAAAATGTCGTAGTAAGACCGGCCGATAAGGGGGGTGGATTGGTTGTCATGAGTAAGGTCTTTTATGACAGTGAAATGAATAGATTATTGTCTGACCATTCCACATATCAACTTATGACCAAGGACCCTGTTTTTGTCTATCAAAATGAACTTCAAGCTCTTGTGGAGCAAGGTAAAATGTGTGGTGTTCTCACTAAAAAAGAGGCTCTGTATTTGGATCCCAGTGCGTGCAGGAGACCGATCATATATTTCCTACCTAAGGTGCATAAAAATGCCCAGGTTCCACCTGGGAGACCCATTGTAAATGGAATTGATTCAGTTACCGCACGCCTGGGCCAATACATTGACCATTTTCTTAAACCATTGGTTTGTTCAACCACCGCTTATCTCAAAGACACTAGACATGCTATACAGGTGGTTGAGTCCACGCCCGCCAGTGACAACAGTTTGTTGGTAACGATGGACGTGGGCTCATTGTATACCATCATTGGCCATCAGGATGCCATTAGGGCAGTCAAATGGGCATTGGATGCCTCTGACCTTCCTCCATTGCTGATCGATTTTCTTGTGGATGCACTTTCTTTTTGTTTAGCCAGAAATTATTTCTGGTATGATCATAGATTTTTTCTTCAAACCCTTGGAGTTGCCATGGGAGCACGTTTTGCGCCTAGTGTGGCAAACTTGTTCATGTCACTATGGGAAGAAGAAACTATCTTTAATGACAGACCAGTTCAATTAAAGTGCTATTATCGCTATATAGACGATCTGATTATCATCTGGGAAGGAAATATGACTAGTCTGCAACTATTTATGTCCAAGCTGAATGGTAACACCAAAAATATCAGACTTACCTGGAACGCTGATCCTCTTAGTATAACATTTTTAGATCTGGAAATTTTCAGAGATGGACATGTCTTTAAAACTAAAAATCATTTCAAGCAGACAGACAGGAATGGGTATATACCCCTTGATAGTTGCCATCACAAAACATGGCTATGTAACATACCTAGAGGCCAGTTCATTCGGTTGAGGCGCAATTGCACATCTGAGGCAGACTTTTTTGTGCAATCAGACGTCCTTGCCGGCAGATTTATACAAAAAGGCTATAATAAAGAGGACATCTCTAGTGAAATTCAAAAGGTCAGCAAGATTGATAGAACATCTTTGGTGGTGGGTTCTCGACCCAAGGTGCCACCCAATCCAGCTAATACGGAACTCAGAATCATTTTGGATTATAATATTCAATATAAAAAATTTGAAAAAATCATTATGAAGCACTGGGACATTTTGAAAAAAGGATAGAATAATGGGAGCCATTGTTCCGTCTCGTCCCAGATTTATCTATAGAAGGGCACCCACACCGAGGGACGTATTGGCCCCGAGTGTGGTTGACCCTCCAGTAGTTAAAGAGAGTTATATTTTTCCTCTTATGACTGGCTTCTACGCATGTGGTAGGTGTCCAGCATGTAAAAAATGCAAACGTAACATCAAACGAAGAAAAGATTTTACCGCTCCTACCACAGGCAAAACCTACTCAATCAAAAATCTTATTACGTGCAATACCGTGGGGGTAGTTTACGCCCTAGAATGTGATTGTGGATTACATTACATTGGCAGAACCTCCAGACCGTTGCATGTTCGTATTGGAGAACATGTGAATAACATTATTAACGGTATTAGAACTCACAATGTCTCCAAACATTTTCGTCTTTTTCATAACCGAGACCCTAAATGCCTCAAATTTTGGGGCATAGAAAGAGTTAGACACCACTGGAGAGGTGGTAATTATATCAGACAACTTAGCCAACGAGAGTCTTTCTGGATACATGAGACCCAGGTACTCGTGCCAGGAGGCCTCAACATTGACTTCGATCTAAACTGCTTTATCTCTGATAAATAAGTCAGTTGTTTCATATCAGTACTGGAATGTATATTTTTTATTTATTATTATTATTTTTTATTTTGGGCTGTGGAATAGAGGAGGTCCCCCTCTTTTGCCTGCAAATATTTTTTTATATGTTTTTTTGATATGTTTTCATTTAATTGTTTTATCAGGATTATTATGCATTGTTTTATTGTTCCAATAGAACTATTATTATTTTGTACTATATCTCAGCCATGGGACAGCCGTGGGTGTCTGTCACTTTAATCAAATGCAATATACAGGTTTCCTGTCTATTGGCTATCCATCAGCTTGTGCCTAACCAATAGTAGTGGTTTACTGCTTATGTGTGTGGGATTTGACTTCCGGGACTGTTTGCCGGCCGTCCCGCCCCTACAACACTCCCCATGGCAACGCTGTTAGCTTATTAGGACGGAGGGTGACGCCGTAAGCTCCACCTACCGCTGACGAAGTCCCATGGGACGTAACGTACGTACGGGGGAGGAGCTTACCTTGGTGACGTCACCCGCGTCTGTCCCAGGCTGTGTCCGCGGCTCGTACCGCCGCTTACCTCGTATTCCAGGCTGTGTCTGCGGCTTGCATCACCGCCTACAGTTTATCACTCTGCCTGCTTTTTGTCTTCTGTTTTGTGGAGCTTATACTGCCAGAGACCTGGCGCTGTGAATTCTGCCATTACAAGTACATCGTGCCACCAGCACCCAGTGTGTTATCAGCTGTTATCATAGCACCAGCTGCTCATCACGAACCATCTGTTATAAGTACATGCCATTTGGCTATATCAGCAGCTGTTACACATTTTGGACTATTATCTTATTTACCACAGAACATTAGTGCTCAGTGGCTTTTTGTTGTACTTTCTGTTTTTATTGGAATTTTCTATCTGTGTTTTTATACCAATCCTGGATTAAAACCATCTGCACTTAGAACGTTTCCATACCCCTCTCTTTTTTCATATACCATCTCTACGTTTGATGTTGTGCCTACCACTTTGCTGGATCCTCTCTACATCTGAGATCATCTTCCCCTCATGGTGGAAAACAAGTGTTTTTGACCTCTTGTTCATTCAAAAGGTCCATCTGTTCCGGTAAGCAGATCTCCCTTACATTGGATACACAAGTTATATACTGTATGAAGAAGTATACTATCAGATTTCTCCAGTACATCTTTTTCATCATTGTTCATCATATATGGACACTTATTGCGCTGCACTGTTATTTCTTTATACTACTTGTTCGGTTCATTGTGTGATATACCTGTTGGTGTTCAGCTGTAGCAGTTTTTGTAGTTATATGTGCGCTGATTGCTTTTTTTATTATTTCTGGAGCCTATAGATAGCATTATTGCAAAAAGATGAATCTAAAGTTTGTGCATGTTTAGCACAGGAAATATAGGCTGTGTGCTCTGTACACAAGCTATATTTCCACGACAGTTAATGGCGGGCCAGGACCTTTGGGAATAGATGGAGTCCCTTTGGACATCGGATCGAAATGGGGGGGGAGAGTGGATCTACGTTCCGATGTGTGGGGGCTCTACTCTGTAAAAGAACACATTTTTCATCTTTTTGAGGTAATGCTGTAGGGTTGCAGTATGAGAGACGTGTGTGTGTGTCTGTGAATCCGATCGTGCGTGTGCGTGTGTGTGTCTGTGAATCCGATCGTGCGTGTGTGTGTATGTCTGCGAATCCGATCGTGCGTGTGTGTGTATGTCTGCGAATCCGATCGTGCGTGTGTGTCTGTGAATCCGATCGTGTGTGTGTGTGTGATTTTGTTGGGAGAGAGATCGTATGCCTGTGAATCCGATCGTATGTGCCTGGATTAACTGTCGTGGAAATATAGCTTGTGTACAGAGCACACAGCCTATATTTCCTGTGCTAAACATGCACAAACTTTAGATTCATCTTTTTGCAATAATGCTATCTATAGGCTACTAAGTTCCACTCACCGTTCATTTGTCCCATCATTCATTCCAAGAAGCAAGCCTCACACATAGGTCTTATCATCAGGCCATCCCAGAGCAGACTGTCCCCTGGGATAGCCAGCTCTCTTTATTTATAGTCAACATGGGCAACAAAAGAAAGTGTTGGCTTCACAAAACAGCCATTCAGACATTTTGTATATTTTCAAAAGAACCAATCACAGACATGTTTAAATTCAAATAAATTGCTAGTAGTGATGTGTGCAAACGGCTGTGTACAGGGGACATGCTTTCTGTGAGACAAAGGAACAGTAGAAAGCATGGCTTTGTACAAAGCCGTGTGCAAACCAAACCCACTGCTACCAATGACGGGAACTATACGACAATTATGCCTCAATGGACCACAACTGTCGTACAGTTATGCTACTGTTCTTGTGGACACAGATCTGTGCGCTCGGAGTCATTTAACGCCCTCGTCAGGAGGTGGCCAGTCCCCCGACGAGGCGCAAAACAACATCTCTAAATGAAGCAAACATCGCTGTTTCTATAGGAAGATTTTCCCACCACCGATCTTCCACCAACGTCTGTATGTGCAAATACGCTCAGATGAGCGCATTACAGCAAAACTGACACTGGGGGACATCTGACAACATACATTAATAAATTTTTCCACAACAGTCCTCCCTTTTTTGTCATATGCACCCCATGTGTCCATCGATGAAACTTGATCTCCTTCTTACACCTGGAAATGAATCAGTCCTTAGTCCATAAAAAGGAAAAAACACGGCTTGACATGTAGACTCTACTCTTCAGGGGCATGACTTATAAAGGAGGACACGACATGGTGAGCTGTAGTAATCGCCGATCCGTCTGTGATCCTCTGTGTCTTGTATGTGGGTCCGGCTTCGGGGCGTCTCATCAAGGAAATCGAACCCCCGACCCCTTTGTCCCGAAAATTTTCAATAATGGTCCAAAAAAAAAATTTGAAAAAAAAAGAATTTAACCACTTAACGACCGCTCACTGTATATATACGTCGGCAGAATGGCACCGACAGGCACAATCACGTAGAGCATACGTGATCGCATTTGTATAGTTGGGGGGTCCGATCGGACCCCCCTCCTATACAGTGAGCGGCCGTTAATCGTGGGGGAGTGTTCGGAGATGAGGGGGTGACCATTCGATTTCGGCCACCCCCTCGCGATCGCTCCCGGCCAATGAAAATGCTTCCTCTGCCATGTGATGTAAACACAGGCAGGAGGAAGTGATGTCATCTCCCTCGCGGCGGTCTTTTCGATTCCGGCGCCGAGGAGAGAAGAAGCAGGTTAGTGCACCAACAGTCCACTGACACTTAGGTACACATAGGCACACATTTCACCCCCCAGTCACCCCCAGATCACCCCCCAGGTCACCCCCCAGCCCCCAATCACAGTGTCACTGATTGCAGTGATCATTTATTTTACTGATCACTGCATTTAGTGTCATCTGTGATAAAAAAAGTTGCAGGGCAGTTAGGATTAGGCCCCTTTAGGTCCAGGGTAGCCCCCTAACCCCCCCTAATAAAGGTTTAACCCCTTGATCGCCCCCCAGGTAACCCTTTCACCCCCTAACGCCAGCGTCACTAATCGATCGTATTTTCGATCGCTGTATTTAGTGCCGGTGGTGCCCTAGATAGCCAGTTAATTATTTTTAGGTTCGCCGCAGGTTTTTATTAGCGTCAGATACCCCCATATATTATTTTAACCCCCTGATTGCCCCTAGAGTTAACCCTTTCACCAGTGATCACCGTATAAGCGTCACTGGTGACACTGGTTACCCAGTTAGTTATTTAGTTATTTAGGTAACCCGTCAGGTTTTTATATAGCGTCAGTTACCCCCATATTCAACCTAATAAAGGTTTTAATCCCCTGATTGCCCCTAGTTAACCCTTTCACCAGTGATCACCATATAAAGGTTACGGGTGACGCTGGTTGGTTAGTTTGCTTTTTATAGCATCAGGGCACCCGCCGTATATAACCCAATAAAGGTTTAACCCCCTGATCGCCCGGCGGGTGAGATCAATTAGGTTTTAGCGCCAGAGAGGGTCTGCGTCGCCCCAGGCAGCGTTAGGTTAGTGCCAGTAACGCTAACACCCACGCGCAAAGCATACACCTCCCTTAGTGGTATAGTATCTGATCAGATCTATACTAGCGTCCCCAGCGGTTTAGAGTTCCCAAAAACGCAGTGTTAGCGGGATCAGCCCAGATACCTGCTAGCACCTGCGTTTAGCCCCTCCGCCCAGCCCACCCAAGTGCAGTATCGATCGATCACTGTCACTTACCAAACACAAAACACATAACTGCAGCGTTCGCAGAGACAGTCCTGATCCCTGCGACCGCTAACAGTTTTTTTTGTAGCGTTTGATATATTTGCTGACGACAGTCGGGTGCTTTTTTTTCCTGTGAATCTTACTAGTGTACCCCTAAATTTAGAGCCCAAAATGGCAAGTCGAAGGTACACTAGTAAAGAGGCCTACGAGATTCTGAGCATGACAGATAGTGAAGAGGAGGTCACGTATCTGTCAGATTCAGGCTCAGAATATCTTCCCGTAGAAGACAGTGACGTCAGCGGCCCCACGTCAGATAGCTCTGACGACGAAGTTGAGGTCCCTGCTAAGGTCAGGCGTACCCGATCCCGATCTTCTGAGGTTGTTGAGGAGCAAGAACCGCAGGGCTCTCGTATCATGGAGCAGAGGAGTACTAGCGCCGCTATTCCTTCTGGTGAATTGGCAAGCACCAGCGGCCTAGTACAGCCTGGGCGTACATCCAGCACTGCAGTATCACGTGGTGACGTGGTGAGTCCCATAAGTGCAGTTCAAGCTGGTGAGGTGGCAAGCACAAGTAGTGTCCCGCTGCCACCAATAAGAAGACAAAGGCAGGCCCGTCGTGCCCATAGTAAGCTTCCTGCAGAATTCGCCTATCCTGATTGGGTCCCCACCACTTCTGCAGAACCCGTACTTCCCCCATTCACTGCCCAACCCGGTATTCAGGTGGAAACAGCTGATTTTATGCCAATCGATTATTATTCGCTGTTTTTCACGGAAGATCTCTATAGATCTATTGTGGACCAGAGTAATTTATATGCTGGTCAATTCATCGCCTCTAATCCCCAGTTGCCTTCCATTGCCAAAGATTGGAAACCAATTACGGTTTCCGAATTTAAGACCTTTCTGGGCCTTTCCCTCAACATGGGCACACATAAATTCCCGTCATTGCGTGCTTATTGGTCCACGCACCCAATTGACCACATGCCCGTGTTCTCTGCCTCCATGCCCAGGAAACGATACAAGCAGATTTTGCGGTTCATGCACTTCAACGACAATGAACTTTGTCGTCCACGTGGGGACCCTGAATACGACCGGCTCTATAAAATTCGGCCCCTCATAAACCACTTCAACGAACGTTTTGCAGCCTTGTTTATTCCCGATCAAGCTGTCTGCGTTGATGAGTCCCTGATTAAATTTTCTGGCCGCTTGGCTTTCAAGCAGTACCTTCCCAGAAAGCGTGCCAGATACGGGGTCAAGCTCTATAAGTGCTGTGACAGGGCAACAGGCTATGTATGGAGCTTTATGGTTTATGAGGGAAAAGATAGTCAGGTTGAGCCGGTCAACTGCCCGGATTACATAGGGAGCGCTGGCAAGATAGTGTGGAACTTGGTGTCACCCTTATTCGGAAAGGGGTACCACTTGTATGTGGACAATTATTACACGAGCGTGCCACTGTTTAGTCACTTGTTTGATCATCAGATTGGAGCATGTGGCACCGTGCGACCTAATCGCCGGGGCTTTCCCCAGCGGCTTGTAGATGCCCGTCTTAGGCTGGGGGAGAGAGCCTGCGTAAAGTGTAATAACTTGCTCGCTATGAAGTGGAGGGACAATAAGAATGTTTTCCTTCTTACCTCCCTTCATGCAGACACAACAGTCCAAATTCGTACGGCGACTGGTGTTGTGGAGAAACCCCTCTGTGTCCACGAATATAACAAAAATATGGGAGGGGTGGACCTCAACGACCAGTTGATGGCGCCGTATCTAATTGACCATAAGGCGAGACGCTGGTACAAAAAAGTGTCTCTATCCTTATTTCAATTGGCTTTGCTGAACGCTCATGTGCTATACAGAGCTTCAGAGGCGGGACTTTATCTCTTCTAAAATTCCAGAATGAGATAGTCACAGAACTCCTGTATCCAGGCGGTTCTGCACCTCACCATCCCCTACCAAATGCAGTAAGCCGGCTGCATGAGAGGCATTATACGCATCTCCTCCCGAGTACCCCTACCCAACGAACCCCCCAAAAAAGATGTCGTGTCTGTAGCAAGCGCGGATTTAGGCGTGACACCCGTTATTATTGTCCACTCTGTCCTGACAAACCTGGTCTTTGCCTTGGTGAATGTTTTGAACGCTACCACTCAAAAGTGAAGTTTTAGCGTAGGGTACAGCATTTCACAGACTAGGACACACTTACACAGGGTCTCCCAAGATGCCATTACATTTTGAGAGACCCGAACCATTACAGTTGTTAAAGTTTAAAAAAAAAGTGTAAAAAAGAAAAAAAAAAACGTAAAAAACAAAAACACAAAAAAAATATAAAATAAAAAAACCAAAAAGTTATAGTTTTATTGTTCTCTCTCTCTCTCTCTCTCTATTTTCTCTCTATTGTTCTGCTTTTTTTTTACTGTATTCCATTCTGCAATGTTTTATCATGCTTGCTTTTCAGGTATGTAATTTTTTGTTTTCAGGTGCGCCATTCAACTGCAGCGCGGAATTATTTATCTTGACAGCAACAGCGTTTGCTCCCACGATACATAAAGCCATGACTCCAGTGCTGTAGGAGGTGATTTCACCACCACAGTTAAAAAAAAAGAGCATATATGCCGAAGCATGGGGGCAGCAGGGGCGGAGGAGCGATTTTGCTCCTAATGCCGCGTATATACGGTCGAAATTCTGACGGAGGCTTGCCCGTGGAAAAGTTTGACCGTGTGTACGCGGCATAACTTTTTTGCGGGAGGATGCCCCCATGCTTCGGCATATATATATTTTAGGCACAGGTTGCGTTAAAAAAATGTTTTATTTTTTACTAGGTTTTGTTTTGGTATTTGCTTTGCAGGTATGGTAAGGTAAGGTCTTACTGTTGTACTGTAATGTTACTTTGTTTTAATGTTAACCATCATTTGCTTAGCAGGTACGCCATTCAGTTGCATCGCGGATTTATTTATCTTGACAGCAACAGCGTTTGCTCCCACGATACATAATGCCGTGACTCCAACGCTGTAGGAGGTGATTTCACCACCACAGTTAAAAAAAGAGCATTTATGCCGAAGCATGGGGGCAGCAGGGGCGGAGGAGCGATTTTGCTCCTAATGCCGCGTATATACGGTTGAAATTCCGAAGGAGGCTTGCCCGTGGAAAAGTTCGACCGTGTGTACGCGGCATAACCTTTTATGCCGCGTACATACGGTCGAAATTCCGACGAAGGCTTGCCCGTGGAAAAGTCCGACCGTGTGTACGCGGCATAACTTTTTTGCGGGAGGATGCCCCCATGCTTCGGCATATATGCCCATCATTAGAAGTGGGTGGATGAAGGGAGGTATTCTAATGGTGGGCATACCCACCGATCAATCTCTTTTTTTCGTTCAGCCAACAGGCTGCATGAAAAAAAAGATTACAATACATGTCCAACAAGGACCAGCAACGTACTGGTATGTTGCTGGACTTTGAATGGTTATACCAGATTGATGCCTGCGGGTATCATTCTTTTCAGCCAGCGGCCGGCTTTCATGTAAAAGCAATCCTAGTGGCTAATTAGCCTCTGGACTGCTTTTACAAGCAGTGGGAGGGAATGCCCCCCGGATATAAACAGCGCCATTGGGAAATTGGGAAAGCATTTTATCACACCGATCTTGGTGTGGTCAGATGCTTTGAGGGCAGAGGAAAGATCTAGGGTCTAACCCCCCATTTTTTTTCAAAAAAAGAGTACCTGTCACTACTTATTGCTATCATAGGGGATATTTACATTCCCTGAGATAACAATAAAAATGATAAAAAAAAAAAAATATGGAAGGAACAATTTAAAAATAAAATAAAAAAGCAAAATAAATAATAATAATAAAAAAAAAAGCACCGCTGTCCCCCCTGCTCTTGCGCAAAGGCGAACGCAAGCGTCGGTCTAGCGTCATATGTAAATAGCAATTGCATCATGCATGTGAGGTATCACCGCGAAGGTCAGATCGAGGGCAGTAATTTTAGCAGTAGACCTCCTCTGTAAATCCAACGTGGTAACCTGTAAAGGCTTTTAAATGCTTTTAAAAATGAATGTAGATTCTCACCGCTGCGCGTTTGTGCGCAATTTTAAAGCATGTCGTGTTTGGTATCCATGTACTCGGCCTAAGATCATCTTTTTTATTTCATCAAACATTTGGGCAATATAGTGTTTTTTAGTGCATTAAAAATAAAAAAGTGTGTTTTTCCCCCAAAAAATGCGTTTGAAAAATCGCTGCGCAAATACTGTGTGGAAAAAAAAAATGCAACACCCACTATTTTAATCTGTAGGGCCTTTGCTTTAAAAATATATATAATGTTTGGGGGTTCAACATAATTTTCTTGCAAAAAAAAAAATGTTTTCATGTAAGCAAAAAGTGTCAGAAAGGGCTTTGTCTTCAAGTGGTTAGAAGAGTGGATGATGTGTGACATAAGCTTCCTAATGTTGTGCATATAATGCCAGGACAGTTCAAAACCCCCCCAAATGACCCCATTTTGGAAAGTAGACACCTCAAGCTATTTGCTGAGAGGCATGTTGAGCCCATTGAATATATTTTTTTGTCCCAAGTGATTGAATAATGACAAAAATAAAAAAAAATAAAAAATTTACAAAAAGTTGTCACTAAATTATATATTGCTCAAACATGCCATGGTTATATGTGGAATTGCACCCCAAAATACATTCTGCTGCTTTTCCTGAGTACGGGGATACCACATGTGTGAGACATTTTGGGAGCCTAGCCGCGTACAGGACCCCGAAAACCAAGCACCGCCTTCAGGATTTCTATGGGTGTAAATTTTTGATTTTACTCCTCACTGCCTATCACAGTTTCGGAGGCCATGGAATGCCCAGATGGCACAAAACCCCCCAAATGACCCCATTTTGGAAAGTAGACACCCCAAGCTATTTGCTGAGAGGTATGTTGAGTATTTTGCAGATCTCGCTTTTTGTCACAAAGTTTTAAAAATTGAAAAAAAAAAAAATATGTCTTTCTTCATTTTCAAAAACAAATGAGAGCTGTAAAATACTCACCATGCCTCTCGGCAAATAGCTTGGGGTGTCTACTTTCCAAAATGGGGTAATTTGTGGGGGTTTTGGGCTATCTTGGCATTTTATGGCCTTCAAAACTGTGATAGGTAGTGAGGAGTGAAATCAAAAATTTGTGCCCTTAGAAATCCTGAAGGCGGTGCTTGGTTTTCGGGGGCCTGTACGCAGCTAGACTCTCAAAAAGTCCCACACATGTGGTATCCCCGTACTCAGGAGAAGCAACCAAATGTATTTTGGGGTGCAATTCCGCATATAACCATGGCATGTTTGAGCAATATATCATTTAGTGACAACTTTTTGTACATTTTTTTTCTTTTTGTCATTATTCAATCACTTGGGACAAAAAAAAATATTCAATGGGCTCAACATGCCTCTCAGCAATTTCCTTGGGGTGTCTACTTTCCAAAATGGGGTCATTTTGGGGGGTTTTGTGCTATCTTGGCATTTTATGGCCTTCAAAACTGTGATAGGTAGTGAGGAGTGAAATCAAAAATTTATGCCCTTAGAAACCTTGAAGGCTGTGCTTGGTTTTTGGGGTCCCGTACGTGGCTAGGCTCCTAAAAAGTCCCACACATGTGATATCCCCGTACTCAGGAGAAGCAGCAGAATGTATTTTGGGGTGCAATTCCACATATAACCATGGCATGTGTGAGCAATATATCATTTAGTGACAACTTTTTGTAATTTTTTTTTGTCATTATTCAATCACTTGGGACAAAAAAAAATATTCAATGGGCTCAACATGCCTCTCAGCAATTTCCTTGGGATGTCTACTTTCCAAAATGGGGTCATTTGGGGGGGTTTTGTACTGCCCTGCCATTTTAGCACCTCAAGAAATGAGATAGGCAGTCATAAATTAAAAGCTGTGTAAATTCCAGAAAATGTACCCTAGTTTGTAGACGCTATAACTTTTGCGCAAACCAATAAATATACGCTTATTGACATTTTTTTTACTAAAGACATGTGGCTGAATACATTTTGAAAAAAAAACATTTGAAAAAAAAATTGAAAAAAATAATAAAAACGACAAAAGAAAAAAAAAATGTGAAAAAAAAATGTGAAAAAAAAATGTGAAAAAAAATATGTGAAAAAAATAAAATGAAAAAAAAATTATAATAAAAAAATAAAATGTGAAAAATACAAAATTGAAAAAAAAAATTAAAAATCGAAAATTGAAAAACATGGTCCAAAATCTAACCCCTGGTCCTTTTTTCAAAAATGGTCAAAAATGGTCAGAAATCTAACCCCTTGCCCTTTTGTCTAAAATGGTCCAAAATCAAACCCCTGGCCCTTTTGCCCCGAAATGGTCCAAAATCTAACCCCCGGCCCTTTTGTCCCCTAAATGGGGTTCAAAATCGAACCCCGGCCCCTTTGTCCCGAAAATTTTCAAAACTGGTACAAAATCTAACCCCCCGGCCATTTGAAAAAAATAAAAAAATATGTGGAAAAAAGAATAAAAAAAATGTGAAAAAAAATTATTAAAAAGCTAAATGAAAAAACTTTTGAAAAAATTCGAAAAAATGGTCCAAAATCTAATTCAGGCCCTTTTGCCCTGAAATGGTCCTAAATCTAACCCCCTGGCCCTTTTGTCGAAAATGGTCCAAAATCAAACCCCGCCCTTTTGTCCCCAAAATGGTTCAAAATCGAATCCCGGCCCCTTTGTCCCGAAAACTTTCAAAAATGGTCCAAAATCTAACCCCCCCGGCCATTTGAAAAAAAAATGTGAAAAAAATGTGAAAAAAAACTGAAAAAAAAAATGTGAAAAAAAATTTAATTTTTTTTTAAAAAACTAAATAAAAAACTTTTGACATTTTTTTTTTAAATAAAAAATGTAAAAATTTTTTTTTTGAAAAAAATAAAAAAAAATTAAAAAAATTAAAAATACCAAAATTGTTAAAATTGGCCCAAAATCTAACCCCCAGCTCTTTTGTCCCCAAAATTGTCCAAAATCTAACCCCCGGCCCTTTTGTCCCTATTTTCTTTCAAAATGGTCCAAAATCGAACCCCCGGCCCTTTTGTCAAAAATGGTCCAAATTCTAACCCCCGGCCCTTTTGTCCCCAAAATGGTTTAAAATGGTCCATATTCGAACCCTTTTGTCCCCAAAATGGTCCAAAATCTAACCTCCGGCCCTTTTTTCCCAATTTTTTTAAAATGGTCCAAAATCGAACCCCTGGCACTTTTGCCCCGAAATGGTCCAAAATCGAACCCCCTGGCCCTTTTGTTGAAAATGGTCCAAAATCGAACCCCCGGCCCTTTTGCCCCCAAAATGGTTCAGAATCAAACCCCCGGCCCCTTTGTCCTGAAAATTTTAAAAAATGGTCCAAAATCTAACCCCCGGACCTTTTGTCAGAAATGGTCCTAAATCTAACCCCCTGGCCCTTTTGTCGAAAATGGTCCAAAATCTAACCCCCGGCCCTTTTGTCCCCAAAATGGTTCAAAATCGAACCCCCGACCCCTTTGTCCAAAAAATTTTCAATAATAGTCCAAAAAAAAAATTTAAAAAAAAGGAATTTAAAAAGATAAATTGAAAAAAACATTGAAAAAAAAATTAAAAAAGTAAAAAATGTAAAAAAAAATGTCAAAAAAAAATGTTAAACTTTTTTTTGAAAAACATAAAAAAATTATAAAACATTTTTTTTGAAAAAAAAACATTTGAAAAAAAAATTGAAAAAAAAAAAAATTAAAACATTTGAAAAAAAAAATAAAAATAAATATTAAAAAAAAATTTTGAAAAATAAAAAACATTTTAAACAAAAAAATTATTAAAAAAAATAATAATAAAAATTTTTTTTTTGAAAAATACAAAATTGAAAAAAAAAATTAAAAATCGAAAATTGAAAAAAATGGACCCAAATCTAACCCCTGGTCCTTTTTTCAAAAATGGTCAGAAATCTAACCCCTTGCCCTTTTGTCCCCAAAATGGTTCAAAATCGAACCCCGGCCCCTTTGTCCCGAAAATTTTCAAAAATGGTCCAAAATCTAACGGGGGGTTACATTTTGGACAATTTTGGGGACAAAAGAGCTGGGGGTTAGATTTTGGGCCAATTTTAACATTTTTTGTATTTTTTTTTCAAATTTTTTTTTTTATTTAAAAAAAAAAATTAAAAAGTTTTTTTATTTAGTTTTTTAATTATTTATTTCAATTTTTTCTCATTTTTTTTTCAATATTTTTTTCTGAATTTTTTTTATTTTTTTCAAATGGCTGGGGGAGCCATTTGAAAAAAATAAAAAAAATGTGAAAAAAATATTGAAAAAAAATGATAAAATTGAAATAAATAATTAAAAAACTAAATAAAAAAACTTTTGAATTTTTTTTTTTTTAAATAAAAAAAAAAAAAAATTTTGAAAAAAAAATACAATTGTTAAAATTGGCCCACAATCTAACCCCCAGCTCTTTTGTCCCCAAAATTGTCCAAAATTTAACCCCCAGCCCTTTTGTCGAAAATGATCCAAAATCTAACCCCCGGCCCTTTTGCCCCGAAATGGTCCAAATTTTTTTTTTCAAAATGGTCCAAAATCGAACCCCCGCCCCTTTTGTCGAAAATGGTTCAAATTGAACCCCCGGCCCTTTTGTCCCAAAAATTAAAAAAAATGGTCCAAAATCTAACCCCCGGCCCTTTTGTCAAAAATGGTCCAAATTCTAACCCCCTGCCCTTTTGTCCCCAAAATGGTTTAAAATGGTCCATATTCGAACCCTTTTGTCCCCAAAATGGTCCAAAATCTAACCCCTGGCACTTTTGCCCTGAAATGGTCCAAAATCTAACCCCCTGGCCCTTTTGTTGAAAATGGTCCAAAATCTAACCCCCGGCCCTTTTGCCCCAAAATGGTCCAAAATCGAACCCCCGGCCCTTTTGTCCCCAAAATGGTTCAGAATCGAACCCCCGGCCCCTTTGTCCTGAAAATTTTTAAAAATGGTCCAAAATCGAACCCCCTGGCCCTTTTGTCGAAAATGGTCCAAAATCTAACCCCGGCCCTTTTGCCCCGAAATGGTCCAAAATCTAACCCCCTGGCCCTTTTGTTGAAAATGGTCCAAAATCGAACCCCCGGCCCTTTTGCCCCGAAATGGTCCAAAATCTAACCCCCGGCCCTTTTGTCCCCAAAATGGTCCAAAATCGAACCCCCGACCCCTTTGTCCCGAAAATTTTCAAAAAATGTGAAAAAAAAATGTGAAAAAAATATGTGAAAAAAAGAATTAAAAAACTAAATAAAAAAACGAATTTTTTTTTTAAATAAAAAATAAAAAATAAAATATTTGAAAAAAAAACAAAATTGAAAAAAAACAAACAAAATTGTTAAAATTGGCCCAAAATCTAACCCCCAGCTCTTTTGTCCCCAAAATTGTCCAAAATCTAACCCCCGGCTCTTTTGTCCCAATTTTTTTTCAAAATGATCCAAAATCGAACCCCCGGCCCTTTTGTCGAAAATGGTTCAAAATCGAACCCCCGGCCTTTTTGTCCCGAAAATTTAAAAAAATGGTCCAAAATCTAACCCCCGGCCCTTTTGTCAAAAATGGTCCAAATTCTAACCCCCAGCCCTTTTGTCCCCAAAATGGTTTAAAATAGTCCATATTCGAACCCCTGGCCCTTTTGTCCCCAAAATGGTAAAAAATCTAACCCCGGGCTTTTTGTCCCAAAAATTGTTAAAAATGGTCCAAAATCTAACCCCCCGGCCTTTTTGTCCCCGAAATGGTCCAAAATCGAACCCCCGGCCCTTTTGTCCCCAAAATGGTTCAGAATCGAACCCCCGGCCCCTTTGTCCTGAAAATTTAAAAAAATGGTCCAAAATCGAACCCCCTGGCCCTTTTGTCGAAAATGGTCCAAAATCTAACCCCGGCCCTTTTGCCCCGAAATGGTCCAAAATCTAACCCCCTGGCCCTTTTGTCGAAAATGGTCCAAAATCGAACCCCCGGCCCTTTTGCCCCGAAATGGTCCAAAATCGAACCCCCGGCCCTTTTGTCCCCAGAATGGTCCAAAATCGAACCCCCGACCCCTTTGTCCCGAAAATTTTCAAAAAATGTGAAAAAAAATGTGAAAAAAATGTGAAAAAATATGTGAAAAAAATAATTAAAAAACTAAATAAAAAAACTTTTGAATTTTTTTTTAAATAAAAAATTAAAAAAAAATATTTGAAAAAAAAAAAAAATTGAAAAAAAAAATACCAAAATTGTTAAAATTGGCCCAAAATCTAACCCCCAGCTCTTTTGTCCCAAAATTGTCCAAAATCTAACCTCCGGCTCTTTTGTCCCAATTTTTTTTCAAAATGATCCAAAATCGAACCCCCGGCCCTTTTGTCGAAAATGGTTCAAAATCGAACCCCCGGCCTTTTTGTCCCGAAAATTTAAAAAAATGGTCCAAAATCTAACCCCCGGCCCTTTTGTCAAAAATGGTCCAAATTCTAACCCCCAGCCCTTTTGTCCCCAAAATGGTTTAAAATAGTCCATATTCGAACCCCCGGCCCTTTTGTCCCCAAAATGGTAAAAAATCTAACCCCGGGCTTTTTGTCCCAAAAATTGTTAAAAATGGTCCAAAATCTAACCCCCCGGCCTTTTTGTCCCCAAAATGGTCCAAAATCTAACCTCCGGCCCTTTTTTCCCAAAATTTTTAAAAATGGTCCAAGATCTAACCCCCTGGCCCTTTTGTCGAAAATGGTCCAAAATCTAACCCCTGGCCCTTTTGCCCCATAATGGTCCAAAATCAAACCCCCGGCCCTTTTGTCCCCAAAAATGGTCAAAAGTCTAACCCCTTGCCCTTTTGTCGAAAATGCTCCAAAATCTACCCCCCGGCCCTTTTGTCGAAAAACATAAAAAAAATGATAAAAAAACATTTTTGAAAAAAAAACATTTGAAAAAAAAAAAAAAAAAAATGAAAAAAAAAATGAAAACATTTGAAAAAAAATATATATATATAAAAAAAATTGAAAAAAAAAACATAAAAAAAATAAAAAAACATTTGAAAAATACAAAATTGAAAAAAATAAATAAATCGAAAATTGAAAAAAATGGTCCAAAATCTAACCCCTGGTCCTTTTTTCAAAGATGGTCAAAAATGGTCAGAAATCTAACCCCTTGCCCTTTTGTCCCCAAAATGGTTCAAAATCGAACCCCGGCCCCTTTGTCCTGAATTTTTTCAAAAATGGTCCAAAATCTAACCCCCCAGCCATTTGAAAAAATTAAAAAAATTGAAAAAAAAAAGTGAAAAAAAATTTGAAAAAATCAATTTAAAAACTAAATATAAAAACTTTTGAACATTTTTTTTTAATTAAAAAAATTAAAAAAATTTTTTTTTGAAAAAAAAAATTTAAAAAAAATACCAAAACTGTTAAAATTGGCCCAAAATCTAACCCCCAGCTCTTTTGTCCCCAAAATTGTCCAAAATCGAACCCCCGGCCCTTTTGTCCCAATTTTTTTTCAAAATGGTCCAAAATCGAACACCCGGCCCTTTTGTCAAAAATGGTCCAAATTCTAACCCCTGGCCCTTTTGTCCCAAAAAAAATGGTCCAAAATCTAACCCCCGGCCCTTTTGTCAAAAATGGTCCAAATTCTAACCCCTGGCCCTTTTGTCCCCAAAATGGTTTAAAATGGTCCATATTCGAACCTTTTTGTCCCCAAAATGGTCCAAAATCTCACCTCCGGCCCTTTTTTCCACCATTTTTTAAAATGGTCCAAAATCTAACCCCTGGCCCTTTTGCCCTGAAATGGTCCAAAATCTAACCCCCGGCCCTTTTGCCCCGAAATGGTCCAAAATTGAACCCCGGCCCTTTTGTCCCCAAAATGGTTCAGAATCGAACTCCCGGCCCCTTTGTCCCAAAAATGTAAAAAAATGGTCCAAAATCTAACCCCCGGACCTTTTGTCAGAAATGGTCCTAAATCTAACCCCCTGGCCCTTTTGTCGAAAATGGTCCAAAATCTAACCCCCGGCCCTTTTGCCCCAAAATGGTCCAAAATCTAACCCCCTGGCCCTTTTGTTGAAAATGGTCCAAAATCTAACCCCCGGCCCTTTTGCCCCGAAATGGTCCAAAATCGAACCCCCGGCCCTTTTGTCCCCAAAATGGTCCAAAATCTCACCTCCGGCCCTTTTTTCCCACCATTTTTTAAAATGGTCCAAAATCTAACCCCTGGCCCTTTTGCCCTGAAATGGTCCAAAATCTAACCCCTGGCCCTTTTGCCCCGAAATGGTCCAAAATTGAATCCCGGCCCTTTTGTCCCCAAAATGGTTCAGAATCGAACCCCCGGCCCCTTTGTCCCGAAAATTTAAAAAAATGGTCCAAAATCTAACCCCCGGACCTTTTGTCAGAAATGGTCCTAAATCTAACCCCCTGGCCCTTTTGTCGAAAATGGTCCAAAATCTAAACCCCGGCCCTTTTGCCCCGAAATGGTCCAAAATCGAACCCCCTGGCCCTTTTGTCGAAAATGGTCCAAAATCTAACCCCCGGCCCTTTTGCCCCGAAATGGTCCAAAATCGAACCCCCGGCCCTTTTGTCCCCAGAATGGTCCAAAATCGAACCCCCGACCCCTTTGTCCCGAAAATTTTCAAAAAATGTGAAAAAAATGTGAAAAAAATGTGAAAAAATATGTGAAAAAAATAATTAAAAAACTAAATAAAAAAACTTTTGAATTTTTTTTTAAATAAAAAATTAAAAAAAAATATTTGAAAAAAAAAAAAAATTGAAAAAAAAAATACCAAAATTGTTAAAATTGGCCCAAAATCTAACCCCCAGCTCTTTTGTCCCAAAATTGTCCAAAATCTAACCTCCGGCTCTTTTGTCCCAATTTTTTTTCAAAATGATCCAAAATCGAACCCCCGGCCCTTTTGTCGAAAATGGTTCAAAATCGAACCCCCGGCCTTTTTGTCCCGAAAATTTTAAAAAATGGTCCAAAATCTAACCCCCGGCCCTTTTGTCAAAAATGGTCCAAATTCTAACCCCCAGCCCTTTTGTCCCCAAAATGGTTTAAAATAGTCCATATTCGAACCCCCGGCCCTTTTGTCCCCAAAATGGTAAAAAATCTAACCCCGGGCTTTTTGTCCCAAAAATTGTTAAAAATGGTCCAAAATCTAACCCCCCGGCCTTTTTGTCCCCAAAATGGTCCAAAATCTAACCTCCGGCCCTTTTTTCCCAAAATTTTTAAAAATGGTCCAAGATCTAACCCCCTGGCCCTTTTGTCGAAAATGGTCCAAAATCTAACCCCTGGCCCTTTTGCCCCATAATGGTCCAAAATCAAACCCCCGGCCCTTTTGTCCCCAAAAATGGTCAAAAGTCTAACCCCTTGCCCTTTTGTCGAAAATGCTCCAAAATCTACCCCCCGGCCCTTTTGTCGAAAAACATAAAAAAATGATAAAAAAACATTTTTGAAAAAAAAAACATTTGAAAAAAAAAAAAAAAAGAAAAATGAAAAAAAAAATGAAAACATTTGAAAAAAAATATATATATATAAAAAAAATTGAAAAAAAAAACATAAAAAAAATAAAAAAACATTTGAAAAATACAAAATTGAAAAAAATAAATAAATCGAAAATTGAAAAAAATGGTCCAAAATCTAACCCCTGGTCCTTTTTTCAAAGATGGTCAAAAATGGTCAGAAATCTAACCCCTTGCCCTTTTGTCCCCAAAATGGTTCAAAATCGAACCCCGGCCCCTTTGTCCTGAATTTTTTCAAAAATGGTCCAAAATCTAACCCCCCAGCCATTTGAAAAAATTAAAAAAATTGAAAAAAAAAAGTGAAAAAAAATTTTGAAAAAATCAATTTAAAAACTAAATATAAAAACTTTTGAACATTTTTTTTTAATTAAAATAATTAAAAAAAATTTTTTTTGAAAAAAAAAATTTAAAAAAAAATACCAAAACTGTTAAAATTGGCCCAAAATCTAACCCCCAGCTCTTTTGTCCCCAAAATTGTCCAAAATCGAACCCCCGGCCCTTTTGTCCCAATTTTTCTTCAAAATGGTCCAAAATCGAACACCCGGCCCTTTTGTCAAAAATGGTCCAAATTCTAACCCCTGGCCCTTTTGTCCCAAAAAAAAATGGTCCAAAATCTAACCCCCGGCCCTTTTGTCAAAAATGGTCCAAATTCTAACCCCTGGCCCTTTTGTCCCCAAAATGGTTTAAAATGGTCCATATTCGAACCTTTTTGTCCCCAAAATGGTCCAAAATCTCACCTCCGGCCCTTTTTTCCACCATTTTTAAAAATGGTCCAAAATCTAACCCCTGGCCCTTTTGCCCTGAAATGGTCCAAAATCTAACCCCCCGGCCCTTTTGCCCCGAAATGGTCCAAAATTGAACCCCGGCCCTTTGTCCCCCAAAATGGTTCAGATCGAACTCCCGGCCCCTTTGTCCCAAAAATGTAAAAAAATGGTCCAAAATCTAACCCCCGGACCTTTTGTCAGAAATGGTCCTAAATCTAACCCCCTGGCCCTTTTGTCGAAAATGGTCCAAAATCTAACCCCCGGCCCTTTTGCCCCAAAATGGTCCAAAATCTAACCCCCTGGCCCTTTTGTTGAAAATGGTCCAAAATCTAACCCCCGGCCCTTTTGCCCCGAAATGGTCCAAAATCGAACCCCCTGCCCTTTTGTCCCCAAAATGGTCCAAAATCTCACCTCCGGCCCTTTTTTCCCACCATTTTTTAAAATGGTCCAAAATCTAACCCCTGGCCCTTTTGCCCTGAAATGGTCCCAAAATCTAACCCCTGGCCCTTTTGCCCCGAAATGGTCCAAAATTGAATCCCGGCCCTTTTGTCCCCAAAATGGTTCAGAATCGAACCCCCGGCCCCTTTGTCCCGAAAATTTAAAAAAATGGTCCAAAATCTAACCCCCGGACCTTTTGTCAGAAATGGTCCTAAATCTAACCCCCTGGCCCTTTTGTCGAAAATGGTCCAAAATCTAACCCCCGGCCCTTTTGCCCCGAAATGGTCCAAAAATCGAACCCCCTGGCCCTTTTGTCGAAAATGGTCCAAAATCTAACCCCCGGCCCTTTTGCCCCGAAATGGTCCAAAATCTAACCCCCGGCCCTTTTGTCCCAAAATGGTCCAAAATCGAACCCCCGACCCCTTTGTCCCGAAAATTTAAAAAAAAATTGAAAAAAAATGTGAAAAAAATTTGAAAAAAATAATTAAAAAACGAAATAAAAAACTTTTGAATTTTTTTTTAAATAAAAAAAATAAATACAATTATTTGAAAACAAAAAAATAAAAATTGGAAAAAAAATACCAAAATTGTTAAAATTGGCCCAAAATCTAACCCCCAGCTCTTTTGTCCCCAAAATTGTCCAAAATCTAACCCCCGGCTCTTTTGTCCCAATTTTTTTTCAAAATGGTCCAAAATCGAACCCCCGGCCCTTTTGTCGAAAATGGTTCAAAATCGAACCCCCGGCCCTTTTGTCCTGAAAATTTTTAAAAATGGTCCAAAATCTAACCCCCGGCCCTTTTGTCAAAATGGTCCAAATTCTAACCCCTGGCCCTTTTGTCCCCAAAATGGTAAAAAATCTAACCTACGGCCCTTTGTTCCCAAAAATTCTTAAAAATGGTCCAAAATCTAACCCCTGGCACTTTTGCCCCGAAATGGTCCAAAATCTAACCCCCTGGCCCTTTTGTCAAAAATGGTCCAAAATCTAACCCCCGGCCCTTTTGACCCGAAATGGTCCAAAATCTAACCCCTGGCCCTTTTGCTCCAAAATGGTTCAAAATCTAACCCCCTGGCCCTTTTGTCGAAAATGGTCCAAAATCTAACCCCTGGCCCTCTTGCTCCGAAATGGTCCAAAATCTAACCCCCCGGCCATTTGAAAAAAAAATTGTGAAAAACAATTTGGAAAAAAAAGTGAAAAAAAAATTGTTTTTTTTTAAAAAAAACTAAATAAAAAAACTTTTGAATTTTTTTTTAAATAAAAAATGTTAAAAAAAATATTTGAAAAAAAAAAATTGAAAAAAATACCAAAATTGTTAAAATTGGTCCAAAATCTAACCCCCGGCTCTTTTGTCCCCAAAATTGTCCAAAATCTAACCCCCGGCCCTTTTGCCCCGTAATGGTCCAAAATCAAACCCCCGGCCCTTTTGTCCCTAAAAATGGTCAAAAATCTAACCCCTTGCCCTTTTGTCGAAAATGGTCCAAAATCTACCCCCCCGCCCTTTTGTCGAAAAACATAAAAAAAATTATAAAAAAACATTTTTGAAAAAAAAAAACATTTGAAAAAAAACATTTAAAAAAAAAGAAAAATGAAAAAAAAAATGAAAACATTTGAAAAATATATATATATATAACAAAAAATTTAAAAAAAAAAATTAAAATAAAAAAATAAAAAAAAACATTTCAAAAATACAAAATTGAAAAAAATAAATAAATCGAAAATTGAAAAAAATGGTCCAAAATCTAACCCCTGGTCCTTTTTCAAAAATGGTCAAAAATGGTCAGAAATCTAACCCCTTGCCCTTTTGTCCCCAAATGGTTCAAAATCGAACCCCGGCCCCTTTGTCCCGAAAATTTTCAAAAATGGTCCAAAATCTAACCCCCCAGCCATTTGAAAAAAATTAAAAAAATTGAAAAAAAAAAGTGAAAAAAATATTGAAAAAATCAATTTAAAAACTAAATATAAAAACTTTTGAACATTTTTTTTTAAATTAAAAAAATTTTAAAAAAAAATTTTTGAAAAAAAAAAATTGAAAAAAAAAATACCAAAACTGTTAAAATTGGCCCAAAATCTAACCCCCAGCTCTTTTGTCCCCAAAATTGTCCAAAATCGAACCCCCGGCCCTTTTGTCCCAATTTTTTTTCAAAATGGTCCAAAATCGAACACCCGGCCCTTTTGTCAAAAATGGTCCAAATTCTAACCCCCGGCCCTTTTGTCCCAAAAATAAAAAAAAATGGTCCAAATTCTAACCCCTGGCCCTTTTGTCCCCAAAATGGTTTAAAATGGTCCATATTCGAACCTTTTTGTCCCCAAAATGGTCCAAATTCTAACCCCCGGCCCTTTTGTCCCCAAAATGGTTTAAAATGGTCCATATTCGAACCCTTTTGTCCCCAAAATGGTCCAAAATCTAACCTCCGGCCCTTTTTTTCCCAATTTTTTTTAAATGGTCCAAAATCAAACCCCTGGCACTTTTGCCCCGAAATGGTCCAAAATCGAACCCCCTGGCCCTTTTGTTGAAAATGGTCCAAAATCGAACCCCCGGCCCTTTTGCCCCCAAAATGGTTCAGAATCAAACCCCCGGCCCCTTTGTCCCGAAAATTTTAAAAAATGGTCCAAAATCTAACCCCCGGACCTTTTGTCAGAAATGGTCCTAAATCTAACCCCCTGGCCCTTTTGTCGAAAATGGTCCAAAATCTAACCCCGGCCCTTTTGTCCTTTTTTTTGAAAAACTTTTTTTTGAAAAACATAAAAAAATTATAAAACATTTTTTTTGAAAAAAAAACATTTGAAAAAAAATTGAAAAAAAAAAAATTAAAACATTTGAAAAAAAAAAAAATAATAAATATTAAAAAAAAAAATTTTGAAAAATAAAAAACATTTTAAAGAAAAAAATTATTAAAAAAAATAATAATAAAATTTTTTTTTTTGAAAAATACAAAATTGAAAAAAAAAATTAAAAATCGAAAATTGAAAAAAATGGACCCAAATCTAACCCCTGGTCCTTTTTTCAAAAATGGTCAGAAATCTAACCCCTTGCCCTTTTGTCCCCAAAATGGTTCAAAATCGAACCCCGGCCCCTTTGTCCCGAAAATTTTCAAAAATGGTCCAAAATCTAACGGGGGGTTACATTTTGGACAATTTTGGGGACAAAAGAGCTGGGGGTTAGATTTTGGGCCAATTTTAACATTTTTTGTATTTTTTTTTCAATTTTTTTTTTTTTATTTAAAAAAAAAAATTAAAACGTTTTTTTATTTAGTTTTTTAATTATTTATTTCAATTTTTTCACATTTTTTTTCAATATTTTTTTCACATTTTTTTTATTTTTTTCAAATGGCTGGGGAGCCATTTGAAAAAAATAAAAAAAATGTGAAAAAAATATTGAAAAAAAATGAAAAAATTGAAATAAATAATTAAAAAACTAAATAAAAAAACCTTTGAATTTTTTTTTTTTAAATAAAAAAAAAAAAAAATTTTGAAAAAAAAAATTTGAAAAAAAAATACAATTGTTAAAATTGGCCCACAATCTAACCCCCAGCTCTTTTGTCCCCAAAATTGTCCAAAATTTAACCCCCAGCCCTTTTGTCGAAAATGATCCAAAATCTAACCCCCGGCCCTTTTGCCCCGAAATGGTCCAAATTTTTTTTTTTAAAAATGGTCCAAAATCGAACCCCCGCCCCTTTTGTCGAAAATGGTTCAAATTGAACCCCCGGCCCTTTTGTCCCAAAAATTTAAAAAATGGTCCAAAATCTAACCCCCGGCCCTTTTGTCAAAAATGGTCCAAATTCTAACCCCCTGCCCTTTTGTCCCCAAAATGGTTTAAAATGGTCCATATTCGAACCCTTTTGTCCCCAAAATGGTCCAAAATCTAACCCCTGGCACTTTTGCCCTGAAATGGTCCAAAATCTAACCCCCTGGCCCTTTTGTTGAAAATGGTCCAAAATCTAACCCCCGGCCTTTTGCCCCGAAATGGTCCAAAATCGAACCCCCGGCCCTTTTGTCCCCAAAATGGTTCAGAATCGAACCCCCGGCCCCTTTGTCCTGAAAATTTTTAAAAATGGTCCAAAATCGAACCCCCTGGCCCTTTTGTCGAAAATGGTCCAAAATCTAACCCCGGCCCTTTTGCCCCGAAATGGTCCAAAATCTAACCCCCTGGCCCTTTTGTCGAAAATGGTCCAAAATCGAACCCCCGGCCCTTTTGCCCCGAAATGGTCCAAAATCTAACCCCCGGCCCTTTTGTCCCAAAATGGTCCAAAATCGAACCCCCGACCCCTTTGTCCCGAAAATTTTCAAAAAATTTGAAAAAAAATGTGAAAAAAATGTGAAAAAATATGTGAAAAAAAGAATTAAAAAACTAAATAAAAAAACTTTTGAATTTTTTTTTTAAATAAAAACTAAAATAAAAAATATTTGAAAAAAAAAACAAAATTGAAAAAAAAAAACAAAATTGTTAAAATTGGCCCAAAATCTAACCCCCAGCTCTTTTGTCCCCAAAATTGTCCAAAATCTAACCCCCGCTCTTTTGTCCCATTTTTTTTTTCAAAATGATCCAAAATCGAACCCCCGGCCCTTTTGTCGAAAATGGTTCAAAATCGAACCCCCGGCCTTTTTGTCCCGAAAATTTTAAAAAATGGTCCAAAATCTAACCCCCGGCCCTTTTGTCAAAAATGGTCCAAATTCTAACCCCCAGCCCTTTTGTCCCCAAAATGGTTTAAAATAGTCCATATTCGAACCC